>OW445484.1:2400000-3600000 GCA_918226075.1 Microctonus brassicae
GCATTACGAAGACCAAGAGGGAGCTCGCAACCAACCGGCATCCCCATTGACGACAACGAACTGATATCGATTGACTAGGAGGTCCCATCCCTCGTTACTACGCACTTTTTACGTTACCCCGTATATTTGTGTACTACTACTACTACTACTACCGCCACAAAATTCAATAAAACATCATTGTTCATTGTCGATTATTCAATCACATTTCATGGACGATATTTATTAGATATATTTTTTTTTTATAGTGTGCATTGATCGTGAATTCATCACTGAAATTAGAAATAAAATCATTTACTCATGATTAATCAATGATAAGACGTTAAATTTTTTTTTATTGATTGTAGATTGTTGCATGCTTATCTAATTGACAGACACACGTGTGTAAAACGTTGAAGCGAGCCAGAAATCCGATCGTGTTTTTCAGTAATCGTATTTGGGTGTGCGCCTAATTCACGTCGTTGCTTCCAAAATTTATAAATAATTGGCGAATACAAAATAGCACCAGTTACCCAATTATTACAATATACAGAAAGATATATACATAAAAATATTTATGTATTATGAATGTACATGAATCTTGGTGCGTTGATGAACGCTATGAATTTATTTATTACAAAAGTCCTGATGTATATTGTTAGATTAAAAAATTAAATTTATTGTCTAGTTGCGTTTAAGTAGTTTTGTTTCACGGGAAATTGTGCGGAGACGACACAAAAATAAATGTCTTCCCACGCGCGTGGAATACGAGCGCTAAAAGGGGAGAGACACACTCAGAAGAGATCCAATTCTAAAGTTATCCATCGCACTTAGGCACGTGGCGTATGTAACGAAGGTGTGAGCGTCCGTTCACTCGTTTTGTTAATTTATTCATTTGAATCGATTAACAGCACAAGCAAACAATTAAATTATTTCAGCGAAACAATTATATATGAATTTATTTATTTTTAATTATGAATCATTAAATTTTTTCAGGCATCTGGTGTAACTGTTGCTGACGCATGTAAGACGACGTACGAAGAAATAAAGAAAGATAAGAAGCATCGATATGTCATCTTTTATATTAAGGACGAGAAGCAAATCGACGTTGAAGTAATTGGACCTCGTGACGCTGTTTATGATAGCTTCCTTGAAGATTTGCAGAAAGGTGGAAGTGGTGAATGTCGCTATGGCCTTTTTGATTTTGAATATACTCATCAGTGTCAGGGTACCTCTGAGGTAAAGAAAAATAAAAAATTTATTTTGGATAATAATATTCTTTTTTATAATTTATTGTTGATTATTTTATATATTTCTTTTTTAATTTATAGGCTTCCAAGAAACAAAAATTATTCCTGATGTCGTGGTGTCCTGACACGGCTAAAGTTAAGAAGAAGATGTTGTACTCAAGCTCATTTGATGCCCTCAAGAAGTCATTGGTTGGTGTACAAAAGTACATTCAAGCGACAGATTTGTCAGAGGCGTCTGAGGAGGCTGTTGAAGAAAAGCTTCGTGCTACCGACAGAAATTAAAAGACGATAATAAAAACAAACAAAAAAAAATACAATACGAGTATTTTCCATACAAAGGATAACTCCAACAAGCGATCCGTAATGCAAAGAAGAAGTTAAAAAAGAAAAAAAAAAAGAGGAAGAAAGAAAAAAATAATATGAAATAAAAATGTAAACGTAAACGAGAATGCGAGGTCATCGGGCGGGGACGTTTTTACTTTTTCCTCCCCAAAAATATAGAGCTAATATGCTCCGTATCACAACACATCGCGCCGCGCGAAAGTGTTTCTTCTACCTTTTTACACAATTTTTCACTTAATAAAATGAAACAAAATAAAAATATAATGAATAAAAAAAAAATTAATTACCGATTATTAGATAACGCGCTAAATGTATGATTAGTCATGAATGATAATGAGTCGAAGACTGTTATTTGGAGTGAAACGGGCTTTACACATTTAAAAAAAAAACAATTGAGAAGTGAAACAAAACAAAATACATTTAAACAATAAAAATATGCAATGATTGTACTCATTTTTCATAATGCAAAAAAAAAAAAGTAACATAAATTTGTCTGGCACAATTATTATAGTGTGACTACTATTATTAAATGTAATAAGGCAATAAGAAATGTGAAACAAATGCTAAAACAATACCATTTTACAACCGATCAGGAGAGAACTGTGAGAATGAAAAAAAAAAAAAAATACCAAAATATCTTTCATTTTAATTTCTTTTAATTTTTTATCTCAGGTTGTATAATGTTTAAATTAAATTCATGTCGTAATTATGCTCGGTGGTTACCTTGATATTATGAAACTCCTTTTGATTCTTCGTCATTTTTATTTTTATTTTATTTTTTTCTCATCGGGAGGAAAAACGTCCTGGGACGCACGATTTCTATCAACCACATCTCATCAATTAAACACTCATCGTTGTCTTTTAATTTATATAATTTTATACATATATATATCAATGTATATGTATTATTATCATCATTTTAATTGCGCGCACACAAAAATACACGCACAAACTGACTGGGTGAATTTTGTGAGTCATAATTTTTTCTCGACTTATCGAGTACTCTGTACAACTTTGGTCGAATAAATAACTTAGACACTTTATACTAATAATTGAGAGACAACCAAAACAACAATAATATTAATACAAAATGGATTTGTTTATACTTATTTATCATTACGTTTTAATTTCTTTTTTTTTCTTTTCTTTCGCTCATTCATTTATTCATTCATTCATTCATTTTACACATGTTCCAAAGAATTCAATAAAAATATCACGATGATGATACTTAGAGTTAAATAATTAGTAGAATACATTTGACTATTGGCATAATTTGGTTTTGATTGCGATTGCGGCGAAGCGCCACTAACGATAACCACTGAAAAATCATGAAGAAAAAAAAAATTATTCATTTAATTAATAATTCAGATAATTTATGTGTTTTATCATATTACCTGGAGATGATTCTTCATAGGCGACTTCAACTTTATGATGTTCTTCATGTAATGCTGAAAGATAGAAGGGGAGAAAAATGAAGATATAAACGAACTAGTTTCCGTTGTATGATTGAAGATATATTCGGATAATGAACTTACGAATTCCATCAGTAGCAAATCTCAAGATCTTCGATGGTTTGCTCCATCCAAAACGATTTCTCGAGAGTACCAACGCTTCATAATACGTTGCAGTTGCCAGTCCAGTGAGATTAAATGATTTTGTACGAAGTGGGCCAATGGCATCACCTCCACTGGGTATAAATAGTTTATGCCAATCTCGTCCACGTTCCAAAGTCTTTAAAACAAAAAAAATTAATCACAAATTTTATAATTCAATTTTGCCAATAATTTCTTCAACTATCAATAATATTGTTTCACAATCATTGCGACATTATTACCTACCGAGTATTTACGAAACCAAAATTGATATTCAATTATCGGACTGTAACTATCGACCTGCCAAATAAAATTGTATGCATTGCTAGCAATACTATTAGATTCTTTAAAAACAGCTGCATTTGCAATTCCCGATAATTCGATAATTTTATCAGTTGTACCAATAATATTGGATGCACGACAAAGATAATAACCATAATCTGTTGCTCGTACATTCCTTATTCCCAAAAACTGAATTGATCCAGATGAATGCTTTACAAATCTCGATGAATCAATAATTTTTTCACCTTGAAAATACCAATCAACGTGTGCTTCAGGCCAGCTGCTCACTTGGCAATCAAGAACAGCTCTATTACCAGGTGACGCGTGAATCCAACTTTTACTCGATTCAATTTCCGGCTTATCTACAATAATTTACATTTCATTCAATTATCAATATCAAAATTTTACATTTAAATATTTAATACATTAATAATAATTCACAAAATTCAAAATAATATTAATTACTTTTATAAAATAATACAAATAATAACTATACACATTCACAAAATTCAAAATAATATTAATTACTTTTATAATATAATTAAAATAATAATTAATACAAACATCGAATACGTAGATCTATAGTAGCCATGGCAGGTTCACCGATTCCATTATTTGCCACGCAGGTGTATCGTCCACTCATACTACGATTGTCTGCATGAAAGCGTAACTTTGATCGTTCATCCAACAACATCATATCCTCATCCTAATTTTAATTATGACAAATCACATACAATATATATATATTTAAACTTGACTGTTTAGAACTGTACAAACTTACAATAGTATTAATCATTAAAATTTATATTCATATACACATATATAAATGTGTATATAGGCATGTATATATATACCTTCATTCGCCATGATATAGTTGGATTGGGTACGCCTTTAGTTATACAAGCCATTTCCACTTCGTCGCCAAGGTTTACTTCAAGCTCACCCGCTTCAGGCACTGAATGAATACTTGGTGGATCTAAAGAGCATAAATTAACGTCACATAAAGTTCCAACTGCTATGTAAACGATCAAAAAAGCACACCGAATAGAAAATAAAGGGACAAAAAAAATAAAATAAAAAACTAAAGAAAATGGAAAATAAAAAGATTATGATGAATGAGTCTTGTGGGAACACTTTAAAGTTATTCAGGTGGACTTTAAAAGACAAACGAAAGTTGTGGTACAAGGCCTATATATTATTCATATAAACCACTCTAGGGAGCATCGTGCTCATGAGAATCAGTGCGTATAACATCCAGGGACTGTATATTTATTATTATTATTATTATTATGTATACATGTATGATCTCAAATTTCTTGCGTTTCATCATCCGCGTGAGAACTTTATCAACTGGCTGGTTTCTATATGTTTATTTGTTATGGTATATGTTTATATTTTTTCTGACATATTGTTGGTTCATTTTTTTTTTTCTTATGTGCTCATTCATTTGATGATAATAATGTAACTTACACATGACTTCAATGTCGTGGACTTGCTGAACATTTCCCTGGGGTTCTGACCTAGAAATTTGACAGACATAATAACCAGAATCTTTGGGTTGTATGTGCGACACCTCCAGGCTCATGTTATTCCACATTTTGATGTGCGATGGAGAAATCAAATTTGGATCATTGCTATCAGCTAGAAGAATGCCATCGCGACGCCATTGAACAAATGTTGATGGACCTGTTAAAAAGAAAAAAAAAAAAAAAAATCAAACAAATGAAAAATAAAAATCATTTCATTTATTTTCCTCAATTGTTAAATGTATAATAATATATATGTATAAGTCTATAATGTATATATACTAGCTTCTATGTATACTTAATAGAGTGAGTTGTCCAATTTTCTTTTCAAGGCAGTTGCGGCTTTTCTTCTTTTATATATACTGTTACGTCCTGGATGTATTTTGGACGTGGAGACGAGTTTTAAAATATTTATTTTTAATGGGATCGTTGCCAGCCACTGCTATGCGCAGCTGAGGTGCAAGGATGTTAATAAGTGAATGAGGATGTTTTATTTTCGAGAACAATAATGAACTTGATTTGTATTTATTGATGAAATCACTTAAACTGTTACAGATACTTTTACACTTTTAACTTATTGTTTATAGTTTCACTTATGAATTATGAAACCGAAGAACGTGAGAAACTTGATAACTTTCTTTATTTTCTTTATTAATTGAGGTTTTGAATATTATTGTCTATTTAAGATTAACTTGAATTCACTTGACGAATATCTGTTCAAAGATTAAAGAGCTTGAGTTGTGATTTAATGGAATTGATGAGTGAGGAACGGAGGCTCACTTCGTATGATTGTGGATTGTTGTTTGGATACGTTGAATTGGATATGTAAGATGATTGAATTGTCGTAGATGTGCTCTTGGATTATGAATGAATAGTAATTGATCGTTGATAATGTTAAGAGTGAACTTGTAGTCGTCGTTATTGATGTAGACAGTGAACTGATGTGATCTTTGAAGATAGTAAAAGTGAACTTGTAGTCGTCGTTATTGATGTAGACAGTGAACTGAACTAATCGTTGATGATGTTAAGAGTGAACTGAAGAGACTCGTTGTGCGTTAGTTTTTATAGACTAAATTTTCTTTAAGTTTGAATATTTTCATCAGCAGTTTTACAACGTTATTTTTGATTGGTTGAATTTAGTTAACAATTTCATAGTTTGTTGAAAGTTATGTAAAAATGAATTCCATTGGTTGAAAGAATCAATAGGTAGGGATTTTCGCAATTCGCTGATGTTTTAAACAATAGTTCTTGGAAACGGCCGAGGATCGAATTAATAAAAGTGTTTGACTAAGTTTCAATTTCGCGCATTTAACAAAATAAGCATTTCGCTGAGGAATTTCTCGATGCAGTAAAACGATATTTTATGGAAGTTCTCACGTAGCTTCGTTTCTCATATTTGGTTAAAAATAGATATTTCTAGAATATGAAATTAGTTTTACATTGAATAAGTGAAATTCTATATTATTTAATTTTATATTAAAATAAAGACAAATTTCGAAGTGTGAGATAATTTTATTTAAAGGAATGCGCTGCGACTAAAGCGCAGACGTCATGAAGATGGCGGAAGGTCCCATAGGACCTAACAATACATACATATATGGAAAAACGATTTTTGTGGAAATACGAATGAAATGCAAATGGAGCAAGTAGAGCAGATGGGTGACGGAATGACACTCAAATGTATTTTTCAGTATACTATACATACATATATGTATATTTTTCTTGAGAGAGAATATAAGAAGAAATAAAAAGAAAAATATAAAGTTTATTTTTTCAGCGGGGAAAAGAAAAAAAAAATCTGGGAATCCCCAAAAGAACTTTCAAATCTGTATATACAAATTACTTTCACACTTACCAATATTTTCTACGTGACATGGTAAAATAACTGTGTTGTTTTGATATGTTCTCACTGTTGTTTGTGCATTGGAAAATTTATCAAATGATAAAATCACTAGACCTGTTTAATAGATAAATTTATATTAATTTATGATTTATATTTAAATATTAATTGTTGAAATAAATAAAATGCTGAGTCAATTATGTATATATAGTGTCAATAATATAAATTGTAGGGAGTTTAAGGTATTATCTGGATGTTTGCGCTTCTCTTCGCCTCTAAGTCCCAGTGCGACGATAAATCCACTTAAGTATATGAGGGGACCTTTTTTTTTTTTGTGTGGTGGAAAAGAAGCTCTTACTCAGAATTGAGCGCTCCAATTATGGAGTATTAGCGAATAGAGAGGCAAATATAGTGATCCACAATGGTATGCCATCGATTAATTCATCCCACGTTTTTTTATCATACTTTTGGTATATTGCAAATTTATATTGAACTGTCGTTTATGGCATCCGCAAAATTTATTCAGGGAACAAAAATAAAAATGGATAAACAAACTAATCAGTTTTTAAAGTAAATAACTAATCATTTGTTTAAGCAAGTGTTATTAAAATTATTCCTATTGTTTATTATCGTTTTGTAATATATATTAATCTATCATTTAATTTTATTTATTTATTTTTTTTTTTTTTCTTGGAATTTTGACAAATTATTTTTTATGCTTTTCAATTTAGCTAGAACGATATATTTCATTCACTCACACAAAAACACCTGATGATTGCAGTTAACGAATTTTCTTGTTTCAATTTTTATTTTTAATTTTGTAATTGAAAAAAAAATATATATATATGAAAGAATATTCGCTGGAGGCAAAATTCAAATGAAAAATATCAATCGAAATACTTCTCTTGGTGCAAATAAATATTTCCATGTACATAGGTGATCAATTTCATTTCGTTATCGTTTTTGCAATGAAATATATATATATATATGTGTATTATTTGAATGCATATACATTTGATAGAAAATATAAATTTAAATTTCCCTGGAGGTATATGAATGGTTTAGCTGCAAAGGTGTTGTTCTTTTACCCTTTTTTTTTATTTTATTTTTTAAAAAAAAAAATTTTTTTCCTTTCTCTATGATCGATATTAATTTGCCTTCGTGTGCTGACCGTAAAAATGCATTGCGTGAGCGATAAATACCACGAGAATATTATTATTACCGTAATTTGTGCACACATGAACTTTAAGAATATAAAAGTGAAAAAGTATAAAAAAAAAAAAGGTATAAAAATAAAAAGAAAATTTCATATAACACTGCATTCAATATACTATAATTTATTTATTTATATTTTTTTTTTTATTAATCTAACTGCCACAAAACCATCACTTACCGATAACAAAACCATTGGCAGCATGCAATTTCATTTTTATATCAAATTGTTATCATAAATCTTCACAATTCCAAAACACCAATCAAGTATAAAACACGAGATAAAAAAATAACAATAAAACACTTTTCAAAATAATCCTACATACAAATAAATTTAAATAAATAAAAATAAACTATGGGAATATTTTATAAAGACAAATTAGCAAGTAAAATAATTATGAAATAAAAATATTTAGTGTTCATACCGTGTTGTGTCTTCACGATAAACTGGTACGAACGTGTGACAAAACTGTTAACTTGGGTGTTTGCTACTTCTCCTTCATCTCCACCTATCCCTTTTAGACTTTATTCTTCTTTTACATTCTAATATATGTATACACATACACAATACACAGACACATACCATCGCAGTGGCATTCATCTCATGAAGTAATTACGTTCAGTGTTTGTCCAATCCATACAGTATAACAGTGACGCTCATATAATAATTTATGTATACTTTTAGTATATAATATTGTCGTCTTGTCCTCTTAGCTATTTGCACCGTCATCATCATCATCGTTGGTCTATTGACAACGAAATTTAATTAACATTAAACCAATAACGATTACCCTAGATTGAAAGCTCAATTATACAGTCAAGTCGATATATAAAGTCAATAAATTATAATAAAATGACAATTTTATAATTTCATGACAAATTAATAAATTTGTATAGATATAAATAAAATAATTGCGATAATATATTTATGTATTAAATAATTAATATGAGAGCCACTGAGGTCATCAAATCGTTCTATTTATCCATATACATATATGTACTGATATTTATATATATATATAAGGGCACATAAGATTTCTATATATCTCATCCAAGATTCAACAGAGCATTCTTCTATAATTTGTACAAATTACGCATGGTCACGAAAGCCATTCATCGAATTATACCATTCACTGTCGTTAATTTAATCATAATAATTTTATAGTAAGTACACGTGAACTATTTTATATACGTTGGATGTATAAAAATATATATATATCTATGTATAAGAACGGTGAAGACTCATCACTTTTCTTCGTACTATAAATGAGAGTGTCGATCGTGTTTTAATTCAATTATTATAAAATACATTACAATGTCTGGATGATTTAAAATTTAACGTTAACTTCAACGATTGAATGAAGAGACGAAGAAAAAATTAATACTTGATTATTCTAAGGTTTGAAATATCAAATATATTTTCTAATTCAAATTCGAAATAAAATTCTTTATTATTTGTTTCTTTTTATTCCTGAGGATTCCTTATTATTATTATTATTATTATTATTATTATTATTATTATTATTATTATTATTATTATTATTATTATTATTATTATTATTATTATTATTATTATTATTATTATTATTATTATTATTATTATTATTATTATTATTATTATTATTATTATTATTATTATTATTATTATTATTATTATTATTATTATTATTATTATTATTATTATTATTATTATTATTATTATTATTATTATTATTATTATTATTATTATTATTATTATTATTATTATTATTATTATTATTATTATTATTATTATTATTATTATTATTATTATTATTATTATTATTATTATTATTATTATTATTATGGCAAGTATACGGTTTCCGTGGCGCCGCCAAATGACGATGCATTTTTGTAGAACTCGACGAAATAAGACGTTTTTTAAGAATAAAAAATTTCGATATCTCGCTTAGTTTTCGAGATATCGAAGCTTCAAAATTGTTTTTTTTTCATTTTTATTTCTACGTTATGTTTGATATTTTTCGACGAAATGAGACTTTGTCAAGTCTTATTTTGTCGAGGAAGGTATGGATGTAAACAAATGATCTATATGTACGCCTCAAAACAAATTTTACTGTCACAATCGCACTAGGAAATGAAAATCAAACTATAAATGTAAGAAGACACAAGATTCCTGGAATTAAAAATTTTGTGTTTACATACTATTTGTTTACATTTAGGAATCTTATACCCCAAGTGGGGGAAATCTTATACCCCACTTGAATACAGGAAGAATATGAACAGAAAATGCACTACGTACACGATTTGTTTACATTTAAATTCATATTTGATATTTTCGATCATTGTAGTGTTGTCTTCAGTAACAAGTGGTCTATCTATATTTCGTTTGGAGTTAAACTTTTTGCAAGGCACAAAATGTCAGGTAAACATCCATCATTACATAAAGATTTGGATAATTTTAATGTCTATGTATCTTTTAACAAGTTAATTGGTAGTGAAGATCAAACTATTTCTTTTTTGGAAGAAATAGGCTTGATACCTTCACGCAATTCAACTCCACCACTATGTTGTGAACTCCCAATGTCCGTTGAGAATTGTGCTGACAAAAAACTCAAATGGGTATGGAGATGTGCTACAAAAGGTTCAAAGAAAACAAATGATCTGGGCAGTCATAAATTATTTCATAAAATGTTTTATCATTTCATAAATTAATTTATCATTGGCGAAATCATCAAAATTAATTTTAATTTGTTTCTGAAAAATACTATCTCTTCAAATTTATTCAAGCCCCCCCCCGCGCCCCACCCGGGGCTTCGCCCCTGGACCCCACCGGGGCGCTGCCCCGGACCCCATCGCCGGGGCTTTGCCCCGGACCCCACCGGGGCTCCGCCCCTGGACCCCACTCTATATTTACACACATACACATACATACTCACACACATGCGTACATACATACATACGTACAGATTGTTTGTTTACATCGAAATAAGACTTTACAAAGTGTTATTTCGTCGAAAAATATCAAACATAACGTAGAAATAAAAGTGAAAAAAAACAATTTTGAAGCTTCGATATCTCGAAAACTAAGCGAGATATCGAAATTTTTTATTCTTAAAAAACGTCTTATTTCGTCGAGTTCTACAAGAATCAATTGTCATTTGGCGGCGCCACGGAAACCGTATAATCCCCATTATTATTATTATTATTATTATTATTATTATTATTATTATTATTATTATTATTATTATTATTATTATTATTATTATTATTATTATTATTATTATTATTATTATTATTATTATTATTATTATTATTATTATTATTATTATTATTATTATTATTATTATTATTATTATTATTATTATTATTATTATTATTATTATTATTATTATTATTATTATTATTATTATTGATAAGTATGTTTATTAGTAAGTATAATTATAAATTTATTATTTGATTATTCTAAGGTTTGACATATAAAATATAATTTCTATTTCAAATTATAGTGTAAATAAAATTCATTACAATTATTTTCTTCTCACTTCTGAGATTTCATTATTATTATTATTTGTTTATTATTTTTATTTATTTATTTATTTATATTTTATTATTATTTCTTGTCATATAGCATAGGAAGATAAAGAGAAAAACAAAATTATATTTATCAATAATAAATAATAAGGAAATCTCAAAAGTAAAAAAAAAAAAAATTAAAAAAAATATTATTATTATTATTATTATTATTATTATTATTATTATTATTATTATTATTATTATTATTATTATTATTATTATTATGGATCTTGATAATTTTTTACTATTTTTAAAAATTTTTTGTAATTTAAATTTTAAATAAATTTAAAATTCAAACAAATGAATTTTTCACTATCTTCTTATGCTTTATGTGAAGAAATAAATTATGTATAAAATTTTATCATTTAATTATGACTTGATTATATATTAAGATTTAATACATAAAATATATTTTCTAATTCAAATTGTAAATAAAATTTATTTATTTATTTTTTTCTTTTTACTTACTGAAGTTTCTTCAATTCTAACGATTAAACGAAAGAGAATAAGAATAAAATGCCAAGAACAAGGAAAAAAAAAAAAAATTATCATCAATTATACAAGTGCCTCATAAAATTTCTGACATTATATCTAATTGTCAAATTACTTATTTTCATGAATAGACGATAAATATGTATATACAAATCTGTGAAATAGCTGATGAATAGATGGATAAAATGCGTGAAAGAATAAGACTGACAATGATGAAGAAGATTTTGTATTATATTCATTTTGTTCTCCATTGTGTTGAGCACTGTAGCCTGAGTCACCTGGTAAGTTAGTCTTCCAGAGAATTGCCCACGGCTGCACAGACTCACCAAAATCGCTTCAACGAACAGAGTAAATTCACTTTTGTGTCATAGTCGAGCAGAGAAACAGTGATGGTAAAATAAAAAGAGAGAATGGATACTATAACACACATACAACTTTGGTATTGGATGGATCGATCGATCACAGATGTGCTATGTATCGCTTTTTCAACCACCAACTCATAACTTGTTATTACCCAACGTTCAATTCTATTTTTTTTTAATATATATTTTTTTATTTTTCATATAAACTTGTATGATCATTTAATAATATTATTATAAATTATATTGTGGGTTGTATTTAATTTTTAATGTATATGAATTAATAAAATATTATTGTGGAGTATTAACATGAATAATTTATTTATAATATATCAAAGTAATTTTGCGTCAAATCAATTTGTCGTTTGAATTTAATTAATATCCGTGAATACAACGATTGATCGATAAAATAGTTGTGAATAATGATAAATATAATAATGATAATAATAATATTTATGTTATATATATGTAAAGGTGAATGTTTATGTATGTATATTTGCATGAATATATATTCTAGTACAGTAGAAAAGCTATAAATCGAAAATTATTCCAAGCACGCGCGCTCGTGTCCCTATGACGTCGATACTCTGTGATGCTCGTTAGTGATTTTCATTTCAAAACGAAATACGAGATATGTGCAACATATACACATGTGTAATACATAGTTTCATATTGTATAAAAGTCGCTACCACATTATGTATCTATTATTATACATGTATTGTGAAGAATTTTTATCCAATGAATAATAAAACAATAAATATTTTCCTTAATTTGCGATTTTATTTTTGTCATTTGTACAGTTTTAATTACAGAATTTAATATCAACATTAATATAAATTTTATTGGTGAAATTTATATATTTAGGTTTATTATATAAGGGTGGTTTTATTTCGATTTTGACCTATTTTTCATTGAAATTATGAATAAAGTTTTATTATTAAATTATTACTTGATTATTCTATAGTTTGACACATAAAATATATTTTTTAATTTTTCTTTTCACTTCTGAGGTTTTCTTATTATTATTATTTATAAATATAATTTTTTTTCTATTTTTCTATGCTTTGTGTAAAGAAATAAATTATGTATAGAGTTTTACCATTAAATTACGGATTGTTTATTTTAAGGTTTGACATATAAAATATATTTTCAAATTCAAAATATAAATAAAATTCATTATTAATTTTTTCTTTTTACTTCTGAGGTTTCCTTAATACTATTATTAATAAATATAAATTTTTTTCTATTTTCCCATGCTTTGTGTAAAGAAATAAATTATGTGTAAAGTTTTATTATTAATTTTATACTTGATTATTTTAAAGTTTGACATAAAATATATTTTCTAATTGAAAATGTAAATAAAATTCATTATTAATTTTTTCTTTTTACTTTTGAGGTTTCCTTAACATCATTATTAATAAATATAAAATTTTTTCTATTTTTCTATGCTTTATGTGAAGAAATAAATTATGTATAAAGTTTAACCATTAAATTACCTCTTGATTATTCTAAGGTTTGACATATAAAATATATTTTCTAATTCAAAATATAAATAAAATTCATTATTAATATTTTCTTTTTACTTTTGAGGTTTCCTTAATATCATTATTAATAAATATAAAATTTTTTCTATTTTCTTATGCTTTATGTGAAGAAATATTATTCGTGTTCTTATTTTGTGATTCATCATGATGATAAAGTAATCCTATTACATCTCTTTTTTGAGTATATGTATAAAGTTAAATAAAAACGATATAGAATCCATGAACTACACACGAGTAATTCCATGCGAAGATGAGTCATAATAGCTTTCATCCTCCTGTCTCTTCACCGTGTATTATATTATATTATATTATATTATATACCAACCCGTCTTGCGGTGCTTCGAGAGACATGGAATTGTAGATAAATGTCCCACCGAATATGTCAAGCTCGCAAGCAAAAATAAAAAAAGTTCAATGTTACAAATAATAATGACAACAAAAAAAAAAAAAAATAATACTTACATATTTTATTTCATACTCGTATGAATATGAAACAAAACAAAAAACACGCCGACATACGAGCATATAAATATACGAAGCACAACAAAGAAACAAAAAGAAATATAAAAGTTGAAAAAAAAAAAAATAAAAGGAGAAAAGAAAGAAAGAAAGAAAGAAATAAAAAAAAAATACACATGACAGAGTTAATGAGTGCTAATTGATCTCAAGCATTCGTTATTTCAATTTTTTTTTCTTTCTTTTTCTTTTTTTTTTTTTCGTTTCATGGATGCGGTCGGAAGTGGGATCAACTAGTATAGGTCGTTCCATTTGCCAAAATAATAGTGGGAACATCTGTCAGACAACACAAGGAGGGACAATAACATGGGAATTAATATAAAGGGTAAAATAGAATAATATACATATGTATATTTGTCGGTTATGCAAAGATGAATAATTAAGAAGCAAATTGTATCTCAAGTGTCCGGATATATATTTAAACATCTACATAAAATTATTCGTGTGTAGGTATTGTATATTATGTGGTTTTCTCAACAATATTGTGTAGGTGCTATATAAATCGTGCTTTATAGTATTGTGGTTTGGACACTAACCCATTATCACAAGCTCTTGTTTGTGCTTGTGAATATTCAGTTACGTCGAGCGTACACTGCGGTGAATAGACAAAGAAAAAATACATATTTATTTTGTTTGTTGATATTTTTTTAAAATATGGTTTTGATAAATTTATTGGGAATTATTTTTAATTAAAAATTAGAATAAATGAATTTTATTATTGAATGTGGATATTATAAATTGGAATTTTTTTTTTTAGAATAAAATTTTGTCATAAAATATTTATTTTGATTTAAATTTATATATAATTATTTAATAGAAAAATTAAATTTACATGTACTATCATTAATATAATTCATTAATTAATTATTATTACTAAACCTATTATTTATTATTTTATAAAATTAAATTGTCATTACTTTCAACAATTTGAAATATAATAAAAATATTTATTTCGATTCAAAGTTAAAAATAATTATTTAATGTAAAAATATAAATTCATATGTACTATCATCAATATAATTAATTAATTAATTATTATTACTATAACTAAAAATTATTGCTAAACCCATTATTCATTATTTAATAAAATAAAATTGTCATTACTTTCAACAATCTTGAAATATAATAAAAATATTTATTTCGATTCAAAGTTAAAAATAATTATTTAATATAAAAATATAAATTCATATGTACAATCATCAATATAATTAATTAATTAATTATTATTACTATAACTAAAAATTATTGCTAAACCCATTATTCATTATTTAATAAAATAAAATTATCATATTACTTCCAACAATCTTGAAATATAATAAAAATATTTAATTCAATTCAAATTAAAAAATAATAATTAAATATAAAAATTAAATTCACATATATATAATCATCAACATACATACAAAAAATTATTTGCAAAAAAAAAATTTACTTCATTCCCCAAACAAAATTCAATTCAATTGATTCATCTTTACCTTAAAAATTCAATCAAATTTATTTTTTAAATAAACATTCACTCTATATACTCATCTCCAATATACACACACACACACACACATACATATACACAATTATATTAACACCTACAATCTACATATACATATGTATGTATATATTATACATAACTACGCATGTACATACATACTATAATAAAATTTTTTTTTTATTATTTTATTATGATTTAAATCGTAACGCGATGAATAATTATGCAAATATATTTATAGATTCGCGTGAAAATGATTGTCGTATGTGATGAAAGTTCTGACTACTGAATGGTGAGGTTGAGTGAATATTCAGAGTGATGTTGTACAGAATATATAGCGAGCACAGTACAAACGAGCTCGGCTTTCTCTTCCATTCCATGCGGTTATGTTTCTATATGTACATATAAGCACCTATATACATGGAAAGCACGTATGTAGATATATATTTACTAAACTCTGTATGTGTGTATGTATACATATATAGTGGTGATCGATAATTTGGGACCGTTTTGTAATTCCCGATCAAATAACCGCCAATGCAAATTTAATCTCTTGGTAGTGATTTCTATACGTAGCCTTGCAAACCTTCTCAACTTTGTTGCTGACTATATATCTTATTTCTCATCGCTCATGCATTCATGGATGTGTATTTGTGTTGGTGTATATGGTGGAAGTAGGTATATATATATGTATATGTGATCATTCACATTTAATAGTATATGGTTATGTGTATCCTCTGGTTTTGTATATACACAACTTTGGGATTTATCACGTCAAGAATTTGTATCTCGTCTCATCTTATCGCGTTTCTATTTAGTCGTATTATGAATTGATCGGATAGTTTTGAGAATGCGATCGTTGGAGTATTTTTAGTTTATGGAATTAAGATATTTCTGCGGGATATTATTTTTTTATTGTGGAGGAGAATTTTGTTTGTTGATATTTTCTTTTTTTTTTTTTTTAATGGGGTTTTGATCAATTTTTTGGGAATTGTTTTTTAATTTTAATGGGGATGAATTAATTGTGTTATTGAATGTGGATATTATGAATTGAAATTTGATTTTTCTTGTTTGTAATTAAAATTTTTGGAAGATTTGTGAATTTTTCATTGAAATGAAATTTTTTTCATAAAATATTTATTTTGATTCGAATTTAAAAATAATTATTTAATAGACAAATTAATTTTACATATATTATCAACAATATAATTAATTAATTAATTATTATTACTGTAACTAAAAATTATTATTAAATCCATTATTTATTATTTTATGAAATGAAATTTTCATTATTTATAACATGTTGAAATGTAATAAAAATATTTATTTTGATTCAAATTTAAAAATAATTATTTATTTGACAAATTAAATTCGGATATATTATCAACAATATAATTAATCAATTAATTATTATTACTGTAACTAAAAATTATTATTAAATCCATTATTTATTATTTTATGAAATGAAATTTTCATTATTTATAACATGTTGAAATGTAATAAAAATATTTATTCTGATTCAAATTTAAATATAATTATTTAATTGACAAATTAAATATACATATATTATCAACAATATAAGTAATTAATTAATTATTATAACTGTAACTAAAAATTGTTACTAAACCCATTATTTATTATTTTATGAAATAAAATTTTCTGAAATAAAATTTTATGTAATAAAAATATTTATTTTGATTCAAATTTAAAAATAATTATTTAATAGACAAATTAAATTTCCATGCAGTATCATCAATATATTTAACGTATTATTACCAATATAATTAATTAATTAATTAATTAATTAGTTATTATTACTGTAACTAAAAATTATTACTAAACCGATTATTTATTATTTTATGAAATAAATTTTTCATTACTTTCAACAAGTTAAAATGTAATAAAAATATTAATTTCGATTCAAATTTAAAAATAATTATTTAATAGTCAAATTAAATTCACATGTATTATCATCAATATAATTAATTATTTAATTAATTATAATCAGGTACTATAACTAAAAATTATTACTAAACCAATTATTCATTATTGAATAAAATAAAATTTTCATTACTTTCAACAATCTTGAAATATAATAAAAATATTTCTTATTAAATGAAAATTGATAAAACCATTCATAAAATAAAGAATATTTAAAATTTTAAATCACATTTTAATTCTCCATTAAAGTCATGAATAAATTTCACTTCAATTTAAATTACAAAATTACTTTTTAAATACAAAATAATAATAAAATTAAATAATTAAAAATTATCATTTAATTCCCATTCATTATAAATTAATATTTAATAATTCAAAACACATTAAAAATTATTTTATCTATCACAAAATGTTCGTGTGTGTGTTTATACACGTGGTCAAAATCCGATTCATCTACTTTTAGATTTCACCACCTTTTTCACTTCATCCACATATGTTTATATACACCCACACCTACACATTCATTTTACATACATACACACATAAGTACATACATAGAAAAAAAAAAAAAGCAAAGAGAATGAGCGGTTGCAAACCACCGAGGGAATTGAAGAGAATGGAAGAGCATCAAAGCGCGCGTACATAAAAGTCGGCAGGGATTTACTCCCGGAAATAGTGTGGAATCAACGCGGAAACATGGGGCAGAATATGTGCCACAGTAGAAAAAGACAGTTTACGTCAGACATGTGTATAGATCACGTATACAATCTGTACGAGTGCGACGAGGCACGAATGATGTGATGAGAGAAAAAAAAAAACGATCGTTGAAAATACAACCAATAGGAAAATTCGTTTACTAAGAAAAGCGTATAAAATATATATATAAAAAAAAAAAAAAAAAATTATATTACACTAGAACGCGCTGAAGTAAAGATGCGCATTTATTTTACATTGCAATAAATATAAATAAACTTTTTTATATTGAGTTATATAAAACATCTCAATTGTCTTTTCATTATATCATTTTATATACTTTTACTTATAAATATTTTTATTTTACAATAAAGATAAAAAAGTCTATTTCATACAATCATTTTTCATTTTTTTTTTCTTTCTATTTTAATTAATTAAATTATTAGAGATAGAATTTTTTTTATTCTCCTAATTTTTTTTCCTCGAGGTTTTTATATACTTTATTTATTTTTTCTTTTTTATTTCTTCAGTATACCATTTATACTTGATTTTGTTGGCTTAGAATTGCCATTATATTGTTGATACATCCACGGCCATCAAGAGCAGCAGGGGATATATAACTGGTAGCACACCGGCCATTGGATTTACGTGCATACACACACATCCACACACACACATACACACATATATATATATATCCCGGAATTGGAAATCTGTGCGGCGAGCTAGTCTACTATAGGATATATCTTCTACCCCAGATGGTTACACCAAAAAATATTCCACAGGGAAAATAAGAAAAAAAAAAAAAACATTCACACACTTACATGTACATACATAAACACATATATACATTGTATATATACATATACACATGTACATATTGAGAATATTGGTTAAGCTTGGTGGGCAAGGTGAATAAAGAGGTTGAAGAGTAAGCTCGAACGTTACAGATAACTTACATATAAAAAAAAATAAATAAGACACGACAAAGAAGAAGAAAAAAAATATATAAATATATATGTATATATGTAATATATATATAGATATTTATCTGTATATATATATGTGTATATATGTATAGATGTATTTGTATGTATATAGGGAATAGTTATATACTCTGTTTGACAAAATAAATGTGAAGGCATTTTATTCTCTGACGCTTCTTTCCAATCGAATTTGACACACTCTAACATTGACAAATTGGTTACTCACACATATCCAAGGGAATGACAATGCCACCATCATTCTTGACAACTCTGCGCATACACAATTTTTTTTTTTTATATGTATATATAACATTGTCCTGATTTTTTATTCGACGGTTGGCTGCGCTTTCGTCGTCGTCAGTGTCGTTCACTCAGAGAGTGTTTTTATCCTGCAGTTTCCCCATGGGCGCTGCATTAAATACAGTTGCAATGTTAAACCTATAATAAATATACGTTTATATATATGTATAATATAAATACATATACAGATACATAAAACATATATTATTTATATACAATAAGAGATGAAGGTTTATGAAAAGTGTCGCGTGGCAGAGTTGAGAGAAAATATTTTATAGAGAATAACGATGAAAAGTGTGGATGGTAAAAAAGTAAATATATATAATATTATGTATATGTATAGAGAATATATATATAAAATAGTAGGGATGGTTTGTGTAACCACCCCGCGGTTTACACTGTGTGTGAATGGTGGGATAGTGAGAGATATTTTATATAAAAGTAGGAGTGGATTGCGCGCGAGAAAAGAATGAGGGGAAATATTGAGGAGAAAGCAAGCGCCAAAGCGACAGAGATATTGAATAAAAAAATATATGAGAGTGAGAGTAATAGCACAAGGGATGGAAGTGCACCAGCTGACGAGAGTCACCCTTATTCGTTGGTTCGTCTTCTCTCATAGTCAGTCGATACACGTTAGACGAGCAAAACGACACGTCTCGTTTATTTTTTATTTTTATTATACACTTGTACAATGTACATATTATATATCCACGTATTTTATATTACAAAAAAAAAAAATAAATAAATAAATATAATATCCCTGTAATACTTCCAACGATTTTATTCTCACTCTCATCCCTTGTACACGCCTGTTCTCGCAATCGCGCATACCACTACTAATCTTACAAAAACATATATATACATTTATATAAATATATAAATTTACAATGTATTTATATTGATGTATATATACACGTCATATTTTTTGAATTGCCATAGCGCAAGCCACAAATCCCCCTCTCTATTACGAGTTTATATTTTATTTCTGAATTAACATTTACCCATTTCTTCATTACTTTTCACCCTCATTTAATATTTTAATTACTATTTTTATTTTTTATTTTTTTTTTCTGTGTTTATTTTTCACTTGTATGTATATCAACCACCGTAAATACATTTATGTATGTATGTAGATATAAAGAAGAAGAAGAAGAAGAAAAAGAAAATTTTATTTGACTGATAATCCCAAAATGTTTCTATAAATAATTGTGGGCGTTGTTGGCATTATATCAACTTACTTTTATATCATCTTCAGGATATTCAGGTGAGTGCGCGACAGAAATTCACATGAAAAATAAATTCCCTTGAGACACCCTTGATATTATCGTTATAACTACTGTTGTTACAAAACTACATATACATATACATAATAATTATTATATTATTATGTTATATACTTAAGCATTGTTTAAAATAAAAATAAAGTAAACCGTTGCGTGATCTCTATGATCGTGAATATATTTTAATATTTACAACTAAATTATATGTACATATATATAAATGATCTATATATTATTGTGTATGTGTTGTATATGTATATGTATAACTGAGTGAATTGACGGAGTTTTGTTGGAGAACTTAATTATGTCGAGATTAAGGTTTTATCAGAAGTAGTAGAGCAGTTGGACTATACACGCAGGAGTAATTCTAAATAAATTTGATAAAGATTTAGTGAATAGAGTATATGAAAGAATGAAAAAAAAAAAAAAGTATTGCGGTGTGTGTATAGTTGTATGTATCAGTGAGTTATATAGTATATAAGGTATAGTGAGAAAAGGAAGAAGAGAAATTAAACAAATGATAGAGAACGAAAATCAAGAGCAAGTGAAAAGTCTGGATTAAATTTAATCGTATCTATTAACGTAATTTGAGTCAAGTTAAAGTGAATTATTTATGTAAAATTAAATTAGTTTTACAGTTGTAAATCTACTAATTTTGTCATACTATATTGTTTATAAACTAACTGTGTGATATAAAATTATTACATTTTTTTTAGAATATTTTTTTATGTAAGATAAATAAAAAAGTTTCTTCTCAAAAGTTTTTATCTCTCGTTATCGAGTTTGAGTCTACGATAGAATTCATGTTGTTTTTTTTTTTTTTTTCATTTGTTTTAGACACGTGGGATGGAGGGAGGACCCATGATGTACGAATAAAATTGGAAGGAAGAAATGAACATGAGGGATAGAAAGAAAAAAAAATAAATGAAACAAACTCGAAAAAGTGAAATGTGTATATGAGAAGCAGCCGGAGTAATTTTGTGTTTGTGTTTGTCTCTGTGGGTATATACCAAATTTTCAGCTACCGGAACGAAGCAAAAGTGATAAGCAAAAGGGACTATATGCATGTGAGAATATAAATAAAAATAAAAATATTGAAACGAAAAAGAGAAACGCTTGATATATAACTCTTGATTGTTGGGTGACAGTTTTTTTTTCTTCTTTATTTCGAGATAAAAAAAAAGAGATGCCGGTGAATGAAGGGAAATGGAGGGGACGTGGACACCAATTTCACGACGAAGTAGTAGCATTTCTAGATTCCATCATCATCGACGTGCGTCTGCTTTGTCATCAAAACCCGATCCTGTTATCGTGAGTATTTATTTAATTCAATATTTATTATTTATATTTACTATACATTGAACGCATTTACGTAATGGATCGTATGTTTATTCGATGATAAAATATTTTCTTTATATTTGTCGTTCAATTTACGAAGTTTAAGCGAGGTAAGTAAATGATAAAATGACAAAAAAAAATATATACAAGAAAAAGAAAGGGGAAAAAAGAAAAAAATAAAGACAAAAAAGACTTGAGGGTTCCCAAAAAGTGGAGCTTCAATTCCCTCTTGCTATCAAGTTATATACGCAATAAACTTCTCAACGAAGAGATCAATCACGTGAAGGAGCCACGGATAAGTGAACGCCAGATGCAGAGAGGGAGATTTTGTCATTGGCGTGTGAGAGTATGAGAGAGGATAGAAGAAACAAAAGCAAAAAAAAAAAAGGTAGACATGGCAACGTTGAGGGAAAAATAAAATGAAATGATAGAGTTTAAGAGGGATGAAAACTTTATTTTACTCCATAAGCTCACGAATGTTTTCTCTCTCTTAATTCTACTCCACACCACGCTCATTATATTTCCTCAGTAACTTTATTTTTTCTACAAATTTTTTTAATTAAAAACAAAATTTTTAATTTTACCCCACGCTCGATTAAACACAATTTACTCCATCAACATAAAATTATGTATTACATAAATATTTGCTCTTTTATTTTTATTATACAATACAAAAACTCACGTTGTGATTTTTTATTGAAAAGAAAAATAAAATAAAATTTATAAATAAATAAAAAATCACTGCTGAAAAAAAATACAAAAACATAAAAGACAAAAATTGAATGTTGCCCTTGTGGCTCGTTTAAAATTGTTGATTTTTCTTTTTTGTCACATTTCTTTTAATTTTATTTTCAAATATATAACTCCAAACTATTTCCATCATACACAGCAATCGAAGAAGCTATTCGTTTGAAAAATAACTAACAAAACAAAAAAAAAATAAAAGTGAATAAAGGAAAAGAAAATAAAATAGAGATTGCGAACAGTTGTGCAGTTTGTGCTGTGGAAATTCCTAACATTGAACACAATTTTTTTTCTACTCCGAAATATATACATATACAATATACATATATACATATATACATATATATATATATATTTTATTTTAAATGGTCAGAAAATGTTGGAGAATGGTAGTGTATATTGTGTACCGATAAACACATACATAAATGGTACAATTTAGCAGTTCATGCAAGAGAACACACTCATCCGTATGTAACGCACACAACAGGTCAGGGACGAGTGTACCTATACATATATACCAACATAGTGAGTGTATTAGTCTGTGCACGTGGTGCATTCAGCAAGACACGTTAAATTGACGGTATACATATACTCATAAACAAGGTAGTGAGTTATTGCTCGTCGAATACACATGCCAACGCCAGACACTTTGTCGCTTGATTATATCATTCATCTGTGTACATATGTACACATATATGTACTTACATCAACGAAATATAAATATAATTAAATATAAATAGATAAATATATATATATATATTAGAATATTTATGAATTAAATCGATCATAAATAATTATTTACCATTTGCATAAAATTAAGTAAATACAATCTGACAATTTATTCTTTGTAATTATAATTTTTTTTCTCATTACTCAAGGACGTAATAATAATTATAAAACATAATTGGAGAAACAAGAAAGAGCGATAAATCAAATTATATATTATATCAAAATGTGGAAATAAAAATAAGTAAAGCTATTTAATGCAGTGAAATTTCATTTCACGAAAAAGGTAAAACGATAAAATTTCCTGTGAGACTATGCCACATTTTTACACATATATACTAATACATATACATATATATCCATATAATGTACAAAGTATATTGAATTCCTTTGGGTGCTATCTCTATCTATACGAATTGATTTTTGTTCATTCAACATATAAAAACATATACAGAGTTATCCAAAGACATATAAAAATTCTGATAGTAAAAGTTCTTGATATCTTTGCTATACTAGAGATATAACTCAAAAATTTTTATGTATTTTATACATACACATATCTACATATATCATAACATCTCTTTTCCACCCTTAAAAAATAAAATATTAAATATATAGAAAATTTACATATGAAAGCTTTAGCTTTTAAATATCTCGAATAATTTATATATACATATATAAATAAAATTTTTTTATATATATGAAGTTGAGTGTACTTCATTGATGTTGGTTGTCAGTATAGCAATATTGATTCGTACACATATACATTCGAACAACAATATATAACGAGAGTGAAGTATGAAAGACATTGAGAGAGTGAGCTAAATATTTTTCTTTCTTTTTATTTTTTTTTTTTTCTTCAGGCAACATTTGATAAGCGACGCTCTCTAGACATACACTACACTTATATGTGTATGTATATATATTATATATACACAAAAACAGGGGGAGTAAAAATATATAAAAGAAGTGGAAGGTAGATATAGAAGCGAAGAATGAAAGTAGTCCTGACCTTACTTGATTTCTTTTTTCTTCTACTTCTTTTTTTTTTTTTTTTTCTACTATACTCAACATCATTTCCTTTGACTCAATTGCTTTCACATCATCGTCACCATCATCTCTCTTTGCCAGCTAAACTACATACAATACATGTAATATATAAATATACATTAAACTAACCATCAGTTTGTATATAATAAAAAATAGAAAATAAATAGAAGAAGAAGAAAAAAAGTTTAACATTGAATAATAAAATTAATTTCTTATATACATACATTAGGAATGTTTGTTGATTTTTTATAAATACCAAAAGGGTAAGCTATTATAATGAATAAAAAAATATACATATATGTACAAATGTATGTGAAAGTCAAAGGGGTGTGTATTGATTTCAACATTGTGTCATAGTCATGATTTTATTTGTATGCTCGCTACAATTGATGATTAATCAATGTCTCTCCAGTTGTAAATGGTATATACCAAAAGCTCCATGTCCAACATTGTACATTGAAGCACGGATAACCTTACAATACATGTCTATGTTAATATATAAATGTGTATATAGGTTATATAGATGAGTTTATGTGCAAGAAATAGTAGCGCGTTCAAGTACGATATAAAAGCTGGGTGATGGATTGGGTCAACTCTTCAGACGTTATTTCTATGGTGTACTTGTACATATGTACACATTACTAATCGTCAATTGCACTTTCATCTTTATTTATACATGTATATATATATATATTTATACATATATTTATTTTTATATTTATAAAATATCTTTACATGTATAAATAAAATTTTAATGTTGACTTTTATGTATTTATATGTAATTTTATCTTCAGGGTTTTTATTTATTTAATTATGATGATGGGAAAAATTTTTTAATCATTGTAGGCTATATGTGAATATGGTGGGCTTTGAAATTATTATTGAAGCTTTGGAAATATTTTATGTTTATTTGTATTAGTGGGATATGTATCTATTTAATATAGTGATGAGATTTTTTTTAGATTTAGGATAAATAGAGGTTTGATAATTATTTGATGGTAATTAACTAGCTGATTGTGTGGTGATTTTATTTATTGTTTGTGTTTTGTTAGTGCAGATGAAAGAAAGATATTATTATTGTAGCGTCTGTTGATTGGATAACTCGGGTAGAAGTTGATTAAATAACTGAGAGAAAATAATTATGAAGATTTTTTGTTGCATTGTGTATAAAAATTTGTTTTTAATATTTTGTTTAATTAGAATCAAAATAGTTGTGGATGAAGATAACGAATGGTTATTATTTACACTCGGAGAAAAGTGGAATTTGAAAAAGAGAATATTTTATTTCTTGAATATTTAAAAAAAAAAAAATTGTGAATTTTTTTTTTTTGATTACTGAGTAAATAAATATAAATAAAAATTCCTCATTAACCAAGGAAGCATTTATATTTGTTTCTGACAATTCACAAACTCTTGTATTATCATTAACATAAATCAATATTAAATAAAAATAATTTACTTTCCAGTTCAATTAAATTCTCAACTACTTTCAAAAATAATTTAATCAAACTATAAAAAATTTATTCTCATCAACTTTTTTATATACCCAACTGAGCATAAAATATTTATACATAACAAAACAACACTACAAATTATAAAAATAATTATTTCACAGTTGACAATTCATTAATATAAATTCGTATACATTATTTTAATTAATAATAAAAAAAAAAAATATTGAACTTCTCAAACTTTATTTTCTCTGCTTAAAAATACTAGATACTACCTTAACTATATTATTATTCATTCAAATACACACAGACAACATAATCCCGAATATAAACCGTGAGTTAATATCATCAAAATCAACAGCCACTCAAATAACTATTAATTTTCTACAGTATAAATTATCAACTTACATACTCACGTAAATAATTTCAAATTCGTCCCGTTACATTACGAGAATGAATATTGTGGGTTTGGATTCTCTCATCGTCGCTTTTGGATAAGTGATGCAAAGCTCCATGAGGATAAATACCATTGCACGTCCCGGATATATATTATCCTATAGATGACGATCCACCCTCGCCCACTCAAACTCTCTTTTGATCGAATATCATTGGAATGCACGAGAGTGGAATGTAGTTCAAAATCGATTTTGTTCTTCAATATATTGATGTACAAGACGCTTGATTGAACCACATTCTCATCATCGGTATTTTTTGCTCATTAACATTAATATCATAACTATAAAAATACATAAATATACATGTATATTTATAATTATATTAATTAATATAATTAATATATAAAAGTGATGATAAAAATAATGAAAAATTTATAATCAAATATTTGAATTAAATTCACTGTAGATTTTTGCTCACACCTGCTGTTGTTTCCTTGGATATTTCATTTGGATCGTCGTTTCAGACACGTTTCTCTATATCAAATGAAATAAAAAAAATTGTTGCACACACACACACACACACACATATTAAAGTATATGGTTTGATAGAATGCCACAGCGTCGAGACTAGGACCCAAGCAATAAATTACACAATGAAAGTCAACGTAAGGTCGCGTAAAATATATATATACACAAAAATATATATATTTTTTGCTAAAGTATATAATAAAATATATAAAAAAATTTTTTTTTTATTCATTTATTTTTTTTTAATTACGATTATGTCATTTGCAATTTATTAATGCATATATTTTTGACAATGTAAATTAATTGAATCTTTGTGTGAGAGATAATTTAACCGATGGACATTGTTTGGCTTTTTGCACTCAATATATGTGTAAATTATGTATAGATGTATGTATTGTCTCGCGGCATGAATATACATATACATATATAGGTGAACCTTTGTCGATGAAAATACCACAACGATGCGTAATTACTCGCGAATGTTCCGGTAAAAGTTTTGTGAGTTAATTGAATGCCAAGGGAGAATGAAGGCTCGCACATTATTTCCTCTTTTTTTTTTTTTTTTCACTCTCCTGGCCCTTTGTCACTCTACAATTTTTGTACCGTTGGTATGTAATATACATGAAGAGTATGTAATATATGTATATTGCTCGATTAATTAAATGTATAACGAGTTTGCTTGACAAACATTCATCGATATAAATTTATAACATTTTTTTACCTCAATGCAAAATATACCTAGGTGTATTCTTTCTTTATTTATTTATTTATTTTATTTTCGTTGAATTAAATGAGTATTTTAGCTCATGTGATATCGAATAGAAATTCAATTATAGAATTTATTGACGGTGCAAATATGCATTGGTATTAATATTGTATATGAGACTGTTCAGTTGTGGACTTTATGGAATGTCGATGTAATATTCCTTGAATGGAATTATTTCTTGAGACAATAGTAATTATTCACAGGCGAATGACAGTAGAGAATCGATTCAATATTTCATTTTGTCTATTTAGCAAATAGCGAACTTGCTCGAGAGTAAAATAAGAAATAAAAAAAAAAAATATATTGTATAATATAAAAAAGAGAATTGGTCTTGCGTATAAGAACAATGGCAGTTTCCATAATAGTAATCCAAAAATCAAGTAATTCACCGTGAAATATACAATGGAAATGTTTGATATACATATATATATATTTGTGTATGTATGTATGTATGTATAGGTTTATAAATATAAAAGAAAGAAATAAAAAAAAAAAGAACTTTTGTGCTCGAGAAAACATTTATTCATTCAGCGGGAACAGTGGCAGCGGCTGCTGTGTGAAATTCCAATGAGATAAATTAGGGCGCTCGGTTACGAGAATAAATGGCGAAGCCACATTTATCCTGACGCATGAATGTCCTCGTCTCTGTCCCAAAGAACCTTCATACAATTTGAAAAAAAAATAGAATAAATAAATCTTCATTGCAACTATTTGTCATTCCAATCTTTATAAAAAATGATATTCAATACATTTAATTATACTCACAGTTAATTCTTTCAAATAAATAAAAAGTAAAATATTTATTTTACACAATTTTGTAAATTAATTCTCAGTAAGATTTATGTACACTGCGTTTGGGATACATAAAATAAATTCAAGTTTTGAAACACAAAGAAAAATAGTCCAACGAGTGTTATTCGTGGCCAAACAAAACAGTTGACGTTGCAAATATAAAAAGAAAAAAGAAATAAAAGAAATAAAGAGAGTAAATAATTTTCACAAGACAAGACTGACTAAGTATACCAACATTTAAAAAAAAAAAAAGAAAAATACACTGCAGGCGTGCACTAACATTGCCTACTTTCTTCCTTTGTTTCCTTCCTTTCATATACTTTATTATTTCTTTTTCCACCTTTCTTTATTTTTTTTTTTTTCTTCTTTAATTTCACCTGGACACATTTTCACTGACTCGTAAAAGTGACTTTTTTCATTCATTCTTTATTCCTTTTTCTTCTACTCACACCTTATAAATTTGCCTTCACAGTTTCCACTCGGGCTTCTTTCTCTTTCACTTCATTTTTATTTTTTTTCTTCATTCCTCTCACTCGTTTCACTTATACATCCCAGTTATTGTCGAAGTGAAAAATCGCACCGCGACCATGATATATCAGTAGTAGTAGTAGTTGTAGTAGTAGTAGTAGTATAAGCCCAGCACGCGTCAGACATGCGCGCAGGACTTGGCTCGTTGTGACTGGTTTGTTTCTCTATCCATTCCGTTACCTTTCGTCGTATTTGGCGCGCGCGATCCTCGCATTTAGTCACGCGATCACGCGAGAATCGGATAGTCAACGAGTGAATCTGTCACGGTGCAAAAATGCATATTCAAAACAATACAATTAAGTGAGTTTGAATTGAGATAAATAATACATACGCACACACAAATAAACATACACTCACATATATATTATTGAGAATTAAACTTTTCGTTGAGATAAATTTGAACAAACTTTTAACAGTATTTCACACATAAACAAGATTATTTATATAAATATATATACAATACAATTTAATTAACGTCACATGGCCAAGTGTTGAAGTCTCAGAAATGCGTTACAGTATATATATAATTATAATGCTTGAGAAACAATTAATATAGAAGTTATTAATTCATACAGACGAACGAACAGATGAATAGAAACTTGACAAGCGTATTAACTTGAATAAAACAATAGTCTCAACAGCTGTGCAATTATTATAGATAAGCTTAAAAGTGAATCCTCTGCATAAAGTTTCGTTGCAATAATTTAATCAGCAGTTCGAACAGTGTGTGTGTATGTATATATTTAAATATATATATGTGTGTGAGGGATTTATAAATGATATAAAAGCGTGAATAAATAAAAGAAATAAAATATATTTTAATAAATTGAAATATTAAATACAACAATAAATATTAATTAAAAATTATAAATGACATTATTGATAATTCAATTTTGTATTATTGTCAGTAATGTGAATTATATATAATTAATATTAATTTATTATCCATATATATATAATTATTGATCTATTTTATAATTACATTATTGTAATATAATTTTCAATACTACTTGACGTTGTATTATTATTATACAAATTATTAAATAATATCTTGTCAGAGAAGACGTTGAGTGTGACAACGTCAATCATGGGATGATGTTTTGATGCCAAGGGGCACACAAGAGATATGCCGCTGTGGATTCCATTCGATCCATCACTCCGCGCCAACGGAGGGCATACATTCAGCATAGATAATGACGCAATCCCCGACCCCATCCACCAGCAAAATACACGATGATAAATCCATCGCACTGGTAAATTGTTCTCGCCACATTTCCGAAAAAGAAAAAAAAAAAATCATGAAAAATATTCCATCATAGGTTCATTTATTTAATTGGAAGAGAGACAAAAAATTTGTACAAAGTGTTTACATTATTTTTATATCGACACCCTGAGCAATAAATTTTTTAATTGATAAATTTATTTGTTTATATAAATATTATATTTATAATATTTTATATATAGTGCTTAAATATATATAATATATATGTATAAATAAATTATATATGTGAATAAAAAATAAATATAAATATTGTTATATAAATAAATTTTTGAATTAAAAAATTTATTTGTTTACATAAATATTACATATATATATATAATATTTATATATTGCATAAATATATATAAATAAATTATATATATGTAAATAAAAAACAAATATAAATATTATTGTATAAATAAATTTTGGAATTAAAAAATTTATTTGTTTACATAAATATTATATATATAATATTTATATATTGCATAAATATATGTATATAAATAAATTATATATGTAAATGAGAAACAAATATAAATATTATTATATAAATAAATTTTTAAATTACAAAATTTATTTTTTTATATAAATAAATTTTTGAATTACAAAATTTATTTGTTCATGTAAATAATATTATATATAAATAATATTTATATATAAATAAATTATATATATATAAATAAATAACAAATATAAATATTATTATACAAATAAATTTTTAAATTACAAAATTTATTTGTTTATGTAAATAATATTATATATAAATAAACCATATATATATAAATAAATAACAAATATAAATATTATTATATAAATAAATTTTTAAATTACAAAATTCATTTGTTTATATAAATAAATTTTTGAATTAAAAAATTTATTTGTTTATGTAAATAATATTATATATAAATAATATTTATATATAAATAAATCATATATATATAAATAAATAACAAATATAAATATTATTATATAAATAAATTTTTAAATTACAAAATTCATTTGTTTATATAAATAAATTTTTGAATTAAAAAATTTTTTTGTTTATGTAAATAATATTATATATAAATAATATCTATATATAAATAAATCATATATATATAAATAAATAACAAATATAAATATTATTATACAAATAAATTTTTAAATTACAAAATTCATTTGTTTATATAAATAAATTTTTGAATTAAAAAATTTTTTTGTTTATGTAAATAATATTATATATAAATAATATTTATATATTACATAAATATATATAAATAAAAATCAAATATAAATATTATTATACAAATAAATTTTTTCAATTTAAAAATTTATTTATATAATACAATTAATTTATATTACAATATAAATAATGTGTCTTTGACAAGCGATTGATCCACTTGTGTAATAATATTGTCTAATTAGCATTTGGATGTATTATAATTGTGAATGGTGCGTGTTTGTATATATACATATGTATTTATTATTATATACAAAAGCATCGGAGTAATATGGTGGCTATTCATTATCGAGTCAATTGATTCTATTGGATTAATGTGTCTATGTACATATATATGTATATGTATGTTTATATGTATGTATATGATGTTCATTATATTTCAGCAAATACACGAGATCAACAGCCAAGTGGCACAGTTCCGGGACTTACTGATTAACATTGGTCAGTCTCGGGACAGTCCTGAATTACGTGAACGAGTACGTAAATTACGACGGCATTGCGTGGAAGCTTGCAAGAACACGTCACAACTTGTATTACCACAAATGCGGAGGTAAGAAAAATAATTACGAGTATAAAAAATATAAATATTTTTAAAGAAAAAAAAAAAAAAAAAGAAATATATATTTGTAAATAATTTATTAAATTATATATTAATATTCAATACATTTATATTTTATTAGCTATATTAACACAATAATTTATTGATAATGTTGAAGAGAAAAATCGAAGAATAACTATATTAATATTATAAAATAAATTGTGTATGTTGATTATAGAAAATATTCTTTTATTTTTCTCTCAATTTTCATTTAAATATTGTTGAATGAATGGAATTATATGTTTGGAATAATTGATGATAATTTAAATATTTGAATGTGGAAATTTATATAACAATAGAGTGATAGGTGAAGAGTGAGCACATGAGAGAAAGAAAAAAAAAAAAAAGGTCGTTTGCCATAGTAGTTTGCTCGACCTAATGGAAATTTGAATGTTTAATGCTTGTCGCTTGATCGGTTCCCTCGAGACTTGAATAGCAGACGTGACTTCACCCAAAAAAGTAAAGTAAATGAACGATACGACGAATAAATGTCAACAGAACAAGAGTGAAAAAAAAAAAAACAAATGAAGTGACATTTTTGTTTTATTTATTTTTTTTTAACCAAAACTAAATCATTTTTACGCAATCACTTCCAATAAATCATTTCGAATATATATTAAAAGTTATGTGGCATACGCCTTGAAATTTTTCTTCCTATTATTTTTTATATATCTATAAACTATACATATACATACATAAACACAAATATATATTCTTCACATAACTGTTTTTATATCCTCACTGTCTTTTCCGCAAACTCTAACACTTCACCATTGCCCTTTTTTTTTTTTTATTTCTCTACTTATTGCGTGGCCTATCAAGATTTAACGATTTCTTTTTTTTTTTTCTTTTCCGCAAACGTGATTGCGTGTTCTGTATATGGACTCCTTCTCTTGGGAATAATAAACTTTTTACAGCTACATATACATTGAGCACTAATCAGAGATATATAATATAGAGAAACAACAATGGTTATGTGTGTAGATCATTGCATACGAAATAATAGTTGTTTTACACGATATCACATATGCGCAAGTAAATCGATTTTAATTCAAGATTTATCCTGTGCATTTAATAATTTATACAACTCTATATTTAATGTGTTAATAAAATATAGAGCAAGTTTATAATTATGGCGAGTACATATATAATAATTGCTTGCTATTAAATATAGAAAAAAAAAATATGTTATTCATTAGAGATTAATAATTAATTGCGTTAACGCAATTCTAGAATTTTCTGTTCGGGCGCTGTTGTAAAATTCTTTGTTATAATAGTATTTAATATATGTATTCATTTCTTTATTATTCACTTTAGTTAATCATTAGCATATGCACGTAGGTACTACATGAAGTGTGTATATCAAATAGAAAAAAATAAATTGCTGACCTATATGACTGATGTACAAGTATGTAACCATATAGTTCCGTGTATATAGAATAATTCAGTCAACGTGAAAGAAAAACAAATTGAATTCTTAAAATTTGCATATTCGGAATAAAATTCTTTAGTTATACATATTAAATATTATATATACATATAATTAATGGTAAATATAAAATTCCTAGCTCAGTATTATATCTTATTATTTATGATATTCAAATGATTCTCGCAAATCTTTTTCTTCTTATTTTTTTTTGTTTTTTTTTTTTTTTCTATGAATTTTTCTTCATGTGACTTAACATTTTTTTTTTGTTTTCTTTCTTTTGTTTGAATGTTTAATCTGTTTATCAAGCAAAAACCATCGATTTATCAAAGCATCAACCAAAAAAAAAAAAGAAATACGAATGTGAAAAAAAAAATGAATAAAAAAAATTTGAATCCCTTGAGCTTTACCAAATACGCGTGTACCCATTTTCTCATTTCAATGGTACAGAATATTAAAAATAAAACAAAGCCCTCATGGCAGAGGCATACAGAATAAAGAGAAAAACTCAAGGAAAACCAAAGATCAGTGAATAAAATTCTCTACGGTAATATTAGAGAATAAAAATGGCAGAACAGTAAAAAGAATTTTATATAATATATAATTTTAATTTTTTACAATTAATTAAATTACAAGTCAATCACTAAAAAAAAAAAGCTTGCACCCATGACCAAACAAAAATTAATTGAATTAATATTTAAAAATTCTTTCGCAAGCTCTGAAAAAGCAAATAAAATTTTTATTAATAGCTAATATATTTAATTCAATATTTAATTTCAAAATATCATATATATTAATAATAATTAACAAGTATAATATTTTAAATATATAAATTTATTGATGAAATATTAATTTTCAATGCATTAACTATTAAATAGCCACTATAGTCTCTACTAATAAATTAAAAAAATAATAATACCAGCGAAATAAAAATTAAATGTCAGTGGGTTTATATAAAGTGTCTCTCAAACGTCTCTCTCTCACATATTATATACTAAAATAATTCGATTCGGATACATATGTATAGATATACATTATAGAGAATTGCATGGTCGAACGTTGGACATTATACGGTCACATGCGAGAGTGCAATCGATCATATAATTCTTGGATTTTATATATAAGGGGTGTTGGGTTGATATATAAAAAGCAGTTTGTGCGTGAGGACAAAGTAATGGATCGTACTTTATTTGGTGACACGAAAAAAAAAAGGAGAAAAAAATGATTTCCACTCAATTCAACCCTCATAAAAAATTGCACTAAACATATATATTCATATACTACACATACAAATATAATATTTATATCCATACATATACATACATACATACATAATTGTAATGAATAAAATGAGAAAAAAATAAATAAATAAAATAAATAAATTACAAAATATTTTTCTTAACTGGCTGACAGTCACGAGAGTATATACTACTTAAAATCTACAACGGGGGTAAATTGTAAGTGTGTACATATATATTATAGTGTACATGTATGGTACGTCAAGCTAAATTAATGCCAGGTAGTACTTTGAATGTGGGACAAGGTTCTATACCAGTATTCCTAGTGCGAGTACACACATAAGAGGAGAGAGAGCAGAAAAAATAAAATGAAAATTAAATCGTGTGTGTAAAATTTAAAAAATATATAATAATAATAATAATAATAATAATAATAATAATAATAATAATAATAATAATAATAATAATAATAATAATAATAATAATAATAATAATAATAATAATAATAATAATAATAATAATAATTGAAAATAAAAAGGGAAAAAAATATTATATGCTTAAATTAACAAATATTTTTTTCGCCTTTTTATTTTTTATTATTTTTAATTATTATTATCATTATTATTATTTTTTTTTTTATATGCATAATACATATATATTATACAGATATATACGGATATTTATATGTATATATATTAAATAATATTAAATAATAGGAAATAAAAAGGGGGAAATAAAAATATTATATACTTAAATTTATAAAAATTTTTTTTTTCCTTTTTATTTTCTATTATTTTCAATTATTATTATTATTATTATTATTGTTTATGTATACATATATATTATATATGTACGGTTATTTATATATATATTAAATAATAGAAAATAATAGGAAATAAAAAGGGGAAAAAAAAATATTATATGTATATACTTAAATTTACAAATATTTTTTTCTCCTTTTTATTTTCTATTATTTCCAATTATTATTATCATTATTATTATATTTTATCAAATATACATATGTATTATATAAATACGTATATTTATGTACATATTGAATATATATAAATATTAAAATTTAATATATATGTATATTAAATAATAGAAAGTAATAGAAATTATAAAAAAGAGAAAAAAAAATATTATATGCCTAAATTAACAAATAAGTGTTGGTATGTTTGTTTGTTTAAATGTATATTTTTATGTATGTATGTATGTATATATGAATTTACATAACTCACCCCTATCTTCGACATCACGTGTCACGCCTCAGGATGTTTACAAAAGTACCAAACACTCAAGCACGACTGTGTGTTCAACACTAATATATTTTGTTTTTCTGTTTGCTTACGTTTTTTTTTTTTTTTTTGTGTTATATTTATTATATACACAATGTGGATGATATATATAATTGGAATGCCAGCGCAATTGACCTCGGTATACCTGCGGACAGTCCCAACTTGGTGCTTTTATTCTTCGTGGCTCAATTATTCTTGAGAGAGCTTTATAAGTGCAAAAACCTTGTGCGCATCGTGCCGATGGATATGTCTGGATATTATGGTAATAATTTGTTTCATTTAATTTATTTATCTATCAATTAAATATATATTATAAATTAAGAGAAAAAAATTGTCATAATTTTAATTTTATTTAATTTATTAATATTAAATTATATATTTTAATATTCACGTTATTAATTTACAATTAATTGTTTGTTAGTAATTTATTTATTCATTTGATTTTGAACTGTTGATCGAGTTAATGGACATTAATTATTAATAATTATTATTTATTATTTAAATCAACTTTTCCTAAATATTCAATTTTAATAAATATTTTTTTTTCTCAATATAAATTTATTATCAATTCATATTTTTTATATTTTATTCAGCGAGTAAATCTGGCCCGTCAAACATCGGAAATGTCATATCCTCAATTCTTCTATGCAAGCAGATCACTCCGAATTTTAATGAAGAGGAACTTTGTAGTATTCGAAAAGACTCAGCTGAAATAAGTGCTCTTGTAGCTGAGCTTCAAGAATTCATGCCGCAATCTGAGGCTGACATTGGTACGTATACATATTTATATCATAAATCATTGTACAAATAAAAATATATTAATTTAAATATTTGTTTACCTTTGTATTAGAACGATCTGTTGCACTTCAAGAGAGTTGCGCTGGCACAGCTCGAAATAATGGCGCAAGAAAGGGCAACCGATGGGACACTAGAAGTGGAAATCCAAATTATTTTGGTGGTGGATTAAATTTCTTGTGTTGTGCTTCGAGGCCTAATTACGTTTGAAATTAAAATATAAAAAGCAAAAAAGAAAAATTATTATTTTTATTAAATTGAAAGAAGAAAAATAAAAACAAAAGTGAAATAAAAAAATTAAAAGAAAATATAATTATGAGACGGGGCCTGACATAATAATTATGTATTCATAATTATAAATACATAATATGTAATAAGTAGATGTTATCTCAATGATAAAAAATGTATTTCAAAAAAATTTAATATACATTTTATCAATTAATATCAGTGATACAAATATATAAATACAAATATATATTCATATAGTTTTGAATAGATGAATATATTTCCTTGAGAAAGAGTTGCTGCATACATTTAGGTGAATGCAAATATAAAGAAAATAAATAAATAAATAGAATGAAATGAAATTTAAGAGAAAAAAAAAAATAATAAGAATAGGAGAGAAAGGAAATGTTATAAAGGCGATACTTTTTTTGTGTAAATGACTACCAACGGGTTTTAGTAAGCGCCTTGAAAAGCGACAGAGTCTTCAGATAATAAAATATGCATGAAGTGAAAAAGAAATTTCGTAATACATAAATCATGCATGAAGCCGTTCTCTCATCAAAAGAAAGATGAAATTCTCTATTGGATTCGTGAATGGAACTTATAGACTATATTCAAGTGAATTAAGTTTTAATGAAGTAGATGAAATAAAAAAAAAAAATATATTACCATTGTAGGATGACAAGAAAATAGAGTAAAAGTATTATATTATTATGAAGAGAAAAAAAAAATAATAAAGAAGTAGAAATAAATGGATAAATATATAATTAATTGATTAATTAATTAATTAATTAATAGATCGTGATCGAATTTATAGCGATGAATAGAAAAGTCATCGAGAGGCATTATGTGCCAATAATCAAAAAGAAAAAATATATAAAATTCTTTTGTATTTATTATAATCAAACTATATTAGACAGTCTTTTGTCATTGTTTACTATATTTTATTATTTACTCATGAGTAATTAAAAAAAAGAAACAAAATGATATATACAAAAACAGGAGAGAGGTGTGTGACTTGTTTCAGCAACATTATGTAACTTGGGTCCAATTGTTCATATTTATTAATTTAATTTTGAAAATGATATTAAAATTCAAATAGCGATATTAAATATGTTTCGAGGCCGTTGATTTATAAATGACAATGATAGACCTATGTATATTATATAATATTAAAAAAATTTTGTAGTTGCTTTAGAAAGCAAAATTCTACAATGCGGGTAAAATTTAGAATAGATGAAACTGAATGAATAAATATATAAATGAAATCAATAACAACAACAACAACAATATTTATTTATGATTTTGAATTGCACTCTGTAAATCTATAATGAAGAATGTGAATTGAAGTCAATATATTATGTATAGTTAAAAAGCATATCGAGAATTTGAATATATGTACTTTTGTGAATGGACCAATTCCTTAAGCAATAAGGGAGAACTTGTACAATTCGTATCAAGTTCTATTATGTATATGAATGCCAGAATTAATATAAAAATAATGATTGTGAAATCAGAAAAAGAAAATAGTATGAAGAAGATCGAATTGAGTCTGAATATATAAATCTGCATTCTGTATTAATTAAACGTATAGCATTAAAATCAAATATGTATTTGCAGTTGATAATACTGCCACATAATATATATAATAATGATTTTGAATAAAAACCTAACCTAACTTCTAGCACAATTTCATTAAAATTACTAAAGCTGAATGATATTTTAGATCAAATGGATAAAAATAGTTGCGTATTATTAATTTTGAAAAGATAAAAAATAATATATCCTTGCAACCGATCTTGAGCACAAAGTATATTTAATTGTATCTGTATAATTGTAATTAATGTAATGAATCATCATGAGTGTTTTGTCGAACCGAAGAAGAATATGAATTCCAGAAAACTTAATGAGAGAATTCTAATTAAATAAATGAGAAAATAATTAAATTTTATTGAATTGAAATTTATTAATATTCCTTTATGTATCTATTGATTATTATTAACAATTTTACCGATATATTCAAATGAAATTATTTTTTTTATAATAGCTACTAGATAGCGCCACTATTGCGTTGTTGAAAATTCTGCAGCTTGTCAAAAATTGAGATCACAATTAACCTTATAAATAATATAATTATTAATAGTGATAAGCAACAATGGGTTAGTTAAAATGATCATCATTTCATTTATCTGTTTTAATTAATTTTTATGTTATGATAAAATAGTTTTTCATTGTACATCATCGATGTGAATTATGAATTTTTTTCACTAGTGGTGACGTGTTATGTGCCATAACCTCAATAATTACCGGCGTTTATTTTATTTTATTCTATTGATAAATTATTATCGTTGTGTACATTCATCATTTTTCTTTTACTTTTAGCAATGACCAGTGGAGTATCGTTTCTATTTTCATCAATATTAACGGTTATTATATTTTCCGGAATGCAAATGTATAAGACTTGGTTAACGTCATCACAACTTCACACAATTCTTGGTGGATATATTGGATCTGTACTATTTTTATTAATTTTAACTGCTTTGGGTAATTTGGAATCAACAATATTTGGAAAAGCTTTTCAAATAAAATTATTCCCCGAAGGTAACATTTATATCATTTTTTGTTCTTTGAATTCGTCATTGTTTTTTTTTTTTTTTTATTCATATAAAACAAAATTATTTATTGTTTCAGTGTTTATATCGTTAATTATTTCAATGATTGCCTCAGGACTTGTTCATCGTGTTTCAACCACTACGTGCTTCCTATTTTCAATGGTGGCACTTTATTACATTAATAAAATCTCACAAGAAACTTATTCAGCACCAGTAGCGACTACAACATTACATACGAAAAAACGAAAATAATTTAATTGAATGACTTCGATTTTTCATTGTCTACCAGAAATATTTTTTTCTTTTTTTTTTTTTTCTTTTTGCGACTGAAATAAATTTTCCATTCAAGTAATATCAAATATTGTAATTTATTCTGAAACATTTTATTAAGTTTATAACAATTTCGATGGCTGTGTGGTGATATTTCGCTGTTTTTCAGCTTCTTCTTTATCACTGTAATATTCAAATACTTCATCAGCTTCAGAATTAATTTCATCTTTTCTTCTACTTTGTAATGGAGAACCATTTCCTTGTTGATTTGTCGGTAAAATTTGCTTGTAAATTGTCATAGCTTGTGCAACTAAACTCGATACGTCTCCGACATTACTAGGAAGTATCAAAGTATTATTTGTTTTAGCTAATTTATTAAATGCCCGAACATATTGTTCAGCAATGTTTAAAGACGCTGCATTTCTTCCATCCTCATGACTCAATGCACTTGCTATTATTTGAAGACCTTTAGCACGTGCCTCAGAAACTGCTAAAATAGCTGCAGCTTCACCACTTGCTTTATTTATTTGTTCTTGTTTTTCTGCCTCAGATGCCAATATTCGCGATTGTCGTTTACCCTCAGCGACATTAATATCAGCAGTACGTACACCTTCAGACTCCAATATAGCAGCACGTTTACGACGTTCTGCTTCAACTTGCATTTGCATCGCTTCTTGAACTCTCGATGGCAATCTTATATCACCTAAAAAATTAAAAGCCAAATATAAAAATAAAATCGCACATAAACATATAATAAATGATTTAATTCACTTACGAATTTCATAACGAAGACAAGTAATACCCCAAACTTCACTCGCTTTATTTATACTCTCAACGATACCAACATTGAGACCTTCTCTCTCACGAAATACTTTATCCAATGATATTTTTCCCAATTCTGATCTCATAGTGGTTTGTGCCAATTGTATTATAGCAAATTCCGGATCTTCAACGCCATATGATGTTAAATACGGATCATTTATTCTCAAATATAATACACCATCAATATCCAAAGTTACATTATCTGATGTAATTGCACTTTGTTTTGGTACATCGATGGCAATTTCTTTCAAGCTTTGAACATACTTTACTCTATCAATAATTGGAACTAACATATTCAAACCAGGTTCAAGAATCCTGTGAAATTTTCCCATTCTTTCAACGATCCATGCCTACAGAAATGCGAAATTTATTTGTATTTAATTTTTATCAATTATTATCATGGTGAAAAATCGTATTTAAATATTGAAGAATTAGATTGAGAGTACTAACCTCTTGTTGTGGAACAAACATAATAATCGTATTAAGTGGAGTTGAGGATTTTTCTCGAGTTTGAACTGGATATACTGAACATAATGTTGGTGCTGAATGGGAAGTATTAGGTTGAGCTACAGAATTCTGCGTATCATATGTAAATCACATGTAAATCATACGCAATATGATTGAAATTATATTTACAATATCAATAGAAAAAACTTACCCGAAGAATTGCCAAATTTCGTGTTAATAATCTTGATCTGTTCATCATATTGGCGTTTTTATTCTTAATATAATTACAATTTTTACAATCAAATTAATCTAATACCGGTGAATGTTGTTTCACAAAAAATACAGATGATGAAATTGTATAAACGTACTATACAGTATACACTAAATCATCGCCAAGAATATTTTGCATGAAGATGCGGCTGATATAAGACACAAAAGTGGGCGTCAGAATCAAAAAATAATTACATATTTGAATTAATAGCGATGGAAATTCATCCTAAAGTTTTTTAGTGTTATTGCACACCGCCAGGTGCACTGTATTCGAGATATCTATTGACCAATGAGCAAGCAGTATCAATAGAGAAATATCTCTCTCGACACAACCCGAAGATACCCGAAGATAATCGAATTTATCATTTTACTCTAGAACATCATCTCTCTCACATTGTTGCGTTTCAGTTGACACGTGCTTTGAAGATTTTATTAGTATCACGAAAAATGTTTGATACAAAAAATATGGAGAATGATGATGAAGATTCAGAAATTATTACCAAAATGCAAAAAAGAATTCTTGAAGATGATGGCGATACAGTTAAGCCAAAGAAAAAAAAGATACGAAAAGAAAATGATTTATATAAACAACCAACAGTTGAAGAATTAAATCAATTACGAGAAACTGAAAATTTATATCACTCAAATTTATTTAGATTACAAATTGAGGAGATTTTGAATGAAGTTAAATTGAAAGAAAAATATAAAAAACAATTTAAGCAGTGGTTTTCATTATTTAAACAAAAAATAGAATCAATTGAAGAAACAGAAGAAAAACAGGTGATTAATTTTTTACATAGTCCTATTATTTAATTAAACAATTTAATAATCACTTGACTGATTGTATTGTAAATTAAAAATTTATTTATATTGCAGTTAAATGATTTGGAGCCTTTGAAAGAATTGGGAATAGTTGTTCCAGAATTAAACGTGTCAATCAATGAAAAAGGAAATTATAAATTTATAAAACCCACTCGTATTGATACTATTGGTTCTTATTGTCTTGGTACAACAGTTGGACCAAATATCGTTATTGATATCATGATTGAAATGCCATCGAAATTATTTCACAAACACGATTATCAAAATTACAGATATATGCGTAAACGCGCGATATATCTTTCATACATTGCGTCGTGTTTAAACGATGATTTAGTGGAGAAAAAGACATTTATTGGTGAAAGTTGGATGCCAATATTGAAAGTAATTCCCACTGGACTATTGAGCAAACGAGTTGTGATTAATGTACATATAGCACTGGAGTTTGGTACTTTTAAATACAATCGTTTTGTGCCAGAAAAAAATAGTGTTAGATCTGATTGGTATTTCAATGACAGAATAGAAAATGATGATAAATTAATTCCAACGCCATTGTATAATTCAAATATCCTTCGAGATTTAACAATTGCCGAGGTGAACTCTCGGAATATTAAAATAATTGCGGAATATCCAAATATACGAGATGGAATTATTTTATTGAAAATATGGTTGCGACAACGACAAATTGAAAATTCATTTGATGAATTTAATGGACATATTTTGACAATGTTTGTTTTATTTTTGTTATATGAAAAAAAACTCAATACTTATATGAGTAGTTATCAAATAATACGTAATGTTTGGAATCATTTGGCGATGAGCAATTGGAATACAGCAGGGATCACAATGTGCTATGAGCCAGAGAGTAAAACACGAGTTGGAGAATATCACAAATATTATGATTGTGTTTTTCTCGATATAACTGGTTATCATAATTTAATGGCTAATGTAACAGTTAATAATTACTTTTGGATTCGTAGTGAAGCCCAACATGCGGTAGAGTGTCTTGATAATTCGAATATTGATAGTTTTCAAGTTTTATTTATGCGACGTTTACCTTTGTTTAGTACATTTGATCATTTTATTTGTCTTCATGATACTGAAGCTCTTGATAATCTTGCAAATAAACTTGTATCTAAAGAGAAACAATTAGATCTGGGTGTTAATAAACGTGCACATTTCATCAATCATTTTGTTAAAATTCTTAAAGAAGGCTTGGGACAAAGAGTTTCACATATTTATATTCCATCGAAACAACTAGAAGAATGGGAGATTTCAGAAAAAAAAATTACAAATATCGGACGAATTTTTATTGGGTTCCAATTAAATCCCGACTATTGTTTTAATATTATTGACAAAGGACCGGCTGCTAATCTTCCTGAGGCAGTTGCATTTCGTAAATTTTGGCAACAAAAATCTGAATTACGACGATTTCAAGATGGTTCTATATGCGAAGCACTTGTATGGAGCACTGGCAAAACATTGTCTGAAAAAAGAATGATATGCAAAAAAATAGTAATGTACCTTCTGAAAAGTAAATTTAATCTTTCAAAAGACCAATATCTTTATGTGGGCGATCAAATTGATGAATTTTTGCATTTAAAGAAAACTTCTATCACAAAATTTTCCTATGGCACTGGCGAAGAAGCAACACTTCAAGTTCATCAAGTTTTTAATGATTTGGAAAAGGAATTGACATCATTGACTGATATGCCATTGTCAATTACTGGTGTTCAAGGAAACAGTTCAGTGTTTAAATACACCGAAGTTTTTCCACCACTTGCAACAGTTTATAAAGCTGATAAAAAAAATACTCAAGCGACAAAACAATGTTTAATATTAAGTGAAAATACAATAAAAGAGGCACCAAAATATGCACCGGCAATAGAAGTGACTCTACAATTGTCAGCGAGTGGAAAATGGCCAGACGAGCTAGAAGCTGTTCGTCATACCAAAGCAGCTTTTCACCTTCAAATTGCGCAATGTCTAAGGAAACAATATAATTTAAAAGCAAAAGCCAATGCTAATTATATTGATGTATTTAAAAATGGATTTGTCTTCAGGTTAATAGTTGCACATCAAAAAGAAATAGCTCTAATGAAACAAGAAATTGATAAAGATGGAGTAATAAAATATAGAGACAATGATGAATCCATTGAATTAGAGAATAAATTATTTAATTTGCCAAAGTTGACTGGTGCATTACATGGTCTTCATTCACAACAGCCGTCGTTTGGTCCCACGTGTTGTTTAGCAAAGCGTTGGTTGTCTGCACAACTAATTGATTATTCACATATGCCTGAAATTGTCATTGAACTTATTGTAGCTTCATTGTATTTAACGCCAGATCCTTATAAACCAGCGCAAACGCCACAAGTTGGTTTCTTGAGATTACTGGAATATTTTGCCAGAGAACGATGGAGTACAGATCCAATTATTGTTAATTTTAATAATGAAATGTCGCGAGAAGACATTGTGACAATTGAAAATTCATTTGAAACTAAACGCGAAACTTTACCTCCATTATTTATCTCCACTCCATATGATCATGATAAATCAATTTGGACGAAAAAAGTGCCTACAAAATTAATATTAAATCGTGTGAGTTCGCTTGCAAAAGAGGTGTTAAAATTGGTAGAAACGGAATTAATGAAAGATTCAATTTTAGTATGGAAACCAATGTTTATACCACCTATGACTGCTTATGATTGTTTAATATATGTGAAACCGGAATTTAATCCAAGGAGATATCAATACTTTGATCTGGATGATAGTGTGCCGAAAACTACTTGGCATCCTTATAAACCACATACAGAACAAAAAATTCCTGTTATTGAATTTAATCCTGTTCAACGTTATTTGAAGCAGTTGCGAAATGGTTATGGTGAATTCGCACTTTTTTTCCACGACACATATGGTGGTTCTGTGATTGGTGTTTTATTAAATCCCAATGCATTGATTGCAAAAGACTTTAAAGTTGCAAATATAAATTGTCGAAAATTGGACGTTAATGGAAAATTAGTACTCAATGTTCCAGCGATGATAGAAGATTTTTCTAATCTTGGTAATGGACTTATTGAAAAAATTGATTTAAAATCCGAAAAATATATGTAAAATTAAATTGTCTTTACATTAAACTATATGTATACTGTATATTATATAAATTTTTTGTTATTACTTCAACATTTTCTTCGTTATTTATCACTTTTTTTTTTTTTTAATTATAGTTAAATATAAATTAATAGAGATGCTAAAATTAAAATGAAATAATTCAGTAAATTGTGTAGAAGGCAAAATTCATAACGATTTTTTTTTGTTGTTTTACTTAATAAGCACGTGACATATTATGTTTCATTATTTACAATTTAAGCATTTTTTCTTGTTTCGCGCAATTTTTTTTTTTTTTTATATCATTAAATTTTGTCAATGACAAAATGTTCGTTATTCTTTCACAAACGGAGGAAAACAAAAAATATTACATTCGATAAATGACATTCTAATTAGAGCATAAACTAACACGTGTGTACAAATTAAAAATGAAAATGAATCACAGCTTACAGTGTTTGAATATTATAAACTTAAGCGCAACAGATCAATTAGATATTATATTTATATAGATGCACGCATTTTTTAATGGTTAAAATATAATAAACGCATTCTAAATTCACGTGAATCACATAATTACACTATAATGTAAAGTATATGAACTATAAACAAATTATTTTATTAATTGATGGTCCGGCATTCTAAGCAGTCTCACATTAATTTTTTTTTTTTTGTTTTTTTCCTCACATGCACATTACTCTGACCACTCTCTTTTCACTCAAATATTAATTTATACATATATATTTTTTTTTTCGTTTCATTCTTTTTCTTCATCAATAATTGTTTATTAACCACATTCGCAACCGTTGATTTAGCGACCAAATTATTTACCAAAGAGAAATTAAAAAATACACTTTATGTACATAAAATAATTAACATTTAAAATGGATGCTCATTGTGTTTGTGTATGTATGAATTCCTTATTAGTGCAATCCTTTATTATTTTTTCTTTATTTATAGAGGGATCGAGAGATCGGCCAGGAAGAGAGGACGAGGCGTACTTTCAGTGCACGATCTTATTCTTTTTTGTTTTGTTTCGTTCAACAATCTATTACTAAATATGCGGGCAGTACAGGTAATTTAATTATTTTGAGTATAAAATTAGAGATGACGCCGCGTACTCAAATGAAGGCGAGTACGAATAAAAGGACAATCAGAAATGTTTATACACCACAAATTCGGGGCATTACTTTTTTTTTTTTTCTTAATCTTACAACCATAATTTGTTGCTCACTAATATATATTTTTTTTTTTCTTTTTATAAATCAGCCAACGTATTGATTCTAATTTTTTTTCTTTCTGTATTATCTAAAATCTGAACAATCCACTAATATCTCCTCTGAAATATTTCATTTTCATTTTCTTCTTGATGCCTTCTCAGGCATTCAATCCACGGCGAAATTCATTTAGCTGTCATTATTATTACATTCTATAAATGAAAATGAATATTATAAAAGGGACTAACTTTTTTTTCTCATCATGGCAATACACATATGGTTTTTTTTTGTTCATTAATATTTCATGTCCTGGCCAAAGCTAGTCGTTAGTCAATTGTGATATAACAGATTGGCTCGAATTATTCCGACAATGGTACAATTCTCTCTTTCAGATTGTGTTATAAATGACCATTATTTACATTATTCCATTACATTGTTTTCGGTCAAGGCGAAGAGAGGAATATCATAAATTGTAATGAATGATCTCAGTATTTTTTTGTTCACTTTCTTTACTTAATGAATTATTTTTTCACTCATCTCTTTCATTACGATGCGAAATTATTTAATTGAAAAATATATCATGCGCGGTCGAAATAATATTTACTAATTAATTCATTAATTGTCAAATTAATTATAATTAACTTTATATATATGTATTTTTCGAAAAATTATTACACATCGTTTTTGCTTAATTAAATTTTAGTTTCTATTTTTTTTTCGGTTTTATATTCTCTTGTGTTGTTTTATATCAGTATATACTTTTTATTATACTGCTTCAAACGGATTTTTGTTTTTTTTTTTTATATTTATTATTTACAATAAACAATCACTAACCAAATTTACGTACATTGTTCACATTCTTTCTAAAAATCACAATTATTTGTTTATTATTCATTGCAGGTTAGTGTTCTCTCTCAAATTTCTCATGGATCATCGTTAATTATAATTGTAAAATTGACTCGGACATTTTTATTTTTCATAATTATAAAGCTCAATTGGCTATAAATTCATTATCGGAGCTTTGCATATATGTATATTACACCGTCAGAAATGGTTTTATTAGGTAAAAAAAACAAAAAATAATAAAAGAAAATTGTTATAGAAATATCAATTAACATTGGGCCATAGTTAAAGTAAGCTCAATTGTTTCAAAATTTGATTAATAATATGTTTGTCTTTTTGTTTTCTTATTGGTTTTTGTTGATTAATTCTTTCTCTTCTCCCAAATGCTATGATGTCATATTAATAATGTAGAAAAATGATAGTACATTCGATAACAAGGCATTTACGCGGATTCATTTGTTTCAAATAACACCATCAACACAATTGTTCAATATAGTTACTTATCTTATCTTTGTGTTCATTTTTAATTATATCATGTAGCAATGCGCGATAGCATTTTTATTTCTCTTATTATTTTTTTATTCCTTTTATATCATTTTTTTTGAATAAGTAATTTTACCATTAATTCCCGTTAACTGGATTGTAATGACGACAGGAAGTCTGTTGAGTACATCCATCGTTAAACGTATTATGAAATTCGATTAGGAGAAAAAAAATATACAACTTTCATGCACTAATAATATTTGAAACACATTCGAGAATTGATAAATCGATTAATATACAAATAACTTCTTGTTTCTTTCTTTTCTTTAATATTTTTTTTTTTCTCCAATCCGTAAGCCATAATACCGCAGCCTTTCAGACATAAATTGTGAACATAAAGCACGAGTAAATTAATATAAATGAAGAAGAACACATTCGAAATAAGGAAATATTTCACAACCGTACTTAACCAGCAGTCAGTCGTGATTAATTATAATAAGAATTAAAATCATTTGTTTGCAAAATATAATGATGGATTAATACGATGACAGCTTATTTATCTATGAAAAAAAAAAAGTATTGGATAAGTTAACTGTAGCTCTTTTCATTCAAGAAATTTAATTGCTGATTGATAAAAAAAAAAAACGAAAGAAAAGTTTATCTATTGTTTATAATTTTTTGAAATTATTGGCTTCTTATTTCATTCTTAAGATTTTATACAGTTTACTTTGTTTGTTTTTTTTTCTGCTTATCATTTTTTTTATTTTTTGCGTACCACCTTTTTTTTTTTCTCGTTTTCTATTGCCTGAGTTGTACATTTAGTCATTATTTAATTTAAAAACAGGTGTTTATGCTCCATCACACACGCGTTGAGATCATACGTTGGACGATTTTTATTTATTTATTTTTTATAATGGAAAAATGAATTTGATATATGTATATTTATGATCGATTTGTTTCATGAACGTTTTGTATGATATTTTGTTTCATGACACACATATACACATAAACGCACACAACCACACCTACACACATACAACACTATATACGCAAATTTCTGATGTTTCTCACAATATTTTTTTATTATCACTCTTCAACTCTGACGTTCTCTGTAAAATCCAATATTTTTTTTTCTTTTTATTTCACATATAAATATCATGATTGAAAATGAGAGAAAAAATAAAAACAAAATCAAACTAACGATAATTAGCATCTCAAAATAGCAGGATGCAACATGAAAACTGATAGCTCATGTGCATGTTGTTCAATTTATTTATGTATATTTATAAACATTTATATATCGTAGCTTCAATTTATCCATGCAAATGACGTTTGAAATATTTCTACAACAATCTTTCGCTCTCTCTCTCTCTTTTATGTATCAGACATTCTTATGAAAAACCAAAAATAAAAAATACAATTTTCAGTTATTCAACAAGCGACTATAAGTACATTGAAATATTTGTCGCAGGTTTTCTTTTCATTATATCCAACATTCTATACAGATAATTCAAATGATTTTTTTGTCCAATTGTGATTAGTGCATATTCTCTTTGGACATATACATAAATATATATAATTTACGTGGTGTGTGCTTGCTGTCTGCTTCCTCTCTACAATATAAAGCTGCTTGTTTTTCTTCAATGCCAAATTTACAATTATATTTTTTTCGTCCTCTTCAAGAAAAAAAAAAATATTTCGAATAATCAGAACAAAAAAAAAATCATCAATTCCTTTCGTCATGTGAAACTTCTCACTGCAATGTCAATTTATAATTGTGACCGACACCCACACATGATTGATAGTGACATAATATTAATAATAATAATAATAATAATATTAATTATAATTATAATAATGAAAATCAATAATGATACTAATAATAACAGCAAAAGTGGTAATTATTAATGGCTGTGGTGATGATGGTGGATTTTATTTTTGTTCAATTAGACAATGGTAATGGAGTAGGCGTTGGTGTAGTAGTTACAATTGATTGGAGTACAGAATCACGAGAAGCTGAACGGCTCATATCACGTAGCAATTTTACAGCTTCACGTTCAGGATCTTCAGTCTCATCATTATTTGCTGATGTATCGCCACAACGTTTTCCATGTTTGATTCCACCACAATTGCCGCCACCACCGCCGTTGGGTGTACGTCCATTATTTGAACCAGCACTAAAACTCGCGAACTGTACCGGTCCCCCGAGCCCAACAGTAACAGACAGTCATTTTTGTCGTCCACTTTTTTTCTTCTTTCGTTTAAAAAAGCAACAGCACCTGGAAATAAAGCAAACACTAATGGGACTTAGAATCGTATTTTATTTATCTGTTTAAATTAGAAAAGAATACATCAAAGTGAGTGTGAAGGCATGCAAGAATAAGAGAATTAATGTATAACAGAAAAATGTAAATTTTGTTGAATATCGTTATTGCTAGAGAAAAAAACAGAAAAATATGCAGGAATATTTTTGATGATTTAAATATAAAATTGTGAATGGTGATTGGTGATGAATGGAAAAAGGCGTCAGTGTAATTAAAGTAATATCTCGATATTTATTACAACTGCTTTAAATCTGCACATATTTTCTTGTTAATTTATTTTAGTTACAAAACTCCATTGGATTTTTTATTTTTTCTTGATTCCTAATTCAAATTGTTAAACATTGATTTTCATTTTTGTACAGTATAGTTATGATATAAGGGTAAATAATAGAAAGAAATAATCATATAAATATATACACGCTTGAGAAAAAAAAATATATATATATAAATAAATCCACGGTATTATTTTTGTTTATATCTCGACGCATTAAAAATGGATTTATATAGTGGCAGTATATCGGCCATAGGTTTCGAGGATTGGCGTGGGATATTTGGAACACTCGAATATTTTGATGATGAAGCACGATCTTTTCCGCACCGGCTACAAATTTTTCTTATCTCGGGTATAATTTCAACGCTGCAAAGATTTATTACGGTATAATTTAGTGAGCGTGCATGAAATGAATGACGAAAAAAAAAAAAAACGAGATATTAAAAAAAAAAATAACTAGAAACATTCAATTATTTTTTGACATTCATTTTTTTTTTTACACAAAAAAATATAAAATTTTTATACTAACTTGGTTTCATCGATCATCTCAACTTCTTGTGGCGCTGTGATTGGTGTATTTGAATGTCCTGCTGTTGGATCGTCATTAGCTAGTTCACCATTCGTCGAGGAAACAACCTAAATCGAAAAGCCAAACAATTATTATAATATAAAGATAATAAAAAAATCTATAAAAACACATGAATAAGTAAAAATATATATAAAAAAAAAAGATATGGAATTACAATAATAATATAAAATATATAAAGATGAAAGATAATTTATAAATTAAATTTGATAAATGTTTGAACTATTTTTTTTTTTTACAAAATACATAAGACACATTGAAATGAATATTACTAATGAAATTAAATATAATGACATTATACTCAGACATTTAAAGTTACATGTATGTATACATGTAGATTTATGTGGTAGACAAAAAGTAATATGAGTTTATTGATCTGTAAATCGAGGATTGGAATTATTCCAAAAGACATTCAAAATATTTATGATTTAACATGAGGGTATACAAACTTACAACAGCAAATACGGCAGTTAGTCAAAAATTACCCAAAAGACAAATTACCTATATGATTAATAATGAATGAATAATAAAAAAAAAAAAAAAAAAAAAAAAAAAAAAAACATGCAGTATCAAAATAGAAAAAAAAAATGCAAATGTAAAATTCAAATAATTATGCTGTTAAAATTTAATGAACTGACCATAATCCGATGATGCCGTGACTAAAATACGGATTGAAATATTATTTTTCTGAACACACGTTTTATTCTATAAATAAATGTGACCACGTAAAATTAATCAATCAAAATACAAATCGATAAATAAAAAGTTGAAAGAAAAAAAAATAAAAAAAAACAATTTCCTAAATATAATATCACATAAAACCGTGTGAATAATCGTGTAGTAAAACAAAATGCGCAATATTTGTGTGAATGTATGCGTCAATGGGGGGAGTGTAATGGAAAATGAACAGAAAATAAAAATAAAAAAAATAATTAATATAGAATTTAAGGAAAAGGATAATGCGGGTTCACTCACCTGTACTGAACCGTGTCTGTCAGCGGGCGTCAATGTACCACCAGCCCCCGATTGCTTCACTGTGTCAGGCCATGTGGTTCCCACCCCTTTACCGCCCCCTCCTCCCACCCCGCCACCTGCCACATCCTGAAGGAATAAGCGGGACAATTGTTGGAAATGAGTCTTGTTAGTTTTGTCTCTGAATCGAGTTAAAAGGAAAACGCGAAATTATCCTCACTTACATTCATTTTTATTTCTTTTCTTTATATGTATATATATCTTTTTGAGAATGATTTAAAAATTATTATCATTTTTATTCCACGCCCTGCAAAATTTATAACCCGATATTTATAATCAGTTTTTAAATACTGATATTAATCAAGGACAAAAAATACATTTGATTTTATTTTAAGAAAAAGTAAATTAATGAATAAATGAACTACCCTCTATGTATATAGCAATTTAAATTAATTGGCGGTAGAGCAATTTATTTATGCAGTTTATTTTAAATGAGAATCTAGCGACTACAACAAATTTAATTTGTATATTTGCTTTACACATTTAATCGCTTACATATTTTCCCTGAAATTCCACGCGAACTTCTTCCATCATGAATAAATCTTCTTCATCACAATCATCATAATCCTATTGACCATAAGGGTGACGCGGTATTGAAGAAAAATAGTAAAATAATAAAATGAATAAAAAAATGATTTGAAAGTTATGTGAATATTTTCATATTTTAATTTGAGTTTAATACCTATTTTTAATTTAATTAAATAATCGATTTTTATTTTTGAATTTGTTTGCTTCTAAGTTTCATACGGCATTTATTGATTTCATTTTACAAACGGCAGGTAGGACATGCGGTTACTTGAATAACAGAAAAGTTTAACTATACACGTCCATGCTTACAAAAAAAAAAAAAGTTAAAAAAAAAATTGAATAAATTATATTTTTAGTTTAGTTACCTTGTAAGCAGTAGGATGCCGATCTCGGTTGGGCGACACGATTACTTCATGACCCGTCTGCATCGATCCTACTGGAGTCGACTGAAATTAAAATTATTTTTTCCATTAACATCCTGATTATTTTTAATTAAATTTAACATTGCCTTATCGTTTCTTTTTCTTTCATTTCGTAGATGATGATATCATTTTATAACGTACTTGAATTCCGAAATTGTGTCCAAGTTCGTTGAATATCGAGAGAATTTCCATTCAAAAGCTAAATTATTATAAAGCACAAATGGGATTATAAATTCTACAATCGTTTAATGAAAGGGAAAATATGAATATTTATCTAAAGAGAAGTGTGAACACTCGTTTAAATAAGTGCAATTTTTTTCTTTGACTTTCGGACATGAACATGCAGAGAAAAAAAATAGTGAAAACTACAGGGTTGAGGTTATTAACTAGTAAGTATTACGAATGGTATTAGGATGAATATTATTAGCACATTGGATAGGAAGAAAAGAAGAAAACAATCAACATATTCAATTGTTTAAATCATTTGAAATGAAATTTTGGTGTGATTGTTTGTTGAGCAGCATTCGCCGTGCGACCAACCTTATCAGACTTTGTTTTTCCGATATGAGATGGTGCAGCCATCCTCAACATCCGAAGCTGTTCAAAGTTGGAAGGCTAGATAATAGTATTTGAATGCAGCATGCAAAATAAAAGAAATTAAATATGACGAAAGAAAATGCCAAGGGGAGAAACAGAAAAACACTCGATTTTTTGTCCAATCCGTTGAATTATCATCAACATCTGTGATTATATATTTTGCTTAAACCACAAACATAGAAGAAAATAATTTTTCCACATGCAATTTATCAAAATATCACCAAAAAAAATTTATATAGTGTTAAATAAAAAAAAACAAATAATTTATTTAACACCCACCATTGTCTTCCCCGTCCAGTCAAATTCTCCATCATTTGAAAATCCTCTTCGTTCATATAAATCACGGAATAATTTTCTCAAATATTCATAATCCGGTGTCTCAAAGAAATCCAATCGTCTAACATAACGTAAATAAGTAGCCATTTCTTCTGGATGACCATCGCACAACACTTCAATGGGTGTTGCTCGTTTTGTATCACCAATTTTTTGATAACGTTCTTTCAATGTCTCAGCTTTGAGCCCTTGCCAAGGCAAACTGCCTCTCAAAAAGTACATAAACATATGTCCAAGTGCTTCCAAATCATCTCGTCTACTTTGCTCTAAATAAAAAAAAAAAAAAAAACCATAAAAATGAAATAAAATATATAATAATAATTACCAATAAATTTTAAATATAATACACATACCTTTGCCAAGATGAGTATTAATACTCATGTAACGCGCTGTGCCAGTAAGACTCTTGTGTTCCCGATATGGTATATGCTTGTTAGTATCCAAATCTATATATTCTTTGGCGAGTCCAAAATCGATGATATGAATTATTTTCTCTTTATTAGTGGTACTACGTCCAATGAGGAAATTTTCTGGTTTGATATCACGATAAATCAGATGTCTAAAATGTACATATTCTATCCTATGGAGCTGGTTGAAGAAAATACACATAAATATACATTGAATGATAGATATGTGGTTGATATATTAACAATTTATGAGTACAAGTGGAAAAAGAAAGACAGGCCAATGACACCCAACCGTCAACCGTCACAAGATATTTATTATTATATAGCATCAACTTACCAGTTGTGTTGCTATGTTGAGAACGGTTTTAAGTGTAAATCTCCTCCCGCACAAGTCAAACAGGTCTTCGAGACTTGGACCAAGGAGTTCCATCACTAATGCATTAAACTTTCCACATGGTCCGAAATAATATACCTCAGGTACACCTTCTACATCCGGATTGTGAACTGTATTAATAAAATATTTATATTTATACTTGATATCATTGAAATATTTATTATTTAAATAAATTATTACTCACCGTGTGTACCTAATAATTTGTAAAACCTATATTCTAAATGAAGCTGTGGTGCCTTTGACTTCATCGGTTCCTGTAAATAACAAACCAATCATTATTATTTAATTTTTCTCTAGTATCATTATTTATTATTAATTAATATTCATTATAATTTTCCTAAAATTCTTCGAAAATAATTATAAATTATTCAAAGGCCTTTGATAATATAAAGTCGTTGGATTTATTATACACGTCAATATTATTTAATTTTCTCTTCAGTAAGCAAAATGCAATTTATGAACGTGTTAATTTTTTTTTTTCATTGAACCAGTAGGTCACACACGTGTTTCCTCTAAACTAATTTTCCAAGGTTAGTCAATAAATATATTATACACATATATAAATATACTAACCATTTTAATTGCTACGTGTTCATTATTGTAGAGGTTCTTTCCTGTAACAAACAAAAATTATAATCAATTTAATACATAAATAAATACAATGAAAAAATTTTTAGTATTTAATATTATACAAAAGAAGTTGATGAAAAAATCAGTTTTACAAACACTTCATTATCAATTACATTCACGATCTTAAACATGAGAAGTCTTTTGCATCAAATAAAATTCCACACGTCGCGCAAAGACAACGAAATCGCTGTCTGCTTTTATATACATACATATATACATACATATACATACTTGAATAAGAGAAAGAAAATAAAATAAAAAAGAAAAACAGACAAAATTAAATATATACATTCGTTCTTAAGTCTCAGAGTAATAATATATATATAAATTTTATCTCAACTGTGTGCGTTATATACCAGTAGAATAAAATTTGATGACGTGTTGAAAGTGCACGCGGCAATATATATAAACATAACACCCATATATATGTATACACATAACTTATATACCTAATATATCATATGAGTGATATGACCGTGAATCAACATAGGGTCATTGTGTGAATATTATTACAAGAATTATATATAAAAGTGCCAGTGCATATACATAATAATTTAGTTACACATGGTCTCTTCCGCAGGTCGCGGAGCTTTCTCAATCGACCGTTTGTTATGAAGTCTCATATTAAACTAGGCCAGAATGAAAATATCTTCACGTGTTCCCCACTAACCCCATCCAACAGAGGAATATAATATCTCAGGGAAAAAAATAATAAACATATTTATAATAAAGAAAAAAAAAAAAAGAAAAATTGTACATGAATTATAAGTAGAAAAAAAAAAAAAATAGTTACTGGATTGAATAACCGACGTATTCCCGTGTGTGCGTATGAATATATATACATATACTTTGAATGTCAATGACATTTAGTTGTTACTAAGCGCATTTCTCATTTTCCCGCGCAAATATTCCAGGTGTTACATAGCGAAAGCATTAATTCACATCAAGGAACTACAGTAGACACCTCACACCGTCATTGACAAATGACTTGTTTGGATATAAACATGGATTATGTATATTCATATATATTTACCCATATAATAGGTACTATATGTATATATTTATACATACATAAGAAAACGTGATGTTTTATTACATTTAAATATGTGTTTTATACAATAAACAGTTTGGTATAACGCGTGCCAAAAGACAAAATGAACAAATACAGAAGCCGTGTATTTTTTTTTTTTTGTGTTGTTGTTTAAATATATTCACTCATACATGACCTTGTGTGGTCCAAAGGTTTCACGGTCACATGTTGTTAAATGTAATGCAATTAAAAATAAATGAATAAATAAATATATCTATGTATAAAATATTTACTGTAACGCATGGAAGAATTTAAGTTAATATAGCCGCATACACGCAATACATATTTATATTCATACAAGTATATATGTATATATAATAAATAAAAGTAATCCGGATATGTATTTCAATGTGATGTCAAGCGGAATATATATATATATATAATATATATATTTATTTATTTTTTCATTATTCTCGGCATTATATTGACAACCTTCATGTAACATTTTCTTGTCGCATGATTATGATAAAGACGCACAGGTTTGATAAACAGTTGGAGTTATATATATAGGTATTGCTGTATATATATATGTTGCAGTGTTGTCATGCCCGTGTCATGATGGGAATTGCGAGAATGGCATCATGGGGAAAGAGGTCACAGACGTAGCTTGTATACGAAGGCGCTCGCAAGGGACTCAAATATATCCTACAAGAAAGAGTTCATTCTGCATTTATATATCTATATTTTATTATTGTATGTATAGATGTATGTATGTATGTATGAGTATATAGATGTAGATATGAAGAAGAAGAAGAAGAAGGAGAAACAGAAGAGAAGAGACAGCAAATAAGCTATCAGAAACTAAATAACTTCTGACCAACGACACAAATAATATTCTCATCTAATTCAAGAATTGGTAATATGTTGATGACTAAATGTATATTTGAATGTGAAATTTTATGATATTTATAAAGAGAAAGAAGAAAGGAAAAAAAAAATGAAGGGAATTATTTGAATTAGAGAATTTAATTAAAAATTTGAATAGTAATAATAATATGTTCTTTTTTTTTGCATTCTTTTTTTTCTTCTTTAAGTTTGTTATTATTATTTCATTTCTTTTATCACTCTCAGGGCTTCATGCGGGGTAGAAACGCATGTTTTATACTATACATGGTTGAACAAAAGAATGTAAACTATTGCACGGGCTTCATTATTACTGAAGCTCTTTGTATCATGTAGCAATCCGCTAATAAGTAGGTGAAGCATAGCTTAAAAAAATCTTTCATACTTAATTATTTATTTATTTATTTACTTATTTATTTTTTGTGTAATATCTTTCCGTGACAACAATTGGCAAAGAATATATAACCTGCCCTCGAATTTTCGTCTCCATTATTACATATACATAAAAATAAACGACAAGGTGACTTGTGAAACAACACAGTAAAGACATTTTTTTTATTTTTTTTGTATCTTTCACTTTATATATGTATATGTATGCATATATAAAAACTTTTCCTGTTTCTATATCCAGTGGAAAATTTGTTGGCTCTATCGGAGAGTGGAAAAAGCGGAAACAAACAAGCAAAGTGTCAGAACAAGAAGAAAAAAATAAATTATATAAAAAAAAAAAAAGAAAAATCTGTGGTAAAAGCAAACATCGATCGATGAAAAAGAAACGCGCACGCGACTGGCCTACTCCCCCACTGTAAAATTCTCCTTCATCTTCTTTATCATCATTCCCACTTCTCTCTTCCTGTACTCATCATCTTCAATATCGCGCCCTTTTCACCCTTCGTCACTACAGCATCAGTTTCCACTTGAATCTCCTCCAACAACACCAAGTGATAGAGGACAATCAATGTGTATACACAAGATACATTCAGTATAATAAATTGAGACTCGATATCTGATATAAAAATATCCAGAGAAACCAAAAATATCAGATAATAAAATAATCAAAATGATAAATAATAAATAAATATTCAAAGTATACAGATATTATTTATTTAATGAAATATTTAAAAATAAATTATTGCTTCATGTAATTATTTCAATATGTGAATGTATAAAGAGGTGGCAATAGATAGACTAAGTAAAAATAGCCATTGACTGTGTTCGCGGTTGATATACCTACCCAAGGCGTGAAGGTGGACATACAGTCTTATTGTCGGGTGGCAGCAGCGCCACGGGGTGAATGTAGGTCAGGGTACGGGGTATCAGGCGAGTACTTGGAGGCACCGCTCACTCGCTTCAACCGTCAGAAACGTATATGCACATACAAGTTGACGATATGAATGTAGAATATATATGTTAGATACTACACAAATACACGAATGAGTTTATGAACGCGTTGTGTAAAGTTCGTGGCCGCACTCGGCCAGTCATATTTATATATCTAATATATATTTATTTGAAAATAAATTGTCTTGAGAGCTTAAGTAGTAATAAAAGAAAAGCTTTGAATGAAAGTATAAGAAAAGAAAAAAAAAATATATTTATATGTGTATAGAATAAAATTCTGTTAGACAATTGAAAGAATGAATTTTTATATATTATTTTTTTTTTATTTGTATATAATATTAAATATAAATTTATATTGTAGTGATATATTGAATATATATATACATATGTATATGTTTATGTAATTTGCATTTAGGAAAATAAATGAGAATATATATAAGCATAAGAATTTAAAACCATAATCGGCAATCATATAATAATCAACGTCATGAGTGGGAAGTTAAGGAGGTTACGATCCAATTTAACCGCGTTTACTCGACCATAGAGATGAGAAGAAAGAGATGGAGAAATAGGAAGAGATAAAGAGCCAGACAAGTTATTAAACCTTCGTCGAAATTATATTGTTATATTGATTATTATTATAACTGCATCTTTGCGTAATGACGAGGTAAGATGAGAAAATTTTCGAGGAAATTATTTTCGATCATCCAAGTAAATAATTGGACGAATTTTCCAGGTAAATAATCTCCATCAAGACCGGAAGAATGAAAAAAAAAAAAAGTGGATCAATATATTAATATTTAACTACATGTTATTTCACTCCTCATTCTGATTCAATAAAAAAAACATCAAGAAATCTATGCTGTCACGATAATAAATTACACGTGTACATAACTATTAAAAATAATAATTAATCACATGTAAATGTGTCAAATAAATTTAAACTGTATTTAATTTAAACCCTAAAGAAATTATATATACAAGTATTGAATTTGAAAATAAAAAGTGACTGTCGTGAATTGTATGATTCTAAAAATATGAAATATATTTCAACACGACGAGCAAACAAGCTCAAATAATACTCTGATGTATAATATAGGTTTTATAGTAAAGGCGCCACGACCGGATCCGGGCAACATACACGCACGTTATATATACCTACATCATATATAATCCAATACAAATACATTCAAAAGAGTTCATTTCACTTCTTTTCTCAGTGTGCAGTCATCGTGAGTATATATACTCTGAGTCACTGGATCCGTCCAGACAGGTAGCAACTTGTTCGCGTCGGTAACAAAATGCGATAGATGCTATAAATTATATACATACAACCATGAGAAATATTGAAAGAACGCACGAAAAAAAAAATAATAATAATAATCACAATAATAAGAAATAAATAAATATTTTGAGAATGATGGGTATAACACAAAGGAAAAAGAAGATGAAGAATAACAAAATAAGAGAAGCCAAACTTTGATTAGTATCATCGAAATAATATATACTAAATATCTCCTCTGAAAGAATTATGTAAACACATTATTTATTCTTTATCTTCTTGAATTAATTAAAAAATTTTTAAAACATATATTGTAATCTCTATTGTACGATGATGATCCAATTAAAAATGGCCACGTGGATTGTTAATATATACATCACAGCAAGACAATCTAGTGCAAGAGAATATAAAATATAAAAGTGTTGTTATTGTTGAGCGCGTCAGTCGATCGATTCGATCAGCCCTTATAGAAACTTGGCGTTATATATTTTTTTATTTCTCCTTCACTCAACTCACTCCACTCATCCGCTATCTCTACCTCTCTACCTTGTCGTTGATGTGCTCTTGTGTATAGTGGTAGGTACGTGCATAGCAGTATTCTCACCCTCTCTTTGTCATCTTATTCGCAACGGGCCTCACCGGAAATTCGTCCTTTCTCTCTCATTTCTATATGTACCCTCACCAACAACCTGTCCAACAACTTTGGAATTTTCTATATATACTTCCCGTTCCGGTGCTTGAACCAAAACATAAAAGCCCTACCAAGTTCTCTTTTTTTATATTAATAAATAAAATTCAAATAAAAACATAAATCAATATGATTTTTATTTATTTCATCAATATAAATAAAATAAAAATTTAATTAATCTAAAATACAAAATAATAATGAATAATATATATAATTCTGTTATTTTTTTTAACGCTTAAATATATATGTTCAAACACATGGGACCTTGCACTCATCAGAGTATATAAATTGTTCGCACCCGAGGCCGTTACCGCGCGATTAAACTAACTAATTCTCCCCTCTTTTCTTTCAACTATACACACATCACGAATGTCTCTTTTATATGTATATATATAAATGTATGTAGAGCTATTTGTGTTGGTTTTTCTTCCTTGTCAATGCGCGGCGGGTTTATTCTGGCACGGCATTCGCACCTGACGATGGCAAGAGTCACGAGTCCGCCAGAGAGTCAAGACTAAAAGCGAATAAGAACGATTAAAGAGAGAAAGGTTTATGTGTGTTGCAGTTGTTGAAGAGGCCAGGTGATGTGCCAGGGATGGATATAATATATAAATATATATGTAGAATCATCGTATAACAGCAGTGGTACGTGAGTTACCGTGCGCGGTATAAACACCAGAGAATGAGCAAAAAAAAAAAAAAGAGCTAGAATATAAACATAAAATAGTTTTGATGAAATGTAGAGTGACGAAGAAACTCGAGTAAATTCGTTTCGACTCGTTTCGCACGAAGCGAGGCCGCGCAAGACATCGAATTGAGGAAGTCGACTTATGTACACACATATAAATATGTATATATGTTTAGGTGTATATAGAGACTGAAGCGCGACGAGAAAAAGCCCTATGATTATCATGATTTTGTTATCAAGTTTTTTTTTTTAAAATCATGGTATATCAGATGCACTGAAATATTATTTGCTTTTAGATTTTATGCATCATTTATGTTGTATTAAATATTCAACTATTTTATTTGTTTATAAAATTTACCTTGACGATATGAATTTATATTTATAAACCATTTTTTTTTTATATTTATTTTATCACTAATATTCGTGAGCAATATATGAAACTTTGAATATTTATCTCTTGTCGTTGAAGTTATGTATTTGACTTGGAGTTTAATATAATATATAAATGATGGCGTTGGATTTTATGTGCAATTGTGTTTGTATATGTATGTTTTGTCGTGCATTAATAATAAAATTAAAAATATCATGAAAGATTTGTTTTTTTTTTTATTAATCTCTTAATCGTAAAAGAATTCCCTTTCATTCATTCCCAGTAAACTCTTTTTATTATTGTCAAGATTTTTCGGTATGTAGACATACACTTGGAATATGATGATAAGACGAAACGTTGCAAGCTGATAAGTTTTACTGATAACATACACGGATAGACATGGTCTAAATGACCTTTACGATTATTCCATTCGATGTGCACACATCATTATCATTTTTTATTTTATTTTCCTTTTCTGCTTCTGCATATCGAATTTACCTTTTTTTTTTTTTCATGTTTTTGTTTTCAATTATTTATCAGCTTAATTTTTCTATTTTCTTCATATCTATTTATCTTAACTCTTATTCTTAATAATTCTCATTATATATTATGTCATAATTGAAATTATACAGTAGAAGTGAAAAAATAAAAAAATAATATAAAATCAAATTTTGCAATCTTTCATGTAAATTAAAGGTAATATTAAAATTCATGGATGAATATCCAGCATCTAATTGATAATCAAGTGCAGTATACGAGTTCGTGTGCTAGCAACAGCATTAATATCTATATATACATATACACTCAATGCAAACATGAAATCCGTGAGATTTATTTAATATTATTCCGTCTTGTATTATTAATTTCAACATTAAATCGTTGCTGGTACATGAACAATTTAAATATGAAAAAAAAAAAAAAAATTATGTATAATATGAGAAAAGTCAACAAAGAAGATAAAATTTTTTTTTCTTTCCCTTATTTATTTATCTTTATTATTACTCACCGAGTCTGAGTTCACCAAAGTTACCAGAGCCAATTTTCTTTCCAACTCTGAAATTAGGACCAACCATCAACACACCCGAATTGGAAGTAACACTATGCCTGGAGGTATGCATATTGGATCTGTTTCCACTGGTACGAGACATTCTTTTGCCAGCTTCTTGCTCTCTTTCTCTTTCACTACTCCTTGCAAGCTCCTCTCTTCTCTCACTTCTGCCCTCACGTTTTTGCATTTTTTAATCACTAGATCACCACACCACTTTTCAGCAAATTTCGTCCCAAAAATGGGACTTGTATAAATCACTAAAATGTTCAAGTAGTGCCCAAATATATTTGGGTCTTGTCTTGTCAATATTGACAGCAAATCCGAAATAAATCTCGAATATTCATCCCCATTATTCTATTGTGTGTCTCCAATTATTATTTTTCTTTTACTTCTTATATTCAATTATATATTTGTTATTACCGTTACTGTTACTGTTCTTCAACTATTCCAATGCAAACAAACAAATTTTATTCCTTTTAATTATAACAATCAAAAAGAATAGCTGCACCATTTAATGCAAATAAAAATGCATAAATTAATTATTTGTTTATTTTCCATCTCCTCCAAAGAAAGAATGATGTTGATAATAAATCCTCGTGTGTATTTTAATTCGTAATCCTCTCGCGGTTTGTCACACACATACACCGTGATGATGACACCGGTGTCGAAGTTGCACACACAACGACACCAGGACGATGATGGAAATACACATATGTACACACGCACAAAGTATTTACGCACTAAGCCCGTTAATAATGGCTAACATAAAGTAGTAATACATATGTGTATGTAAGTGTGTATATGTCGTTGAAAAAAAAAAAAAAAAAAAAAATGAAGAGAACGGGGCGGTTTGGGCCCTCAATACGTTTCTCATAACAAAACTCACATAGGAACAGGAGCGAGTGTCGAAGGAAACTTGTTGGTATGATAGAAAATTGATATACCTAATGAAAGAAAAGAAAAAAATAATAAAATAAAAAAATGTAAAATAATAATAAAAATTATTATAAAATATAATAATGGAACTGTGTTTAATCCCGGCCGGCCGGGAAATTTAATGAAGGAATGAGCACGAACCTCAGTCACTACTGGGCAACAAGACATCCCCGAATGTGGCCTCGTCGTCGTGGAGAGAACACCCCGAGAGCACCACCATTATGGGTCATCGTCAGAGTGTGTTACAAATATCGCGGGAGCGATGCTGCGACGATGACGACGACGACGACGGCGACGACGGCGACACTTGTCTGTCTATTCTGTTGATGATGGATAAATAATTATTTTGTCGTCACCTGAGTTACAATAAATTGCACACGACATTAAACAGTTTATTCACGATTGGAGAATAAGCGTCGTGTGGTATACTAACAATTCACGTACATTGACCTGAAGTTTGGTGAAATAGCCGTGAGTATGGTATGTATTTGATGATATTTAATGTATCTGTTGGTTGGCAGTATAATACAACACACAAGTCGTTGTTTTTCCTTGTATATAATATTATCTTGATGAGATATCCTTTTCTTGAGACAATGAAGAACAAAGTAAATTGGACGTGTATAATAAGTGTGTGTGTCTGGAGGACCAACTCCGACGATATAATATATAATTGACGGGACGAATGACTATTGTCCCGTGTAACTGCGATCAACAATTTCACTGGCGACCCTTTATTATCGTCCTCGGGCACCACCCGAACTCCCGAAAAATCCACACTCGCTTCCACGGGTCTCACTACACCACTATCACTTGGCCAACACGAATAAAACGGTTTTGCGAATGGGCATTGAGTTTCTGCCTCTCGCGCTCCGACTCAACATTGGGTGAGTTTTGTTACGGGGCCGGCAGGGCTGCCAAGTTAATCATTTAGTTATCGCGAGAAATTGGTGGTTCATGAAAATAATGGCTTTAGATTATTTGTTTGCCAGTGTGTGTCTGTAGTTGTGTTTTAGCGCGTCGTGTAAAAAATGTCTTGTACTATGGAGGGTAGAGGTAAGGAGAACTGTCTCATATGGGAGGAAAGCTGAAAAAGTGTCCAGCTACAAGCAGTAAATAATAGTCCAAAAACCCTCCAAAATGGCGCTAGCGTAGGCAAATGGTGTGGTATGAATGTAGCAGTTGTTAATGGATTGAAGTTTGCCGAGTTAGAAAATTTAATATTTTTAGTGACTAGAGTAGTTAGTAACAGTCAAGTATACAATGCCTCAACAATTTACGTAGTCCAAAATTATTTTGTAAGCATAACCTAAAATTATTGCTGTGAAAAAACGTAGAGAGTGAAAAAAATTTTGTGAACTTTGAATCAAACATTTAGTGATTTTTTAGTGTTTATTGTGATAAAACTTTTTAAAACATTTCAACAATAATGGGCAGAATTTGCGCGGTGAAAAGTTGTCCAAGTGGGCGTAAATTGAGAACTAAAAAAAACGATTCGTCTCAGCCTCCGTCTTATTTTCAGCCAATAGTATGTATATTAATTTTTTCTGAATTACTTACTTTAGGAACAATTTTTTATTTTTTCAATTTTTGTAGTCAATCAACATTTAAAAATGATTTGTTTAATTAAATTAACAGACACCGGCGAGATTGGAAAATTGGGAAATTTCCTTGGGCATTAATTTGAAAGCATCAGATTATATTTGCCATCTTCATTTTAAAGAGGAGGACATAAAAATGTACGATAAATTTGTTATAAAAGGTGAACTCAAGATTTTTCCTAAAGGGAAAAAACAACTCAAAGATGAAGCTTTACCAACACTCGAGCATCAGTTTGTCTCGATAGATTTCAATCACTCTGAAGACGAACAGCATTGTCAAGTTGATGAACATCAAATCGAGCAACAAAAAATACTAGTAAATCAAGAACTATCTAATAATTTGATGGATGCGAATATTCCAACTGAAGAAGACTTAGAAGAATTACCGTTAAGTCAACATGTATATGATATTATCGAAAGTCAGCAGGATACCGAAGCAAAGATACAATTTGAAGATTTAAGGGATAATATAAAAAAATTTTCATTACCGCCATCTTGGTTATATCTAGATAAACCAAATGGACTTATATTCATGCGGGTGAATGAAACAACCCTGAAAATCGTAAACCATTTACGATTAAGTAAGAATATGTCAATTACTGTGAGTACTAATCAATGTCCGAGTAAATTTATCCGATTTTTTTTTTTAGTAACAATAATTAATTCATATAAAATTGCAGGTTATTTTTTCTAATAATGAAGAATTGTTACTGAACGAGAAAATTGATTCGTTTCGTGGTATTTACGATTACTTAAAATCTGTAGAGAGATGGCCATTGTGCGTGGGCACTCAATTTGACAATAATAGGTAAGAATGATTCATTTTTTACATGCATAAATTAATGAACTACAAAGAAGGGTTGAATACGACTTGAATTTTGACAATTAATTAAATTTTTAGGTATTCGAGAATTTGTAAAGGTGTCATTATTGGTGAAGATACTTACAAAAGAAATCAGCCCAATCCAAGATGTAAATGTTGTCGAATTTTAAGAAACCGCTTACAGAACCGTGATTCAACTTCCATTAATTTAGAGAGAGTAACAGCTCATAAACAACGTATTTCAAATGTGATTAAACAATGCAAACGTTTACAAAGAACGGTATGTTTTTTAAATAACTATTTTTGTATCAGCATGAATTTTTACTATTAATCAAACTGTTTGGATTAGATATTGAAAACTTTTTATCATTGTACGTGAATGTTTTGCAATATAAATATATATTTAATGTAAGTATAGGTGTTATAATGCTTTAAAAATTTTACGAAGTAGGACATGGAAGGGTTATAATTTATAGCTAAGGGGTGCTTGCCGTTAAATAATAAGTAACAAATTCGATCGAGCTTTCAGTTTTCTGTGACTATTGTGTGCAAACTGTTTCCAAGATTTTTAACAATGTTGGTATTGTGATTATGGTTACTAATTATGGTATTAAAATATAATCACATTGTTTGTTTGTTCAACAGGATACTTCTCGTATTTGTGCTCTTTCAACGGCTGCGTATTGAATAAAAAATCGATTTTTACGAGGGATTTTGAGATATGAATAATTGTAACAAAAATTCGAAAGAAATTAACATTATGTATTCGATATTTTTATAGCATTTTTCAACGAATTTGAGCATTAAAATCTCAATAATATTTCAGCAAAAATAGTTTTGATTTGTATATAAGAATTGTACATATACATTTTTGCTGAAGTAGTAATCATCGAAGATTTGTCTATAAAATTTGTATATTTTTTCCATTCCGAGAAGAAAAGATTTTCTTAGTGAATAAAGAAACTTTTCTCATTCTAATCACAACAAAGTAGAGCAGGATTATAATTTTGTATATTGTAATTTTTACGTTAGTGAAATAATAATAGAATTAATTTATTGTGATTGCATAGATGTAGTAGTCAAAAATCAGGAGTTGATATAATAATAAGTTATCGTTTTATAATTTTCAATGTTAATAGGACGTTGATAAATTAATATTAATGAATATTTATAGTATAATATTATTCTGCGGTATTAGCGTTTTTCACTTTGAACAGATTTCGAAGTAAATAGTATTGGACATTTTCAAATTAAATATTAATTAGTTTTTAATATTAACTCGAAATCTTACACAGATTTGTCCTCGAACTTGCGATGAATTTATTATTATTCTTTGTTATAAAAAGCCGCTGATGGATAACTGTTAGTTAGTTATACATCATAATTCATATCTTTTGCATTATGTCATTTGTGAAGCACTTGTAGTGCGCTATATTTGCGGCACCTTTTATGCGTTAAAGAATAAAAATATTAATTTTTTAATTACTTATAATAGAACATTAATATTACTTATGTTTAAACTTCGAGGAATGATAACCTGCACTACCATGAAGGTTAATCATATACATAGTATCAACTGTGTCATCAATTTTGTAATATTGTAAATTTTTTAGTATTTTTATGAAATAAATAACGTACAAAATTAATAACTTTTTTATTATTTATTCACAGAAAATTCTATTGAAAGAAAAAATATTTATGGCCAAGTCCAAGTGTGCCAAAAAGTCTGAGGCTGTAGTGCAAGATGCCATCAAGAAGTTACCTACAGATTTTCAAAATGCCGTTAATTCATGCTTTGCAGCTGCAAAAAAAAAAAGTGTGAAAGGTCGACGATATACGTTAGAGTGGATATACGAGTGTATATTGATTCGTTTAAAAAATAGAACTACATATGAATTTTTACGCAAGCGCAATATTTTACCTCTCCCGTCGATTGATACTTTGAATAAGTTTATCAGAAAAATTAGTTCTTCTGCTTATGGCTTTCAAGCTGCTACTTTTCACAGCTTGAAAGAAAGATGTGAGACGATGCAGGAAGGAGAGAAACGAGGAGTGATTTTGGTCGACGAGATGAAATTAAGCGAAGGAATATTTTTCGACCAACAATGCATGAAATTTTGTGGCTTTGTGGACTTGGGAAAACATACCCCCAATGATTTGAGAAATGAAACGGCAGATCATGCGTTAGTTTTTAAATTTGTACCGTTCAGAGGTAGATGGGTTCAAGCCTTGGGTTGTTTCCTTTCGAAAAATGCATGCAAAAGTGAACCACTGCACAAGCTAATTTTAGAGTGTATCGTGCTTATGGAAAATAGTAGCATATGCATTGATGCTGTGGTTATGGATGGTGCATCATGGAATCGAGGCGTGTGGAAAATTTTTGGTGTGGATGAAAAAAACATCAGCTGTGAACATCCGTGTGATATCTTGAGGCGATTATGGATGATATCTGATTTCAATCATTTATTAAAATGTTTTCGAACATCTACCTTAGATGATAGACTCCAAGATTTCAAGGTATAATTGATTAATAATATTTTTATTTAGAATTTGACCGATGTAGTTCCAATTATTAATTACTATTATGAATTTTTCAGACCCCTTACGGAACTGTTAAGAAACAGCATTGGGAAGCTGTCTTAGAAGAAGAAAATTACCGGCAACCAAACATGAAAATCGCTTACAAGCTAACATCATCGCACTTGAAACCAAAAGGCTTTCAAGTGATGAATGTTCCTTTAGCAACTGAAGTATGTATATTTCAAAATTTTCACTAATATCTACTGATGAAATGATTCTCGTTTCTTTGATTAATTATATTATTATTAATTTTCTTATAGGTATTCGGTCATGAGGTATCTGTTGCAATGGCACACTACCAATCAAAGTGCGACAAATTAAGAGATTCAACTCCAACGCAAAAGTTCATTGATTTAATTTTCAACTTGGTCCAAGCTATGTCATCGCGTATACCAAGAGATGCTTTGTACGCTAAAGATGATTGTCGTAACAAACAGGTAAGAATAATTAAAAAATGAAACAAAATAATAAAATCTTGTAATTTTGTAGGTTTAATTGAAAAATGATTAATTGAGAAAGCTTTGACTCAACAATCACGATAATTGGTGTCATGCAAAAACTCTCAGGTACTCAATACTGATCGTTAACTTGTTATATTACAAGTAATTTGTAGAAACTGATCAGATTACAATTTTTGTATCCATGTGTCATTATGACAACAGGTGCATTCATGAACTGAAGAAATTGTACATCGGCATATTCTTCTATTGTTTCTTATTTTTTTATTGTTTTATCAATGATTAATTGCATGGGTTTAATACTTCTATACTTACTTTATATTTACATATTTCAGGCGATACTGGAATTCCTGCAATTTTTAGAAGATTGGGAAAAGCTTGAAAAAAAAATACCTGTTTCGAGGAGTACTGCAATAGGACTGAAAGTAACTTTACGTGCAACACTAGAAATTCTGGAGATGCTTAAAAACGTATGCGATTTTAAATATTTGATGACAGCAACTCTATCTCAAGATCCTTTGGAGGTAGCTATACATATCAACATCATTTTATCATCATCATCATCATCATCATCATCATCATCATCATCATCATCATCATTATTATTATTATTATTATTATAATTATTATTACTTCTATTTCCTAATGCATATTTATGTATTTTCAATTTTAGAGATTTTTTTCTGTCATGAGATATTCGTGTGGAGGAAATGATCATCCCGATCCAAAAATGTTTGCCCAAGTGTATCGCTTGGCATCTTCTTTTTCTCTAATACGTCCACCAAGAGGGTGTAATGTTTCCGGCACGAATCTCCTAAGAAGCCTTATAGAAGCTAAGGAAGTTTTAACTTCTTCGAATAAGGGCAGTAAGGATTCATGGCTTCAAAGTATCGATGATATGTTAGAAAGCACTGAGCCAATACTTGCAGGCTCTTCCACCGATGCAGACCATGATTACAACGAGGCTGTAACCAGTGATGCCGTTCAATCTTACATTGCTGGTTATATTGTTCGTAAATTGAAGAAAAATGTGAAGTGTGAGAATTGTTTACAGTGTATACAAATGAGTGCGGAAGCTGGTAAAGAGTTACAGAGAAACGACGTTATTTGTAAAATGGATTTATATGGAGGATTACTTTTTGCAAGTAACGAATTGTTTAGTCTAACTAAGCAATTAGAAAAGTGTGTACTAAAAGCTATCAGTAGAAATCTCACTAATTTAGAAACAATTTCGGAGATATCAGTAGAGCTCAAAAAAGAAGTGTTATTGAAAGTTGGATGCTTTGAACATGAAAATACATTGACTAAAAAAATTATTGATATGTATGTAGTTATGCGCGCTCATTTTCTGGCAAAATCAGAAAATAAGCGCTATGAAGAAGCTAAAATAAGGACCAAAATAAATAGGAAAAATGCCAAATTATTTTCTTAAATAAAAGATTTATATTTTCAAACATTTCCAATAGTATATTTGTTGATTGAAATATTTATATTAAATAATATATTTTATTGTTCATAAATTAACATACGTTTATATTTTTTCTGCGAATAAAAATGTTTTGAAACCTGAACTATTTAATATTTCTTATAATTCATATGAATTAATTTTTTAATGAAAAAACTGACAGTTGCGAAATTGATTTTTATTATTCTTCTTTCGAAAAATTTTTGTTCTGTAATTTTGTACATGCTAATCCCCCATTTTATTTATTATTTTAATATTATAAAAATTAATCAGACGTTCAAAATTGCTAAGCAAATAATCGATTATGTATCTGTTTTTATTTTATTCTTATTTTGAAAAGTGCGCCATAATTCAGAGGAAGTTATTCTGTCCTTGTTTATTTCTCTTTCCTTTTCTAATCATTTTTAGCGCTCTTTTCAAATATCACCTGGTAGCGACTGTAGCGCCACCCTTCTTTAGCACATTTTAACGGACACTTTTTCATACATAGAGACAGTTCTCCTTACCTCTACCCTCCATATCTTGTACATTGAAAATTTTTAAAATTCTTCTCCCGCTTTACAGATGGCGCTTAACCTTATTTAGCGGGATTTGAGTTTTTTATTTGAATTTTTTAATTTTTATTTTTATTCAAAAGTTTATTATGAACTTTGATTCAATTTAACACTTGTAAATGTAAACTCAATTATGAAAGGTATGTATGAGGTTAGGAAATTATTGATATTATTTATAATAAACTTCAGAAGTTTTGTTTTTAATAAAAAATTTTTTGTAATAACGAAATCGATGATGCGTGTGCGCATGCGTTGTGTATGGATGATGATTGTAGTTGAGTGTTTCTTTGTTTCCATGGCAGCGTATTCTTCTATTTGATGGTCTTTACCATATTTTGTGTTTTCATATTATATTTTTGATTATTTACTTTTATATTAACACACAGTGATGGATCAATTAATAGGACCCAATGTTCAAGTTGTTTTGAGTCTAAAAGAAGGTATAACACTAATATAATACAACATAACCTTTTATTTATAAATTGGCGGGAAACTCATGGCTTCTTTCATGCTAAAAATGTCTATGAATATGTACTTTTATTTCTTAGGAAAAGGATTTTGCAAAATAATAAATCCTACATGTATTATTGCGACATTAAATGGATTATCATTAGAAACAGATTTAATTAATCCTGACCCGAATCCTCAATATTTAACAGATTTGGTTTGGGAAGCGAGCAAAAATGCGTTGAGAAAGTAAGCAAAAAATAACCAATCCTATTTGTTTATTATTGCATTAACTGGTATTAATAAATTTATATATAGATGTAGATATATACACATAAATCCCTGTATTTTTATTCTAGAATGAGATCAGGTCAGGAACCATTGAAAATAGAATATTTTGAATTGAAAGAAAATGGAACAAAAGATAGAATTGGATATTTATTATTGAGCATGAGAACTGCACAAATAATTGCGAGAGGAAATGATCATAATCTAAAGACAAATTGGCATCATTTATCAGGTCTTCGTAGTGATGTAAAGGCAGATAAACCTGCATTTTATATTTCATTTACAATTGAAGAACGAGATCAATTTGTTAATACTACTTCAAGTAAACGAGATTTGACTGTGATAAATAAAACAATAAATGAAGACGATACACCAATTCCTTATCTTATCGATGACGAACACTTAATACAATTAGGACCTATCAATACGTGTAGAGATATTTTTTTATTGTCCATTGTTACTGAAAAAATTGCAAATATCGATCAATTAATGAGCAAATCTACTTGTAAATCAGATGCACATAAATTATATAAATTTTGGTATTATATTTTGGATAATGAAGTTCAATCAAAGTCATTTACGTACTATCATCAACCCAGAGCATTGGATGAAAAAATTGTTATTCGTATTAGAAGTTGTCTCAATGTTATGAAGAGTTATTTCAAAAATAAATCTCATTGTCTTGTGATTCTTAAATGTGGAGATCATGTATTAGGCCAATCTGAAATTGATCTTAGACCTCTCATTTCCGCAGATAATATTGATGATTTTCTGAAAAATTCTAATTGTGGCGCAATTGAATTAAATGAACACTGCCTTCTTAAAACTCTTAATACTACCGATAATATATTTAATATCGATGACAAACCATATTTTAATATACATATAAAATTGTCATACACTGGAATGAAAAGAATTAATGATGGTTCACAGACAGATACTGCAGCTGAAATTCATCAAAGGCCTTCTGCATCTAATCATCATCATCCTCCTATCAGCAGAGTCAATTCACAGCAAACAGTGAGTAAAAAAAAACTTTATATATCCTATTTTTTTATCAATAATTAATTTTATTTTTAATTATTTTAGATGGCAAAAATATCGGATATTGACTTTCATCGACATCCCGGTGGTGATTGTCAAAGATGCACCAATTCAGTAGACGATATAAAAATGATAAATCGCATTTCGTCATTTGAGCATGCAGAAAAACATTCAGAATACATTCACACATCTAACGATCGCGAGCATACAAAAATTGTTGAAGCTTATCATTGCTACTGTCTTCATATAACCTTAAATAGCATGAAATTAAAATCCCAAACGACAATTAAAAATATTGAATTTCGATTTCATCATCCAAAAGCAGAAATTATGTCAACGCTTTATCCAAAATTGCCAATATTATCTGGTGAACAATTAAAATTACACGATATTAGTTGTAAATTACATTTTATATCATCAGCTGAAAAAATACGTCGTTTATTATTGTCATTTCCGCCGAGAGTTAGTGTTTGTGATGGAGATCAAAGTGATAAAATGTGTTTGGGTCAATTGATACTTGATGTTGGTCGTGTATTTGATGAAATTAAATTAGAATGTCAATATGAAGCTTCATTAATCGATGAACATCTCAGAGAAATTGGTTCAATAGAAATAAAAATGCATCTTGAAGATCAAGGACCGTATTACAGATCCAATAAACAATTGGATGATGAAAATTTAGGGCCACCAATTCTTGACGATAGCTTAGCATATAAAATTGTTAATGAACTTGAAACATGGAAGGAGCGTCAACAAGAATTATTTCGGATTGAATTGAAGCGTAAAGAGGAGCGCCATTTGAATAGATTAAGTGAAGAGTGGCAAATACGAAGAGAATCGCTCGAATCCAAACTTAATTGCAGCGTCGAGCAGTGTAAATTGTTGGTAAATAGTTTAAATGATGCTACCGATGATTTACGAGCACGTAAGCTACAGAGTTTGGAAAAAGAATCACGATTAATGAAAGCAAATGAGGATTTAAAATGGTCATATGAAAGGAAATTGCAAGAATTAAAAGATGCATCGCAAAAAATGCAGCAAGATTTCACATCGAAAATTTCATCACTGGAAGAACAAAAAAAGAATTTAGAAACTCAAAATGAAACTATTAAAAGTGAGAATGAACGATTAGAGAAGATATTATTAAAACAAAATGAGGAAATTATGACTTATAAAAAAAAAGCATCAACGAAAAACGAAGTAGACAATTTAATGTACGAGGTGAAGGTTTTGGAATCAAAGTTGAATAGTGCACAGAAAAGTAAAACATTTTTCAAAGAGCAATGGGGAAAGGCCGTGCGAGAAATTCATAAAATGCGATTAGAGCATCGACAAGCCATTGAATTACAGATCAAGTCAAGTAAAGAGCAATTAAAAAATATTGAGTACGTATATAAAAATTATTTCTCAATGAAATTATTTTAATTTAATTATCAATAATGTAAAATAAAACTGTCAATTAATTTTACAGCTTGGAGCGATTACTCCGGGTAGATTCAGTTGCATTATCCAATGATAAAATTCTCCTCGGGCAAATCCAAAAAGAAATTGACGTAATTAAACCAACACCATCGTTCACTTCAAATAACCAACAAGAATCAGTATTTACTCCTAGTTACAATCCAGTATCACGATCACTAGGGAATTACAACAAAGTGGAAAATTTATCAAGTGCCAATGAACATGATGAACGATTACGGAAACTCATTGAGGAACGCGATTCACTTTTAAAAACTGGCAGTTATACAACTGACGATGCGATTATTGCCAAATTAAATTCAGAAATACGTACACTGCTTATAACTAGTTAAACAAAAAATTTCTAAAGTCTACATGAGACAAAAATATTTATTAATATGTGTATACAAACTCAAATAGAGAGAAATTAATTTATAACTTGATAAAGTATGGAAGAACGTTCAATGGCGCTGGATAATCCCGTAACCACATTGGTCCTTTGTAAGTACGATTATTATTTCCATCCTTCCAAAAACCTTTAGGTAAATAGATATTACGCACAATTGCATTTTCCTCTATCACAGGAGCAACTAAAATTGATTCTCCCAATAGATATTCTAGGAAAATAAAACGAAAAATTACATTAAATTCTAGTAATAATGCATAAATTATTCAAAATTAAATAACGCACCGTCGTTGATCTTATGTGCCTCTTGATTATCTGGGTCTACCCACCAAATTGGTGCATTTACCGGTGTTCCATTAACAATAGATGCATTCATTGCTCGCAAAATCATTGGCGTAATTGAAGCATGTAAATCCGTGTACTTTTTGCAAATAGCAATGGTCTAAAATAATTTTTACAAATCGTTATACAAAAGTATTTATAATATAATAATTAATATCAATTAAAATTTTTTTTACTTCAGCATCATAGTCCCAGGGCACAAAAGAATATTGTAATCCAGGCATAAAAACATTGGCTTGAAGCCATCGGATAAATAATTCTTTTGGTGGATAAAAAGTGCCATTTAAAAAGCCATTGAGATATCCATTACCGCCAATCATATCAGGAAGTACATTGACATATCCTGCCATATTCATTTGTAAAAGTGTCGTGATCAATGTGGGTAATCCATTGTTCCATGTCCATTTAGTGTCTTTATCAATCATTCGTATGAAAATGGGAAGATCTTGAGTGCCCCAACCAACTCGTGCTTCAATAACATCGCCAAAATGTTTCGCAAGTGTATTAACGTATGATTTAGTAAAAATACCCGGTTGTAATTCAATCGGATGTGTTATATTCAATCTAGGCACTTGTGGAAGAAATGAAATTTCACCAGCGTCAAATTTAAAACTATCAATACCAAGTTTTTGTAATACTTTTAATCGTTCCACCCACCATATCACTGCTTTTGGATTAGTAAAATCAATTGCACCTGCGCCTTTTTCACCTAAAAATAAATTTTTAAATTAAATCAATTACAATTAATAATATCAAATGAATAAAAATATTTATACACCTTGCCACCAAGTTGTGTGTACTTGTCCTTTTTCATTTTTAACAAAATATCCGGCTTTCATAGCTGTGGAATAAGCTGGCTCACATCCTTCATTAATGAATGGATGAATCCAAAGTGTTATTCGAAATCCCTTGCGTTTTAAATTTTGAGTTAGTCTAGTGACATTTGGAAATTTTGCAGGATTAAATATCGCTGATCCATAGCATGTTTCCCAATTATCATCGATTTCCAATTGACTATTATTAAATTTCGATGCGACAATTTCATCAGCAAATTTATTAACAATTGCTTCGTTGATGTTGGCTTTGTACCGTGCCCATGTAGACCAAATTGGATGACGAATCATACGTTCATCAGGACGACCAAGAGGCTTTCCTAAATGTCGTTCTACTGCAGCTTGATGAGCAACTCGGGAATTATTATACCAACCAATGTCATACAATGTGGTCAAACTTGAATTAAAATTCGTATATGGCGCTTTATTTTGCACAATAAAACAGAGATATTTATCCTTGTAATTATTTTGATCGATAAAAAGTGGAACCCAATCATATACATGAAGACTAACACCTCTACTTGACAACCAATATCTTTCTGTTATTGCCATATTTGTTGGATGAGTTGGAACATATGGTTCTTCTTCATAATACATATTTTGAATAGGCCAATGTTGATAACGATGCTGTGGTCCACCAATCCATTGTGTATCACCTCTCAATGAAATACAATCAATGATTTTACCACCAGAATGTGGTAGAAAACGTCGAATAGTAATAAATTCGCGAGTTGGCGGTGCTTGAATTATCGTATGAGTTGTATTGCCATTTAAAATACAAATGGAAAATTGTGCACATTGACGAAGGCTGATATTTTGCCTCATAAGCAATGGATCATCAATATGAAATTCAATTCGTGTTTGCGTACCATCTAAACAATTTTTTTAACAAATTTTAATTAGTAGAAATTTTTTTTCGTATGATATTATAAAGTACTTGCCATTTTTTGTTGAATTTAAAACAACTTGATTATTGGTCGTGCTGATTTCGTGAATAACATTTTTAGTTGTAAATTTAAGGTGGGTGATAACTGGTGGTAAAATGTAATTGTCATTATCACAAGCAAAACTAAAACTTGTTAAAAATAAAATTAAAAATTTTCCAGAACTAATGTTCATGTTTGTTCAGTGCAGAATTTAATAATAATGATGACTTGTTGTTGCAATTCTTATTTTATATCATTTCTGTATCTTTGTAAATAGCAAAAAAATATAGTAATTATCTATTAACTATAAACATGATAAGATTTACGCCGATTAAAAAAATTCTATTATATAATTATTCGAAACTATATTTTCATATCTGAAAATATTTTTTGTTATTTTATCTATCATCAATACATTTATTATTATCTTACAAGCACTAACTTCAATCATGAACAAATCCTCAAACAAATTTGAAAATTTTTCCATATATAATTTCTACAAATATTTATTCCCTCTTCATTTTCTCATTTGAAATACTTTTATCCAATTTCCATATTTTCACTAAAAATGATTAGATAACAATTATCAAACCCACAGGACAATTCACATGATGTATAACACCTCCAGAATAATTGATAAGTCCATCATTTATCATCCCTTAATATTAATTATACATTCCATCTCTTATTTAATTTTTCTATTCAAACTTTACCGCCATTTATATATCTACTTTTCTACAACAGAGACCTCTGCTGTATTAATAAAAAAGTCGAGAAGTAGTAGAGTATAGCAAAATTATGTGCAATAAAATATACATACAAGCCAGTATCGCTGACATTTTTTTTTCTTACATATATTATACATCCATGAACTTGCGCGATAATCGAAAATGCTGTTGTACACATATTTATATATATCAACACTCGATGCGTCATCGACTCTCTTATTCACTCTACACTTCATTATTTGTGTCAGAGAGAAAATCTACAATTAAAATAAAAATAAAAGACATAAAACATTTATCATTATCTGTTATCAAGAAAGAATAATCATCAGTGATTAATGATATTATAATGAATTATCACTGTTATCAATGAATATCAAGGTAAAGCAATAAATAAAAAAAGCCACAAGTTGAAAAGAAATATATACATATATACATCTCCATAGAAAAACAAGTTGATTTTTTCTAAATCGATAAAACTGTCATTCGTATACGCGCAGGTTTATCTTATTTCATAAATAGTTTCTTAATTCACGAGTTATAAATAAATATGTCAATGTCAATGATGTCGAATACAAAAATTCAAGATGATATGAACAGCATTCCATTAGCTGATGATGATCCACAAGGTATGGAAATAATTTTAATGTATTATGAACATTTATGACCTAGATTACATATGGGTCATTTGTAGATAAGTTTAAAGACTTAATTAAAATATTATTTAATTTTTTATCTATTGAATTTCAGTGATTATTCCTGAAGAAGACATTCCTGATAATGATACGCATACATCGGATCCATTTGGTCGAGGACACAGTATGGATTCTATTCCATCAACGTTCACCAATGGCAGTTGCAGTCCAAGCAGTAAGTTTTATTTTTTATAGCTATTTATCATTCAATTTATTACATTAATTAATATAATTATATATTTTTTATTTATGTATTTATGTGTAGTCCATCGTTCGATTTGTTATTTAGGCTTTGATCCTGATGTGAGTCCTGATGAGCAAGAGGAGAAGGCAAGATTAATTGCTCAAGTTCTTGAGCTTCAGAATACACTCGATGGTGAATTTAATAAATTAATTTAATTCAATAAAAAAATTTATTTAGAAATTATTTTTGTGTGTATATTAAGGATTTTATATTCATTTTCAGATTTATCACAAAGGGTAGACAGTGTTAAAGAAGAAAATTTAAAATTACGCAGTGAAAATCAAGTATTAGGACAGTATATAGAAAATTTGATGTCTGCCTCGAGTGTATTTCAATCGACAAGTCCCAAGTCTAAAAAAAAGTAAGCAATTATTATTTATTTATATATTTACATCATGTTGGTTGATTCAAAGTCAAACTAAACTTGAGCACAATGCAAATAATTATTTTTATTTTATTTCGATGAAGTGTTGTTGGAGAATACTAGTCGATTAAGACTACACTATTGCTATTACAATAATTCAAGCGTTATTTTTTTTAATAAATCTCGAAATCAATTTTAAATGACAATTATCAAAGCGATTGTTTCTGAAAAAAAAATATATCACAATAATTATAACAAAAATGCGAACAGACAGAAAAGTTTAATAAGCACTCGTTCGAATTTGGAAATTTATTATTAATTCATTTTTAAAAAATATGAATTCATATGATAGAAAAAAAAAATATACGACTATAATTGCTTGAGATATATTTGTGAATTACCAAAGAAATTTTAAGTTGAAAAAAAAATTTTTTTATTACATTTTTTAATACTGCCAAGTATATATGCTTTTAAACGCTTGATATAAGCATATTTAATTGATAAAAAACTATTCATCATAGCATTTTTGCGATATTTAGGCTAATATTGTTCGTATAGATTCAATTTATTTTATATTTGTGGTAAACAAAATGAAAAAGACATGGTAAATAATGCGTAAAAAAAAAAAAATTACTAATTGACTGAAAATAAAAATCAAGCATGAGCTTTGCTTAAATGGTTCTTCACTTAGCCAATTGTGTATTGCTATGTGACTTGGTGTACAGAGAAGAAATACAAAGTTATATTAAATATATATTATATATTATATATGTTTATGAAAAAATTCTTATACATATACAAATAGGAATTAATATATCTATTTAGAATTTGGAGAAACTAAAAAGATATGGGAGAAAAAAATATTTGATTATAATATATTCGCAGTAATATTTTCTTTATTATTTTATTTAAACGCTTCAACGGCGACGTTAAATAATTTAACGCAAAAGTTTATATAAAAATTCTACCAGGAAATAATAATATTTAATAATGCTCATCCTTTTAATATACGATGTGCTGCACAATTTCAATTAATTACACTTATTTAAGTGACACCGGTGTACAAAATAAATACTGATGAAGATTAACAAAAAAAAAACATAATTAATTATGTCCAATTATTAAAAATTGAATTGCCTTTTGTCCCCATTCTGTTTTGTCACCAGATTTAGGTCGACCATTTTTTTTTATTCCAATCCACCATCCTTTCAATAAATATTTCCGTGATCTAAATGCTTCATACGATCCAATACTCCACTGTTCCCATTCAGTATTATCTTTATTCTGTTTTAACTGCGAAAAAAGAAAAGCCAATTATCTCATACATATTATATTATAATTTATTTATTAACTCTGAAATATTTCTATTATTTTCTTTACCTCTCCATATAAATGTCCTTTCTTATTAAATGCCAAATAGTGTCCCGTTTCGGGATTTTGTATTCGGACAACACCAAATGACACTGGTGTAACGTGAAAGAGTCCTAAACATAAAAATAAATATTAATAAAATTATTAACATTATCATAAATTTATATTCTGTACCTATTTGATCATGTGGATTTTTTTGTCCGCAAACACGACCAACTGTTGATATTGTCAAGTGATATCCAGTTCTACAGAAAAATTTTATCAATTGACATTGATAAGCAGGATTTTGTATAGATTTCCGTGGATCCCACAATACACAAGGCAATGTTGTTCTTTCCAATTTATCCGTATTATACAATGGTATGCTAGATATCCACAACAAAATAGATAACGTCATTAATTTATTAAGGTCATTTGCGCATTTTCCGTTATATAAAAGCAAGGAATTAAGTGATAGATAATTTTTTTTTTTCTCTTATTAATGATGATGTAAACTTTGCGCTCGTATATATTCTTACATTTCACCTATACACAAATAGTAATTCTGTCTAAATAAAATTTCACTTGATCAATCCATTAATAATTATAGAGCAATTTACTGCATTACGCGTGACCGATTCATAAAGTCAATAGGTCAATTATACTAGTAACATCGCGGTACGTGTATAGATTAGAAATATTATAGAAGCGGCTTATTCATTTGATCGTTTGATCCGTTCAATATATTGTTTATACATCATAATATGTATATGTATTTATTTACAAACCCGTTTTCACTAAAGGTGACCGTTGTGGTTGAGGCTCTAGTAGTTTCACGTTTCTTCCTATGCCAACTATCGTCTTCGTTATCGTTTTTATCGTTTGACATATCTGTGTCGTAACTATCATCGGTACCACTGTCATCGATATCGCTTGACTCTTCATCGCAAGTTGGTGCTTCCTGGTTCTCCTGAATCCATCGTAGACTCATCTTTCAGTTTTTTTTTAAATCTACAATAATTGCGTATAAGTGCATGAAAATTATCCACGATACTATTCAACATGTTGCAATATTTCATAAATATAATATAAATATAATGAAAAGTAATTTTTTATAAATATAAAAAATGAATAAACAAATAAATGATAGAAATTAAATTTACTAAATAATGCAAAATAATCTTATATAAATATAATTATATATTTGTATAATTATATTTATTATTTATTTATTTTAATTATAAATATAATTAATAAATACATTGAAAAAAAAAAAAATTATTATCTACATTTAATTAAATTATTTATTTAAAATTGATTATTGAAGTTGTAAACGTGCCAAGTAATTTCGTTTTATTTTAGAACTTGCCTGAATTGTTGAATATTTAAATTAAAAATAATTTTCCTTCTGCTCTATATCCTCATTCAAGGTAACAGATAAATAATGAAGATGATTGGTATGTTAAAAGAAAAATAGTTCCAGCGATGCTGGCAACTGTGAGCAGACTGAATTAAAAATGCCCTGGTGGACCGATGTTGTTATTCGCGCGTACAACACCTACACGCAAGAAGCATATGTGAAACGTTCTGCATCGTTTAACATTTTATGTATATGTATGTATATATTTTATGAGAGAGAAAAGTTTATAGGTAGAATATATCTATATGGAAGTTCTGAACCACACCTCTATTAATAGTATACGCTTGAATTCTCGACAGTGTATAGGAAAAACTCGATAGCTGCCAATTGACTTGGGTCATTCGATCGATTTAATGATTTTTATTCTTTTATTATTCCTCCGTTATTTGAGGTCACGTTCATTCGAGTGTATTCCAGGTGATGTGTACATGTAATAGATACAATGAACTTTATTGTAATAAAATTTTAAAATGAGGACGACGCGGCAATCAACACAATGGACTATTGATAAAGTGTTTATAACGAATAAACACATTACATGAACAAATATTTATTGGATGATGAGATTACCTTGTTTGTGTTTATTAAGTCATCATGATTCTTTACTCAATTGAATATGAACATTTGGATTATTTTTAAATTCAATTAATTTGGAAAATATATATTTATAAATGAGGAATTAAATTCATGGTCGTGTGAAGTTACCATTAGAAAAATGAATACGAATATTTGCGTGAAGGATTTAATATTATTATTATTATTATTATTATTAAATTGTGATGTGCATGATGGTAAAAAATGCTTCGTTGATTATATTAGACATTTATTTAATTTTTTTTTATTTAACATAATATGAAATTACACATTGATGATAACATAAAAACTCGTATTATACAATATTTCACAGTATGTGATTATTCTTAGAGGCAATTACTGACACTAGTAACAATCATTGATCATTAACAAATTCACATATTCATATTTTGTTGATTATAATTTGCGATTGAATTATTTGATTTGTTTAACGATCCCTGCTATATTTTACGTATTTTTCTCTTTTGTTTTTACATTTAATAATTATAATTACGAATGTAATTGGGTAATGTAAGTGAATATGCTTGAGGAAAAGAAATGATTTTTTATAATTGGAAAATAACAAAATTATAAGGCATTTATATTTGTAGCTTCACATGCTATCAAGATTATTAATGCACTTTTTTTTCTTCTTTTTTTCTCGGGTCTTCTTAAAATTACCATCACAAATCTATGTTACAATAATGTACAAATGATTTTTTATTTTTTTTATTTTTCGCACAAATCATGTTCAACCTCTGCATTATCACTAAAATATAACTATTTCGGAACTTGTAAAATCCTTTACTAATTACATAAATACATTCTATATACAGGTGTGTTAGCCAACGAGTGAAATAATTTTTGTTTTATTAATTTCTGATTTAATTTAAGACATTTTTCAATGCACAAGAAAATATCTCGTGTGGCTTTATTCTCTTTTAATTTTTATATAACATGTGTATATATACAATTATGGGATGAGTAAAACTTCACTTGAATTAAATCCCCGAAATTAATTAACTAAAACTTAAAAAATATAGTCATAAATTTTTTTTTTTTACTTTACTATATTTAAGCTAGTCGGCTGGGATCCATAATCGCTTGGCATTTTTACACACAGCTGAATTTGACACCTAAAAACGAAAATACAGAACGTATTCGTGAGTGATAGAGAATATATATTTTTATATTTTGCAAAAAAAAAAAAAAAAAAATGATTTTTTATTTTCTATGAATTTAATTTCGAAATAAATAAACTAGAATTTATTTATTTTTAAGACAAATGTTAGGTGTCAATACCGTCGTCGCTAGAGTAGCAATTATGGCAGTGAAGTTTATGATTACGAACGCGAACGTCCGTTCCCATAAGACCATCCCCAAGACGCACGTGACATACACAACATTTAAAACATTCCATATGATAAAATAATCGTAGACTCTCGATGATCATTGCTGCGCCACGTCCTGAAAAAAAAAAATAAATAAAAATGAATAAATAACAAACATAAATTGATTATAAAATAAATAATATTCCATGTGAAAATAAACCGCAGAAAAATGATTATTTCAACGATATTGCCGCTTACCTAACTCATCGCTACAGTGAGAACATTTTTTTTTCCCACTAACGCTCAACATTTTCTCTTGTGATTCCGCATTGGACGTCGGTGCCGCTGATGATTGATGTACCTTATGATGCATCATTGAGAGATGCTGCGATTGCTGCTGATGATGCACCGGCAAATGTTCTTGACTAACACTGTGTTCCATTCTGTAAATTGAAGCACATCATTTATAAAAATAATTTGCGCAATTAAATAAACATCCTGAAATAAATTGAAAGAAAAACAATTATCAAATTACTATACCTCCTTCGTGGTGGTGGTGGCCTTTCCTGTGCCCTATTTTGCATTCTCTGCGTGAGTGTTTGTATAATAGAGTCTGGTAACGGTTTACCCTCTGGCTTTGATGACGTTGCAGTATATAATACAGACGTACCAGTCACGTGCTGTTGTGGTTTTCTCACAGCAGATCGTTGATTTTTCTCATTGATTCTTCTCTGTTCTGCCTCCTGTTTAATTAAATATTATCCATTATTAATTATATAGTTTTGTAATAATTTTACCGCGTGTTTCATAATGCTAATAAAAAATATGATTTTATAAACATTTAATGTGGTTACACACTTGAATAAGCCAATGTTGATAATTGTAATCCTGTGTAATACGTGGTCCGTCACTTTTTCTTCTCTGTACCCACTGATCACTCTTGACAATTCGCGTTCGCGGTACAGCACTCAATGCCTGAAGTGTTTGCTTCGTCATTTGTTGACCTGCATGTGTAGCTAACGCAGTGGCAGATATACTGTGGCGCATTGCCACATCAACTTGTTGGGGAATTGAGTCTGCTGATGGAATCCGGCTGTTTCTGCGCATTGAATAAAAAAAAAAAAAAATAAAAAATGAAGAAATGAGAATAAAAAAATAATAAAGACTGAGAATCGTTATAGAACGTTTGTATATATCAAGTGAGAATTGCACTGCAACGGGACAATGTAATTTCATTGCGATGAGACCTATGTCGACGTCTAGTTATGCAAGTCACTTGTTCAACGGATGGAATAGTTTCCCTCCCCAACCTCCCCACCTGTTCTCGCCCCGGAAATTAAACGTTTGTATATAACAGCGCGAGAGAGCTAAATTTTCCTGCGCCACACTCCGTTGGAGGAGAACATTTTATACTGAATATGAGAATGCATAGCAATTGTGTTTAGATTATTTTCTATAAATAAATTGTATTATTATTACCTGATGGTGACGTCGCGCTGTCTTTGCTCGAGTAAACGTATTGGTTTAGTTGGTGGTATTGGCGGTGGTGCTGGTCTTCTTCGTTGGATATCATGAAGTTGAAGATTTGGCATTGATGAACGATAATTTATCATATTAATATTTTGATATGTTGCATGAGCAATATTAGAAGTATTGTTCACGTCTTGTAGTGATTGCCATTGCTCCTGCAGCTGTTCAGTGAGTTGTTGCTGTTTCTGTTCACGATATGCCATATTATTACGCTGGCGTTTTAATTCCTCTTGTTCCAGCTGTAAAAGTTCACGCTCAACTCGTAAAATTTCCTGGAAATAAATTTATTTATATATATTTTTTTTTTTTATGAATGAAAAAAAAATACGTGATTTAATATTTAATAGATTTATTTTTTATATACTCACTCCAGATGCGTATTCGTCTTCTTTTGGATTGCACAATACTGCGGTCATCATTGATTTCTATTGGTGTAAAACATTATTGAAATAAATTATAAATAAAACTAGATATTAATTTTATTAATTTTCATCGATAATTATTATTACATACTTCCTGCTCACGAAGTTGATCTTCTATTGATCGCAAACGTATCTCTTCCTTTCGCCGATTATCCGCCGACCTTCTTTCATTTGCCATCAGCTCATCGTGTATCCTAAGACGTTCCGCTTCAATCCTCAATTGTTCCTCCTCTTCGTCCTCTTCCTCCTCAATATTTTTCTCATTCTGTAGCAGATTCTCCTCTCTAAGATTTAACTCTTCAATACACACAATTTCCTGCTGGTTCACTGCATCCTGTTGCTGCTGCTGTTGCTGTTTCCATAACAACTCTTCATCATGCTTGCGTGAATTCTTATCATTTTTCCGCATTGTCTCCTCTTGTCGATGAATTTCAGCATTTTGCGCACGTTCGCGTTCCAACTGCATCTTTTCCTCCTCGAGTTCACGCAGCTTGTACGCAAGTTTCTCACCGATGTCGCTGTATCCCGAATAATATTTTTCACATTTCGTTCTCGCTTTATATTCACGTTTACAGAATTTTCTTTTCTTTTTTTTTTTTTTTTTCTATTTATTTTATTTGCTTATTGTTAAAATTTCAACGATTGTGTGTGAAAATAGAAGGAATAGACAATGGGTATTAAAAGCTATCAAGAAATTTCATAAGGTGTATTGAGTGTGTACATGTTTGTGTGACAGTATAGTAAAGAGAGATTCTCAAGTTTTTCCCAAAGAAAACACAATAGCTTTATTCTAAAATATCCAAAGTTTTTCTACAAATTAATAAAAAAAGTATAGAACCATTTATAATTTATTTTCAAATGTTTATAAATGTGAGAGCACCCAAACCAAAATACAATAAACGCGATCATAAATTAAAATAATTAAGTAATTTAAAGAAAAAATTAAACAAGATCATAAAATTTGAGAGTGTACAAGAGAAAAAAAAAATATTTATAAAGTAAGATAACAAATGTAAAAGAGTAACAAGTATATATATTTATTAATATATCAACGATGAAGTGTGGAGATATTTATTCTACCTGTTCTGCTCTCGATCGTTGCCATAACGCCATTGCTCTTCCTTCTCAAGCACTTCAATGATTTCGCGCTCCTTCTTGGTAATTTCGTCTTCCTCTGACGAAGCTACACTCGCGCCAAATGGTTCGCTGCTCTGACGACTGTGCTCTGACATGTCAGGACTGACTGGTTGTTTAGTCCAATCCTCAGCATGACCAAGCTCAACGCCTGAGTCCTGTTCGTAATTGCTGTCTGTGTCATATGAACGACGATGTAACTGTTCAATACGTCTCTCTTCAGCAAGTATGGCCGCCATATCCGGTGGTTTTGCCACACTCAATTCAAAATCATCATCATTGATCTGTCGTAAAATCATATAATTAAATTTTTAAACAAATAATTTAATAATTCTAAAAATAAATACAAAATATAAAAACATACGCCTTCAATTCCCAAAAAATCTGAACGTCTTGTTCGCAATTCTTTTTTAATTCTTCGCGTAGAATTTAATCTCTTCAAAGGCTCGACCGGTTGATTTTCATCATCACTAAAGTCTGTGGGCGGCGGTGGCGGTTTCTCTTTCGGTGGCTCAACTTTTGTCGGTGGACCAAGTGGAAAAGTCAATCCAGCAACTATCTCTTCGTCACTCGTAAGATTTAACGGAGGTATCTAATAACCAACACAAATATATATACATATAAAGCAACAAGAGAGAAGAAAAAAAAAAACATTCCAATGGACATTAAAATTCATTTCCTCAATTTCATTGTCTATAATAAATTGACAGCGACACTCACGTCATACAGATAACAAAATTATCAATCAATTAATCAAGATCATGACGTGTACATGACGAGCATGAATATTTATAAGAATATAATCTGCCTAATAATAAAAAGAAAAAATATTTAGATGAATAAAATATTTATTTAACTCACCGAGTTTGACAGGACAAATTGTGTGCCAATAAATTCCATATTATTAATCACTGATGGTCTCTCTGCACTCAATATTTCGTAATTTAATGTGTTAGACACTGCTGTATCGTTCACGACCATAGAAATATGCGGCAAAGTGACAGGTGACATGCGATGAACTTTCTGCTCGACATTCACCATTGGACATACAACAGTTGTTGTGTCAATGCTCTGAATGTCTGCAGTGAAATCATTCATTAGTACCTCCTCTTCTTCGTGGTCGACTGGCGTCGGTGACTCGCAACGCGACTTGGCTTCCTCGTTTGAACTGCTGCTATTGCTGGTGTTGTTGATGGTGCTGCTGCCGCTGCTACTACTGCTGCTACCGATAACAATCGATTCCTACCAACAGAGGCAGAGAGGTAAAATACATATACACATACACACACAATATATACAAAGAGAAAAAGAGAAATAAAGATGTATATAATGTTGCCATTCTTATGAGTTGTTATACGTTGCAAATTTTGCAACGCTACATTCTATGCAAATCTAAATATTGAGTAAAACATAAGCAAAACTTTATATTTTTTTTTTTTAAACCAAAAGCAACAAATGCCAATCGTGAAAAACTTTAAGCATTCGACACGAATACTTTAGTCATAAATTTGCATTGAATATATATTTTACTATTATAATTGACTTATTGGCAATGCATCAGTGGAGATTTAACCAATAGACAATTTCATGCATTTATTTTATGAAAAATGAATACGTGGATAAATAATAAATGGTGTGGTGAAAAACATTTTGTAAATTTAGTAATATGAAAAATAGTACAGTGTGTTGTTTGTGAATATTAGTGAACATTAGGTCTGAAGCCATATATCGGGAACTAATCAAATGAAAAGATAAGCTGTGCATACACACCGCAACATGCCAACACTCTCATGCGTATGAAGAATAAGAGAAAAAAAAATTTATATCGATTGAAGAACCCTATGATGTCATGTTGCCAAAAAAAATTTTATCTTGTCTTTAATAATGTTTGATAAATTCCCGGATGATAAAAATATATATGATGAAAAATTCACGTGAATTTTTCATCGTACCTCAAAATTTCAACAAAGTGCGATCATAAATAATTTTGTTTTTATATTTATACTGATAAGACTTTTTGATTGTGGCCGGTTGTTTCAGAGGGATCTCGCTCTCACTTCAACGTGCGTTAAATCACCTCTTACCTCCTAAAAGTATTTTCATGTTCCACTCCAATGGATTCTCCACACATATTTGTCACTGGTTTAATTAATTTCTTAACAGCTGCTGTCTGACTGATGTGTTGTTTATTGTTATTTTACTGCTTTCATATCAGTTAAAATTGTACTGAGACTGACCCCCGACTTTTTATTTTAATATATGTCTTTGTGTCATATATTCTTTATTCACGCGAAACGAAAGATTATTATTTATTAAAATTTATTATTTCTTTTTTTCTTTTTATCGCGACAATTTATATATTTTTATTAACAATTTGTGCCGTTTGACCCTGCTGACACAATGATCGATAACTTTCCAACCTATATTATAAAGAAAAATCGAAACATAAATTTTTCCTATCACATAATGAGAACAAAAAGAGACATTTTTTCATCCGAATACCAAAGTTCATTATCGCGTCATATCGTCAAAGACGATAATAAAAAAATTCTCGAGCTGATAAAGTACAAAAAAATAGACACTCTTTCCTCATATCGTCCTAATAACTCTGATATCAATAATAGTTTAACCATAAATCACTCATAAATTTAGTAAAAGATAATATCAAGCAAGTTTTTATAAACTTGACTAATAATAGTTAAAAAAAAAAGCAAAAAATTAAATAATACAATAAACTTCTTCATGTAATTCGTATATTTAATATTCAACTAGATCTTTTTTTATTTCTCTTAAGTGTCTATACAATCAATGAATGAAACTAAACTCATTGACCGATAAATAAATAATTTATACATTAATTTTTAAAATTCGACGAAAGACCAATAAAAGACTTTTAATATATATCATTTATCATAATAAATGTTATATACATGTCCATAATTTCCAGTTAAAATTGTGCATTGTATCATCGCGAATAAATTGTATATAAATATATTGTACGTTCACGTAACCCATTCATGAATCCAATGGGGAAAAAACTAGCTCTACACTTTTTTTTTTCTTGATTAACCCATAATCATCATACATAATGTATGTATTAATATAATAATGTTTATAATATTTTTTTATTTACATCGGTAATTTATGAAGACACATGAGTTATTCATCAGATAATCTGAGCAATATTCGCATATGCAAATTATTTTTTTCCACATTAATATTCTCATCCACATTCACTGGCCAAATGAAATCTCCGTCGACATTACACATGTCTTGTAATATAATATGTACAAAATTTTATAGCACGTGAGAGAATATTTTCATTATTATCATTGATTATTAATCAAAAAATAATTTATCTAACTCAGCATTTTCGAGGTGTTTTGATGTGTTGTGGATTATTAGTCCTGACCTCACTATCACGTTGTTGCTGTTGTTGTTGTTGTTGTTGTTGATGTTGTAATTGCTTCTGATGATCATCAACAGTTTTTGTTACTGTTATAAACGGCGTCACTGATGGCACTGGCATTTGTCCATGTGATACAATAACTTTTTCGCAGACTTCTACGATAGTTCGTCGCCTTTCGTTATATTTTTCATGATTAGATTCTCCTTGAATTGCGGATGATGAATTATCATCTTGAACCTTCATTGGTGAGGGAATTTTCGTAGCTTTTACGAATACAACAGGTGAAGATGACACCATAGACTTGGGAGAAGTTTTCGTTGGTGATAAAGATCCAATATTTACAGAAGCCGGGGAAATTTTAATATTAATTGGTTTTCGTGAAAGTGGTGTTGGGATTTTCGATGGTTTATTCGTGGAAGTATTCGATTCAATTGAAAGTTTTGAATCCGGCAGCGATTTCATGGTCACATTAGTTAATCCAGATTCATTTAAATCATTTAACGACAAGTTACTTATACATTCATGTTTAATTGCCGGTGGAGTTCTGCGCGGTGGTACACGCGGACTTTGATAAATAACCGCGCGACCAGACAATTGTGTTCGATATTTATTAGTCGACAACATCCCAGTAGTATCAGCGGTATCCTGAGAAAGGAGAGAGAGAAAAGAACCAATAGCAAAAGATGTATATATGATAAATCCCTCAACCAGGAAGTGTGAAGTATATAATGATTAAGGAAGTATACCCAATGGCCAATTAAAATCCCAAGAGGTGAACAGTGTAAATTTTCCTATATATAAATATGTTAAAATACCCCGAAGTCTTGTGTATTTTGTATTTGTAAAACTTACCTCAATTATCACTACCGACTGCTGCTGGGTATCGACTTTCTCTTGACATTTCTCCTCGGGCATTTTCATCGTGGATTCCATGGTAGACTGAGCAGTGATTTTAACCTCTTGTTGCTGTTGCTGTGATTCCATATTAATTTCTTGAGCTTCAAATATTGTACCGGGATGTTGTACTATTTCTTCATCCACCGGTTCATCAGCTTGGCTTACTGAGCAACTCACGTCAGCGGTATGAATACCAGAATCTTCACGGTCTGTGTCATTTAATATTTCTGCTGATGATGCAGATGTCGGATATCTTCTACGTACAAAATCTAATTCCTCAAGACTTTGAACGCGTTCAAATGTATCTGGACCACTGGATGCATCGGCATCAATTGAATCGAGACTACGATGAAAGGGCGCGTGTGGTGCACGATATTCAGAATCAGGCGATGAACTTCTTTCACTTGGCGTTGAATTATCATTATTGCGTATTTTTTGAATAGGAAAATGGCCATTTGGTTTATCCAATGATTTTGTTTTTAAATTTTCAGAACGTGAAATATCCAAAGCTTCTAAACGATCATTAATTTTTGTTGAAAATTCATTATTTTCCCAATTATTATCAGCCGCTACCGATGATGACAATGAATTATCAACAATTGGAGAATATTTTTCTGATGTTGAAAGTCTGTTGTTGTGCATTGATCGAACATTTTCAAAATCATCAATAACCGGTTTATGTATTATTTTATTATCACGTTCAGTTGTTTGCTTTTCCAAATAACATAAACGTTCACGTATTGAGCTCATATCACCTGAAAGTCTGTTTAATGTTTTCGTTGCTTGATCAGCCTCGTGCTTTTGTTTCTCCAAACTTAACAATCGTTCCTTAATCGATATTGAATTTGAATAATCACCAGATGAACGATTGTTCATATTATTATTACTGCTATTATTATTATTATTATTATTATTATTACTATTATTACTATTATTATTATTATTATTAATATTTAATTTATTGTCTGAATTTTTTTGCGAGTCATTTTCAAATATTTCACGTCTTTTATGAATATCTACTTTTACACTGGGTAAATTTTTTTCATCAGTTGATGTCTCTTCCTCAAAATGACTCAATTTCATATTATTAAATTTCATATCATGATTTATTAAATGCCTGGGGATATTTTGCGGAACTTGATTCACATAACCACGTGTTGCGCCTTCATAATTGTATTCCTCAGGCTCTGGTGAACTTGCCGTTGCTGTTGTACCAGAATCATATTCTCTTTGATCATGATCATTGTGAAAACCATTACCAAATATTGGTTTTTTACTTGTAATTGTTGATGGATTTATAATTGATGTATTTTTCATTGTTACGATATTATTTTCATTATTATTGCCATTTTCATTCGTTGTATTATCACCGTCTGAATTATTTTTATCAATTTCACTATCACGATCACTCTGTAAATAAGTATTAATATATTTAATTAATGTTTATGATAAACATGTTTATTAGATTAGCCAATTATAAATATACATATAAAATTAATTAAATTTATGAGAAAATGAACTCACCAGTACACTCTGTGTATCATCGTGTGTATCGCCACTAACTGAACTTTTTCCACTGCTTGTACCAATGCCCAAATCACTTAAATCATTTGAATCCTCCTCATGATACATTGCCAAACTCATACTGAGCTTTCTTCCACGATTGCCACGCTCTTCCATCATCTCCGAGAATGTTTTACTTCGTCGTCTCTGTCGATCATGCTCCTCTAATTCCAATTTCTTGACTTCAACTACTCGCTCAATTATATGCTCCTGTCGCTTCCTACGACTGCTCTTCCAATTATCCAAGTTCTAAGAATATTTCATTGAGAATAGAAAAAGAATAAAAATATAAAACAAAAGGAATATATAAATGTTTGTTATAGTAAAACAAGAATTGTCGAAGAGAGATAAATGATCATCAAGAATTGAAATATAACGGAATGATGAAATAATTGATATGCGTTCGTCCATGAAAATGCTCACCGATTGCCAGTCTTCTGGGTCATCACGTACTTCTTGCTTGATCTTTTTTACCTCCTGGACTTTCTGCAGCTGTTCTTGCGCCGTACGGTAGAGAGAGCACGGACCCACTTTGACAAATTGCATTGGATTTGTTGCCTGCTTTGGTGGTGTTTTCAAAATGGTTTTTAATTTTGGCGGTTCATGGGTAATCTAAACAAATAAAAATTATCATAATTAATTATTATTCCAACAATAATCATAAAACAAACAAAAAATATATATTTTTTTTTATTATTCCAACTTACAGTTCTATCATTTCGCCGCTCAGTAGCGGCTGCCTGAGAGGACGGCATCCTCCTCCTCCTTCCTCCACGGAATTTCCTCCACTTCACTGTAACTCGATTCCTCGTAGTGACGGGCCCATCCTACGCTTTGCCCCTGTAACATAAACAGGAAGAATCAATGAAGGCGGTTTTACGCATATATAACTATTTTTTTTTCTATTATTTATTTTTTCGTTTTGTCGTTTCATTTCATTGAAGTATATATACATACAGTGACGAGGCTCGAATGAGAAAAAATAATAAAAAAATAGTGCGCAATATAGCTACATAGAGACACTACAACTTATTGGTTTCACAGATAGCCCAAACTCAATAGAGAGACGTGAATGCTTGTCATTTATTTCATCTGTCGACACATCCGCACCACTTGATGTATTTTTCTTTCTTATTTCTTTCTCATTATATTTATCTTCAATTTAATAATTCATAATCAATTATTTCAATATCGCAATCGTATTCCGACATATTATAACTTATATATTGTATTATACATAATAATAATAATTAAGAGCAGCATTTGAATCATAATATACACATATATAAATTACAAAATTAAACAGAATAATATAAAATTAAAAAAGATATTGAATGTGACTTTCATGCATGAAATCGAGTAAATATTATTTCAGTTCGCGCATATAGTTATTCATTAACCTATAAGCAAAAAAGCGTCGATTCTATTTTCGTGTTTCACCAAATGTATTTATATCTATATATAAACTATATAAACTTGGGTTTTGTTGCTACGTCACTATTTTCTCTCGTGCTCTAGGGGGAAAAAAGGTCTTTCAAGGCTGGTGTCTGACATTTCGCGGTGTATAATAACCTTCAGAGTTGCAGAAAACATGTTTTCATTTGTGTATAACGTATGCCAAAGAGACACAGAATCGAGATTAAGAATTTTACTATACCATATATATTTATACTCGCATGTAAAGATGTTACCAACTCTTGTAAAATAACTATCGTACTCTATATACATTTATTTTATAAATTAACAATTTATTTTTTCCTCTTTACAAATGTTTTCTCTAGCTCGTTATCGCTGAGACACTCGCGATGCAACTGATTCACTAAGAGCTCTGGAATCCTCTTCCTTATCATCTCGCACACATATAGTACACACAATTACGTATGTGTACATATATATACACACGTGAAAAAGAAATTTTTTTTTTTACCACTCGTTATCATCAGTGTCGTATAAGCGCTTGGAAAACAAGCGTTCTCTATCGTTTCAATGCTTTGTAAAAATGAGAATAATAAAAGTAAATATAAAAAAAAAAAAAATTCCACATCACGCAACAAACATAAATCGTCTTGTTTCACTTAAGCATTTATTCTTATGTATCAATTAGCGAGGCAGAAGAATGGATAATTTAGATAATCTTTTTGTCTTTATTTCATTTCTTGAACCGGTACCGCAGAATTTTTTTATTCAATTTATTCATTCATTTTTGTTTTTTGTTCTTGTGAAAAAAAAAATAAAAATATTGAAACACTTGCAACTTTATCGAAAGAATATTTTTATAAACTCCTTCAAGTGAAAATAAATAAATATATACAAATATATTTATAATTAAATAATCATAATTGAACAGTCGAACTTTTATTAAGATAATTTAATCATGAAAGTATATTCGTCAGCCGTGACGGCGAGATAGGATAATTTTTCTGGTTAAATTGGTTGCAGTGAACCCTGAAAATCGTGACAAATGAAAATGATGGAATTATTATGCAATATCAAATACCAGAAATAAATTATACATAAATATATTAATATTTCTTTTGCTTTAATGTATATAAGAGAGAGTTTTAATTTAATTATATTTCATGATGGATAAAAGAGATGTTTTACAAATTGAGCATAAATATTATAAACAAAACGGTGGATCATGAAGATAAAATATCATCTAAATTTCTCGCAGAGAAGAGTTTGTTAATTGCTATTATTATCCGTTGATTTCATGATATTCTGGACGGTTCACTCAGCCGGAACATTGCTTCCGTCCTCTTTGTAGAAATGGGCGCGACGATCTTTATATACCATGGTTGGTTATACACAGTGAACATAATGGAGTTTAGCTTCAAGCTCATGTATATACATAGATATATAGATTCACATGATAAATAACAAGATCATATTCACCGTCACAAAATCATTTTGTCGATTATGTTCTATTTATTTTTTCATTGATCCACACAGGTGGAAGTCGTTTAAATAATGATTCAGAGCACTGCAGATGAGGTTAAAATATATATTTGTTTATATGTTTATATGGGTGTATATATATATATATAGTTGGATATTATTCGGCCGTAACGTAAGCTGATGTTCAATTTGCAAAATCAATTCAAGCGTGGAAATTTGTTGGGGCGATATGGTGTGTGCGCACACGCCATGTAAAACAACAGGCGTCAAAGTGAGAGATCATGAAATTTATATATAATGTAAAATTGTGGTCGTGTATTTGCTGGAGGGCAATGCAAGTGAAAGAAGATATGCAAGAGACATGCATATATACAAATCAAAAAACAGTAAAATTTAAGAAATAATCACTGTTTATATTTTATTTTATTTGATTTTATTTTCAACGATTTCACATTTTTTCTATTTATCTTTGCAAATAATAATTTTGATTTCTCGTTCAAAATTGTATTAAACAATTTTTATATATAGAATTAAAATTTATTCAGTCTTTGTGATCCATAACGAAAAGAAAAAAAGTAAATAAATAAATAAATAAATAAATGAATGAATAAATAAGAAATCTAAATTAATTTGAAATTCATATTTCGTTGAATATCATTGTGAATTTAAAAAAAATAAATAAATACGTCACGCTCTGTCTCGCGCGGTTAAATTATAATTTATATCCACATAAACAAAATATTTATTTTCCAATAACGAATTATATATAGATAATATATATATATACACAGCTCAAAAAAAAAAAAATCTTAAATGAATAGAAGAATAAAATAAAAAACAAAACAAAAAAAAAATCATTAAATATACAGTAATAACAATAAAATGGTAATATTTTATAATCAATTTCTCATACATACAAAACATTGTACATAAAATTCTGAAAACTCGTCAATTATAATTTCTAAAAACTCGTGAAAACGGAACAAAATAAGAAACTGTATCACATCACATTATTCCAACTATTTTCCTATCCGAGTTCTTTGTACAATAAAAATTTTCCACTAATCACCGTTTGACATTACATAGTAAACTATACATATACATGAATATATATATATTTATACGTATGTATACATACATATCCAATGACTATTTGCTGTTTCTTGAGTTGCAATGCCATCCAATAGGTTATATACAAGTCATAAGCGGAGATCTGGTTGGAGTTTTTCACGTGAATGGGCCGGGTCATTGCAACTGTACATTTGTTCATGTACAGAAAAGACGCGCGATCATCGACGATGACGTTATGTGTGTATCACGCGAGCTGGCTGCGCGTTTGATTGCTCGTATATATATATATATATTACCAGTATAAACTGCAACTAAACTTAAATGCCTCATCTCTCGTCTCAGACAAACTTAATATCTTGAGTGTAAATCATAGCTGCTGATAGACGCGCCAATTGACCGGGACGATCGAATATAAATATCTGATCGCTCGACGGTATAATATCAAACATATACATACAACATGTGTGTGTGTGTGTATGTATATGTGACGTTGTCTTCCGTGTTTTATCCTCTCTCTATCACCCTTTCGTTCTTTTCAGTTTGGATGATTACACCCTTTCCATGAGGATCTGAAATCTCTGCAGTATATAATTCTCTCTGTAATCGATTCTCACTAAATCTACGCCGATATATATATGTATATATATATTATTACATCATGCTATATCTTATTATTTTTTTATTTTTTTTCATTACTTTTCTTTATATCTTATATAATTACACGTATAAGAAAAATAAAATAATAATTATTTATTGTGTATATGTAATTAAATTATTGGGTGGTGGCTTTTTATTCGATTGTTTTATTTTATATTAGTTTACTGAGAAAGTCATTGTACGCATTGGATTTAGTAACAGTACATAGAATATATATATAAGCACAAACTTGGCCGTCGGCACACGTCGCATATTTGCCCCGTGCGAGAAGTAGTCGCTTTAACGGTAGGACGATTTATCGCGTGTGTTTGCTCGTCAGTCTCATCATCATCATCATCATCATCATCATCATCATCATCATCATAATAATAATCGTCGTCGTCGTCGTCGCAAATTGTAAAAGAAAAAGCGTTTTTATATTTTTATTTTTTTCTTTTTCGTTCACTTACTACGACTCACTGACACTGCGAGTTTGTTTCTGGTATATATGTATAAGTATATATGTAATAATCGTTTCGCGTGGCCTCGACCAATCAGTCGAGGCACACGACTTTATATACCGCTAATGGAATTCGTATCACAAATTCTTTACTATCTATAAGAAGAAAAATAAAATTTATTTTTAATTCGAAAACAATTGCTTGAAAAATAGGGCAATTATTATATACTTACATTTTTTTGAGATCACTAGTATTTTTATTTTATTTATCGTGATTATTATTATCATCATTAATATCTTTTTTTTTTAGTAATCGGTTGTTCACGAGAAAAATTCAATTGAGCTATACATCGAAACGTAGTATAGGCAATAATAATTTGAACTTTGAGTTCTTTATTATATTTAACAGCCGAAAATTCACCATCACGATTGGATCTTCATGAGTATTATATAAGTATTTTATCTTGTCTCATCTTTTTTCCTGATGCTATGAGGGCTTGAACATATTATGTGCCTCGAGGTTAGGTCTTTATATTTATTTTATTTCTTTCATTTTGCATTTCACCCGCGCGTGAAAGATTCGACCGCTCCACCAGTGAAAGCCGCAGGGACTCGTAAAATCTTTTATACAACACATACATGTATATATTTATATAAACTTATGTATGTATAGTATAGTAGTACATCATATATTGGACGAGTACAACAGACATGCAATAAACGCGGTGTGTGGGTTTAAATTGTCGAAAAAAAAAAGAAGAAAAAATTTTTTTTAAATTGAAATATTACGTACATTAGTTACTCGTTGATATAACGAGAAAAAAAAATGAATAATAATAATAATGGTTATAAATAAATGACTCAGTCATGTAACGATTCTTGACTTTATTAATACATTTAATTACTATGATTTCATCAAAGTTAATTTTGTTATTTTTTTTTTTTTGTTTTTTCATGTATCACCTTTGTAATAAAAGCTTTGCATCATTATTATTTTTGGATCTTTAAAAATGATTTTTTTTTTTTTTTTAATTTACGACAAACGACATCCGTTTATCATCTTTATTTTTTTTATCATTTCGACTTTCAAACCGTCAAAAACATATTTACAACACTATAAAAGAATTTATTTTATTTCTAACCCGTGATATATATTTATTATTATTTTACACAATTTCTTACAACAAACAAAAAGTAAAATAAAAATAATAAATACACATATATATGTACGCAAATACAAAAATATATATAATATACATGCAGATATATATTTATTAATAAATTAAATAAATAGAGTAGAAAAGCGTCAAACATAAAAATAAAAAAAAATATTAGATATATATATATATATATATAAACGTGTGCAAGTCTGTACACGTTTTGTGGTAGCCACGAGAACCTCGTGGCTACCAGAAGCTGCGCAAAACGTAAATACATAACATAAAACGTTTATGTATTTCCACACGAATAGTCGTCTCTTCTCTTTGCAGCATTGCGATATTCTATGTGGTTAAAATGAAGGTGCATTTCACATATGTGTGTGTACAGTGTCTGAATTCATATATATATAAATGTGTATAACACGTTAAACACACAGAGACTCACTATACAACAACGAGTGAAAGAGCAAAGAGGAGAAAAATATAAACGCGTGGATGCGCTGAGCGTACGCGCACGAGGCGTTATTTGCTCCAAGAGTGTGTACGAAGAGAAGCGGTGGCTAGGTCACGGTCGGGGCGATGCCCTCAACTCTCTGTGAAGAGCTGCAGACTCTTCTCTTGGCCATTTCGCATCTTTTCCCCACTGCCATCCGCCATCATCATCATCATCATCATTATCATTGCCACCATTTTTGTCTTTGTTGTCGTTTTCCTCGACTTCCTATACTGCGTCACAGAGTCCACACACTGTCTATATACTCAATCCTTCATGTATACAGCGATATAATCCTTTCGGATGACGCAGTTAACAACTCGGTTTACGTAAAAGTAGAGGAAAATAATCGGTTGTATAAATAAAATCCATACAAGGACTACAGAGAATTACTTAACATTAATTTTCAAATTATTTTTTCACTTCTTAATGTAGAAAAATTCAAAATAATCATCATATAATTTTTATACAAATATCCAGTTGTATAATAAACATAAACAATTAATATATACCTTTAATTTATAAATAATTAATATAAAAAAGAATTAAAAAAAAAAAATATTTCGTATATAGTTGATGTATAATATCAATAATTATTAGAATAAATTAATTACTAATATATTATTACATTCACTAATATATTATTTATAATTTTTTTTCTTTCTTTCTTAATATATATAATCGATTTTCAATAGATCAAGTTTTATTTTTCAATAATAATATTGCTTCGTTGGATATATTTTTATTTTTCTTTATCTTCTATACTGATGATCGTCGCGATCTCATCACCAACGGGAAAACTCGATTCTATATCCATATACATATATATCTGTATTGCGATGACGGTCAACGATCAACGCCATTCGTAAAGCACATGATCAATAAAGCATACATACATCAACGTGAACTAAATAAATGCAACTCAACTATATAGATTCGACAAACCGCGCGCACAGATAACGATTCAAATCGTAAATGATATTTGCATGCCCCGCAAAATATAATACATAGATAAATTATATTATGTATATATAATATATATATATATATATATACGCATTCGAGTAAGGATCGAATCAGGATTGTCTGGTATTTATACTAGCTTGTACATGCCTGGAGGCATTAGATCATTTCCGGATACGTGAATATTATTTATATTGTTTATCTATAACCAATCGCCCACACATAACACGATCTAGTTTTTTATATAAATACATTCGCATTTATATAAAATATCATCATCATTATTATTTTTTATAATTTTTTTGTCTTTTCAATCAATTTATTTTATATTTTATTTTAATATAAAATAATCGACACTTTGATAATTCATGATAGTAAATAAATAATAAACTTTAAAATGTATATCTTCACACTTTGGCACGAGAGAGAATTTTTCATTTTCTTTATTTATCTCACTGTTATATTCGCAGCTCTCACTCTGTCCACTACTTCCTCTTTCTCTTATCTAAAGTCTTTAAAGGTATGTCCAGCAGACTGAATGACTCTCAACGCGATTATCTTCATCTTGGGTAATAAATATTGTCTATAGATCGTTTGATGGCTTGGCGTAAAATTGCGCTTGGTCATGCGACGAACATTTATTTATTCATTCATTCATTCTATAGTTTATATAAACTCGCGCGCCACATTTTTATTTTTATATAATTGATCATCATAAAATTTATTTATACAAGTAAATATTTTATTTATATAAACATTTATAATGGATTGAATATTTGACATGGCTTTAGGCGTTTAATAAAAAATATTATAATAAATATATACTCAGATAAATGTGTTGTTTATATATATTTAGTTGTAAATATCAAGCAAAGAATAACAAATATATGATCTTATAAATATATTTTATTTTTTTATAAAAATATAAATAGCGTTTGTGGAGCCTTAGAAAACACGATATCGCTTGTGAATAAATATCTTTGCAATAAACGCATATTATATATGTTTTTTTTTAATATAAAAACATTTATATATATGTACATATATGAAGGCAAATATATGAAGGAATAATATAGAGGAACCGACGCGTTTTAATCGAAGCGGCCTCGCGTCGCGCCACAAGTCGTATGTGAATATTAATTATTTGTAAAGGGGAGCCCGTGGCGAAACACGAGGTCGTACATCGCGTTGTTGCACGTTATATTTATCTGTTTATGTGCGTTGGTCATATTTGTTGCTTGGACTTAGGGATTATGTAATGATACGGTAGGTCGAAGGTCTTGAAACGCAAGCGCGCGTTCTCCTATATGTTTTTTTTTTCTTTTCTTCAACTGCGTAAAAAATAATTAAAAATAAAATAAAATGAAATATTTACTATTTTCTTTTTTCTTTTATAATCTCCATTTTTCACCTTTCTGAAAGGCAAATTTTTCAATCTTTCAACATACACGTATATATGTATTGTGGATAGGTATATAGGTACTATATACGTATTTATATTGCTGTGTGTAATGCAATGTTGTCTCCCGTGGTGAAATGAAAGACAAATATCATTAGAAAGGTTGACTAGACGTCTAGACGCGATGTATCAAGATGCAATAAATCCTAATGTCCATTTTATGCGCGCAAATTTGAATCCATGAATCATATATTGCATTTCAATTTTCTTTTCATAATACGCGCGCAGCTAATTTTTAGTATTTTTTTATTTTTCTACGACATTTACGATAGGATTTTCTTTCAATTAGTCTTCACTATTATTTATAAAAATCAATAAGTATTATATAAATATAAATTAATGATTAATGAATTAAACAATAAATAAAGATGAGAAATAAAATAAAGATAAAAAATATTTTAATATATTCAGCTATAATTGCAACACTCCCTTCAATTGGCTCTTGTCTTTTGCTCAACACTCACATGTCCAAGTTGAGCCGATTAACCTAAATGTAGGAAAAAAAAAAAGGAGAAGATATATACATAAAGCAACATGAGAAGAAAAAGAGAATTTTACATACGAGTAAATCCCCTTAACCTACAAGGGCACATGAATAAAATAATGACATGCACGCATTCCATATAATATATACCTACACATTGAATACATTCAAAACATCCTTTCGTCATATATATATATATATCCAAGACATTAAAATCATGAACACTTTATGAGTAAAACAAAACTATTATCCGTTGGATTCATTTACATACGTCCATGTCGTCGTCATGTAAAACCATCAAATGTACAAAGAAATTATTGAGAGTGAGTGAACGAGTTCGTTCATGTGATTCCTCAAGTAAATGTCGTGTTATATATTTTCAAAAAAAAAAAATAAAATGATCCTTAAATCCCAAGACATGTTACTTTTATATATCTTTGACGTATACAAGTAAAATATAAAATGGCTTCAAGCAAAAGTACAGAAATAAAATTCTCCCTCTGCGGTTGGTATATGCATTGAAGATGATATGTATTCATAGTATATATATATATATATATATATATATATACGCATATTATATACATATTTATATGTATATATGTATTTACATCGCGTCACAATCTGTATTTTTGATGCCAGATCAGGGACAAACGTACAAACATGGCTTTTGACGCGTGCGTTCACCACATGGCGCCCAAGTCATATATATTTTCCTTTCTATCATATATATATATTTATTATTATCCAGATATTCAGGACCTTAAACACGTGCTCCTGATATGTTGTGTCTTTCATTCGTTATTTTTGTCTTATTTCTTTAGCCTTCGTTCTTGGTAAAATATACGTCGCATCGGTGGTGGTCGAACGTGCGGTACTGCCAACATTGATTATTTATCCTCGACTAGTCCGTAAAAATCAAAAGAGTAAAGGCTGAATTATATATCCAACAAATAAGTATATATACATATATATATATATATAGTTTATATATATACACACACACATAAATATATATATATTCTTTCTTGGGTCGCGGTGTGAGATAAAACAGATAGAACCAATAATTTTCTGCGTGTAATATTCTTAACGCAACCTTGAGCTCAATCACACATGACATTCCGTTTCAAACATAACGGCATGTTATATTTTTCTTTTGCCATAATATTATTCCTATAATATATTTATATATTTTGTTCTTTAATATTTAATTAACGGATATGATATGTTTAATAATGTTAAATCATTAATGTTCTATTGCTGCCAAGATTTTATGCTGTATATTATGGAGTATGCTCCATTGGATTATCGTCTCTTTCTCTTGATGAATGTCGAGAAGAATGATGACGAGCTATATTATACTACTGTACTGTTGCTGCTATACTTCTGCGCACATACCTTAGTCAATTATATTTATAAACTCACATGAGTATAAACTGGCAATGTGCCTATCGCTCTCTTTCATTCATAAATTCCTCAATGTGTATTATAATTTCACCATCCATTCGATTCATATAAATAAATATATAAAACACATTTATGTATAAAATATAATGTGAGCGTTATAAATGTATTGGAGTTAGTTAGTTTATATCTAATACAGATTGGATTTATTGGTAAAATGATATTTTATTAAGACTTCTCTTCAGATCTTAATATATAATCAAATGTTTCGTGTGTGTAGTGTATTAAGTGATTGATTAAATCGTTAAATATATTTATAATATGGATGTATGTGTCAAGATTGAATTTTATAGGTGGAGTAAAGAGGAAGAGAATGACAACAGTGAAAGAAGATATATTACAGTGGTATAAAGAAGAGAAAATAATCGCGATCTTGATATTATTTCCGGTGGATTTTATCGAATGCGCGTGCAATGCCGCGGGAACTGGACCGTGAATATACGATCCAAGGTGTATATATTTTATATATATACATATGTATGTATAGTATATAATTATATATAGATTCCAAAGTCTCTCAGGTGATGTTAAGTGGGTGAATTGTATCACATTGCAGAATTTATTTGATTACGATAATTTTATACATTAATTTTGATCATTCACCAGCGTTCATTGAATTTGAATTAACTTTATGTATATTATTTATTATTTAAATTTAAATTAATTTTGGTTTAATGAATTTAATTTTGTGATATTCAGTTATAAAGTTCAATTGCAAATGCGTTACTTGTTATGAACCATTGAACTAACCAACTACACATAAATATACACATACATTTACACATTAAATTGACCTTATTTCATTCAATTTAATTTCTCTTTAGATTCTACATCTCTTTTATAGTTATACTCACCGCTTTATACATCTATATATATATAATATATATATTATATATGTATATGTGTGTATTATAAATAGTATTATAAATTTCAAAGTGTCAGGTCATTTAGTAAATTAAAAAAAAAAAAAATTAATTGTCAATGGTAGCTTAAATTCTACCGGTCTTTATCGCCCACGTGCTAAATCGATATAAATATATATAAATAAATAATCATATGTATAATGTATATGTATATAAATATATGTATATACATGAGTGTAATTTTACAAATGTAAAGTAATACAACCTGTCTCACTGGAAATTACTAAAAATATAAGAGTTGTCGCAATGGATTTAATTAAATATCTGACTTCAGTAAAACGGTACTCGTCGAGAGTGTATTAAATAAAATTAAGAAAAAAAAAAATAAAATAAATAATAATAAAAAAGAAGAAGAAAAAAAAAATAAATAAATAAAATAATTATTTGCGTTGAAAACACGACAAATGTCACGGAAAAATTAGAAAAAAAATAATAAACAAATGATTATTATTATCATTTATTTTAGAAAATGCAAAGAATTAATGCAGAAAAATAATAATCGTATTATATATTAAATTATATTATATTATATATTATTATATCTTGATGTGAATCGCTCACCTAATCTGTCGCAAAAGAGTTTCCTCAAGGATAACGGGGCTGAGGTAAAAGTATATATATACATATGTATAATACATACACATATATATATGTAAGAGGAAAAAGGCATTGCCCCTCTTGGGCGAGAAACGAGACACCACTTATGACACTAGTGTACGCAGCCTCTGTATAGTTATAGACACACATCACTCGTTTTATCTTTGCCTTCACACTCAACGCAGTTTGTTAATGTGTTTACTTCCATAAGACAGATCAAATCTTGCTTGATATATACATATATATATGTACATATACCTACTCATACATACACACAATTATATGTGATGCAATTGAAGTGGCAGGTGCGGCTTTAATATAATACTTTCTATTTATATACATATTTAATATTTATTATTTTTACTTTTTATCTATTTTACATTTTTCTTCTATGTTTTAATATTTTACATAAATTCTCTTTTCTTTATATTGTAAATCTCATTGTCATGTATATGTATAGACAGTCAGTGTGATCCTTAAAGGATTTATCATCAACAGTTTAGCACGGGAAATGAGATAGGAAATATATATATATATTTGGAAAAAGAAAATGAAGAGTATATATAATAAGACACGCGGCGGTAGCTTGGATTTATTACAATCGCCGGGGCGTTTTCTTGTATACGAACACGTAGAGTGGATATAGTTCTATGCGCACATTTGCATTGATATATATACAGTAAAGTAGTTAAGGACACGCTTATATGATCGTTGGTTGTTGTTTTAGATTTTAAACATCATGTAAGAATAAATTCGCGCGCACGTCTATGACCGGAAGAGTCTATCACGTACGTTTTGCTTCTATAGCTTTTATGAATACAAAATTTCGTATAACACAAGATTTACTTGATGTATATATACATTTACATGCATACAATTACAAAGTATCTGTAATATTTTTTTTTTTTAATTATATATACTAGCGATTGATAATTTTAATCTTGTTACTCTTGTTTTACTTTTAATAATTAATCATGAATTTATAATGGATACAGAATGTAAATTGAAATTATTTTTATTTTTTTTTTTTCCCATTCTCAAGTTTTGTTTCTTTAAATTAATTTAATGTTTGGGGTTACATGAATAAAAATAATGAAATGTAAAATATAAAATAAAATAAATTTTTAAATATACATAATCACGCGTTAGGTCTTTTTCTCTCAGTGATGAACAATTACCGGTAGTCTCTTGGCATTATTTCATTCTCCAGTTGTATTTTTCTCGCTATTGTTGATGAAAGACAACCATGGATTTATATTTTTATATATATATAAACAATTGTATGTGTTGTAGCAGTTGGAGGGTCTTTTCTGTTAAGTGTCATACTCGTGCGGAAAGAAAAATAAGACAAAGAGATGAGAAAACAATTGTAATAGCTGTGTGTGTGTGTGTGCGTTTCAAAGGAGCTCCAGAAGCACAAAATGTGAATTAAAAAAAAAAAAAGATGTAATAATAATAAAACAGAAAATAATATAAAACAAAATAAAGATGAAGAGTGTTTAGCGAAATCATCAGTTTCCACGCAATACAAGCACATCAGATATACACATGTATATATATATATACACATATATTTATATAATATTACGCAATAAGTCCCATTAATTTTTACAAAGCCTATTTATGTTTTATATCTTCACACGAAAGTTGATGCCACTCGCATATAAACGTCACAATTCTTCCAACGTATGTTACAAAACTAAGCTGAATAAGTTTCCATGAATTCACCTGACTAATAATTGGGTAATGTAACATATTAATACACCTGTACATATATAAAAAAAAAAATAAAAAAATGTTGCGTTAAACATTGAGACAACGGTGTGTGCGAGGAGCTCATGAATGGGATTATTTAAAAGTAAATTTATCCTATGAACTATCTTGACATCGCTGGGAGCAGGAAAAAATAATAAAAAAAAAATATAATAAAATAAAATAATGAACAAAAGTGCCTGACAAGCCCATATACACTTTCATATTATGTAAATTAGATATTTTGACACTCATATTCTATATTATTATCATTTTTTTTTTTCGCTACTCATTCACGATATATATATTATTAGTAGAATAAGTACTAAAGAATGACTATGCACCCAACAATAAATGACGTGGCAAGAAGATAAAATAAAAAAAAATATAATATATAAATAATATTTTCCTGTTCTTCATTCACATGCGATATAAATTTATAAATGCAATACAATTGCCTGTAGAGTACTCTGCTAAAATAAAATAAAAATAACAGGGCGTTGGTTCATATACATTAACGTAATTCAAACATGATGAATAAATAAATAAATAAGTAAAAAATCTAATGTATAAAATAAAATAATACGAATGAATATAATTGTGATAAAATTTTTAAAAATTGTACATTTAATTCAAGGACACAAATGTCAACGTGTATATGTATATTATACTTGTGGATTATAATGATATACGTTTGATTTACAAGTAGATGTTGCATATATATAGAGGGCGTCTCGTAAAATGCACCGCGACGAAACCGATAAATTTGTACGACAGACATTAAGCGGCCGTTAATTGCAGACGTTTTAATGCGCGCGACCAGGTATACTTTAAGACACAACTTGCCACTCAACTATTACAGATAGACGAGAATATAATATAGAGTTAAATAACAAACTAAACATATATACATATATTCAAATATTAAAATAAAAATAAATATATATATGGTTTCACACTGTCAACACTTGGAAATATACATGAAAGATTTATATTGGCAACTCGCGGTAGAATATTTTATTTATTTTATTGTTGTAGCTTTTATACTACTGATGTATAGTTCCTCAACAAATATGTAAAAAAAAATCAGATGGCTTCGTTTTGTACTTATATATATATATATACATCTACCTATATAAATATACGCTTGCATTGGGAAGAAGAAGGAAGTGCAGATGAAGGTTCGTCGACCGCGTTTATATGCCTTTTACAAGTAACCTTCGCGGCTTCTTGGCGAGCCAACCGGGAGCCACACTTACGCGTTAATGCCGTAACGACGGGATGCCTTCCTCGCATTTTGCTTCTCTTTATACATGCATACATATACAATATACACTCACTCAGTCACTCGTCAGTTTGCCCCACACTTGTCTTTATTTCACTGTAATCCCATGGATCACTTTATAGCATTTATAGCTGTCAAGTGAAGAAAAAAAAAAACAAATGAATAATATACTTATAAATCTTGTGAAATAATTTTGTTCTATTTATATCCGATATATATTTATTATTTATCATGGAGTAATATGTCTATGTGATAATTGTAATATGTGAATATAGTAATGTGTTAACGATGAAATTTTGCGATAGAATATGAAACGATTTTTTTACTGAAAACAATTCAGTTTTGTCTGATGTACTGTACTTATATTATTATTTATTTTATTTTTTTTTCCGGAGTGAAAGGACCGGAAGGTAACGGTGGACGTAACTTTATTTTTTTTTTCACCTCCACTCCCATGGTACCTACTCCTGACCCATGCTCTAAACATCACATAAGAATATAAACACACACCACTGTCTTTATCTATGTAGAACGTGAATACGCAGAGAGTTTAAAATCCCTTGTATTATATTTTTTACACCGGAAATTTTAAATAAGCCCGGAAACTTGTCGGTAAAAATCTTTTGTTAAAATAATTAAGGTACGTAATAATATTTAATTCGAAAGACATTCAACACTCAAGTATCTGTATAGCTTCCACACACATAAATTCATTTTTTTTTCTTTCTTTTACATTTAACTGAATGGATAAAGTGAAAAATAATTTTTAGATCTAATATTTTCTTGTGGGAAAAAAATTGTATGATAGATGTGTAGCGATGGAAAATAAATCTAGATTGTATTTACGCATCTGCGGGCGAGTGGGCGGGGCGGTGGGATAAATAACCCCGAGAAAGCTATTTGAAAAAAAAAAGAACAAAAAATAGAAAAAAAATTCTTTGAAAGTGTTTGAGAGACCGCAAGAATTCAGAACCACCTGACGATCTGCGTATATATACATAGCAATATATATTTATATATGTAGGTATATCTATTTGTATGTCTGCTATATATACATACGTATGTATACATATGTATATAGAGGAAGAAGGCGTTGAGAACCGAAAGCGAGAAGAATCAAGTGCACCTCTCGGCCTCGCTGAGGGATCGGCATGCAAAAGATGCCGCCGCGCCACCGCGTAACTTATTTGAAAACGGGAACAAGGATAAAATGCAATGATCGCCTGAAGCTTTAAAGGCATATATAAGGATTCAATGTGTATAGATATATCAAGTGAATCCCGACAAGTTCTTCGGGAGTGTTCTACAATCACTCATAATATTACGCAATACAAAATCGATTGAACAAACCATCATACACATTACATATAAACATTAATATATAAATACAAGACAGCTTTCTCGCGAAGGTTAAGATACACTACGGATGGAGAAGAAAAAATAATGAATAAATAAATAAATAAATAAAACTAAAAATTCAATTTCACCTTCGATCATTGGATATACATCTATACAAACTTGATCACTCAACCAATCGAGTTCGCCAACTTGATACACGTGTATTACTATGAATTTAGCGATATCTAATAAATAAAAAAAGAGAAGAAAAAATTCGTGATGGATTTCTATCAACGAATTCAAGGCCGTTAACGATTTATATGTATCAATATATAATACTTCAGACATCTGCAGTTCAGAAGCTTTGAATATATACATATATAATACATAAACTATATCAGAAATATATTGGCTCTCGTTTTATTTCGCACGCAGCATTTATTATTTTTTCCTGTGTGAATATACATTTTATTTTATTTATTTATTTTTTTTTTTTTTCAATCTTCTCTCTGAACGTGTTATACGAATCGTTTTCTTGGTTGGATATATGTATGCTCTTCGGTTAAAGCTACTACTTGTTTATACCCGCAGGCAGAGAGACTAATGGCAGGTTATTCCCTGAAATTTAAGTGTACATATATACACAATATATAATCTATATATGTATAATTCGTTAAGGGAGTGATGTTATAGCTCTCAAATGATTCTATATATTCAATATATATAATATAACCACGAAGTATCTTGGCTAATTCTCGTCGTCGTCATCGTCATCGTCGTCGTCATCGTCCTTTTCGTCACGCGATACATCACTAACCCATTTAATCATCAACCATAATTTTCAGTAGCCCAAACGAGTTCTCAACCAAGCACTTTGATAAATTAACAAGCCGCGCACCATATGTGAGTATATATATTCATATACGTATACATATATATATATATACATTATACATAAGTATATATGTATATAAATATAGTCAAGATCTTCAGAGTGAAGCAATGCAAGTAAAAGCTGTTATAGTCATGGCGCGCGATATTGCTGCTGTGCAGAAATCGCTAAATTCCATCTTTGCATGCTCGCGAGACATAAAAAAATAGAAATGAAGTAAACGAGCAGTTGATAATAATAATAATAAATATATATATATATATGAATAAATAAATCCTGAAAATGAATTAAAAAAAAAGTAACACGTTTATACGAAGAGGGTAAAAATAAATATAATAAATGAATAAATAAATAAATAAATAAATGAAAATGTAAAGTCAACTTTGTGGGCTTGGAGCGCGTATATATATTGCAATTTCTGCGCAAGTTGCGCGTTCTGCATGTACGAGTTTATGATTTATCATCGTCCTCGTAGTGCGCGACAGCAGAAATTCCACGCGGGCAATTTTTCTCTATTGAATCGTGAGCCACGCGAGCAAAGAGATAGAGTATAGATCCAAGAGACGGTAAGAGCGATACACACGAATATTTATTTATATATTTATGTATATACGTATATATATGTATATGATAGAAGAGTTGAAATGAAAAAGAGAAAAATAAATATAAAATAAAATGCTTAAGGCGAATGAACGATTCGCTCTCTGCGTTTTATTTTAATCTTTTTTGCATCACGACACCTGCAGTTAAATATTAATGAATATTTAAATATATTTATGGATGTGTTTGTATGTGTAGTATGTATACGAGATGGGATAAATATGTAAATGTGAATTTGAATTATTTAATTTGAAATTGGATCGTGTGTTAATCGTGTGATATCGTGTTTGGAAGAAGAAGAAGAATTGTGTGGTCCGAAGGGATTAAAAAAAAAGAGTTTCTTTGTGCCGCGGCCTCGACCTTCCAAGGCCACACGCGGCTGGACCAGTTGCTGAGATGAATCACGGATTCGTTGTGAGTTGCTCTGCACGAAACGCGTTCTCTCATTTTCTTCCTATCCTTCTTTCACTTATATATACTAATACGCATATACATATAAATATATTTATTTTATTTTCATTTCTTTCCTTTTATATTTTTTTTCTTCCTTCAAATATTGCGCGCCCTTCTTCACGGGGTAAAATCCTTTGGTATGCACTGCACTCGCGTGCACGATATGATAAACAAATGAATAAAAAAGACAAAGTTATAAACAAACAAAATAAAATGATAAACTAAAGAAATATATTTATTCCACGGTAGAAATTTTCAGTCAATAATTCATATGGAAATATGTGTAAAGTTTCACGACCATCATTTCCCTCCTCATCAATTATTTCTTCGCAAGTCAAACAAAATATAAAAAAAAAATATATACATATATATATACATATATATATAAATAAAAACTGTGAGCTTTAAAAAATGCGCGCGCGCAACACTCAAAACTTTCGTACAAGTCTATATCCTACAGGCTAAAAGCTGTAGTACTCTACCACACGGTTCCACTTATTTATTTTATTTTTTTTTCTTTATTCTTATTATTTTCTTTTGCTGTTCGACAACGGCCTTCGAGTTGGCCGAAGGTCGTGGTCCCTCCTCAGCATTTCTCATTCCGTATATATAATATATATATATATATACACTATACACAGCTATATATACTCTCTCTTCCTTCTTCTTTCTCTTGCATCCCAAAGGAACACTCTCTCCACACTCTATACACAATCTACACACAAACACAGATACGCGTCCATGCAGGATATTAAACCATATGGTGTATAGTAGAATTTATTTATTTTTTTTCTTTCTTAATATTTTTTATTTTACTTCTCTCTTACTTTGCCTTATGTTATACCATGTATACACACATATATAAATATATATATATATATATATATATTCTCGCTATTCCACACGACCTTTAACTCTGTGAACCTGAAGGCCGAGCCCCTCCCTCGACCTTTTTCTCAAATCGCTATATGTGATCTTTAATCGTGCATCGAGAGAGAGTGAAGATATACATATATATATATGTATATTTATCTATCTATCTATATACATATAAATATACATACGATAAAGATCCTTTTCATATATAAAGCCTTTTGATTATCGTAAACATACCAACGAATTTACAACTATAAAAATTTAAATTAATCGATTGGAATTTGTTCGGAATTTTTTTTTTTTTTTATTGCTTATTACTACGATAATAAAATGTATAAAGACACGAGGAAAATGAAGATTAAGTATAGATATAGTATGGTAGCAATTATTGCTTCCCGTTTGGCGCCAAGTGGCGCTCTGAAGGACACTTGTAGATACATAGACATTCAATACCTCCATCAACTATCTGTTGATGGAGTTGCGCGAGTTGTCTGTTGCGCAAAAAAAAAAAAAAAAGTTCTGGTATATATCTATGTTTCTATTCTGTTCTCTATATAAATATCTATTTTTCTCGCTTGCACTCGATGATACTGTCTTGTTTAGAGTTGCGAAAGCGTCACAGAGGAACTGATATCGTGGGAAAAGACACGATCAAGCGACAAGAACACCGATAATCGAGCGACATTGTCGGAATTTCTGCATTTCGATTAGGTATTATAAAGTCTACCAGTTGTATATGCAGGTGATGTCATGGGAATAAATCTCTCCTACTCTTTAATTTAAACACTTCAACGCAAAAGAAGAAAAAAAAAAAAGCAAACATGTATACATATATACAGAAAGAAAAATAAATAAAAAAAAAAAAGATTACATAAATAACATATGAGTACACTTGTGTTTTTACTCGGCTATCCACTAATCAACAAAGATAAATATATTACACAATTTATATGTGCATATATAACAAAAAAAAAAAAAAACAGCTATAAATATATTTTATATTTTCGCATATAACCAAAATTGATTACATCGTTGTTATTGTTTCAACATCCTACAAAAAACGACACCAAAGAATTTTTGTGTCGAGGACATAAAATAAAAGAAAGAAATAAAAAAAAAAAACAGTCAGAAATTATAAATATAACAAAACAAATGATTCTGTCGAAAGACATCAATTGTCACTCAATTGACTCATCTATATATTTATAAATACAACTAACAAATGACATCGTTTGTAGGCCATTTAAAGAACAAACATAATAATAAATAAAACGATGACGCATTTATCACGAGCGTTGTGGTTATAATCATTAAATCTTGTCATTTTAACGAACTTGAATTTTTTTTTTTCAAATATATGTCAATAACGACGATTCTCCCCCGATGTTATTAATGATAATGACACACATATACTCTCAAAGATTGAATAAAAATATATTTCTGTATAAAATACATACACATATAAATATCTCATGGGAATACCCGTGCGATCTTCGTAACGTTTTATAGCCGCATCAACTTCTCTATTTACCCTCAACTTTTATACACAACAACAACAACAAACGTGTGTATACATATATATTTATATATACTCATCTGAAATGTATATAGTTGGCGCGTATTGGGCCAGTTTCTTCCGCATAAAAACGGTACGCGAAGAAGAGTGGTTTCCTCAAACAGTCTTTCCAAGAAAAGACTCTTGAATTATTTCTCTCCTTCTCACTTGTCAGTTTGAATACCGTTAGAATTATTACGTGGAACACGAACAATCAGCGGCGAGTGTTCGTTCCCGCGTTGACGTTATATATTTATATATATATATATTCTGGATTATGTCTTTTCAAAAACCCGTTGTGTCTCATGCACTTTTTTTATTTTATTTTTTTATTCATTTCTAATTCTACAACATTAATTATCATCAAATACCACCCAGCAATATCTTTATATTGCAATTTCTTCTGTTTCATCAGACAGTTGCACTGTAATGTGTTGTTTGATGGGTAATAAACAAGCAAAAGGATTAAAGAAAAAAAAAAAAAAAAATATACAAAACAAACAAACGACCATTACTGCGGTGCATGTATATATGGAATAAATACAGATGTTTATAGATGTGTATATATAAACAGTAATGTATTATATATATACATATATATATATAACGTGATGAAGTTAGTGAAAGTCACTGATATTGCTGTACAGAGAAACGAGAGAGGCATGACCAAGACGACGATGCCTCGCAAACGATGGGTATGGTCGTGCACACCAGTCGCTACTACTATATATATACACTTCAACCTTACCCTCCTGCACCAACCTGCCCTGATTCCATCCGTTTTGTTGCGTCACTATATATATATAATATATATCCAAGACCCACCGACCAAATAAAATACTTATATATCTTTCCCGGCTTCGCTTTCACGAGAGACGTCAAATGTGCGCGGTGTAGTACCAGGCTAATTTCTCAACTAAATAAATGTTTAAATGCACTTATTTATTTATTTTATCTATATCTTTTTTTTTCACGAGCCCAACTCTACATTTATATACATACATATATATTAAACATATATATTTATATATATATATATATATATATACTTTTACAAATCTATAATAAATAGACTTAGTTTACTACAAGCTATAATTTTACAATTTCATTTTATTTTATTAACATACATTTATTCATGTATATGTTTAATTTAATTTTTTTTTTTGTCTTTATTTATATTCTTTATTAATTTGTTTATAATATATTTACGGTGAATTGATCGAAACACGATAATTGCGCGTATATACAGAGATCGACGGCGTGAATTACGTAAGGGGCGTCTGCAAAATGTAAATTGGAAGCCACCGGGAATATCGCGCAGCGGCTGATTGCGCTGCGCCCTCTCTCGCACTCACCCGCGCGCGCGAGATCGATCGTTATCCCGCGTGTGTTGGTTCATTCCCACGGCTCGTTAGAGCACTCCAACAACACATAATATCTATACATACATACATACTTATATATATAGAAAGAGAGTTAGAGTGAAAGAGGAAAAATACGCCGACTATATGTACCTACAATTTCTTCTCTCATCTATGCATTACGCATCTATAAATACATAGGACAAAAGTGGAATATCACGCCAGAGAGTCTTCGGGGGAGGAAGAGAGAGAGAAATGAATACATATATATATAGTGAGACCGGTCCCAAGGCGGCATCAAGCATCTTGCTGTACTCTAACTCAAAGGGAGCTTGAATACCAATAAATAAATTCATTGGCTTTTGCTGCTGCTGCTCCAAGACAGCGGTCTTCAATTTTTCTATTCTATTTTTTTTTTTTATTTCTTTTCCTTCAATCCCTTATACTATTTACGAGTATCTGAAAAGCGAGAAAGAATGCAGGAATCGAGATAGTCTATAGGTTTATTCAACGATCGATTTATATCTTTTATTTATTTATTTTTTCCTTTCGTCTTGGGTTTATAGATTTTGTCGTTATTTATATAGGAGTGAATTTATTTTTAATAAGAGTTGAGTTTTTTTTTTTAAAATTGGTATTTAGAGAGTTTAAACGTGACAGTGGGATACGCTATAGTGTTTATATAGTTATATATATATGTGTTTTGTGACTGAGAAGAATAAAGATGCAGGTGTGAGAGCGAACAACACTGATTTCCATTCGTTAGTGTATATAATTAGCCGAGAGTTGAGAGAGCGACGACTTTAGCGCGCGCGAAGTTATATATACGATGCTCATTCTTCTCATCGTGAGAATTATTTCGTTGTCACGATTAACGCCCACACAATTTTCTGTGAATAATTCTTGTGGTATGTTCTCAACTCAATTTGACAAAATAATTTTCTTTTATATATATTTTTGTTATTGTAAATAATTATATAATTTAATTTTGGTTTTTATATATATTTTTCTCGCTAATTTATTCGGATAATTTCGAGGTGTTTGAATGCTTAATTTATACAGATAGATTGCACAGTAAGATATATTATAAAGATATACATCGGCGAAATATACAGCTTGAAAGGAATTACCGTGATCGTGTAATGAAGACTGTAATGTTGAAGAGCGCGTCAGTGAAATGGGGCCATCTTACTATACAGCACTATAAAGTTATTTTCGTCATATCCAAACTCGCACTTTACATACACACATTCATTTGAGTATGTTGAATAATTCGGCACTCACCTGTAATCAAATAAAAATAAAATAAATAATTAATAGAGATAAAAATGAAATAAAAAGAATTTAATTCCATAATTATTTAAGAAAATAAATTATTTTTATCCATATTTTAAATTTATAAATGATATATTTTATTGAATATAATATGTATTTAATATTTATTTATCATTGTATAATGTAAGATACACTTGTGAAAGAAGGCGAGAGTGACTTTTACCATATTACCTTCGGCGTTTTATAACACAGAGAGACATTCTCTTATCTTCAACGCCCACACGATGGACCAATCCACTCTCTAAGAAGGAGCGAAGGGAACTATCAGCATTAATTTTTATTTATATTCCTTCAACTTATTAATATATATATATATATATTATTTTTATTCTCTCTAAATTGAACGTATACATATGACAGAAAAAAATATTAAGTCATGCTTGAATTAATCAAACGTCCTTGATAATTTATAAAAGTTAAATCAGGGAGTTGAAGAGAGTGTCTAAGTAGTTAAAATAAAAAACCAACACGTATAAATATTAATATGTATATAAATATATAATATATATGTATATATATATATATAATATATAGAGTAAAAAATAAGGGAGAATGGCATGTAAAGTTTCTGGAAACATGTGAGTATAACACATATATTTTTGCTCGTAATAAATTCCAAGACTGCGCGTCATTGCAGAGTTGCAGATTATTATGCCACTCTGCTCACACCTTTCACCTCACGCGGGTGTTATATACACATACAATGTACTCTAAATATATATATATATATATATATACATACTATATAGTACTATTGAAGTGGTAACAGCTGAGAATCTACATTGCAGTTATAAACATCGGGTCCGCCACAAATTCCATTTGAACGAAACTTATTTGGCTCGAAGTCACCGCGGCACATTCTTCTTTTTTCATCTTATGTATATGTATACCATCATACACTATCCTCACTTGATGTATTTCATTGGATTACAATTAGTGTATATATCGTAAGGTAGGTCTTCTCAGAGAGTATAGAGAGAGAGAGAGAGCTGAAAACGTACTGCAACTTGGCACCAATCGATCGCATATTCCATCGGTCGTTCTCCTGTTAAATATAGTTGCAGAACACTAGTGCAGGCCACGCGAGTTTATAAGCGAAAGAAGGTATATTAGAAGCCAAATAGTATATATATATGTGTATATATATATACATATATATGTAAATACATATATACATATATATTCTCCTGGCAATCTTCCACTCGACTGCGCTTTTACTTCAACTCCATATACATTAAAATTAATGTCGATGTAATTCATTACATATATATGTATGTATATACATATATATATAATGTATATACTCAAGCGCTTCCTTGACCACATTTATTGTATCATTTTATTTTTTATTTTTATTATTTTTGTTGTGTTCAAGGCCGAGGTACTCGAAAGAATTTTATAATTCATGGAATCACCATGTAACTATACTGCATGCAGTATATACAGAATTATATTGTATATATAGTGTTTTATTAAAGGGGCCAAGGAGCAAGGAACGACCTCACTCTCATCTTCATCCGCGAATTGTACGAACGCGCAGAGGCGCAGGAGTGGCCGCGCGTGTGCGCATTAATGTTGCTACTTGCACTGCAGCAATGTATTTTATTTCTTCTTTTTTTTCTTATCTCAAACGCTCTTTCTCTTTACCGTGCGATTTCGCGATGGTGGACCTCCTTCTTATATGAATATATACTATCTACTATATGTATATATAAACGTATACATATGTGAGCGCAATATATATATTCGCACAGCGGGTTATTACTGATGTATACAAAGTGTATATGGCGTGTGCATCCCGTAGAGAATCGTGGGAACTGGGTGTGCGCGAATAGATTTTATTCTTTTCTTTGAATTTTTTTTTTTATTTTTACATTTCTCCCGCATTATAAATTCAGTATTACGTATATTATTTTATATATATATTTATAATATAAGTAAATGTATTATTTAGTGATGGTCGATAGAGAGATATATTTATTTTTAAATATTGACAATATGTATGACAAATCAATGTGTATATTGTGAATCGTTCCATTAAATCTTTTGTTGAATTTTTATGATTGTACATAAGCGATAAGGAATATAGGTGCACATGTAATTGTGGAGCTTATATTGTATAATATTATATGTATATGTGTGTATACAATTTTTTAACCTCGTAGATTATTACCGCATTCGGTATTTTACGATTGGTATGAACACAATAAGGGAGACATTTATGTATTATCAATTATTAAAAATTATGAAACGTGATAATTTCACTTAATTTTTTTTTTGCAAGTACAAAAAGTTTTTTTTTTTTTTTTATTATTATTCTCATTTGTGTGTAAGAACTCATTATTTAATGGTCGAGTATTATTATTTAGTGCCAATGTGGAGGGGAAAAAAATGATGGAATTTTTTTTTTTTTCGAGTTTATTTTATATATACATCGGTGATTTACCGGAATTACATAACGGTCAGAGACTCAAGTGATATGATGAGGCGCAAGTCTCGGTGCGCTGCCCTCCGTTGCGTTCAAAATGAAGATTACAAATCCGCGCATATATATGTATAAATGTATGTGAATATCCCACGCACAATAACGGATTTTTTCTTGATTTATATATGTGCAAAATATATAATTAAAATTAAACAAAAAAAAAGAAAATAAAACAAAAAATATATAATTCAATTTTGGTAAATTACTTAAATATATTTCAGCGCACTTTTAATTTATTTTTATAATACACTAAAAAGTCAATGAAAATTGTAGATGTAATTTTTTTTTTTTTTATTAAGTAATTTATCACTTTCATTAATGCAATTAATATTAATGAGTGAAATAAAAATAACCAAGTGTAGAAATAAGTGCGAATAAAAATGGAATTGTAAAAGTACAAGAGTGTATTTACCTGGCGGGAATTCTCGACGAGCGAGATAGATATTACGCAATGAGGGCAGCGCCAGGGCGCGCGCACCTACATCCTCTCTTGGAAGCGCGTTACGTACACGTCGGCTATGTACTCAAGCACACTGGCGAGAGTGCAGCCTTCATATATGCCGAACACGCGCGCAACATAGTTCACGATGCCGGGCGTTACACGGGCTCAAACACTTACATAACCGCAATGAATATTTATTTCACCGCCAGACTTTCAATCCGCGCCCTTTCGCTTCATTTTATTTCTCTTACTATATATCAGACATATTTATTTATTTATTTATTAATATTTATTTGTCAATGTTTACTAACCAAAATATTATATTAATCTATAAAATATTTCTGTTGAATTCTTCAAGTTCAATTATTAAATAATCGCACGTGCATTGAATATAAAAATTAATAATAAATTCATTTTATAAATGACGTTTAATGTTATGCGGTTATAAATATGTATTTTTGTGATTTTTGAGAGAATAATATAATGAGGAATTCAAGGCGCAGGTGCGACTTGTGTTGACGAGATCGCGTGTATGTTTTTGCGGCCTCTGCAGCAAAGTCAACGACCCCACAACGATGCTGATGCACACACATTCAACATATATTTATATTTACACGATAGTCAGGGAAATATGTGCGCGGAAAAAAAAAAATTTGAGGAATTTTTAAGTAGGAAAAAATAAATAAATAAAAGAGGGACAATGAATAATGCAAAAAAGTCCAAACGATGAGCAGGTAGACAAGATTTTTCCAAGTCTTAAAAATAATAAAAAATAATAAAAAAAAATGTACATATATATATTCTTCAATAATAAAACTTTTACAGGTGAATTTGTGAGTCGAAGGGGGTGCTGTTACGGGTTTTAGTTTTGTTAAGCAGGTCAGTTGGAAATAAATTTTCTCTGGGTGCAAACGACAGCTGCCAAAGAACACTAAATACAAATGCAACATTGTATTCTGTATATTCGTTCCCATCATTTTGATACGCATGACTTGCCATGACAAAATATAGAAAAAAAAAATTCAATGAAATACATTTTAAATCGCGCGATACTTTCAGATTTTTTATATACTCTCTAAAACCACTTGTTAATCATTATCACCTGTATATGTACTTGGAATGGAAACTTTATAACGTTAAATTAATGCAGAATATATCAGTAAGCGATTGGGCTCACCGAGTAAATGGGTTTGGCTATAATATACTAATTGATCGCGAATATTATTCATTATATACGAAGAATAACGTATACAAAATTTAGTTTAGAAAATTATTCTTTCATCAGAATTATATTTATTTCACTTGAGATATATAAATATCCTTGTGTGTCAATTCACATTGTAAATTTTATTTGTGCATTTATGAAAATAAAGTGTTGACAGCAAAGTTGATAAGAGAGAAATAAAAAATATATTCAACTTTATATAATACCGCGACGGGGAATCATTTGTATGACGAATGTGTGTGACTACTGCTGGTTATGGATGAAAACCCACATTAACAAGTGTGTATATATGTAACCTCAACATATATATTGAATGATAAATGAGTGTCGTCTTTACTCGATTAATAATCATTCATTTTTATTTAATAAAAAGAAAAAGAAAAGATTTGAACGAAAAAAAAAAAAAATGAATTCGACAAATTCAACGATGGATTTTATTTATTTATTTTTTTATTCCATTCATTTACTCAGAAAAAAATTAGAACGCGCAGTTTTATGACAGCAAAAGACAGCTTATGTCGTCCTATTGTGAGCCAACTTCCTGTATCATGTGTATATATTCAGGTACATATGCGAATTGTTGAACCCGGCCAACTGTTATTCAGGACAATAGAGCGGTGGGTATACGTGAGTGTATAGAATGCAGAATGAAAAATAAAATAAAAAATAAAAATAGATGGTAGACACACAAACACACACAGAGAGCCTACATGAAAAGAGAATCCGAGGACGCTTTATTGTGACGTTACAAGAGTGGGACATTCGATACTTGAAACTTCGCCGGGCGAACTCTCACGTTCGCCCTCAACGCGACTACGGTGGCTAACTCTCGTCACGCCTATCGATTTACGCGGCCATTCTCTCTTTACTCTCTTTATCACGTACACAATGACTAACGGATAAATGTTAAATGTTAAAAAATTTTTAAAATAAATATGTTTCAAATAAAAATATTAAATTTTGTGTATATATACAAACAAAGGACAATAGACAAGCTACAAACAAATATAATTAAATAAGAACTAGTTCGTATCATTACAATGACCTGATGAAAAATTATATCGATGTAGATTTTATTCTAGAATTATTTATATATGATAAAATTACGCGATGTAATGTTTAATGAAGGAAACAAAAAATTTCAACATCATAGAATTTATATGAATAGAGGTGGGATCATGACCTTGATGGAATATTAACATCAGAGAAAGTCGTTAAACGAAAACAAGAAATAATTTTATACACATTATAAACATAAACACAATTTCTCGTGGTGTATATAGTTTTTTTTTGTAAAAATATGACACTATGGGCGTGCGTAATTTTGTTTATCCTTGAATTTCATCTTTGTGGTTTTTCTCCCGCACTTGCAATTACACAAATAATTTATACGCTATACAAACATTGTGTACATATTTATATATACATATAAATGCACACACCACTGAAGAGAATAATTATATTACCACAATAAATATTTGTATTGTCCCACGCGCGTTGAGATTTTCTATAGTACGTTAAATTTTACGATGCCGATGTCAAACAAACGTTGAGAAAAATATTTATATTACATGTTGGGTCATGAGCATGGAAAATCGCTCGACATCTTTAGAGATATATACTGGATATATATATCTATCTATCTATCTATCTATGAAGTCGTTGTTGTCGGCTTTCTAAATTCGTATCGATCGTCTCAAGAGAAGCGTCACTTTCACCCTACGTCACCCAATGCATTTCTATATAATATATAACCCCAACTATATTTATATGCATATATACAAAATATATACGTGCACTTAAAGTGTAGGTATATATCAGTAAAAAAATTATTGACGCCGCAAGGAAGATCGCACTGGATGAATCAGGTAAACGACGATCTCACGATCTAGATCACCCTTAGTAATGTATATAGTAAATATGTATGTATATAAGTTCTCTCACTCTCTGTTCATGTAATATATTCCATTCAATATATCTCCACTAACAATCTTTTGAATAAAATAATCGACATTTACATCCAACTTATATTCCCACTCAATTTCTATTATTTTTTTTATTTTCCATTCGTTTCTTTTCAATCATATATAAACATCGCATCATTGGAAATAATTAACATCCTTTTGTGCAAGCGCGGATTTACGCTTTCGGAATCGTGTTTTTTTTTTTTTCCAGTAAATTTATACATATATATAAATATGTAATACATATATAGACACTTGAGTTTATTTAGTTTGCACGAATTTTCCTACCCTTCTCCGTCATTCCATCAGTCAATTGTTTCAGATTTTATCAATCTCCATCGCACACGATGTCTATTCGATGAAGACTTTGTAACGGGGCATTTCTCTATACTTTGTTCGCATCGCAACTTTTATATATTATCTTTCTCTTTTGTATTTTAATCATTCCCTCATTCTCTCAATCTTTATTCGTCTCTGTTTTCGTTCAACGTTTCACGCCGTAAATTTACGTATATTGGACTCGCACAAAATGCCCTGTCCCCTGCACTATATACTACAGCTATCGCATCTTTATATATATATATTCAGCTCTTTCTTTGTTTCTTTAAGTCTCGTTGAGTGTTTCGTATCGTATATAAAAGTCGACCGGTTAAGCGTACGGCAAAACATAAGAAGTCACGCGGGAAATAAACGGTATAATACGTACACCACACGCATCCCCCATTTATATACATATACATATGGACAATATATATATTTATAATGGTATATATATCGTACGTACGCGCGGGCGAATTGAACAAAAGAAAAATAACGAGCACTGCAACTGTGCAAATGTCATAAAGTTGCGTGTGTTTTTCGGTTATATATATATATATTCTTATATTATATATACATATATACATACATACACGTGTATTGTAGATTCACGGGACTTATTTACTTCGGGAACATAACCAACACTCGACGTAAATATACACGTGGTCACAAGCGTATATATATAGTCTCAATGAAGACCGGTTTTATTTTTTGCTTTGGGCTTATGTGTATACATATTAAAGAAAATATAATTCAAGTAACAACTATATATATATATATATATACATATATATTTTTTGTATTATTTATTTTTGTTTCACGATTTTTTTCTCTTCTTTAACGTGTATTACACACAATTGTTATGAAGTATATATGTATAATAAAAAAATGAAAATAAAATTTTAATACAGTGTTGGAATTATTTTTCGGTGTGATATACATATGTGTATATATGTATTATTTATTATCATGTGGATAATTGTGCCACCGGATGATATTAGCATTGAATTGAGTTTATGATTGGAGACTGATGGAAGAGCAGCTTACATGGATATATATATATACATATATATTTGTGTATATAACGTGTATGTTTATATGTTCCCCAGGTGTCTGTTGCTTGCTGTTGATTCCAATGTTTAAACGGTACCATGACCGAGGCCTCCATCGTTTTATATATACACACTATGAAACCTTCACACACAGAGAAGAAAAGAGAAGAAGTCCTCATTATTGAGAGTCTCTAAAGTTAACTCTTCATTGCCAGATAATATCTGATGAATAATGAAGAAATGAATAAGTAAGTAAGTAAAGAAAAAATGCGCGAGATAATAATTAAAATATGTTGGGAAAAAGGAAAGTTCATTTAACTGGAAATCTTTGGTGCACTAATGAATATTAAGTAATTAAAAATAATTGAGAAGACCTTCGAAGATTTTATATTATTCTACTTTATTTATTTTTTGTATGTATGTATTTATTCTGTTTTTGATGCCGCCTGCACTTTCGCCATAAATTCACAGACACGTATACAATAATGCGATGCCTATACCAGCAATTTAACCCTCAAGAATTATATGATTCAATGGCGCCACAGTTGAGTGTAGCATTTTATATATATTATTTTTTTTTCTCTCTATTTCGTTCTCTTTTTACAGATATAAATTAGTCTGTCGGTACTTTACACGATGACTATATAGTCAGTTGAGACCTTTAGTGATGCATTTGAATCACTCATGCCGCTAAATTCAGAGATATGCGAATATATTTATGATGATGAAATGTGTGGCAATGAAAACGCAGAGAAAAAATAAATAATACGTTACATTTCATTCATATAAAATAATATCAATAAAAAAGTTTTTCTTCTTTTGCATGTTTGTTTTTTTATACTTTTTGGAAATAAATAATTGTAAAAGGTGAATGATCTTCAGCAGCAGAAATTGGAGAATTAGAATACACACGAGGGTCGATGAACTTTTCTTAAAGATAATCTAAATAAAAAATCATCAGCTATTTCTGATTTTAATTTTATATACATTCAATATATCTCGTCACAGATGTCTATATGTTCACACACATATAAATATACATGCAGTATATATATTTTTTATTTTCTGCCGTAACTATTTGGTGCTCACGTGTCTCATTAAGAGCATCGACAATGCCTTGAAGTAATGCGATAATAGTCAAATGGGCACGTGCTGTATATGTTTTCTATGTGACATCGTGGTTAACTCACTATTAAGACAGTTAACGCAACGGTATATACCAATGTATGTACTTGAAATGTTTGCACATAACAATCAATTGATTCGTGTTCGTGTCAAAATAAATGTCCCTGAAAAATTAACACAAACTTTTGCAACGTAGTATAAATATACGTATAATATATTCTTCATTTAATTTGGGACAATTTAATTGTTGTTTGTTAATATCTATACGAACAAATATCTCAAATAGCACTAATGAAATCAAAGAAAAATATACCTGCAATTATTAATCGACCTTGGGCAATAATCGAAAAAAAATGTTTGAACATTTTTTAGCAAATAGACTTTATATATTTTTTTTTTTTAATACAATACTGAATCGATATATACACCGTACTTTGGCAGCACAAAACTGCTGAGCGATGCATGTAAAATGTCTGCATTGTATAGAAAAAGCAACGAAAGCAAAAATTACGAGAGAAAAAAAAAAAAGAATACAAGGGACAAGCAGTCTTTATGAATATTGACAATGTATTGATTCTCACCTTTGCTTTGTATCCTTCCCTCCTTCAGTTCCAACGAACAATTAATATCCACGGATTTTTCTTTTTTTTAAATACAGTATAAATATATATACTCTCGTCCGACTACCGATTTTATTAATATGTTTAATTATATTTTAGTTTCACTAAAAGATATAAACAAAAATATTATCTCACTAAATGTATTTTGCCCGACGGGATTTTGCTCACACCGTCGATGCCACTGCGGACGTCTCAAATCAGACACGAATTCTCGGAGATTAAAAATATAATTTTCTTTTTCATCCAATACAGAAAGAAAAAAAATAAATAATAATTATAATTGATAGTTGATAATAACTATTATCAAATTGAAGAATTCGTAGAAAAGAAGGGAATAAATCAAAAGAAATAAGAGTCTATATTGATGCAATCGAATAAAATAGTTTTCGTCAAATGTAAGAAGAGAAAAGAGCTAAACACAACCAACCAAGCCGGCTTGACGTGAAAGACTGAAGAGTGAACTGTGCGGGGGAGACGCTTCGGTTTTGCTGCTCGGTTACTGTCGTGAATTCTCGGCGCACAACAACGCGCCCGAGATGGAGAAGAATAAAGTAGAAGGGGATATAATCCCCACGACACACTATAAGCAAAATCCTCTAACTATATATACAATTACTATAGACATACAAACACACAAACTCGCTTGGTGTATATAAGCATACACGTACGAAACTTTTTAAATCTACTCTCTGTCGTGTTTGCCACGCATCAGGAAGAATAGTGGCCGACTACTACTACTACTTTTACTATACTACTACTATTACTACTATACGATCATCATGTCAAACCAGGTTCTCTGTTGTACCGTCACAATTTAAAGTGTTCAATTGAGTAGGTATATGTATAAAAAAAATAAAAGAAAAAATTAATTTCTTTTTTTTTTTTAATGAAGTTATATACACAAGGGAAGATGATATAAAAATGAAAAAAAATTCGGATTGGGATCATGATTATTCGTTGATTGTTATTGTTATTGTTGAAAAGCCGTGATGAATACCAGTAGCATCGAGAGAGAGTGTTGTATTCTTTTGCTCTTTTGGTAGCTCTCTCTCTGTCTCTAATAATAGTGCAGACGCGACCCTCGCGATGATGCCCCCAGATTAAATGCCGTCTTGGTTAGTATATAAACTATATACACATGGTGAGATGAGACCCAAGGTTGAAAACATCTCGATTCTTTTTTTTTTTTTTTTTCATTCTTTATACTCTACATCACACATGTAGCGAGACGAGAAACAAAATATACATGAGACATATTGCAAATTATTATATCTACTTCCAAAAAAAGATTATACTAAATTCATCTTTAAATATACATGTATATAAACACGTAACTTAATCTTAAAATTTTCAAGTAGTCATTTCACAGACAGATATATTTTTTTTTTTTTCCTTCTCAAATTCTCATTACTTTCGCCGGATGAGAACCATTTCCGCTCAATTTAAAGTTTATTTATTATCTATTATCTATATATAAATACATACGCGATTTCACGTGTATATTTCAGTTTGCTTGTAAACTTAAAAGTACACATACATAATATTTATATACATATACATATATAACATAAAAATAAAAAAATAAAAAATAAAAGTAATTTACATATATCAAGGAAATTATTGGGTGGAATTAATCCACATAATAGGCATATCTCCGTCAGAGTTTATTCGTTGGCAAAAAGGCATATTAATAAATTCATGACGAAAATGGCCGGTCGCGAAAGAAATAAAGAAAGAGTATAAGGATATATACATACATACATACATACATACATACATACATATAAAGGGGGTGTATATGTAGAAGAGAGGATCGAGGTTGTTGTTGAAGGCACGTGTTAGTGGTGTCTTAAATCACAGGGCATCGCCGCCCCGAACGCGCCACTTATCATTTCCTCGGCATATAACGTATTTGTATGTAATAATAACAACGCAAGCGTATATTGTATATATATGCAGTTGATGCTGCAGCAACGACCATCACAAGAGTCATATCCGCCTCTTGATGTTCAGTTTGCGTATACATATTGTTGATGCGGGTATATATATGAACGCGCTTACTTTAATCTTTCGTTCAAAGACCTATACGTCGCGTATATACAACCGCAATTATATAAAGTCGCAACCTCGATATATATTCACAGCCTTGAATAAACAAAAGATGAAAAGACCAATAATTACACGCATCAATAGATTGTTTTGGTCCATTTAACGAATAATTTAATACAGCTGTATATGTGTTTATATTTATTTATCTGTATGTAATGTATAATTTTCTTTAGAATATGCAGAGGATTGATGATAGTGTATAATTCTGATTTTATTACAAAATAATAAAAATTCAATTACTCTTTAAGGATCATACATGAATTTTTTTTTTTTTATTATTTTTATTTATTTATATTTCCTTTCTTTTTTTTTATGATAGATTAGTTGGATTTTCGCACTAATTTATTACCAACAGATATATATATACATTCCTGCAATCGACCCGCACGTGGTCCTCTATCAGAATGAAGAATCAGTCGATAAGAGAGTAGAGGTCTTATCCGTAACCGGTTCCTTTCGCTGTCTGTATATATATACACAAATATGTACTTCGAGCTGGTTAAATGTATATACATATGATCGTTGAAGTCGATGGCTGGAGCAGATATCAAAGCGACGAAAATGATTTAACGACTATCCTAATCCTCTCGTCGAGCACAACAGTTCTTTTTATATTCAACTTCCTGTAAAACAGCCGCGGTCATTCCATTTAGAAATGTAGAAAAAAAAAAAATATTTATGTGAACAATTTTTTTTTTATTCTTCCTTTTAGTCTGCTATGTATTTTATATATAGAAGTACATAGATATTTCTTTTTTTTTGAGTTCAATAAAATAATTAGACATTAATGCGTATTATACTCGATAAAGTCGTCATGAAAGTAAATAAAAATCATCCAAAAAATTCACATTACTTCATAAATTTAATTTCTTTTACTTCGAAGGAATCATCATTATACTTCTCGATTAAAGTGCATTTAAATATTCAATATATAAGTACACACATATATATATATATGTATGTATATATTTAAAATATACATAAGCACTCTCGCAGTTTCCCTATTCCACCATGAAGGGAATTAATTTTTTTCCAACTATATATTTATAAAAATCTACCGCTCAAATGCGCAAACTTTTAATCAAATTTACATATATGTATGTATATTACCATAAATAATATACATATGTATGTATATATATATTTATATATACATTTATATACTGGTAGATAGACATACTTGAAGTGATATACCCAGAAGAGCTGACGTCTATTGGTCTTTGATGAGTTGCGATGGGTCTTTCGCCGCATAAAATGTAGTTTGTTTTGCTATTGCGCTTGCTAATGTCCGATTGCTACAATCCGATAGGCCAAACACGCGATATATATTCTCTAACGTATATCGATTCGTCCGCGCGGATTTAATTATGACGAATGAGAAGATTTATATATTTATAAATACAGTAGCTTGAACTAGTGGATTTTTTTTCATGATAATAAACAGGCAATTTCCATTGGGAATAATTATCAAACGATCCAACCATAGGCGTAAGGTATATATAAGTATATCTTTAATAACCTATATACATATGTATATTATATACATTTATATATTTATTTATATGTAAGTATTAATTTTTGTGAAGAATTTTTCTTTGGTAATTATTATTTGTTTCGATTTAAAATTGATATGAAAATATATTGTTTGTTTTTGATGTAAATTGTTCGATGATATTGATAAAGTTATAAATGAATAGTGTATTATATATGTGGAGAAGATGAAATATATTTTAAGTACTATTTGAATTGGAAGTAATCGATATGTATAGGGACAATTATTTCTACGCTATTGCATTGGTAAGAGCCCAGAGAGACGTGTCGATGTCCGGAGTTGATACACGTATCTATTTGATTAATGAGTTTACTGGTTGGTTGGTATATATGTATACATACATAAGACTGTGCAGAGGTATATGTATATATAGTAGACGATTATGGTAATTTTAATCAGCAATTTTATATATAGAAGATACATTTTATTGAATTTAATTTATTTGTATATATATTTATTTTTATTTAATTCATTCGTTAGTATTTATTTGAATTTGTAATAATATTTTAAGTAAATATTTTATTGGGTGAATAATTTGAGATTAACAAATTGAGGAAGAATAAAAATAGAAAGAAAAAAATAATATGGATGTATATATTAATAATTGTGTTGTAAATAAAAATTATAACAGAAGAATTTTTATTGTTTTGAAAACTTTCTAGAAATATATCTAGAGAATGTTTATGTTTATATACCTACGAATTATTCTCAAGTCGTCTGCCAAAAAGAAAGTGTAAACGAGAGTAAACTCGTTGTATACATTCATGTAAGTATACATATATATATGTATATATTACATTGTAATTTATATTTGACTGGCAAAAGTTTGTTGATGAAAGTGATTTCATCATAAATAAATGTTTATATTCAATGAGTGCAGTTGATTTTATTATTTGTCATTTGTGACGAATATAAATAAAAAAAAATATTTTACAAATGTTGCATAATTTATGTGTAAATATAACTATGGCTATTAACTGTCTTTCCAGTCATGGGTTATCATGAAGAGCAGAGTGGCGCAGTGGAAGCGTGCTGGGCCCATAACCCAGAGGTCCGTGGATCGAAACCACGCTCTGCTATCAGTTATTTTTTGTCCTTAATTTATTTCTTATAATCAAACAAAAAAAAAAGAAACTATAATAATAATAATAATAATAATAATAATAATAATAATAAATAAATTACTCAATTATCCTTCATACATAAAAAATAAATCAATCGACATTTCATTATTGAAATAAATAATTGTATTATAAAAAAATTAAAAAATAAATAAAAATTGGGGTATGTATGTGTTTGTATATATTTATACCTACATATGTATTTAGTATATGTATGTATATGATTATTATACCACCCACAGGCCAGAAACAACGGTTCGGGAGTTCAGGAGAGTTCACGGGCATAAATTCCTCTGCAGAGTTGGGCATTGTCCTCCTCCACCTTCTTAAAAAATAAAACAACACAACGAGTGTGTGTATGTGTGTGTGTATATATGTAAACGCATATGTATATATATGATGACACGCCTAAGAAATCGAATGAATGTCGCGATGAATTTTAAAAGCGACTCTCTTTCAGCTTGCGTGCATGTCAAATGATTGCCCAATGAAACGGATCGTTCGTTGAGTTTAGTAATTTTTTTTTCTGTTTCTCCTTTTCTTTTTTTTTTTTTTGTAGAAACAGTCAAGAGCCTCTTAAACCTCATAAACTTTTTTATAGTCTGCACAACAACCGTTAATATAAAATGACCCAAGTTGTATATAGTTGTGCCCTTGTATTTAACTTTTATATGTACATATGAATAAATATACAGATCATTTATTTATTTTTTTTTTTACCTTTAATTCACCCCAAATTCTTTGAACATATTTTAGCAGTAAAAATTGGTCGAGCCCCTTTAGGAATATTATCACCGCTCTATTATTATCGAAACAAAGTTTCACCACTTGTCATAATTTCACGATATACATATAACATATATATATATTGGATGGAAAATAATAATCCATGTATATAGATTGGTGTACACAAAACAAAAAAAACCCTCTTCCAAATCCCCTTTTGAACGATCGAAAAGAAAGAGAAAAAAAAAAATAAGAATTATATACCGTTACGTGAGAATATTCTTGTGGTCACCCACACTTTTGCACAGTTTATGCACACATATATGAACGGAAACAAAAGAGGATAATTAATTTTTGGGGTCCTGGAGGACTTGGTGTCTGGCCTAGATATTAGAGATCTGTCTACCTTCCATAACGAGTTCCCCCCATCAGATCATTGACCTGTACATTTTATTTTAATTTTTTTCTTTCCTACAACAAAGAAAAAAATTTTTGCTATAAAAATTCAGAAGTATCTTCCTCGTGTCCTTGCAAAGTTCATTTACTTTTTTTCTTTTCTTTCATTTATTTTTTTCCCCTGTCTCATCTTATATATACATATATATATATATAGATTTATAAATATACATATACCGCATTGGTTCATCGGCCAGTAATATGAACGAAAAAATTCCATGGACTGCATTTGCGAAATTCTTCGCCTTGACATTGTCCAGGAATCCGCCTCTTAGTATATACATACTAACATATATACACGTCGAGAAGACGAGTAGTATAAGACGTCGGAAACTTTTATTTGTATATAATACTTATGTATACATACATATATATGTGTGGAATTTACGACTGTTTTCATCGCGTAGAAGCGTTTCGCGGTAAAGGCATTTAACAACTGGCCCTGGTTTCATTTTTCCATTTGGTAGCTTATTTTCATATCACCTAATACAATAAACTCATTCTTCGCTGTATATGCATTTTTACCAATTGTTTTTTTTTTTTTAATATCTTTCCCTTTGCCAACTGATGACTTTTATTATTGACGTGTGCGCATGAACATTGACCGATGGAACCAAAGACGATTTCCGCAATCACCACAATGACCGCTTCCTGGTCAGTTCACATCCTAGAGATTGATCCACCACACACGACTTCTCTACACACTATATAACCTGTTCTCTTCTCTGGTTAATATATATATATATTTTTTTTTTGATCAAATAGAGTATTCTATTTCATTAAAATTCAAATGAAAAATTTTCAGAGTAATAATTATACTTGTGTATCTTCTTATTTATATTTATTCAACTATTTATTTATTCATTTTACTTTAATATGTAGAATGAAATGAAGAAAAAATTATTTCTTGATGATATTTATTAACGATCTCATTAGACTGGCGCCGTGTTTGAATCAAATATGCGTATGTTTTATATGATGTATATTTCATGTTTCACTTTATGCGAAAATAACGACGTTAAATCGCGGGACGCATCGGCCCGTAGATTAAACTATATGTAATGTGTAATGACGTGGGCCGCACATAAATTTAGGCCTTTCCCAACTTCAAGTGAAAGCATAAGAGAGATAGAGAGGAAATTCAAGTGAATATATATTCGATGACGAATGCCACGCGCTTACTTTGGAACGGCTCCACTAAACTAAAAGAATTCAAGTGTGGCACATACATTTATATACATAAATAAACAAATTATACACACACCTACATACACATATACATATCCATATACACCAACAAAAATTGGAGAATTGTGGAATTTTCAAATGACATCTGCCCATTAATCTTTTGCACTCAATTTAATGATCAATAAAATTTAATCGCTGCTTTAAAATTTAATTTATCTTTCCTTTCTATCAAATCTCCACATTTTTTTTTATATTTATATATACATCGATACATTATTATTTTTATTCCTTTTTTTTTTTCATTTTATCTTCTTTTATTATTCATTCTTCTTTGTTATAGTATATTTTTTTTTCAAATCTCGAAAGCTAGACTATATTACGCGCCTATGGCAAAAAATGTCTCGACGCTCTGAAGCGGAATGCGCTCAACGACGCATCGTGTGACCCACTTGTCGACAAGCTGGAATACGAGCTCGCTATTCTGCCTCCGGCTGCGATCTGACATCACGCAAAAAGACTCAATAATATTATAAGTTATACATATACCCACCTACACATCCCAAGTTGAAATTTTTGTGCTTCTCCAAGTCTTCTAGTAGTCGATTAAACATCCAATGGCACTCGTTGGCCTATCAATTCTACTTTGAATCTGCGAGAACCTCTAACAATCTAGGATTGAACATGGTTTGATGCTTTTTACACTCAACACAACATTGTAATATTTTATTTCATGATAAACTTAGAATAAAAGATTTGACAATATGTCACTACTTCGAGGTGTTGTATTTTCTATTAAAATATTTCTAAACAACCTTCTTTGCTTCTGAAGAATACATATTTGTATACTACCACCATACGCACATAAATACGCATAACTATCTATTTTTTTCTTCCAAATCTATATACAACTCTTATATTATGTATCATACAGTTTGCCTCTTCACTTAAAATTGTTGCGTAACGAACGCAACGATGTTGATGATGATGAGTCGCGGTAAGTAGACACAAACACACTCTCTCAATGCGCAATGGCATAGAGACAAGAATATGTATACATATGTATTAGCAAAAGTATAGTAGAAGCACTATTCCAGCAGGTTTGTGCACGCTAAAATCGTCCGTGGTATTCGGCCTGACTTCGTTTGCTCTTTGCATAAAACGCCGCCCGAAATAATTTGCCACTCACCTCTCTCATTCTATCATTCTTTCTCTATCTATAGTCCCACACATCAGTGATATATAGTGTATACCCTTTTGCTGTGCACACACGTTGCATAACGGGAAATTTTTGACACACAAAAGATAAATCTTTTTGTATCTTTCATTCAAACAAAACAATATAATAAATATATATATATATATACATAGAATTAAATTTTAAATAATTAAAAAATCAAACGATAATAAAATATATATAAAAATAAAAATAAATAATTGATTAATTAATGTGTGTAAATTCAGTGATTTAGTATTTTATCATTTATATTTATACATATGTACATATATAACATTGGCTAATTTTATCGTTGATTTTGGTCACTCAGGTTCTAACACGAAAATACATATAAACATTCAACGACCGCGATCCTGGCACTAGGCTTGAGGGTTTCCAAGTTGCTCATTCGTTTGCCAAGAATGTTTGCATATCCCTGATGTAGTATAGTAGAATAGACAGCCAACGAATAAACTGAGTGAGAGCGAATGAGTTTGAATAGAGGAAAAAATAAGTGTAATATATATGCATATGTATACATACATGTACATATGTATATATGCGAATGAGCCAGAGTACATGAACGATGTGTCGCCTGTTGGTCGTGCCAAGGGCCTCTTAATATCACGATTGGTTTTATAGAATTATTTTTTATTTCACCACATCATTATATGAATTACTCAGCACTACTTCATACAAGAAAAACAAAAACATGTACGTGTATGTAAATTTTATGTATACATTTAATTGATATACGTAATTTAAACATGATACATAAATGTATGTATTATGTAGGCATATATGTATAGGTATGAATATATGTATACATATTATATTAAAATGTAATATTTATTATGAGAAATTAACATCTTGAATATATCAATTAGAATTTTAATCACTTTATAAATTTTAAATAATAAAGTGTATTTGCTTGTGATGATTTAATTATATTTTATATTGATAAAGGAGAAATCATGATTTGTATTGTATATATGAATAGATGTTTATATAGCCGGAAAATTTTAATGTCGGAATGTAGATCAATAAATCAAATGTGACTATGTAGATAAATATATGTACATAATATAGAGAGAATAACACAACGCAGTATATGTCTGACTTTGACGTGTCTTATCTACTGTTCGCAAGGGGCTCAATAGCTCTTCTCATATGTCAATGTTAAGCTCCTTCTTCTGTTCACAAACAAAACCACTGGACCGTTACGTAGATGTATATATGTACACATCCAAAGACTGGCGAATGTGTAATAATAGTCGAGGAATTATAATAAATATAAATATAAAAATATTTATTATTATTTGTAAAAAAAAAAATATACAGGAAATTAAAGGAAAAATTATTTACTTTCGTTTTGTTTCAAGGACTCAATTACTTTCCCCGTACTCGTAATAATTCTTTTCTTATTTTTTTTTTTTTCTTTAGTTTCTTGAACACTTGATGGAAATGATCTTGTAAAAAATATTTATATACATATAGAATACGTATATATAAATATGCAAAATAAGAAAAATGAATATTGAATTGCCCACGTTGAAGCAAAAATCTATTATGGCTGCAATGTAATGTTGAGTTATGGGAGACTCGACAATGGTTTTCCGGCCAAGTACAAACGATCACTATAACCTCAATTGCATTACATCGAAACGTGAATATCGTTTACTATATTATTATTATTATTATTATTAATATTATTTTTTTTCCTTATGAGAATATGTTATATTATACATATGTATGTATATACCTAAAGCAAAATGCACAACGGATGTTAATAAAATTTTCAACTTATTTCCTGCAGCTAAAGTTAGAAATAATCAGTTTTAAAATTATATTTTTATATGTATATTAGGTTAAATTAGTTAGAATGAGAGAGAAATTGTATATGCATATACGTGAGGTGAAATATAATGAAAGCGTTCATGTATTTAGTATATAGTAATTTTACATAGCACTGCTGGAATATAATTATTGGCGTGAAAGTAGTGTGAACGTTTATAATAATTTTTTTTTTTTTTTCTTTCCATTCTACATGTGTATTTGTCTCTCGCTTAATGTTTTCCTTGAGTTCTACACTTGGTTTACTATATACCTACATTGACGGACTTGGTAGACAATGCTCCGACCTCGTGAAATTATACGATTAATTATATCCGTATTGCGCTGAGTGTGCCACGTTGACAATGGAGATCCCTATAACGTCTGTCATTGTGTATACACAAGTTGGAGTTACACGACAAAATTTCTTCTATATTATATAGATAACACTTTTTTTTTTTTTTTTCGTTGCTAATCTTTCTGGGTAATCATTTAATTTTCACTTGATTTCATTTTCTCCTTTGTTCCCACTCGCTTTGTTCAATTAAAATTCCAAACATTCATTTTTATAGGTATGTATATATGTATATATATTAATAATCCATTAATTTTATAATTAGAAATTGATTTTATCATTAATAGAATCAATAATTTTTAGTGTCATTCAAAATTTCGAAGAAAATAAATTATAATTTGTATTTTTAAAAATATTAACGTCAATTGACCATCAAAGTTAACCGATTTATTTCACGTCCTAACTTGCGCATTATTTGCAATGTAGTTATATACATATACATCTATATATTGTGTGTATATATATATGTATATGTATACGACTATGTTATAGTCGTAACGTACAACGGCCCCGAGTGCAATGCCTTTTAGCCTCTCTTGCCGCCCCCGACTTTCTCCATTGTCGATCCTTCCATTCCGATTATATGGGCAGTTGCTGTCCAACGAGAGCAAACATTGCGCAACGATAAACTTGTAGAAATTATATTTTCTCGTTCATTTTAAATAAAACTCCTGGCAAAATAGAGTTAAAGTGAATATAAACGAGAGGTGTCATCAAGAAAACAATTATCTATATTCTAAACCTCCGACACTTCTTTACATGACTGTATTTATAATACATGTACACATGTATATATTTATAAATATACATACATATATATAATGTTTTTCTAGTTTTTCTGCTTTACGTATGAAGCAACGGAAAATAGTCTTCTCTTTCCTCTATCCTCAGTGGATTTTAACTATGGGTTTTCACTCCTTGGCACGCGCTCACCACAGGATAACAACCTTCACCAGATCTTTTCCGCATTTTACACATCACCATGGATACATTATACATATATATATATACATATATAAGCCTGTCTATATAGTCTTTATTTTTTATTCCTACATCGAGTTTACAATGGCCTTTGTACATTTTTTATTTTATAACCGGAATTGACCATAAAAATTTTATGAAATGACTCTGGTAACGTCAAGTCCACATAAATATAATATAAAATCCGCGAACAATAAAAAAAAAACACGTATATATATTATTTTTTTTAAAATAGTCATAGTCTGCAATATAAAATTGAACTCAACAAATATGCATATACGAATGTAATATATATTTACAATTTCATGCATTCCACATGAAAGCTTATACATACATATATTTTATAAATATTTTACACTTTCTCATTTTCAAATAGCGCTATGTCAGAATATAAATTCTAATATTTGGCTCGTTGGAACTTTTGCCGTAAGAAATTTATCGTAAATATATCACGACACAACGATAAAGCATCAGCGTTGACATTGCCAAGCAATAATATATATATACACAAATACATCTTGAGTTTTAAAATATATGTATATATGTACAGACATATATTTCATACATAGCCCCGTTGTATTATTTATATATAAACGCCATCATATATAAACAAATATATAAAGCAAAATACGACGAATCCATATTTTGCGATCATATAAATTGTCATACCAAGATTTTAACGATGAGTTACTGATCACGCAAACGCCAACCGTATAGTATATATCGTTAACCATAATATAAAAGCACACGGCATATAGGGAGAAAAATAATAAAAAAAATAACGATTGAAAAAAGAAAAAAAAGTCTCACACCTGGTCAGCAATCATCGTGTGGAAACAACTTTACGTCTTGCAGTAGAGGCACGTCTTTCTAGTCCTCATCCGTATCAACGTGCAGCTGCACCATCAGTATATATACATCAGCTTTTCAACTCTTAGGGGATTATAGAAGAAAGAAGACTGACGAGATGTGCACAGCATTTTTATATAAATCTATACATTATTGTGGTGCTACCAATCTCGTATTAGTCTTCACTTGTAGCTAATGCAATAGAAGAGATATTGAAAAGTATAGATGGTGAATCAAACTAATAAATATATTTATTTGCTTCACTCTTATATATATTTTAATGAGTTATACATATAAATATATATGTATGTAATGTTTATATATATACGTTTATGTATATATTGTGAGTGTGAAAAAAGAGAATCCAAATTGAATTTTTATTAAAACTTTTTATCTTATAAAATTGATGAAGGAGTTGCAACTGATTGCAATATCCAACTGCATCTGATGATTCAATGCCGTTATATATCCGCCCCCTCTCGTTTTATATATGTAGTATATATATTTATTTGACCATACGTATATATAGTATTGAGTGCTTTATGTATACCGGAACACAGTTCGCGATTTTTAACGGCCACGCACGAGCCTCCTGATTTCACCCACGCCTCTCCATTCGAGCATTCAATCGATATATATTACCAGTCCTCGACAGCGTCAGATGTTGACTTCCTCACACTCGCAAGTTAACATTGTATAAGATGAATAAATGAGAGAGAAGAAAAATTTAATCGTCGAATCGGGCACGCGCGAGCAGCCACAATGCTTTACCGTTAACCCATGCCCGAAGGACGAAGTTCCGAAAGATCGTCCGGAAGGATAGCAAAACTAGTTCTTCTGTTCATATATATCTCCATGCAACATTGTGATACATAAATATAAATATATATACATACGTATTTGTAATAATATACCGGTAGCTGCGATCACGTTTGTATATATCAAAAGATTGATCCGATACTCGCGAGGATGTCTGAAATAAATCAAGAATTTATTTTAGAGTAAATCCGAGTCGAAATTTTGTTCCTACATTAGACCTTTATTCTCTTTACTGTATCTCAATTGTACCACCGTGAGTCCTAAATAGTGACTTCTCAATACCTTTCGTATCCTTCATATTCATTTGAACCTTAATAACTCCTTAGTTTTTCTAACTTGTTCCTTTTTTTACGCCTTAAAGTGGAAGAAATGGAAATATCTGACATTTCTAAAGTTTTAAAAAGGACTAAAATTAAAGAGCTCGTAAGGACGAGCTTGATAATACCTTCAATTCCTACAAAATGAGCTACATGCAGGTCTAAAGTAGGAACAAAATTTCGATTCGGAAAAGATTTATTTAAAAAAAAAAAAAGAAATTTCTTTTTGGGTTATTTAGACATTTTACAAAAAATAATTTTTGAATTCATACGAGTGATCACGCCCAACTTGTGAATGTGTAATAAATATATACGTATATTTAATGCAAAAATTTACTTTCACCCTGGAATTTACAAATGTCAAGGTGTGCAGACAATAATAAAATGGAATTGTACATATATGTACATGCATTATAAATACATACAGATATATCTTTATATACAATTGTATTCAACGAGAATTTGCGCAATATAACATGACTTGCGTGTATATTATATATAAAATAACATGAGGGAATTCATCTGGCAAATTCGTGCGCATTATTAGATCATTCGAATTGCTCACAATCTTTCACCAGTTGCACAGAGCAATCATGAAAAACACGTACATACATATATCTATATTACAAATATAGATAGACATACATATGTACATATATATATACATGTATATTTCATATAAAAGAGGATATATAAAAATTTTCACTGCACTTCTCGTACATCAAGAAGCAAAATTGATACGTAATCGGTGGCATTACCCCAGTCACGACTTAAGAGATAGTAAAGTGCCCAGGGAGTGGCGCACGTGGTGTCTATACGAGAGAAGGTATAACTAATTCTTATATTTTATATCTATATACATATATATGTACGAATATATATCTCTGTATATGTATATATATATATATGTATTTATATCGAGTAAATGCCAAAACGCGTGCATACTGTAATTATTTTCTCTCCTGGCTACTATAAAATTCTTAATGATCCGCTCGTTACTAAATGCCATTAGGACATGAAAGATATGGTGTATATATGTATGTATATATTTTTAGAAAAAAAAAAAATACACAAGAATGAGTAAAGGATATTTTACGGTGTACACATGACTATACATGGAAATAAAATATAATTTCGACACGAGAAAAATAATGGACCATACATATTTATAATACATAAATGTATTAAATAGTATAAAAGTTGCAACGTCAATTAATTTTCTGCTGCAACAATGTTTGTAAATATAATAAATATATATTATAAATTAGTTTATAAAATAAATTTTCAGCCATGACTGATATATGAAATCAACGATTCCCAAGTGAAAGGACATGGATAGAAATATTTATATACAAATGTACTAAACTCTTATTTGCCGAAAAATAGATAGTAGAATTAAATGGAGTAATATAAAATAAAATAAAATGCAATATATATAAGCTCTCATATATTTTGCTTAATACTAACGATTGTTTATGCACTTCGGGTATTAAATACACAGACAATCTTAATTCCTAGATTGAGAGTATATTATATATACTCTGAGGTTTATAAGAGAGTGCGCGGCAATGCAATGTGGAGAGCAATTATAAATAGAAATGGCGCGACAGCGTGGAACCATAAATTGTCGCTTCGAGATTTAATACCGCTCTGTGTCTAACTCTCGAGCACAGTAGTAAGTCCCCTGACATCGAAGGAGCATCGTATATATGCATGCATAAATATATAACCTCATATCTAAATGCATTATTTAGTCACCACGTTGTCAACTTTTGTATATGTACCTGAATATAAAATTATCGAAATGGCGCCACTTCTATTATAAATATTGCTCAACTCATATTTATCATTTCTCGAAGTTTATATTAGTATAATTTTATTTTATTATTATAAGACCTTGTGTTATATGCTTTGTGTTATACTTATGAAATAATTATTTAAAAAAACGAATACTTATAAAGCTAATAGAAAATATTAATTCTACTATGAAAAGTAACTAACAATATTCGCACTCGAGAGATGATGGTCTCGACTAGTAAAAGCACGTCTCTGGCATTCTCAATGTGCTCGGTTCCTCTCTATTTCCGTCCAACAGTGGAATCCGCGTCGAATTCTATCATCCTCGCAACAGAGTTTGTATGTATTATATATATATATATATGTAGATGTATCCATGTGGTCAAATACTTGTATGTAAATAGTAGATATAGGTATTTAGTTTAAAGTGATGTAGATGAAGAGGCCTAACTCGTCCGGCCGCGAAAGCATCGCTGTTATACTGATGATGATACTCTCATCATCGACGCAGTGCGCACACCCGACCAATTAGTTCGGCAAATATGTTAAATCTGTCGTGAAACGCCTCGTTGCACTTTATTCAACCGATCATTTGCACACATATTCACAATGAACAATCAAAATATCTATTTTACACTACATTAGTGGGAAAAATTAAAGGGTCAAAAAAGTATCCGCAATTTTTCCGTGTTTTTTGACAGGCTGTATTTCAGTTAAAAATGGTCGTATTAAGTTTTCAAAAAATGCATTTTAAAGCTCTGAGACTCTAGTTTTCAGATCTTGTAATCAAAAAATTTTAGAAGCCATGGTTATTACGTAATCCTAAGAAATATAACAAAAAAAAAATTTTTCAAAATTTTGTTTCTTTTTTTTTTTTGAGTCCACGAATTTGTAAAAATTTTTTTTAGCTAAGCCATCATTTGGATTGAATAGCTTGTTTATTCAGCTTCAATTCCTTTTTTTAAAAACCTCGATACGACCATTTTTCACTGAAATACAGTCTGTCAAAAAACACGGAAAAATTACGTTAAATTTTCAATTGAAATTTGTTACCTATATATTTATCTGTTCTCTTTTCGTTTTAAAATTTTAAACCATCTAGCACTTTGCTAAATAAATAAATAATAATAATAATAATAATAATAATAATAATAATAATAATAATAATAATAATAATAATAATAATAATGTACTCAAAAATATCAATAATAATTTTAAACATGAATATTTGAGAAATAAAATTTTTTATTATATATTCTCAGTTATTTATAATTGCATCGGACTTTAATATTATAAAGAAAAAATACATTAAAGAAATAAAGTGATGAATCTAAATGAGGAAAAGGTTAATTTTATTATTAGGCGTAATTATTTTTGGGTTAATTTACGAATTCCGTGGGAAAAATAATTAAATTCAGAATTTTATCGTGCACGTGGGACATTATGAAGACACACAGCGCCATTATATCTACTATAAAATGTTCAGAAAATTTCTTGTGAGAGAACTATATAATATACCAAACATTTTCACGCTGCACTTATATATGATGCTCTTTCTCTATCGTCCGTGTCCACATCGACCGAAATATTATTGCGCCTACGCGTTTGTTACACTTGCGGAACGGACAGAAACTAATACCTCATTGCAAAAAGCCCGCGCGTATATATCACGACTGATTGATAGTGGTGCGTTAATACCAACATAATCCCAGGTGGATTTACTTTATCCCATTATCGAGTTATTTATACATATAAATATACAAATGACGCATTAACAAAGTTTACATAAAAATTTAACTGTCATACATATTTATTCATTGATATTAATATTTAAAAAAAAAAAAAATATTTATTCAGAGTATTCATCAAAATATTTGTCTTTTTTATTTTTTTAAACTACTTCTACAACACACACAATCATTATTATTATGTATATGTAGAAAGCTCATGAAGACAATTAATAAAATATGGAATTTTTAAAAGTTATATGTATATTTTTGTTTATATGCATATGTAGAAAGTGATACTACTTTCTCATCATAACCATCATCACATCAGTATACTTATTATATTTGTACACCACATCGTACAACTTTGTAAATTATTTCAATATATCATACATCAAAAAGTTGTCTATTTAATTTAACGATAACAAGGATAATGTATTTATCTACAGTGTGTATAAGACACCTTGAAACATTTATGAGACTCAGATCGCTAGTTTCGCGTCGCATTTATTCGTTTGATAACGACCACCGATGTCTCTTACCACAACGTAAAAGCGTCGCAGGAACATGGCAGTAAATTTAACCACTAGGATGCTGATTCAAGCACCCAACATATGTATAAAACACGCAATATATATAAACAATGTAAGTATAATATAACTCCATCGTGTAATTCAAACTATACCGATTAATCTATCAATAAAATAATTCTTCTTCAAACACATTATAAATTATAAATAAAACAACGAAAGAAAAAAAAAAAATTGTATATTCATAAAAAGATAAAAATTTAATATAAAATATTATCACAATCGTTTATGATCGTATTTTTTCTGCTCTGTCTTTTGAATATAATTTCTCTATAAAAAGAAGGACACATATTTCAGGATAAAAGCTACCGTTATATCCTGCCATATTTGGTGCTGTCCGGAGCAAGCCCACGCACGCTATAAAGGTCGAGAAAAAAAATATTGAAATAAAAAAAAATCAGAAACAATACCTCGTTTTGCAGGATTATGTTAATACGCTAATCCTTCACGTAATTCTCTTTCAAGAAATCCGTATGTGACAGCCATTCGTAAAATATGTAGATAAAAAAAAAAAAAGAATCTTGATATATATACAAAGTTTCTTGTCTTGTATATATACAATGTGTATACATAGTGACATTATAGAAGAAGTGAAAGATAACATTGACGATGAAGGCGGCGTACAAACGATGCGAAGAGTGCTTAATGCAACACGATGCACGCTCCCGAGCGTGGATTTCATTTCGCTCGTCTCAACGAGCACAGAAAAAGACAGTCAACATTATATTTAATATAAAAAGAAGAAGAAAGAAAATCCGTGTGATGCGCAAATGCGGTAGGTCTTAATATATATTATACACTTTCACAAAGTATAACGATATTAAAATTATATATTATATGATATTTCATCGACAAGGACAAGGACACGATACGTTTTTCATTGTATTTTTGTTTCTTCATTCAAAAATAAATAAACAAAAATATTTTAATTTTATCTTGGAAAATAATTCAATGATAAATATAATTATTATAATAATTTTTTAATTCTTCACAAACACATATATATGACGATATATATTTATATATAAAATTGATACGAAAATAAAATAAGTTTTTGGGCTTGGAATATAAAGCACGCGTATCCCCCGGTGGCCTTCCAGCTGTCGTGTCATTTTATACACGTCGAAACTCGTGAGCCGCTTACACTTACGCACAATATATAATATATATAACAATCTATATGTGCTTTATATATACCTTCCATCGTCAATTTACATGCGGTTATTTGCCCTCATATATATGTACGTACATATACGCACGTGCGTACAGTACACGCAAATCCCTCAAGCTCTACTCGCTCAATGTGTATGTTAAGGTATATTATATTTCGTAAACACTCTCCAGTTACGTCCTTTATACATACACAGAGTACATGCATGTATATAATTGTATATATACTTTATACTTTGTAAAACAAAACATATGAAATAATAAAATTTAATATATCTATTAAATATTTCAATTGAAAAATAATATTTTTTCCTTTCTTCATCTTGATAATTAAATTTCAATTTTATTTATTTATTTTTTTTATTATATATAAATGTATATGTATTTAATATTTTATTAAAGAAATGAAAGAGTGGAATATATAAACGAGTAGGTATGTAGAGAGAGATATATAATATATAAATGCCTTGTTAGGTTAAATCGTATATAGTGTACATGTGTGTATTTGTTTTGTTTTTTATTTTACAAAAGCCTGCTTTTTTTATATTCTTCTCGCGCGTCTCTTCTCGTCGAGCAAAAGCGAGTCACGTGGAACGAGTATCCGATATACGCGCGTTGCAAAGTGCGAAGTTTCAAGGAGAGAGAACATAAACGTGTGTGCAAGAGTGTGCGTTGTCCATAGAAGAAGCGAACGTTGTTGTTGTCGTTGTTTGCGTGGTTGGACACGAGAGAAGAACACACTATGGCTTTTGAAAAATAAATAAATGTGAATACGTACGTATCGTATGTATAGGTATATATCACCGATAATACAGTGTAAATAAATATTTGTTCTGTCCTATATAGATACAACAAGATATATTATTTGTAATAAAATAAATAAGGTAAATATAAATAAATCATTTATATTTATATACACATATTTATGTGTATTATCATCATCTGAAACTTTCAATGAAGTAATTTGAATCGATAGTATATATAATGTATACAGATGATCTTAGAGAAAGTTTGAAATCAAAAGAAATCTGTATACAAACAATTTTAAATAGAGAATATATATTATTTCATGAAAAATTTAAATGGCATCGCGTGTCTCAAAGAATCTTTTCTATTACTGTGAAATATTCCTTGCAGAAACTACCGTCACAAAATATCCATCAAAAAGAAAATATAAATTATAATTAAATATAGAAATGATGATTAGAGTAAAAAAAAAAAAACTGTTTATTTTCTTCCTTTCAATTTTTTTCTTCCACAAAAATTACGAGAAGATTTCCATGAATTATCCTGTAAATTCTACGTAAATGGTTGATTGTTGTGTAAATGTCATTAGCACAACATACACAATATAGTCAAGTTTAAGGTCTTGAATATTCGTCTAGACTTTCGTCAACTCTGCGCGTGCTTATGTGTCTCACTTGTGTGTGTGTGTGTGTATGTGTGTATATATACATGTATGTGAAAAGCGAAATTCTCAGAAAGATCATCTCGGTATGCGCGCAAAGATGTGATCGTCGTGTGGGCCTGCAGCTGTCGACGAGTCCACAAGTTGTACAGTCGCGTACGACCTTGTCCTTGTCCTTTCTCTCTGTCTATTTCTCATGTGATGTTACATACACATTGTATATATATATATATGTATGTATATATCTGGCGCTTTGTAACCGATGACAACAGACAAGACGATATAATATATATACGCGATGGTTGAAAGCTGCAAATACCGGAAATGTGTGCGCAAAGAGAGACCTTCAATGTCCTTGAGTCAAAGCTATAGGGGTTATTGGACACTTCAACGAGACTCAGTTGACTTTAATCATTGACAATCCACAAACGCATCCCGGAAGTTATTTAAACACCGTTTGAATATTCAATTAATATATGTTCGGCAACAATTTTTTGATTCTCACATAAATTTTTTCTTCACATGTACATAATAAAATAATTACACTCAGAGGTAAAATCGTGCATAAAATAATAATAAGTCCTCTATGTTTTGAATTAAGAACAAAAAAAAAAATAAAATAGGATTAAAAATTTTTTTTTTCTAACATTAAAAAATATTTTCAAACACGCTTTGGCCACGCCTTTGTATTGTCTCGTTCGGTGAACGTCCTTTATCTATACACGTGACTATGTGCCAATATATAAACGGTCAATAGTTGTCTTATTGTACCGGTCCGACGAGTGTGTATATATAAATATATATACACATATGGACACATACAAATATAAGTTCATTGTATACACGTATTTATTTGTATATTACTTCGAACATTCGACAATGCGCCTTCTTATGACGCAGCTAAGAATGATGAAGACAGTGTGGGCGATTCAGAACAACGTTGAAGAAGTTAGTGAGAGAAATATATATATACACATAGGTATATGTATATATATAAGTAAATCTTCAATGATTGTCAACGATCAGAATTCAGAAGACACATCAAAGCTCAAACAATAAAGAAAAAAACGAGTCGCACAATCTCAATATCATCAAGATAGAAAATATACCATAATGTGGTTTAATATCGCGTGGTACCTACTTTACTTTATGTATTAAATGTGGTTTTGTAAAGCTATACAAGAATCAATTTCTTGTATTCAAAAGTACTGAATAAAATATTAAAAGAAAATAAATAAGAAGAAAAAAAAAAACAAATTCCTATACCGATCGCCAATGAGAAAGAAGTAAAGTCAAGATGATGACATTGAGATCGCGGAGATTGTAAATAGATAGATCGAGGAAGAAGGTATATAAATGTATATGAATAATCGAATAGAGGATAGTGGTTACACTAATTCACGTTTGAAATTGTATATATACAACGACGTTGGAAGTCGATGGCGCAGCAATGTCAGAGAGATTCTACTTTGCGCGCAATTCTCACTTGAATATATATATCTTTAAATATATGTATGTTTGTATACAATCGCGCGAGCAAAAGACGCCTCCACGTCCCTTTTACACATCACGCCACCATCTCGAGTCGCGCGCGAGTTCGCGTGATCGAAAGCCCAAACTTTTTTTATTTTTATTTTTTTTTTATTTTTATCCCTTGCGCGCAATCGTGGGAAGAGTAGTTAAAGGCGAAATAAAATAAAAACAAAAAGAAAATAACAAAAATAAAAGAGAAACTGACAAGTATCCGGGTGTTGAAGTAAATAAAAAATTACCGTAGAAAATTCGACAAAAATAATCAAATAAAATTCTTTTTTTATTCATTTATTTTTTTTTTTCATCAAATAAATAATTTGTTCCTCATATATATACAAACATATACATATGTATACATATATAATACAATTGCACGCGTGCCACACTATTCGGACCGACACTCTGGGGTCATAGTTGAAGCGTTCGCTGATTAAATCTTTTGCTTTCACCAAACCGGCCGCAATCGCATTATACACATTTGTTATTTACAACGTGTATATATATATATGTGTGTAATATTTATACAAAAATAAATTTATATAATGAAACAAATATATCGCAAATATAAGTAAACGACCACACGCTGGTGCGCGAATATTACGCCAACCGCGTTATATATTAAATGCAAACTATATACTTACAAGTATATACATAAATATAAAATCTATATGTATTCTGCTTGGTTGAATCTCTTGGACAGATAAGAAACAATTCAAATCCATTGTGTTTTACATTACATATCATAGAATGTGAAATAAAATGATCCCAGTTAAATAATCCAAATGCTTGCCTATTATAGAACCCAGCTCTGCGCACAGAAATTTTCATTCCTTGTAATATATAATAATAGATGTATGCAACTAACATACCCACACAATTATCTTTATACATATGTGTATATATATATATATATATATATATAAGTGCATTATATACAGACACACACGGGCGGGTCACGAGTCGTGATAAATTAGCAGTCGAGAGACAAATGCCTGATGGAGAAAGAGCAGAGAAGTATATATTCGTAGCGTATTATAGTATTTTTTTATTTTTCACAAATTATATTTACGAGTGTCGCCGCAAGGCAAGTCACGATCATTGAAATGTTAAATAAAAATATAATATTAATAAATATAAATGAAAGAAAAGAAACAATATAGAATAAAACAATTTATATTATTTACTGTGATAAAATAGATCTGTTGATGGTTATATAAAAATGATTATGCATAATTAATCTATTGTTTCACATACTTTTAAACGTTCTATGTTGAATAATTAATTTATTAATATTTTTTTTAACACACACTACGCGTGCGAGTTGCAACAAGTAATAGCAATAGAATATTATATACATATTCGAGGGAAAGGCGGCCAAGATTTAATCACAACAGCGCCACATAGATGTATATCTGCAATATCGCTCGCGCGATTGATTTGCATACATTGCCCATACGTTATTTACCTTACAAAAGGCGCGTGCTTAATTAACGTTCATATATATATATATATATATTTATATATATAAGTGTGTATAAAGTAAAAGATATAGATAGTCAGTCATTAATGCGCTTCGCTAAAGATCAAAGTCGCCTACGCCACGACGAAGCGTATAACGCTGTTGTATTTCCCTCTTGAGTGACCGCAAGAGAAGAGAAATACTACACAGACGTATATAAAATAAATGAGAAATAAACAAAAGCAAAGATGAAATAAAAAGATTCAAAATAAAAATCAATTGGAATCGACAGCTGAGGGAGGATTTGCCTCGAGTTTTGCACTCTACGCAAATAAAAGAAAAGAAAGAAAGAAAAAAAAATATTTGGCCGTGACCCGGACAAAGATCACGAACCCTTTGACCCTGAGAACTATATATACATGTGTATACTAAAGGAGAAAGGAATAATTGGGATAAAGAGCTAAAAGTATCGGAGAGATCCTGGGAGAATTCGATTGTGAATAAACTAAAAGTATAAGGGAATAAAAAATAAATAAAAAAATACGAAAAAAAAAAAAAAAAAAAAAAGAAAAGGGGAGAGTATGGAAATTACATTTATAAATGCGAAGGTGATTTAAAATTGGTGGTGATGTGAAATGGTTAATGGGATTATATCGACTAATTAACTCGTCTTTAATGTTGAGATGTGAATTTTCTCTTGGTTGTGCGCGACCTGATGAAATCATTGGATAAATCATGCCAAGCGTATTTCAAGATTTATAGTTACATATACATATAATAAATATATATAAATTTATGTATGTATAACATGGTGACATACATACATATACATATAAGTGTGTATATTTAAAATACATACTCGGGATATTTATTTATTTTTTTTTATTTGTGATGTATACTGGTGGTAATGTAAGCGAATACGCGCGTGAACGATGTATGGATATTATGTGATTTGGCTTTATCAGAATAGCACGCTCTCGCGTGCCCAAGTAATTAACCGACAGTCAGAAGGGGGAAGTTAACACACTGCCATACGGTCAGAGGTCCATTAATCGTTTGAAGAGAGTAAAAGAGAAAAAGTGAGGATGAAAAAATAAGAATTAAAGCAAGCGGGATGGTGTGTACAATAATGCATACAGGAAAAATACGAGAGTAAAAGGAAAGAATAAAAAAAAACAAAAGAAAAATGAGTGCATATATATATATTGGTACGTGGGTGGCGTGTGCCTTAAGGCCTTCTCTCTTTGAGAGGGACAAGGAGTACAGGGATATATGTATGAATATATTTTTATCATATAAAAAATCGAGTGGGTATGTACATGTACATATACTTTACGGATGAATATATATCGACCTTGAATTGTAAAAGTGTATATATAATAGATTTTATATTACTTTTTACTTTATGAATAAGAAATAAAACGATTATTGATGGATAAAAACACCTACATAATTATGCTGAGAGTGTTAATTGAAATAAGGATGAATGTTGTATCGTTTGATGTTCAATTATTTTTTTGTTTTGTTGAATAATTTGAGGTTATGAAATTTAATATTAATGATGATTGTCAGGAATAATATTTAGATTTAAATGTGGAGGATGAATGAATATTTATAAGTTATTTTTTATAGTTAATTAATTTATGTGGGAATAATATTGACTATCGATAGATGATGAGAAATTTTGGAAATGTACTGTAGGAAGAAAAGTTTTAATGGCGGCGATAGAGTATGGTAATTATTTTTAAAATTAATAATGGAATTTATATGTTTGTTATGTAAATTTATTAATGTTAATTCTGTATAACATACCTGTGGTAATTCTTGTTTGAAGAAACAGATGCTGGATAAATCTTTAGAATGTTGGAGAACACTATTTTAGAGAGACTCGATCCGCCATCTTGTGTCACATGATTGAACGAATAAACATGAAAAGAGCGGGAAATGTAAAGCGCATGTGCGACAAAAATAAATATGGATAGAAAACGCGCGTTTTTTTTTTTTTAAATTTATATTTTAAAAGTAAACCGAAGTTTTCGAGATTATTTTTTCGAAAATAAATCTTATCTTGAAAATATTTTAATTTTAAAACATTGATAGTTTAGAATAAAGATATTTATTTATATTTGTAAACTTTTTTTATTGCACATTCATCTCCACTTTTCGACTATTTTACGAATTACATAAAAAAAATTGATTCATTTTGAAAAATTAATTTTATTTCAGATCATTTGATTCTGCGCCATAATAAAAAAATGCTATTTCAAGTTTGAAACATTTATTCAATTTTATGAAATACAAAAAAAATATTTATCAATTAATTTTACTAGATCATTTGTTTAGACTAATAATATTAATTTTATGCGCTATTGCTATCAACAGATTCTTGTTTCTAATTATCGAATGAATATGTAATTATAATCTTGCATCATCAACCATAAATATTCCTAAATAAATTTTATTTTAAACAGTTGATGTACTTTTTGGAAAAATTTTATCGAACGCAATTTTTAAATTATATTGATCGGTTAATTTGAATTTAGTCATAAACAAATATAAATAAATTTTATCAATACATTTTTCTAATGAAAATAAGTTTGTATTTCAATTCGTATTGTTTATTATACTCAAAATTATCTCAAAATAAAATTAAATAATAGAAAAATGATACATAATATAAATGGGTCATTGAAAAATATATAAACTTTGAGAATAAAAGTAAAATACCATCAAAGTTTATATATCTTGCTATTATTTATCGATAATTACATGAGGTTGTAAGTAAACTTCCTAACCTATAAAATACATGTATTATTAGTTCATTTACGAGGAAGAGTTTTTCAATAAAAATATATTTGTCTTCCCGAAAACAATTACAATTCAACACTATATATGTGAAAATTATTTACGTCGTCATTATATAATGTTAAAATACAAATCCCAATTGGAATTGTTACTGGCATGTCAAGGAAAAATATACAGGAATGTAGAAAAAAAAAGGTTTAGAATAATTATCCGAGATTCTTCGTACACAAATGATTTTGTATTCACAGGGCTCGAGTATAAATATTGTTCTATGAATTTACACATTAATTAATAATTCAATACATATACTTAATAGTTCATTCATGGCAAGTATATGAAAATAACTTGAAAATTTAAAACATACAAATTCCTGATTATTCAAATTGACAATTTTATTCTATTGTTGGACTTTTTTTTTTTTTTTTTACAACACTTTAACGTCAAATTTTATTCATCTTTATAACAAAACAAAAATGAAGTCATTTGTGCGACATTTATTTTTCAATTTTTATGTGAAACTATTTTACAATTACCACCTATGCATTTAAAAATGTGTCAGATTTAATTAAATTTGAATATTTATTCACTTGGCCGTACTATGACATTCTATATAAGTTGCATTTTTGTTTAAAATTAATTAATTTCTTCAAGATGATTATTAAAACTTTAGTTATCAAACTTATTTCAGTGTATTGAAAATACAAGATAATCTTCATGAAGGTTTAATTGTAGCGAGCAAAAAAAAAATGTGGCGATAAAACAACACAGGCCAAACAAATATTATCATTTAAACCGATGATTGAAGTTCCATCGAATATCCAATCTTACTATTAAAGTATGTACAAAGTCATTTCGGAAATATGACATTTTAAAATTCATTTAGGAAGAAAGTTCATTCACAATTGCTTCTGTACGAATATGAAAAAAAAAAAATCCTGTGAATCGATTACTCAATGGTGAAACGACCCAAGTAATCTTGAATACAATTGAAGAAAAAAAGAAAAAAATAACGTTTACGCGAGCACACTTTGTTTTCGATATTATTTCGCGCCAATATTTTAAGTGGTTTATTTTTTCTAAAACGTTGACGGAAAACACCCACCTGGCGCTTCTCTTATATTTAGTCTATGCTATCATTATTAATTAATATAATTATAGTGTATTATTGCCAGGCAGGAGTTTTTGGTAACGTTTTTCATACCCATCTCCATAAGAATACTCTGTTCAGTAGTTAGTCAAATTTCTTTCCATCATTAACTGTAGAATTTTTAAAAATTAAGTGATTTTTCCACAAACTTTGTTGAACTTTTTTACGACTTATTGATGTAATATATATTTTATTCAGGCTCTTCGCCCTCTGCATCTATAAAGATGATAAATATTAAAATAGTAATAAATTTTACATTAAAGAAATATTAACTATCAATAAAATATATAAATAATAATCCATTACCTTCATGTTCAACATCCTCATCTACTAACAAATCGTCTTCGTCGTTTGCACCATCATCCTCATCATTCACAGCCTCATCTTCTTCATCTTCGTCATCAACATCATCCTCAACAACTACTATACTGTCATCACCTTCTTCGCCTTCATTAATTTCTTCACCATCTTCAGCTCCTACTTCTTCCTCATCCTCCTCTTCCTCGTCACTATCTAATTCTTCTCCCTCACCTTCAATTCCATTTTCTACATCCATATCGGGCGCCAAATAGTACTAGAAAATAAGATAAAATATATTACATAAATTCTCATAAATGTTTTTAAATGGCATATTAAATTCATGCCGAATAATTTCAATTAATATTTCGATACCTGTAATGGATTTGGCCACATATCATCCTTAATTAATTCAGCAATTTCATCAGAACTTGGATCACCATGATCCGTAAACCAATCAAAAAACGATCGATGACTCATTGGCCTTTTACGTCCCTTTAATTGATTTTTTCCCTTTGATCTTTTTGTTAAATCCGAACCATCTTTCCAACGTATGGAAGTACTCCGCGATGTTGGATCCCCTGTAAGGAAACAAAAATCTTACCACAAAATAAACGTTAATCAATTCTCAAATAAAAATTCTAATCATAATAACATCAAATAAAATTTATATGAAACAATAATTAAAGTTACTTACCGGAAGAACCTAAATGAAATTCCTTAGTAAGAATTTCATTTACAAAATATGGATTTTCATCAAAATAAAAATTAATCCTATATCCTGATTTAATATCTTCAAATTCTTCAACTTCCAATTTATTCAAATAACGTAATGCATCCTCCTCCTCTTCCTCCAATATTTCAGCTATTTTTTTATTATTAACAAACTATAAAATAATTGATTCAAGGAATATATAAATAAAATATTTTCTACTGTATAAAATAATATTATTAATATTTAAAAGACAAATCGCGCCACAGTGAAAAGCACACGAGTGAATGTAATTCACACATACGCATGTATGCACACAAAAAAAAACAAGATGGCGGTTCATGCCGGTAGACGCCGGTATCGTTGCCAAGTGTCAAATTAACATTACAATAATAATATTGTATAAACAATGACATTGTATAAAAGGATACGGCAGTAACCCAAAAATTGGGTATCCTCTTGATAATATCATTACGCTTTTGGAAGTAAGGTTTACGCAGCTTGTTATACTTTTTCTCAACCTCAAGAATTTCATCACTGGCTTTTTCATTGAGACCATCTATTTGATTTTGACACCCGTCAATTTCCTCAAGTGTTTTCTGTATCTCAAGATCATAATCACGCGGTAATGAACCATCATTACCATCACCCGAGCCTGGGTCTTCCAATTTTTTAATTTTTTTACAAGGCGAAGACATTTTGGAATTTTATCCGCGTGTTCTTCACCACACCACAAACTATAATACTCTCGCCACTCTCTCTTGTACTGATGTTTATTTCACAATGCTCTCTTGTCGTATGTGATCACCCAACGACTTTATCGTAGCGCGCAACCCGCTATAAATTTCCAACCCTGAATAATATTGATGATACAAGAGATGAATATTAGTATACTCAAAGCGAAACAAAATGGAGTACATATATATATTTTTAAATAACACCACATATCCTTTTAAATTACGCCACATGATGACGCTACCTCTCAAAAATATTTTTTCTCTGATATTCCCCATGTACATTATATTGCATATATTATAAGTTTGTGTGTTATTTTGTAAATATTTATATGTTGAAATTTGACACCATTATTATGCTTTACCGACGAATATTTATGTTATGATTAATATTAGTTTATCAAATAAAATGTGTATTACATAGTTGTTGTTTGCTGGAGCAAGTTATGCAGGTTATGCTTCAAGTTGAATAATTTTTGATACTTATTTGTTTCTTAGACAACTTTGTAGAATTTCATATAATATTTTCTAACCTATAATCGAAATGTCGGATGCATTTGACGAGATTCAGGCTATTAAAATTAAACGAAATAGTTTGAGAGAGAAATTGCAGAAAAGAAAACGTGAAAGAAATGAATTATTTACTTTGACATTGCCGACAACTGCGTCAACTGGAATTGTTTCAGAAACAATTGCTGCCGGAGGTTTGTTTATTGGAATAATTTTATTGTTGAGTTTATTTTAATTTTTTTTTTATCATTGCAGATGTAAATAAAGATTATAATGAATTTGAACGAGATATATTATCTACATTACATCAAAATCTTCCAAGTACACCAATTACATCGGCAGATTTGAGTATTCAATTGAGAAAAAATTTGAATGCTGATATTTCTCATGGAGAGGTCAAGAAAATACTGGAAAAATTAGCCTCCCAAGATGTTCTGAAGTTAGTCAATAATATTCTCAATATATTTAACTATTATTGTGACAATAATAATTTTAAAATCATTCAAATTGTTTGAACATTTATCAGGATGAAAGAAATAACTGAGGATGGCGTTCTTGGCTATACTGTTCTCTCGATAGTTGAAATTCAATTGTCAAAATCTGATGATCTAACAGCAAATAATGATGTGATACCCGATGGTACTTTACACGAGAAAACAGATGACGATGAAGCTGACGAGGAAGATGACGACGGAATACTTCCGGAAAAACAACCGAAACATGATATAAAAAATGCCGAGGATATAATGTCTTTAATATCAATGCCAACAATCCGAGAGAAAGAGAGTAAAAAAGTTGGTGAACAAATTCTTGATTTATTATCCAAACAAACGTCTAAAGAAAAATCTTTAGCTGAACGTTTTCGTTCACAAGGTGGAGCTCAGGTTATGGAATTTTGTCCGCACGGTACACGAGTTGATTGCTGTAAATTAAACGGAGGAAACACTGCCAAATGCAAGAAACTGCATTTCAAAAAAATTATCCAGAATCATACTGATGAGTCTTTGGGTGATTGTAGCTTCCTGAATACATGTTTTCACATGGACACATGCAAGTACGTAAGATTTAATTTTATATTTTAATTTAAAAAGAAAAATCTGTATAATACAATACAATCAATTTCTTTCAATAGATATGTTCATTATGAAGTTGATGGCACAACTGCAGCGTCAAAGGAGCAAGCTGATCTTGATCTTACAAATACAAATAATTCAACGACAAAATCATCATCAGTAGAAAATCCTGCAACTGTTACAGCACCAGGTACTGGCACTGAATTAACTCTCTATCCACCCCAATGGATTCAATGTGATTTACGTTATCTCGACATGACAGTATTGGGTAAATTCGCTGTAATTATGGCTGATCCCCCATGGGATATTCACATGGAATTGCCTTATGGAACAATGTCTGATGATGAAATGCGACAATTGGGAATTCCTGCATTACAAGATGAAGGATTATTATTTCTCTGGGTAACTGGTAGAGCTATGGAACTTGGTCGTGAGTGCCTTCAGCTTTGGGGATACGACAGAGTTGATGAAATAATTTGGGTAAAGACAAATCAATTACAGAGAATAATTAGAACTGGTAGAACAGGCCATTGGTTGAATCACGGTAAAGAACACTGTCTTGTTGGAATGAAAGGTAATCCGCGCGTTAATCGTGGACTAGACAGTGATGTTATTGTCGCAGAAGTGCGAGCAACAAGTCACAAGCCTGATGAAATATATGGGATTATTGAGAGAATGAGTCCTAGCACGAGAAAGATTGAATTATTTGGTCGACCGCACAATGTTCAACCCAATTGGATTACTCTTGGTAATCAGGTGGATGGTGTACATTTAATTGATCCTCAACTTATTAAAGCGTTTCGTAAACGATATCCCGATGGGAATTCTATGAAACCGAATAAAATTTAAATTATTTTTTTTAATTGTATAAAATAGCTTTTTTATTTTAATTATTTAATGTTCGTATTAAATGAAGTTGCTAATATCAATTTAGAAAATAATCTTGATGATGGAAGAAAAAAAAAACAATTAAATATATTTTTTCCCTTTTTTACATTGGGAATTTTTTATATCCAAATAATTAGATATAGGAAATAATTAATCTTATTGATGCAAAGAAAATAAGTATGTATACAATTTTTGTACATCAACATTCAAGTTGTTATTGAGAAAAAAAAACGCCAAAAATTCCAAAAGTTTCATATAGGACGTTCCCGTGCAGTTCTTTTTATCGGAAAATGTTTTTCTCGTAATACTTTTGGAATTGGTAATTCATCATCTTCTAATTTCTTATCAACATCACTGGAATTTTCATTATTCATAATTTTTATATTCGTAATTTTGTTTGCCTTATCAAAGGCATCAACCCAATGTCGCTTGTCGTGTTCATCTCTGACAAATAACAAATGATTAGCTATTTTGATTCCATAAACATCATCACAATCAGTATCAATTTGTAATTGGTCTTTTGGTATGACTGAATGAGCCAGATTGTAGCTTTTAGATCGTGATTTTATTACTCGACGCGTAAGTGCAAGGCAGGTGTCGAATAGAAAACAATAAAGTTTCAATCCACGTGAATCCTTCATTTGTCCTTCAGTAATCAATTCAGTGGCTGCTTTAATACAATCTTTAGAATCATATTCTGCTTTTATCATAATTTTCGACTGAGCCAATTCACATTCAGCGTCACCCATTGCGCGATCAATTTTTTTTAATAACTTTGAAAACATAAGACTCACTTCAGCAAGCATCGCATGATCTTCATGGGTGGATGATGTACGTCGTAAAATTTCATTGATCAACAAGGGATATTTAACAATACGAGATCGTGCAACATCCAAATATGTCCACAAATCAACTGTATGTGAAGATTCAGTTTTGGATTTAAGAAATTCTTGAAATTTTTTACTTCGTGCCCGTTTAATTTCTAGTAAATGTCTCGCCATAATTTGTGAACGACAACGTTCAACGTAAGGTTCAGTCAATGTGGGCAACCATTCAAGTAATGTTGGACCAATCATACTTGTAAATCCTGCTGAATCACGTAATTCAGCCAAATCATCACGTAGTTTAGTATGAACGTGAATCAACATATCAAGATCACCGAATATCGTTCGCAATTCACTTTGATTAAAGATATCTGTTGATTGTATCGGTTCATAATAATATTCTTTAAGAACTTGTAAATCATTCAACAGAACATTTTCACCGCAATAAAGCTCATAAATAGCTTCTTGTCTTTGTACATCAGTTCTGCTTAAATTTTTTTTCGTTGAATCAGAAGAATAACCAGCTATATCAGTTGCCCAACTGTGAATTTTTAAATTACCCACACGTTCACATTTACTTCTCGTTCTGGAAAAAAATTGGTTGATAGTACAGTGAACAAATTATTGAATTAATTTTTTAATATTGCTCAAACATTTTAATGATTTGTTTTTATTTATCAATGTTACCTGTGACTTGGACCAGAATCCGCATCAGTTTCATCAATAATAGATATTGTTGTATTGGCTTGAAAGCCGAAAGATCTTTGAAGTGCATTACTAAGTCTATTACCACTTGTTGACCCTGATAAAAGATTACTTGCGAATTCCGTTAAAGTTTTTCGTTTTTTTCGCTTCATAATTGTTGAATCAAGTGATATATCCATAGAACTCACGCTTATTACATCGCTTTTTGTTCTTTTTCTGGATGATCTCTGAAATTAATTATCCAACAAATTTATTCATTCATTTATTATTATCAATCAATTATTTATAAACAAATTTTACCTGCCAAAATTTTCTCTTGGGCTCTTGAAATGTTTCATCAAGATTTTCATCAAATTCATCCGTCATTTTCATTACTAAAATAAACAAATTAACTAAAATAAATAATTTTGTTTTTCATTCAAATGAATTAAAAAGATGCCATCAAAATAACAGAAGCAACAGTTGAATTTATAAACATTCTTATTTATAATTTGAATATTTTTTGTATAAAACTTCAATCTCTCGCCTGCATTTAATTAATACTATAAAATTAATAATTATTATAATTCGTATTATTGTAAAAATTAGTTTTTGTATAGCAGGTGTTGTGAACGATATTTCGACACTTTCGACAGCTTGTTTTTTTTTGCTTTTCTTTTTTTTTTCTTTGAAATGGCGTTTGGATCTATCAGGTATGACAAAAGCATTGTGTATACATATGTATATGTTTAACTGTCATAACCTAACACATACATATTACATTATATATATAATGTACATAATTAATCAAGCGAAATAGTTGAGAAACCAAAATTCATATTGAATAATGACATTCAACCAATGACAGACACCATTTTGTTTTGTCGCGCCATGAATATCATGCCGTAAAGACGTTATGTGGCGCCAGTGGCAGTTTTGCTAAGTTTTGACTCCAGATATGTAAAACAAAATTTTTAAATAAATACAACATCGCTGTCTCTATCTATAAATGTTACTTTATCCACGATATATGTTGTATGCACACATTATTTTCGATCACAATATGTATTTTGTACGTCAAAACTCACTGTCAGGGTCAAAATTAACGTGAGACGGTGGTTTTTATTCGATACAATGCGTGCTTGCTGCCGGGTACAAATTCAAAGTAATATTATTTTTCAAATGTTCTGTCAATCATTAAATTGAGATATATATGAATATGATTTGAAGTTATTTGTAATATAATACAAGCATATTTCTTGAATGTTGTGTCTTTAATGAGGCAAAACATCGAAGTCGATTCCCAGAATAATATCGAATAATCATAATTCCAAATGTGTATTTAATGATAAAGCACATTTGAGTTGATTAGCAAAGGATAAGATTAGGAAAAAAAAATTTGTTTGGTTAAATATTTTGTTGAATTATTCTATATTCTATGAAATGGCTTCCAAACAAAGTCCAGCTAAAATTACACTGGGAATGATGAAAGGTAATAAGAGAATAATAAATATTATAACATACAGTAATAATTATGTTTTATTAAAATATTTTATTTTATTTATGTTAATATATTTTTGTTTGATAAGGTAAACCAATTACTACATCCGTGCCAGTTATTAAATATCATGCCAGTGATGATGAACTTGAAGATATTTATCCAAGTAGTGATGATGAGAAGCAACCAACACCTGAATCAGAAACGACATCGACAAAATCAAGTCCATGTAAAAAATCAAAATTTAAATTTGATTCCAATGAAAGTAATGATGAAAATTCAGAAAGAAGATCATCGAGTTTAGATTTGTCTGAGGGAACACCACCATCATCTGATCCATGGAAGATGTTATCTGATTTCCGAGGTAAAATTACAAAAACATTAGAGGAAAAATTGTCAGAGATAAAAAATGAAAAGAAAAATAAAGCTAGAAGTCGGGAGAATTCTAGTGTGAGTGATCCTGAAGATTTAGGTGAAATTACACCAACTGAAGACCCAGCATCAGAAAAAAATGAAAATGAACCGTCAACAACGGGGAATAAAAAAAGCCATACAAGATTTCGTTTTTCCAATATTAAAACTGGACTTAAAGCGAAAAAAACAAAACATGATAGTGTAGAAAGTGGAATTGAAGCAGCAGAACTTATAGAAGCAGACACTCCTGAATGTTCTAATGATGCAAATGACCAAGACACATCAGAAATTTCTAATTCATCTCATACAATAAAAAAATCTGTTCAAAGACCATTGTACAAACTCACAACAAAATCAACAAATCAATATTCCAATAATACTAAACCAGATAAAATATTCTCCGAATTAATAACACAAGTGATATATCGTGCAATCATTATGGCACTGGCCTTGTGTTTTTTTTATTATTTTATTCCAATACCCGAATATATTAAAGGTTTATTAGCGGGTATAACAATTGCTGTAACTATACAAAAAATATTAACTCAAGTAACTGACGTCTTAATAACGCCAATTGACAGTAATAAATCTGTTGAACCGCCCATATCTGTCGTTGAAATAGCGGCTGCTGAAGAGCACGCTGTTATTGAAAAATTTGAAGGCTGGTTGAATGAACTGCCATACAATTATGATCCTGATAATTATCATGTCGCCAGAACGAATTCTGTTTATTTTAAACTCGAAGGTGATTCATTAAGAATAATGGAAACCCGTACGAGAATTCCTAAACGCGCTGTATGGAATGAACCACAACCAACTGCAAAATTCACTCGTAAGCGTAGATACTCGTTAATTGGAGCAAAAATTGAATTATTACCCGAGGGTTTAACAAGAAGACGGTTAGTATTCAGACAAATAGATGAATAAATAATATCATTACAGCATACATAAAGTGACAGCGAATATTAACAGCAATTTATTTTCATTTATTTTTATTTCTTCTTTTTTAGGAGATGGAGCAAAAAATATCCCATCTGTGTCACATTTGGACACGAAGGAGTACTTGAAAATCATGCCCTTGAAACTCATTCAGACGATGAGCTCCAAATAGATTTAGAGAAAGATAAAATAGTATACGAAGAAGATGAAACAGACGATGATTTATCAGCGTCAAAAGATTCAAAAGATATATTTGAAGATTGTCGTGATGACGATGAAGAATCGAGATTTAAAATATATGTATTCGGTAGAACCGATAGACAAAAGGAGGATTGGTAAGTAGTATACATAAATGCAATTCAATATATCGATAACAAGTTTCTCCAAGCGAACGATAGTGTGGTTTATATGTAATCAACACGATGTATAAATATAGGTATAGACGCTTGGTGCTGGCAACAAGATCTTCAAATAAACATAACTCGATATCTATCACCAAGGAATTAACGTCATCAGGCAGTACACTATCTTTATCACAAGTTTCTAATGAAATAAAAAATTCTGCATCAACATCAACCGATACTCCAGCTGAATTAGCTTACACCGTCTACATGTCACGTTATACTGATGTAAATCTATATAAAAATTTATCTATTTTTTTTCAATTACTAGAAACAAATTTGATATTTTAATCAAATTAATTTATTTTTTATTTTCCATAGCAGACATCGATACCAAATGAAATTAATTCACAACACTCTGAAAACGATTCAATCTGGCTAAATGCATTTCTAGGACGAATTCTATTTGATCTGCACAAAAGTCCTGATATGATAAATGTTATTCAGGATAAAATTCAACGGAAATTGTCAAATATTAAATTACCGTATTTCATGGAGAGTTTACTGATATCTGAATTAGTGATTGGTCAAGGCGCACCAATAATACATAATGCAACGAAACCAATAATTGATGAGCGTGGTTTATGGTTTGACGTGGATATTACGTATGATTGTGGATTAACAATGACTGTTGAAACAAAATTGAATCTTATGAAATTAACTAAAGGATCTGTTGCAAATAATGTAAATGACAGCTCGAATGATAAATCAATACCTGCGAGATCTCCAATGTTTGATAGTGATGTTGAAGACAGTCCTGAAACGTCAACGGAAGATGATGATAGTATTAATTTACCTACCAATACCTCTAGAGAAGCAACGTAAGTTTATTTACATAACACATGTAATTTTTTTTTCTCATTACAAGAATTTCAAAGTTATTTTTATTTACTCTTTTTCATTTATTTTTTATTTTATTTTTTTTTTTTTACAGTCCAACTCAGTCTTCCGGACGAAAGTTTCTCAGTATGGTCGATAAATTAGCAGCAAATAAATACTTCCAACATGTGAGTATATTTTTCACTCTCGAAAATATCTCAATAATTTAATCGAATGCCATATGGGATCGACCGGACGGTCACACGTCTTTCGCAAGACAGTCAAATTTTTTTTTTTATTTCGGGTTGTATCGTCGTGCGAGAATGAGTGCCGAAATCGTCTCGACAGCTTTAACCCAGATGCCACGTTTGGTTAATGTATAACGAACAAATGAGCAAAAGAAATAAAAATAAAAGCTCGTTTTTCTTTATTTTTCCACAGGCCGCCGAACTTTCTTATGTTCGTCGTGCAATGGAAGGAGTATCAAATACTGAAATTCGATTGATGGTCAGTGTTTCGAGTATTGAAGGATGTCTATCGATTAATATTCCACCACCACCATCCGATCGTATTTGGTATGGATTTAAGCCAATTCCAAAAATAAATTTAGATGCCCGACCGGCAGTGGGTGAGAGATCTGTTAATATTGGCTACGTTACAAATTGGATTAAAACCAAACTTCTAAAAGAATTCGATAAAGTTGTCGTATTACCAAATATGGATGATATTGTGATATCGTTGTGTCCCAATTATCCATATTGCACAACATAAATTCATTACATCGGTAATAAAAATATATCAATCACAACCAAATTAAAAAAAAAAAAAAAAGCTGAAAAGAGAAAGAAATAAACTCAATGTTCGTTATTATGCCATGAAACAGAGCAAGTTTATGAATAGTATGCTCTTTCTTAATGAATGTTCATTTCAGTGCATTACTATAAGATCAAGCAGTAGTAATTTATAATCATGTACAGTTAGCAAGCACTTTGAGCACAGTTTTTTTGTTATTTTCTTCTTAATCTTTTTTTCTATGTGATATTTTTTTGTTTAGTTTCTTGAATGTCGCGAAGACATAAATCATACTGTACATAATTGTAATACCATGAGTTATAGTCAGCCATCGAATGGTGACAACGAAAAAACATTTATTTTCACATTTATTCAAGTTAATTTTTTTTGCAATATATTTTGCCATAATTCAATCTTGAATTTTTTATAGTTATACATATTTTTTTTCTTTTCTTAGTATACGGCAGCTTTTTTCTGTTAAAAAACTTCATTCATCACTTGTCAATGTAATTAATTTATGGCGATAGGAGAAAATTTCACAGGACCAAACAATGATAATGATTATACAAAACAAAAAATATTTAGTTAGGTTAAAAAAAAAAAATATGCCAAAGGAAAAAGACCGATTATACAATGTAAAACGTATGGCGTAATATTACGTAATGGTGATAATCCTGTATCCGGATATATTTTAACTTTGATTTACTTCAATCATTGGTGTATGTGTGACTGTCTGTGTGTTTTTGTGTGAATCAGAGGCAAAAAAAAAATGTACTGCACACTTTTATCGTAACAGAGGTAAAAAAGTTTTTCTACGTCATTCTTTATTTTTCTTCGTGGGTATTTTCCATGTATTTGTTATATAAAAAAAAATATACATATATATATTTGTTGAAAGAAGACACATGACGAATTTTTTGAAAGTATTCAATATGGTAGTGAGTACAAAAAATACACCTGAATAATTTTTTTTTTTTTTTCAAATACATCTTCTCATCACTCATATTATTTTTTCTCTCTTTATTATACAAAACAGGAAGCATTGTATATAGACTATATTCATAAATCCATTCTCTTTTAAACTTCTCTTACAAAAACAATAATATCACAGTTTGGAGATCGACATCTTATCCTCAAGGTAATCATTTTTCTTTACTATGTACACGCAACAAAAAAAAAAAAAAAATATTTATATAGGTATGTACACTCTCTTTACACTTTTAAATAGGATGACTGTCCAATTTTATCTCAACTTCTGAGAAGGCAGGGTGCACTTTGAAGTTCTTGCACTGCTTCAGCCCAAGCTTCAAGCCTGGGTGCACACGCCAATGTAAGATCGCCAAGTCTCTTTTTTGCCATTATCACAAATTCACCCTGTCCATGTCGTGCATCACAAGCCGTCGGTACACGCACTCTCACTTCTCTCTGCAATCGAAGATCACCAGAGTCCACCTCATTGTCCTGTAAGTTAACAAAAAAAAAAAAAAAACAAATTATCAAATTAATTATCATAATAAATAAATTACAAGATTATCAATAACTTTATTATTTTTTTCTAACAATATTTTTTTATTCACCTCAGTTTCCTCGACTCGTCTAAGAGTTTTTGTAACTCGTAAAACAAGTTCAGCAGCATCAAGATCCGGTCTACGTGCAACAGCACTAACAGTTCCACGTGCAACAAGATCACTTTTACAATAAGTCTCAGCAAGCTCTTCTTTAGTGCATGGTCTACACTCAGATTCTTCGTCTCGCCTCACAATTTTTCCATTTTCATCAACATTCTCAAATTCAAGATCATATCGCAATTTTACTGTACCACGACCATGCGTGGGTTTGTCTGCTTCTACATACAGCGCAGCCAATTGTTTTTTCGACGGAAAACATCGATGAAGGGCTTCGTGTTTTCCATCACCGGGTGCATAAATAAGCCTTAATGTTCCTTGGCCCTCAAGATAAACTCGTGCTGGTCCTGACACTTTTATGCAGCCTCGAAAACTTCTGCCGTCGCCACCGCCAGACAGTACTACCCTCAAGGCACCCCGTGGATAACGCCAGGAGACAGTACCCCGAGTGCAACGCAGGTAAACTGGACGAACCCCACGTCCACTTCCTCCACTGAAATAATTTATTGAAAAGATAATCAAATAAAAGCATGTCAATTGTAGTTAGTTGATAATTAATATTAAATTACAAAATCCCCTATGAATTTAAAGGCGGAGTTTATAATACGGTACTTGATGATGAAGCTTGTTCATTTATTTTTTTATTTATTTTCAGACTGCATCATTGTGTGTGAGTGTGTGTGTGTGTATATATGCGTATGTATATGTATGAACAATCTCTACCGTTAGAAAAACGCTGATACAGCAAAATTCTGCGCGTGAGTGTATTACACTCATCCCGGAACGTTTTCAGGCGGTTTAATAATGAAGAACAAGGAAAGGAGAAATGATGATGATGATGATGATGAAGAATAAGAAGAAGGAAAAAAGAGGTAAAATGAAAAAAAGTTAAAGTATATACAGTGTGTATGCATGTATGTATGTATAAGAAGAAGAAGAAATAATGTATGGATGAGAACGACAGGGAGGGCCGTTCCCCTTTGTCATAGGAGGCAAAAACCGGTTTTGAAATCGTTGTGCGACCGGTTTACATTTTGATAAAAGTTTACTTTCCTCCTGCGGCTATTAAATTATTGTCTCGCCTTTATAGACCGATATATACCACAATGATGAGAGTTTGCTTCTTTTTAACGATATAACTTGGGGAGTACATAAACGCAACGTGAAAAACACAAATTTGCAAATCAACAACACGATTCAGTTCATTCAATATTATTCTTGTATACATTATGCATTCGCGTGTATCTTATTTAATTACCGATATTTACATACTAATTTTTTTTTTTTTATATATACAATTAAGCTTGTATTGATATTATTTTAGTATGCGGGAATTCTTTCAATTAGTAATTCACTGTGATATTTAATAGTTAAGGAATTTATCGTGATGAAAGTTTTTCAATCATTATTTTATAGTGTCAACTAAAAAAGGTATTCATTACTCGTTAAAATTGGTGCTATACTATTACTACTGACAACCAGTTAAATAAGGACACTTTTAAATAGAAAAAAAAAAAGCAAAGAATAATTCATTATTTTGCAATTCACTGGAGATTTCGCTTTTATTATCATGAATTACTGCCTAGGGCTAATTTAAAATGTGTTTTGAGTGATGGCAGCAAGAGTGAAAGGCTTTTGGTTTTAATAGAAAATACAAGAAAAAAAAGAAGAAGAAGAAGAAGCAAAAGAGAGTGAAAGAAAAAGACAGAGACGTAGAAAACATGATTTAACAACCAGAAATGGAGCAGTCTCCATTAATTCACCTTTCTTGGCAATAGTAAATTATTTTCCTGTACAATTAAATGCAAGTAAAATCTCTATGCGCATTTAATTAACTACAGTGTTTGTATATTAATTTTTCATAAGTATGGGCGCACGGATCTTCATAATATGTTGTAATAATCCAGGGAGAAAAAATAATAAACAATCCATTGGAATTATATAAAATAATAATACGTGAGAATATAAATATGAATAGAAAACAAACCTCTCAGTCCAATCGCACTGATCTGCAGCAGGAACAGTCGCGTGTCCGTGCATTGGTGCCGCATCAATTTCCGCGGCAATATACAGGAACGACAACACCATCAACAGAACAATGACTGGATGCATTATTAACATCATCATTTTTTCTCACTTTATCAACAATTTCACACACACGCACACAAACACAGACGAACAAACATAAATACCACCAATTCAAAATTGTGAAAAATTCAAATTTAATTGTAAACAATCACTTCATTCTGTACAAATGAATTGACCTCGACGTTATATTATTCTCTTGTTCACAATAAATTCTCTAACTAGAATTATACGTGAACGAAATAAGAATACAGTAATATTATTGTAATAAATAATACGCACAGCGTAATGAAAGTCTTGTGCACAATAATTAAGTGTTGATAATAATTAATCAAGAAAAATAAATTAAATTGATTTATTCACATTGCCATGAATTTAGATAGTATAAATTCCCAAATAATCACACGTATAAACACATTTCACAATGTCCAAGATTTAAATGATACTTAATGTTCATAAACAATACTTTATCGTACGTAAAAGTACATAGTATAATATAATATATCACTTATTAAATTCCATAACACGATAAAAATTCAAGCTAATTTTGCATAATCCTTGATTGCGCACTTGGCATATTTTTTATTATAGCTCATCACCAACAACATGACGATCCTCGCAACATGAAGTCGGGAATGGAACTGGCATTAAAGCGAATAAGCTGAAGTCTGAACGGAGCGTTAAACTCAGTATTGCTCCGTGTATAGTGGTGGTTTCAGTCTTCGCCCCTCTCTTTGCTCAAAGATTTTTCAAAGTGGGGATATATATGCATATACAGAATATATATATATAAAGAATATTGTAGAGATCTTGGCTGCCATGCAACAATCACTAACGCACGCACAGTTTTCAGCTCTCCAATATACACACATTTGCACCCAGAGAAAATACCACTGAGATGATCAAGATCTTTGGTGTGCGCATGCGTCCAAGCTACTCTCAACAACTCGCTACAACTTTGAAACCTACTTCTTCCATTGCCAGGCACGCGATACAGGAACCTCCCACACTGGGACATATACATAAGAGAAGGGAATATAGAAAAATACATATACAGAATAGCCACACTGTATGATGCTGGGGATCCAGCGTTCAGGGATCAAGACACAGCAAGCTATACAAGAGAGCGAATGAAAGAGGTAAAAGCAACATATTAGCTGGAGGCAACCTGCTCAGCTTCATATGAATAGAACACGCATATAGATATTTATATTTATACATATATTTCATACATGTCTATTTCAGATATCACGTTGTTGTTTATGCTTGGCTACTAGCTCAATAATCGATGAAGCAAAAGGAAAATAATTATGTATTCTCGTCCTTCTAAAAAAATTTAAAAAAAAAAATCTACTGCGTTGTATCAACTATATGAGCCAACGAAGAAATCAAGGAGTGGCTAAAAAATTGTTTGGGTGACATAAATAACTTGGGTGGACACGTTGCCACCCGTGGTGAATGGCTCTTCTTTGGTTTTGCAGAATTTTTATTTATTTTTTTTTGGAAATTTGTAACTTTGTGAGACAAATACTCTCTCATATGTTGATGCGTTTCATCGACCCACATTTTACGTCTGGAAATATATACTTTCTAGAATATATATTTATATATGTACGTAAAAGTCGAGAGATAAGAATGAGTATTATAGAATGGAAAGCCAAAAGGGAATTGAGTGAAAAGTGAAAGAAAAAAGAAGAAAAAAAAAATTATATACGCACATTTGAAGCGTGAGTAGACAGTGAAGATAGTTGTGATAACGTGACAACGTGTATATGTATATATTTTAAAGTTAACCGTGTAGAATTTCTCATGTATATAGATATGATAGAATTGCATTTGATTGTATCATTTTTACATGAGCTTGAGCACATGTAAATACATTTGATGAGTGTATTTAATACTAGCTGATGGTTATATAAAAAAATATGACACGTTCTCATAGTATTACATTTCACATTTGTTTATAACACTCGTTCATCTCGTGGTTTTAATATTGAATATATATCCAAAAACATCGTCTCCAATTCATCAGTCACTTTTGCCAACCATTTCGCCCAATGCATTGACGAGGCACTTCTTTCTGTGTATATATACATAGAAAATTAAAAATAACAATTAATCATCACTTACATTTCATTTTATTATATATATTACATTTAAATGTAAAATGAAATTCTACGTATTTATGCCAGTCGTCTCGTCGTTAATGAATTTTATTTAACCTAAAGATGAATGACGTCATTGGCGAGACAACAACGATTTGTATTACAAGATTGTATATGTATATATATGCGTTCGAAGATAAAATGAAAAATTGAGCGGGATGCGAGCGCGGTACAATTGGACTAAATTACGTATGAGCACGCGCCGAGTGCTTGGAGGCGCTTCAGAAAGCAATTGGGCGCAAGGTTCGCTTTATTAAATGGTATTTCGACATCAAAAACGAGGGCTTGGAATAAGTATATGTACATATAAAATTATGTGTCCATATAAATATAACGTAAATTTTTACAGTTTTGTTTTATTTTACTGTGAAGAATGAATACAATCGTCAAATGCAATATTAAAAATTTTAATAACAATGAAAAATTATGCGAAAATATAAATAAATTGAGCACGCAAGTATCATGCATTTTGTTTGAAGGATGATTTTCCATTGAAATAATGAAATATAAAAAAAGGGAAAAGGAGAACAGAGCAAGGGTGATTATGGATATATACAAATTTGTGCGCGGCAAAATACTCTGTGCATATAATATACGCGCTTGGTTGATGCCGCAGGCCACGTGTCTGCCCTTGACTGGCATATATGTATGCTGCATCAATATATATATATATATACACATGTACATTATGTAAAGAGAAAGAAAGAGAGTATGTAGAGAAAGATCTTTCCCTTGCGGCAGCATACAGCCACTTATCAGGGTAATACTTACAATTACGAAAAAATTCTCTTATATATACCGTAAAGTTGCCTTCTAGCATACACAGAAAATTTTATGAGCCCATACGATCATATGTAAGCGAGACCTAATTTCAAGGGCAGACACGCATGGGGGATGAACATTGCCTCAAGAATAAATTTGCACTGTGCAAAAAAATATTTATCCTGCAGTGATATATAAAACATTAAAATATATATATTTCTGTTTTATTTTTATTTTTATATTTTTGCTCCAATTTGTATTATACAAAAAGACCGTGTGAACTTGAAATACTATTTTTAGTTTACATTGAGTTTTTCATGCACATTATGGATGATCAGTCAACTTGAAAATTGAAGCAAAATATATTTATTGCTCTCTGGAACTAATTCATGGTGCAAAATAATCCCACGCAAACATGGTGAGAAAAAGAAACGTCATGATAATGAAATAAATGTATAGAGAAACTTGAATATAAATGTATATATACATGAAATATATACATAAATAGATACATGTATTCTGATGAACGAAATAAACGCAACAAAAAAAAAAAGAATATTATCAAGAAGCCCTTGGCAAAAATCAGTCCCGGTATGAGTGCACAAGTTTGATTGGGAAAAAGCCTGAGAACATTATAGTCTCCATGAGAAGTTAGTGTAGTACGTAAGCCGTGCACACAGGATAATTCAATCAATTAGCATTTCTCAGTGGACTCAACATCACGTCGTCTTGATCGCACTCGCATGCAATTCCCAGGATGAGTCTCAATGATAAACATAATATATATACACATACAATATACATACGTCAACAATATTCCATCTGACATATTACATACCCTAACCGAAAGATATTTTATTTATGTATATAATACTTATATGCACATATGAATATTTAAAAATGATCTAAATCAGATATCTAAATTCAGTATATTATTAATTATGAAATAATGAAATGATATCAGCTTACGCTTCCACTTCGAAGGTTTCCTTGTCTACATGACCTGGTGCACACTCGACTGGCTGTTGATTGTAATGGTGAATCCCAAGAGTTTTCATGCCCATTTTATACTGCTCCAAGGTTATTTTGCCAACACCTGAAGGATCCAAGCTTTGAAACATGCTCTCAATATGTCTAGATAACAAAAATAAATCATAGACATAATACAAAGAATAAAAAATAAATAAAATCATAATGATATAGGAGATTTTTATTTGTTTATATGTGTGGAAGAACATTAGTAATGTGATCATTAGATTCAACTCGCTATCCTATATAATGATAAAGCTATTGTAAATTTAGAAGCATATTCAGTGAGTCGTGTTCCATTTGTGATGCATAGTTGCATTAGCGAAACGATCATTATATTTTTATATTTATATACATGAATACTTTTAGGAGAATGGAATCTGTGGGTGCTGTACGGAAGGTTTCGGTGTTCGTTTATATAAACGATGTCCTGATGGTAGGGATATGATGTGGCATCGCTAAAAGAAGAATGAGGAGGTGTAACGGAGCTACATTGGACTTCAAGAACCCAGAGACAATTTGTTGGCGGGTCCTCTCTCTGATTATAGGTGGCGAGAGTTGGAAGAAACGTATAAGAACGAGTCATGGACATGAACAAAAGTTAATTTATACTTTATGGAACACAGTCGATGTAGGTTGTATTATAAAAATCTTTTGCTATATAATACATAATTTTTATTGATAATAAAATTAATAATGTTTCCGGTTCGATAAATTGTTCAATGAATGTAGATCCTAAACATGGGAATTGATGATTATTTTAATATTAGAAACTTGCATGCACTTTTTTCTTTTTTTCATCTACATATATTTATATTGAATGTTTATATTGATTCTGTTTATAGCCATCGTCGTCGTATAGTTGGATGCACGTGCGGATACAAGCAAATCAAAGTATATAAGCGCAACGAGATAAAACAACTGCGCGACCAAGTCTCAAATTATTGAATTTCACCGCCCACTCAAGCCGTGACTGTTTTATATACCGGCTATAGGATTTCTTATTCTTTTTTGTTTTATTTTTATACAGTAATTTTCTTCAATTCCCGTTTGTCACGAGCCCAATGAAATTTGCCCCGCTCATCTTTTTCGTAAAAACCGCAAAATGAAATTATCCAACTGGGCGTTGACAAAGTTTGCGTCTGTATTTATATGTCAATCAACGTTTGAATGAGAGGGAGTAAAATAGCGGTAAACAAAAAAAAATATATAGTAGAATAATGAGGGTAAGAAAAAATAATAATAAATAAACTTAATGAGTGTAATGAACTGTACAATTATAACAAACTTTTCTATTTTCAGGGGCTGGATGGATATATATTGTATATAATAGAATTTTTTACCTGGTAGTAAAAAGCAGTGGTGGTTCACCCAAGCCTGACTTAAAGAGCATACACTTGTCCAAAAGATATCCGAGATACTCAATAGGATCGTCTGGCTCGTCAACTAGCAAATGTCCAATTAGAAAATTGAACAAATCAAAGATCTTACGTTGAGTGAGATAATTTTGTGCGTGCTGCTGTGCAGTTGTCATATGAGCCTGAAAAATTATCAAACATGGATAAATATTCAATTGAAGACAAAAATATTTATACAAGGATATATATGCGAATATACATATAATCACAGTTCTGATTCAAATATTTTTTCTAAGAAAAAATTGTTTCATCGCGTGCCAAACACTACTCAAGTCTGGTATTTTAGGAACGCACCACAGTATTCCTTCAGGCATGTATACATTTTTGCCAATTTTTAGAGAGTATAAATGGGTGTTTCGTGCACGCCATCATTCGTTGTCCATTGACTAAAATTCAAAATAGAAGAAAAAACACATTTTTTTTTATTAGAAAAGAATTCACAAAAGCCCATGTATAGCATCAAACGATTATCTTCATAAAACTTATTATATATTTGCGGGGGCTGAAATAGAAAAATGGACATTTAAACGTTCCGGATGCCAGTGAAATTGGTGCGATTCATCGAAATTTATAGTGGATAATGGGATCTAGATGGTGTTGGTTAAACCAAAATTCATACATATAGCTTGAAAAAGTGGATACATAATCAAGCGGGGGCGCCTCAGGCAATATATTCTTCAAACCCCGAATTCTCCCGCAGCTTAAATGAATTTATATTTATCGACATTCTTTCGTGGCGCAAACGCGACGATGTCTTTCTCTCTCACATTTTATTACTTCTCTTTCCTCATTATCAATGTTTCTTCTTGTTATATATTTATTCTCAGGCGTATACAAGCAACAAGTGTCCAACTGGGTCTTTCAAAAATTCCAAACAAGCGTCTTCCGTGTTGGAGTATCACCTCAACCAGTCATTACTTCGCCTTATGGCCCTCTACTAGCCGCGAGGATCTCATGGTAGTGAATAAATAATGTTTGTCGAAGCTATTACCCGCGCGAATAGATGGGGGCTCCATCCATCGGTTGGTTGCGCATTGGCGGCACGACATTTCCTCTTCATCTTCATCGTCTCTTCTTCTTCTTCTTTTACTTCTCCTCCTGCTTCTGCTACACGTTTATATTACGTGCCTTGAAGCAGAGAAACATTACATATACTCTCGTATATTAAATCTCTTTCGTTGTAAATGTTTATATACATGCATACACTGTTTACCGTAATTCTTTTCACATTTACTTTGGCCTGATGGAAGCATCAGTGTGCTTGAGTAAAATCCGTAATACCTTCAACCTACTGCCTTTTTATTTGACAGCTACCAATCATCAACATGAAGAACGAGGCTTATGGGATACACTATACAATTAGCTTCGTTTTTATTTTATAAACAAATAAAATAAAATGAAGAAAAAATTAATAAATTGCTTGATGATTTATTTACACGATTATATAGAAAAATTAATTTAGCGGCAGGACACAAAGGAACAGTTTTGAATTAACCAATGATATTATTATTAAATATAAAGTCAATTGGTACCCGCATAATAAATGTATTGGTTATGTGCGCAATTTTTTCAATGACTCTTTTACTTATACCACACGGCTAAAAGTGCACGATGATAAAAAAAAGAAAGGAAGTGCCCTTCGTGTGCAGAATTTCAGTGGGGTCATACACATATACATAAATGTATATACGATTAAATAAAGAGGAAATTAGGGCTGATATCGCCACGTGTCATACACGCGAAAGAGGGGCACAATATTCCCCTCTCGATGCATACATGAAATAATATCGGATATATGTCGTGTGGGTACCGTGGGAAATTAATGTTGGTCTGCTACAAATATAAACGTATATAACATTGAGAGATATAAATTTGTGTAACGTGGCGTGACGTTTCGTCAGACCTTCAACTCAACAGCATTTGTATATAATTATATAGATGTACAATTTGTGCGTTGAAATTTATTAAAAAAAAAAAAAAAAATAGATAATAAAAAATTTACAGATAAAGATAAACATCTATATCACTTATTAGAAACATTAATAATAATGCATGAGCATAAATCCTAACGCAAATGTTACGATGTGTATAATTAAATATACACCTGGTGTTGAAGGAAAAAAAAAAAAAAGGAATGATGTGTCTTCAAGTGAGAAAAGAAATAACGGGGTAGGTTGTGTAAATGTTTCTACATATATACATACATATATACATACTTATACATATGCACATGTATATGTTTGTGTCTGAGTGAATTTGAACTTTGGGTCTCACGTGCAGTGGCCACGCGGCGGATTAGGGGTTGCTATTATTAAGCACACACGATGACGATGACTCCCCTGCGAACTCCCTGGGTCTCTTGTTATACTGGGCTGTTTATGTATGTGAATATATGTATAGATATATATTCTATGGTATTATTTATGCCTGTGGGAAACTTTGGAGTTTCACATGCACACACGTTCAAAGCAATAATAAACATAAGAGAAACGGTGTCTATTCCGTCTTGCCCCCGTTAAGGGGCCCGCACCCTACGGCCTGCCAACCTACTTACCGTGTTCACGTGACCATGTGTATGTGTGTTGTATGCATGTATGTACATATGTATATATAAAGTGTACTTGAAGAACTGTACAGTCCCACGGAAACTGATTAATGTTCATGTGGGCGATGAAAGAGACAAGAAAAAAATTGACGTAAAAAAGTGCCAAATGTTTTGGGATATGTTTATGACTTTTTGGGGGCTTTTGCCAGAGAATTTGTTTTTTCTTTTCGTTTTTTTTTTCTAGTATTTTTTTTTTAATAATTTTGATGATGAGAATTGGAAGATAAAGAAATATAAAATGTGTTCCCTTACCCCGCAAGAATCGCCAACGGTGATGTTGCTATTCTCGCCCGTTATTGTGCCCCTCGATGAACGTTCATCCGACCCTTCCGCGTAATTTGGTGCCTCGGGCGGTGCTTTTGACTTTATTTCACCGCCGCTAGCTTCCTGGACGCTCATTATATTTCTCCTTTCTTTTCAATGTGTAAATGTATATATGTATAGATGCCAAGGGTTGGCCCCGTCGAGATTGAATCGAAACAATAATTTTTTTTATTCAAAATTTTCAAGATGAAAGTTTTTAGTTGGTTTTTAGACAGAGTGAACTGATGTTGGCCCATTTCTATTTTCAATTGTTTCTTTGGAATTTTTTTTTTGTTCTTCTCATGAATGACAACGTGAAAATGCACATACACACAATAGATTTAACAATTTACATCTATTTAAATCATTAATTAATAATTACAATGAAAACTTTTCAAATATTCACGCATGGTATTTCATTGGTTTTATTTTTTATTCATTTTTTTTATTTCTCAACTTACAAGTCCCACTTGAATCCTCTGTCTCCAAGTGCTGAACCGGTCGATTCAACTTCCTCTCCCTCTATATACTGTATACGCAGTATATATATCCACCATCTTTGGCCGATCGACGAGAGAAACGAACCAAAGAAATGCGCAATGTCAGACGCTCGTGCTCGCGCGCGTTGATCCTGCTGCAGCTCTGATGGCGATTTTCTAAGAAACCCTCTCGCGCAACCCCTTTTATGCAGCCATAAAAGGCTCGTGCCTATACCTCGTGAACTGGACCCTGAAAGTCTCGAACCGTCTATGGTCCAACAAGATGACTTTTTTTTGTCGTTTCATTTTTTTTAAATATACATACATATTCGTGCATGCGAGTGCATTTGTGACGAAAAAAAAATAAATAAATTCACAAACGACAAACTGCATAATCATTATGGTAGCTTCATATACCTGCAACAACTTGCCGACACAAGTTTATATACATTTCCAATCCAATCGTATTTCAACTGTATATACTTTATTATTATTTTTTTTTTTACTCATAAATTTCATTCACTAATTTACAATTAAATTTATACAATATTATATACTCTAATACATTAAGCCTTAAATTGTCATTCCATATAAAAACACTAACCTAATAATTTTTTTCTATTTCAGAAAACGTACAAAAAGTAAAAATAAATAAGCCAATGATGTACATTGTAAAATGACGACAAGAAGAAAAGGGATATTGAAGAACGATCGAGATTCAAGATGTGGCTGCAAATAAATCAGAAGCGCGCGCGCTCGATCGACAAACACTGAACAATTTATATACACATATATATATGTATAACCTTTGTGTTTGTGAGCAATCAAAGCAGAGAAGAGAATAGAAAGAGAACGGACCATGTGCGTTCGCGAGATGGTGAGTCAGCATTCGCAGCAGAGCTCAGACAAGAAAATTAATATTAATGTCGATACACGATGACAGTAGAGCAAAGCACGCTGGCACTCATGTTCGTACATATATACATAAAATGGTTTTTTATATATATATTTATTTTCTCTTTTATTTGCACAAAACGCCATTATCGTTCACCAATGTACTGACGGATATAATATATAATTATAGATAAATAATCAAAGCGTAAATATCTGCGTTTTAAAAACAAAAATACATTTTGATGGAGTATCAATTATTTATAAACATATAGAAAAATTTATTCAGATATATATATACACATGTATACACATCAAATACATATCAAATGGACAAAAAGTCTAAATACCGGTTTTGCTAAACGGCTTTTAGGTAATACAGTATGGTTTTTCCTTGAGGATTATTATATTCTGTCTGAGACTTTAATAGCAATATGCTTTCAAAGGATGTGCGTATTATATATAGTTTTGGAATTTGTGTGATACTTCATATGGTAGAGAGTTATTGAGAAATTTGAGATGATGACTTTGTATAGAGGAACAAAGATAAAGAAAGTATTTAAGTTATAATAAAAGAGCTTAAGACACTTGTCCATTTATAACCTTTGTACGTGGCATTCAATCGATGCTAACTGAATTCCATTGAATAATTATTGTATCCGCAAGAGGTCGTAATACCACGTTCCACAACAATAATCGTAAGAACGACAGTGTCACATACCTCTGACAGTTTTTTCCTTTATATACATATATAAACGTTATTTTATATCTAGCTGAAGTTAAACGTTGAGTGCACTTTCGAATCATCTTTTCCCGTATCATCGTATCTTATATTAGTTATTATTATTTTTTTTTTTGTTTCATTGAAGTGACCGTGTCGCTCTTCCACTTTGGAAATAAGATGGCGCGAGAGCACTTTTGTTTCTACCGTTACATCTCTCGGGCCATCACGAGTATATATATTGTATATAAGTGAGATGGAGTATGAGTAATAAGAGAGAAAAGGAGAGTCTACAGGGTCATTATCTTTATCAATCTCTGCTGGAGCGCCGCGTTCGCCAGCTCCAACGCGTTCGTGACCATCTTTGGTTGAGGACGAGTTTATATATACGGAAGACAAAGTATATTGCGAGAGGAGTAGCCACTTCTCCCGTGTCTCTTTTGCGTCGGATAATGCTTTATACGTTTTAACTGACTCGTCCTCACTGACTGCATATATATATATATATATATATATATATATAAATATAAATGTTTATAATATTACTATCGCATTTCTTTCACTTTAATCTTCGTCTTTCACATCGACCCCATGCGATTATTGCGCGCGTTTGCGGTCCGGTCCAACGAGATACTTAAAACTCGCACGCGCGCTATCATCGTCTGCGCGTATGTACATACTTGTTTTTACACCTCGTTTTTGTATATAATATTCAGAGAAATATATACAAATATATATGCAGTATTATATATAAATCATAAACAATTTTTTTTTATTGTATATAAAAATATTTATTATATATATATATATGTGCATTTATATTAGTGATCTTTTTCAAGTCCTGTCACGTATAAATGTCTGATTAAATAATTTTTTTTCTATGTTAAAAATTCGTGTAGAGCAGTTTGAATACATAAAAACTACACGCATATCCACTTTATATACTTTATATCCATAAATTTATCTTATTCATAAAATATATGTGTATATATGTATGTATAACTGGATAAGATTGAAGTACTTTTATCCAACAAGAGCTCCCCTGTAGAGTTTACGGTTTTTTTTTTAATCTTAAATCTCAAGAATGCTAGTTTATTTTTGGATTTGTTGAATTAATTATTCAAGGTACATCAGAAATTACATACATATCCGTATGTAATATTGCATATATATATATATATACACAAATATAATATACATATTATACATGTTGATCTACCCTTGAAGAAAAAAGCTTGACCAATAAATTTTTGCCTCTATTAGCACTTATTTTTATTCTCGTATTATTATTTATATAATATAATATATTTGTATAGATATTTTTGTTATGTATTATAGATATTTTACGCCAGTTGCTTTCAATATTATATATGAGGGTAGAGAATAGACACATTTCAAAGTGAAAAGGAGCAGCCCTCTTACACCACACTCACTATAATCCTAAAATATATTGGACCAGAGTTAAATTTTTCACGCGTCAGCAAGGATATTATGAAAAAAAAAAAAGTGGGTGGATCACATTGAAGAAATGTATTGAGGTGTGTATATACAATAAAAGTTATTCAATATTTAACAAATTCAACCATTTATATATTATTATATTTTTTTTTTTATTAAATTCTATACATGTATATATAGTGTAGTATAATATTTATTTGATTTATTTATTTTTTAGTTAGTCGAGAGTGGAAGAAATATAAATTGTGCAGAGATGCCAAGTTTTGGTTTTATTTGAAATCTGAGAGCTTGGGCAGTACAAACCTTTGAAGCAAATGGCAATATGCTTGTTCTGTGTACGGCGACGTATTATATATATACATAGATATATATATATACATATATACATAGAGAAAGCAACGACGACGGAGAGGAATCGTAAAAGAAGGCGCCAATCTTGGTGTTATGACGGTATATACGCGTCCCCTCGTATATTTTCAAGGTTGAAACATCAGAAAGAATGCGAGTGTTTATAATGTCTCGAGACGTTCCGCAAAACGTGACCGGATGGTTCAAAAATTAAATTAAAATTCACACTTTGTCCATTAGTATAAATATGTGAAGAGAATATATCTCATTTTTATTGTATATTTATTTTCTTATTTATATTTATCATCGGTAGCTAAATTTTAATTTGTCATTTTATTATATTTGATTAATTATTCACGCGTGTAAATTTTTTTTTTTGCTTTCACCCGCATTCATTTAGTCATCCGGCATTGTTGTGTTGTACATATATATCCCCAACTAAATACAATACATATGGCCATTACATATACTCATGATGTATCTTACTACGCATCCTATGCCTCATCCGGTATCATCCTACTTTGCTTGCGTCATTATATAATGCGTTCCCAGTGTTATACATAGTTTTTTTTTTCTCTGGCATTTTTTTGTCATTCGTTTTTTAACATGGCTCTTTTTTTTTCTGCAGCTCTTTTTCAAATGAGGCCATAACATCAACCACCGTACAATGTCAAAGCCAAGAGTCGTTCCTTTTGCGGGACGATGAGCCACTCAGATAAGAATTATTGAATGGTAAAAGCCAATACATATACCCACCTACCTACCTGCGAGCCTGCCTTTGGACATCATCAGTTTCGATAACATTTAACGGTAACGGAAATATAAGTATATGTACCGATGATGAAGAAAGCTGATAATGGAATGAGTAACCAAGTGCAGCATATATGCATCTATATATAGATATTAAATTATACTATATACTATGTCAGAAGAAAACGACCTCCTAGAATTTTTCGCCACAGACTGCTGCACACGTGTTATACCGTAAAACCAACTCCATGAATGCCTGGACCTGCGACACGATCACGCAATATTTTTTGCATCACCAACAGGCAACAACGCACAATAATATATATATATATTTCCAAGATATAACCGAGAATGGTCGTAATGATTTTTCTTTATTCTCTATTCAACATATTTTTTGTTGTGTAGATATAAAATAAAAGCTGAATGTGCTGCATAATTGGTTCGCTACATTTTACGCAGAAGGATGCAGAGAAAGAATTTGAAAATAAATAAATAAATAAAAGCAGAGAGGGAAAATTCATATGGATAGTTTAAAGTCTAAACTCTATCGTAGTAATATCTAAAGGTGTTAGAGGCAACACTATACAAGAGAGAGGGTTTTTGATGATTAGGTATGGTGTGCTAATGGCACTCTCGGCATCATCAGACAAAGCATCTCTCTGTCAAATCTCATTGAATATTGCTTTTGACATGCTGTAAACACACACACACACACACACACATATAAATACCACACCTATACTTTGAGAATTTATCATCACCATAAAAAACATTTTGTACATATAACTAGAATTTTTAAATTAGAAATGAAGAGAAAAAAAAGTAATAAACAACTTGAGTAGCTGAAAAAAAAAAATCTTTTCTTTTTTTTTTTTTAATTTTCATATAAACCCACACGGGGGAATATACGGAAATTAGTTGGAGATAGATGGCCTTCGCTTTTGTGTTGAACTAATAAAAATAACCAACGATGAGTCATCAGCTTTGCTACATCAATGATTATCACATATTTTTCATGTGTATTATATAATTTTGACCGGGTTTTGAGGGCCGAATTTTGAAGTATATATTTGTGAGATCGAGAATGAAATTCAACAGCAACCAGAAGCAAAATCTTGAGTTTTGTATACATTGAAGCAAAGATTCAATCCCAACGCCAGCATATAAATATTATTCATTAAATATACTGTTTGGACTCAACGTATATAAATGCGAATTAGAATTAGCTACAAGATTTTTAAAAGTAAAGGTATATAAAATATATAGATATACATATGGATAAATAAAAGATTTTGTGGGGTAATGTGATCCATTGAGGTAGCTGTGTTCGACAGTGCTCAAAGAAGTAAAATATAAGAGAGATAAAAGAATATAGTGTGAGCGAGAACTGATGGTAACACGAGACTCAACGGCAGTTGGATCCGCTCGACTAATTTGTGAAATTTAATCAACTGCGCCAATACCGTGTATATATATATATGTATGTTGGTATACGGTACGTACCAATATGTATATGCGTATATACATGCAGTATACACACGTTGAGTTATCTTACTTCAGCATGAATCTGTCGATGTAAACGTGAGTAAATTTGATATGTCACGTGCGCTTATAAAAGGGTGGTCCATCTATCGTGATCTACTCGACAGGAGCTTCAAAGATATATAATAATATAAAGATATATATAATGAAAAAAATAATATAAATATAAATAATGATCAAGCACAATTTTTAATTTTCAGATAAATTTTATCCACGACTATTTGCAGAATATCTTGATGACTATTTATCTGGATATAAACTTGACTCAATTTGACATAAGTAAATGAGCTTCCCTATGTGTATACATATCCATATATATACATACATGGAGAAAATAGTGCATTGCAGTTGGTAATTAGATGCTAATCGAGAGTGCAGCACACAGGACAACGATCTTATCTGACACAATGCTGAAATATATATATAGTCTTATCGTCAGGCGGTTCCGGTCAAAGCCCACACGTCCATTAAATACTGAAATGATACAATAAAGTATGAAATATAAACCACTCTTTATATAATATATTATACATGTATCTATCTACGTCTTGATATATATATTATTCTTGAGAAAAAAATATCTTGGAATAAAAACATCGTTTTTCTACGTACCTGGTTAATAAATGTGAATATATCAACCGAAATCGCTACATATATATTCTCTTTGTTTATAAATTATATACAGTTTACAATGAACGTATATAAATCAAGCGATGAACGAACTAAAAAGACAAAAAAAATAATAAATATAAAAATGAGGTTTTGAGGTTATACACAGGGCGTACATAAGTGATATTGTAAGAGTAAATTATGTCCATTGTGCAACTGGTACTCTTAAAACTAAAGATGCTGGACTTTACTGATGCCTTGACCATGTAAAATGTAACATCACTGAATATATTCTTACTTATACATATAAAATATTGTGTATATATTTATATATATGTGTATGATGGTTTAAAGCAAAGAAGGAAGAACCGAGGAGTTGCGAGTTTTACTATCGCAATACATATCTTAAACGTGACTGTCGGATTCTACTGCCCCCGCACATCCATAAACTTTGTGGCACGGGACACATCTGTTCTCCACCTTATATTCATCGTATACATGTAATTCTCTATACAAAGTTCTGCACCTTAATATATATATGTACATAAGTACTGTCATCTGAGAATCTGCGGCTATGTCTTTTTCGCTGGAGTATAATATAATATGAATTGGCGTGTGCAACTCACGTAATAAACTTTCTGGTTTGTATATATACACATAATTTTAACTTTCAATTATATGAATTCATAATTTATTTATAATAATATCTTGTATGATAATGCATTAATTTTTGTTATGCAGGCAAACAAAGACTGGAAGCCGACACGATATATTAGGAAAAATACACACTAATAGCTGCTATGGATAATATGATGGATTTTTTCTTCCTTTTATCTTTAAAAAGCCACATGGAGATGAAAGTTTAAATTTTTTTTTTATAGGCTTGAGAGGAACTTGGCATAAATCCATATCTTTATGTCAATTCTTGGAGAAATAATGTATATTTATGTATCAAGGTGTGTATATGTATAAGTTTATATGTATATTTTATATTTGTTACAGAGTGAGTATATAATACAAAGACGCTAATGGACTCTGTTTATACATATATGCGAATGGTACGAGGTTGAAGATAGGTTTGGCGAAATATAACCAAGAGACATATACACTCGAAAAAAAAAAAGTCCTGCATAAATTTGATGCCAAAATGCTTCAGGATAAACAATAGGGTTGGTGTGTGTATATAATCCACGTACAATAAGGAGAGATTGGGTTTGTTGGAGTGCTGTGTTCGATATGTTGCTGGTTTTGGTTACAATCAAGTTCAGTCATGGGTGCGCCATATATACAAATGCACTTTCTCTCTTTTTGTTTCATTTCATTTCGAGTTTTTTCGACCAATCACTTTTTACTCTCTTTCATTCTTGCTCCAACACAATGAGCACTTTTGTATATGATCAGTTTTCATAAAACGTGAATAATGTTACACATCCTCTGGATGATTAATCCAAAAAATATTTGTCTTATATTTGCGCTCTTGATTCTCTAGAAAAAATTTATAAAAATTTAATATATAGAAATAAATAATGAAGTAATTTATTTTTCAATATGTTTTATACGCGTTCAATAAAATATTTATAATATTATTATTTTATAATATATTGAAACATGAGCTTACGTAATAATTTGTGACAGAAGCGAGAGGGCTGTAGCATATACGTGTATATATATATGAGACGTTTCACGCACGATCGATTGGCGAACCAGTTTGCAATGTAATATTAATATTTTTTTCTTCATCTTTACTTTTAGATTTCTTCCTTGACTATATACGCGTATGTAAGTGCCACAAGCTTATATATATGTATCAATGCAAGATGGTGTACGATTTCTGTTCGCCACAATGTTGAATGCACAACACGCGCACTTTGTTGATGACGATGACGACGGTCAGTACATATATGCAGTATATATATCTATGTATTATAGAATTATATGAGTGTATTGTAATTGAACCGGTTCTATATATCTCTACTTGCTGATTATTCTATTCGTGAAACTTGTAATCTTATTTAAGCGCACAACTGCTTCACAAAGTTATATTGAGATCTTGACATACATCCATTTATTTAAAATATTAATTTTTTATATATGGATATAAATAAATATGTATAGTTGTTAAATTACTTATTTACAAGCTGGCCAAGCTTAAAATATTATTATTTTTCCGCGCTAATATATGATAATTATATACATACTAGCTACTATGATAATTAACAGTCACTTTATATATTATAAAAAATTTATTTCTTCATTATTTTCACTTATTTATATTTATTTATATATAGTTTTTTCTTTTTAGGATCTCACATTACCACACAAAGGTGTTCAGTATTATAATATTATGTATCCGACAGTTGACTTGTGCCCGCTCCAATCAACGCTAAAGATAAGAACAGTGGCACAAACTTTCACATCAAGAAATATATATATTCATGGGTGTTTCAAACTATAAATATACATATAGTAATGAGCAGTAGGTGAGCGTAGGAGTACAAAGTGTTGTATGGACACGTGAAGTAAAAATAAAAAAATGAAATAAAATGAAATGTGAGTGAGACAAACGGGCATTTGAACAAGAAGAGAATGAGTCCGGTTTTGAGAGCGAGTGAACGTTACCGACTTGTGCCATTAGGGAATGATAATAACAATGATACGAAGAAAAGGGAGTACCGGACGAAAGCCGAAAGCCTTTTTGAGCACGAGCGAGCATTATTATTGTCCTTCTCATGTCCACCAGACCACTCTCTTTCTCGTTCCTTTATTCCTTGCATCAGAGTATTTCGCCCGGGAGCAAGAGGTATAAAGTGTTCCATACGATTTTTAACGATCGTCGAAAACGAGCTGTGGTGCTTCTCAAGAGACCGAAACGTACGTCATGCATAATGCAGAGGATGCCCAATTCTCTGGGGACCTTTTTGGGACTTGACCAAGGGGGCGCCATATATCCATAATACTTCTCTTATATATATATTCTTTCTCTCATATTTTAGGCAATGCCAAAAGGTCTTTAATATGTTCTGTGTATATATAAGCTAAACCCCAAAACAACGCACGTGTTTTGTCATGAAATGTATTTTGACTCTTGTCTTTTTACAAGACTATACACTTTACGTGATGGTTACCATATCACGATGATCGTCTTGTATATATATATGCCCCCTGATGTTTTGAAAGGATAAAAGCAACCACGTGGGGTCGTTTTAAAAAATGCTGATTCACTCGTTGGCTTAGCAAAAGAGATTTTACTCCAATGACCAATCAAGTTTCTCTCTGTGAGATCTTTTTCATTTTACGTTTATATAAATAACAAAAATAAATTCTTCATTACAATATATTGTGTTGTAATAATGTATTTATTTATGTGTGTATATAATATATATAATTTTTTATTTATTTATTTCAGGTATTGTAGCTGTGATGCAGAGATTAAGTTGTCTTTTGGTGATAATAACGGCATTACTAAATCAACGGTTACATATATAAAAGTTTCGTGAGGATGGAAAGCGCATCGTCGTTGTTGTTTTCGAGACAACTTGTAAGAAAGACGTGAAATGAGATTATTATACGATGGTGGTCGTATAAGTTGACGACAAGCCGGTTTATCTCAGTCGCGAGCGGCGTCAATGTGCACACACGAGTCATGATCGGTCATGCGCACACGAGAGAACACGAAATAAAGCATATGAAAAATCGTTTTTGATGGAACAGAGAGAAATATATTATGTCTGAAAAAATTAAATCAGCTACACACGTAACAAATATTTTTTTTTTTTTTCATTTATATGTTGAAATACTTTAACCTTTTATTTATTATTTTTTTTCATTAACGATAGTTCCTTTTTCTCTTTTTATAGTTTATATTCTCAGAATAAATATATGAATCATTTTTGAGTACATATATTTAATGAAAAATTTCGAGATAGTGAATAAATAAAAAAAGAAAAAAAATACAGAAAGATAAGGCAGAATGAGATATATCAGAGCAAACTCATGTCCTGTATGTGCAGCTCAGAATAAATATAAAGATAACCATTATTTAATAATATTGATACAGGCAGATATGCATTCTGAATATAATCTTGGTATTATGGATTGCTCGCACCTGCACACCTTTATCTAATCTTTATAAATACATACATACACAATATACATTTATACATATTTATATTTATATAGATACATAAACTCTCGAACTCTTGAGCTATTGATGTGATTAAAATTGAGGATATCCTGCCAGTAAATTCTTCGTATAATCAAACAGCAAAAATACATACAATGGAAAAAAAAAAAAATTATAAGTAACTGACCAGGTATAGAGCAAGTTTGAAATGCTGTGGGCAACCGAAGTGCATTGTAAACATACTTCATTCGTCGTCACAGATCTGAAGTATGAACGCGAAGAGTACCTATACATATAATCTCAAGGCAAAATATATTTCAAGAGGATAATGAATGTATATATTCTCTTGGTTGAGTTCAAAAGCATAAACTCAAGACTATGGAAATATAGTTTGCTGAAAGAAAATAGTTGGAGAAAAATACAAACAGCCATTTTCTAAGATGATAAAATTTTTCATATCCAGCATGGATAAATTCTATTATATTATGTATTATTAATATCATAATGTATAACTTGTGTATTTTTATTAATTTATTTATATTATTCAATTGTAACTCATTTTCATTAATGATTATTTTATTAATGAATTCATAGTTGATATATAATTAATTTATAATATAAATTGAAACTTTCAGTTGATCAATGATGCATCACTTTAAGGTTAATAATTAATTATTTTAATTACTATTTCTTATATATTTATCATGTTAAATATTTTTTATATACAAAAAGAACAAATCACTTATGAGGATTTGTAAATATTTTTCTGTAATAGGTCTGTTTGAATTTCAAGAAATGTTTTATAAAATTGTACGTATTTTATATGATTATATAACCATTTGAATTTAACCGTTAAGTCGCCATATTGAATTTATACAGTGGCACACTGACATTTTTATTTCGCCTATCTTGTCTATGATACATCAAGGAATTTGTGTGAAATAGGAGAACGTAATACGCAGAATCTGATTGTTGATTGTTACACTAAATAATACATTATGAATTTTCTCCGTTGCAATAAATGTTATGAACCATTAAAATCGTCCAATCCGCCATTTTCTCTAACACAATGTGGACATATTTTTTGCCACAAGTGTCTCAGTAGCGGTATGGGTAATAAATACAAACTAACCAAGGCTATTTTTACTGTATTATCGTATATTACATAGCAATAATTATGAATTTTTTTTGTTTGTACAGATAAACAATGCTTTGAGTGTAAAACACAAGTTGAGTCATTACCACTAACACAACCTCTACCTGATGGTGTAGCGTCACTTTTTATACCTGCCCCCGAGCTTTTAGATCAATTTTTATTTACATATAAATTCCAACATGCTGAAATGATGATTACTATGCGTCGTTTCGAAGAAATTGTAAGTATAATATTATTTATACATCCATATTTAATATTGAATAATTTCGATAAAAATAAAAATGTGATTTTTTTTTATATTTTGTAGGAGAAAAAATACAATGGAATGAAGACGGCTTATTGGAAATTGAGAAAACATTATGATGATTTAACAAAAGCATATAAACGTTTGCAAGAATCTCCATTACAATGTCAGCCAACTCAAAAAGTAACACCTATTCAACATACCCAGGGTTATGTTAATTTTCCACGTAGTTATTTTGTAAATGATTGCCCATCAAATAATAACCAAATAAGAAACAATATCAATCGATCGAGTCAACTAATAAGAGGTCCAATGATAAACAATGGACGAGCTAGGTAGATGAATATTAAATCATTATTTATTCTTATTTTAAGCAATTTAACAATTTTGGAATTGTATCTCAAACTTTATGTTCATTATATAGATTCAATATGAATAATTGTCAAGAGGGATATCAAACTGATGATTCGATGAATTCAATACCAGGTAATCATGTAAGAAATGGTATTGAAACTCCACCTATTACTCCAGACGTTGGTATATTTCGCATTCCCAATGTGAGGAATTTGCCACGATCTGTTGGAACATCATCAGGTACTAGTAGGAATAGTAATGATAGTGTTAATACTCCATTAAACCGTAACAAAATGTTCTAATAAAAATAGAACTAAATCAAATAAATTTACATATTACTACGTCATTATATAGATTATTAAAAAAATTTAATTAACTGTTATTAATCACAAAAAGAAATAATTATTTTCATTTCATTATATAATTTTGAGGTTATTCAAAGACTAAACAAATTTCACCTCAAAAATTGATTCGAAAACTTGAATCAATGTATTTGATGTATATCCATATTCAACTGTACTAAATAGTTGTAATAAAACATCATGTTAATATCGTTTCAACATTTTTTTCTTCATCAATTTATTTATTAATATTATAGATAACTAGATCAAAAAACGAAATCAACATGTTCTCATTTTTTTTTCCCCAACAAATCTAGAGAAAGTAAATTTAAATAATCTCAACATATGAATATAAACTTGACTTTCTATTACGAATCTTAGCGAATGGCCAAACGGAAATTATCAATAAATCTTTCGACGACAGTTACGTCGTTGAACTCGCAAATCTTTTATATAATGCCCGGATACATATATATACATACATATAAATATAATCAAAGTATATTTATTGCACCGGATGAGATATATGTTGGCATGTATGACACGGTGGGTCATGTGTGCGTCATAAGAATTACAAATGAATAATCTTTGTCAACGTACCAATGAAACTTTTGTGATTTCAGACACCTGGTTCATCATCGAAATAATTCGATGTGCATATACAGTGTGTATACTGTCCTGCACTTTTATTTTATTTACATTGTCCCAATAGACGATGATTGAGGTGAAGTATAGTGACACCATAAAAATTTAAAAAAGAAAAAAATACTACATAATAAAGAACACAAACAGGAAAAAAGAGAGAGGCATTAATAATACGAGTATTTGAAATGTGGCTTGACCCTTTACGTCACCGAGGCCGACGAGTTTGGTTACATTTCATGGTGTTCCAGTTGAACGATCGTGGCTTGCATAAACGATCGTTTTCTCTCGCTTTGGCTGTATACAGTGTCTCTTATATACATGCATATTCGAGATGTGATATGGGAGTGGTCCCTTCTATATATGCACATAGGTACAGTGTATATACATGGACTCTGGTGAGTGCGTTGGAGAGAATTGTATCGAATACGAGATCATGGACTGTTAAGGATGCAAAAACCAAATCGATATATACATATGAATGCATAAATGAAATATATAATATATTATATATATATCTATATGTATAAAGGATGAGAGAAAAAGATTCTTTATTGAAGATGCTTATACGGTTGCACTAAATAAATCAAACTATATACATTGTTGATTTATCGAAGAATTTACTTCGAAGCAGTTTGTGTATGTATACGACGCAACGAGCGTAATTAGGCCGATATACCTATCTTTTCTGCGGTATATATATTCATGAAACAAAGACGAGGAATAGTGGAATAATGTAGGAAGAAATAAGATACCTCTATAGAATGAGAATGGAGAAAACCTGTTCGTGGAAGAGACGAGAACGCGAACATTGGTATATACTCTTGCCTCGGGCGCGCCCGTGCTGCATACGATTACAACGCACGTTTCGTACCTATATATGTCTGAATTTCTATATCCACGCGCCATTATCTCTATAACTTTAATCGAACCTGAATTTCAATTGTGTATATATATATATTAAATCATTATATATTCTCTCTTTGCAAATGAGGAATTTTATTGCGGACAAATTATAAATTTATAGTAAATACTTAATGAATTTATAATTTTTTGAAATTTATATGTATAACAAAATAGATGTGTAGGTGGGCATGCGTATGTGTATGGTGTGTGCGTGCACGCGATGGTGGTGTGATATGTATTGCGATCAAATTCAAATGCGGGCATTATGCAGAGTAACAAAAAAAATAAAATAAAATAAAATAAGTAAAAAATTGCCATTGGATCTCGATTCGTGGGGGCATAAAAATTTCAACCTTGAGATTAATGGCAGTCCCGGTCTGAGCCTTGAGGGCGTAGGTGTGTCTTCAACTTCTCTTCTTTCATATATATACATACATGTATTACATATATGTATGTATATAGGCTTCTTTTCGATCTCCTTTCTCTCGTTTCTATCCCTTGGAGCAAGAATAGTGTGTGCCAAAAATCACCAACAAATGATTGCACAAAATACTATACATGCAATTCTGCATCGCGCCCATGCATCTATCTCCATCGCCTTTGTAGTTCTTGTAAAAATATATAACCCGTCTTGAGATTTTTATTATTATTTTTTTTTTTTTACATTTTTATTACTTATTTTCTCACGATTGCTAAGTAACGATAATAGCTAACTGTCAATTATCATTTTTCTCTGTGGTATTTTCGACATTTTTATTGTCGAGTAACGATTAATATTATATTAATTAAGTTGTTATACGAATAAGTGATAGAGAGAGAGAGAGAGGTAATTATCATGTTTTTGTTGGCGCGCGTCAAGACTAACACCCACCAGGAGGGCATCAAGCTATATGGGACTGTGCATTAATTTATGACTGTCAATTATAATTTGCGGCGTCGTGAATGTTCAGCGTTTAGAAAGAAAAAAAAAATAACAAAATATGAAAAAAAAAATAAATAAATGAAATAAAATGTTGTCAATAAAAGCGAACCACACGGTGACAGATATAAATGGTATATACACTCGGAGACATAGAGAAACTGCCCCGACATATGTGTGCGGTGTTTTACAAGTGAGTGAAACGAAGAATAACAGTCCATCGTGTGGTAAAAGATATTTTCTTGTATATATATTCATTTATGTATGAATACATGCATATAATAGCTGCTTGTCACAAAGGACTTTTTGGACCATTATGAAAAGACAAACCGAGTTCGAAAAATTTTTTTTTTCTTTCGTTTCCTTTTACATATCACTCAAACGATAAGCTGAAAGTAACAGATTAGTAATATATTATTTAGTAAATTACTTTTTGTATTTATATATATTTAAAATTATTTTTTTGTAATAACTTTTTTTTTTTCTTTTACAGATTAAACAAACTTGTTTGAACACAACTCCAAAAATGGTGAAAGAAAGGTGTGGCAGGTGATATATAATAGATAAACTCGCAATGGAAAAAGATGATAGAAATATATTTTAGTTATAGTGGCTTTATATATGAATAGATATATATTTAACAGTAAGTAAAATGTATATAATTTTTATATATTTACATATATTTATATATGAACGTGACACGAGTCAGTAAATTAATTTCTTAGAATTACATACTTGAATCTCATGCTGTCTGTATATATACACACTTGTACATATATGTACATTAGTGACTGATGTCGTTGTATATAAAGTTGGAAATATATGTATACATATAAAGGGTCTCGCTGCACGCATCAAGTGTTTATACATTCGGTGCGACAGAAGAAAGTTTTACGGCCTTTGAGCAGTTCAGAGGGGCCCTTATTTTGTAACATCTTAAATTACATAGTAAATGCTCAAATTACTGTTATTCATTTTTGTATTTATAGTTATTTATCGAATAGAAAATAATATTATTTGTTAAATATTTCGACAGGAGTTTGAGGTGGAGCGAAAATTAGAATTATAACAAGAGAGAAAATAAAGGACATCTGGCCTTGATGAATATACATAGATGAATGAACAAAATGTTATGGTTTCAAGCACATTCCTGAAGGATATCGCTTATGTGCAAATTTCACCCGTCACTGATGAGGTTTCTAATGTGCAAGCAATATCTATAAGCATTGTGCACTCTCCCACGAAATGTGTCATGGATATATATAATGTTGGAATATTCGCTGCACTTCCTGAAGCTCCAAAAGTCATGGGTAAGTCACGAGAAATTTCTTAAGGAATTCAATAACTCAACGAATATGAAGAAGAAAAAAAAATCTTAATTTGCATTACAGAAAAATTCCTTCAGTCTATTCTTCTGTAGAGTTCAGAAAAGAAAGGAACTAATTTTTTTTTTTTTTTGTTGTAAATATGCCATCTCATCATGTACTTGTTACTTGGAACAAAGCAAACCATGTATAACTGCGATTATCAATGATGTAGGCATCAGAGGAAATTCTACGAACAAGTCAATAACCCAACACAAGGCCTACCCCAAAAAAATATATATTCTACGAAAATATATCAATTTTTGCGCTCAGGTCACAAAGCCAAAAATATAGTAGAGGTTTGTATTTTGCTGAAAGTATATATCCTCCCAGGATGATCATCTTATATTTCTCTTTGTTTCCCCACTTTTTTCTTTTCTTCCTTTCTCCTTAAAAATAAAAAAACTTTAATGAATTCCAAGATACGTGACCGAAATTTCAACATTTCAGTTCAAACCTACTGCACATATTGAAAACTTCCTTAAAATATTTTATATATTAAAAATAATCAATATTTCCTCACAAAAATACTTATGTATTGCATTTTCATATATACTAAAATTACTTACACAAATTTCTCCATATGTATGCGGGTGCCTGCTTCAACTCATCACTAAAATCAACTATATGTCATTCATATATAACCTTAAATGTCTCCAATCACTCCTTTTTCAAAACGTTCAGTGATATATTATTGAAGAATAAGAGAAAGCAAGTTGAAAAACGATAGAAAAAAAAAAAAAAAAAAAAGAACAAGGAGCCACATCTGCTCATACATGATCGGTTGTCAAGACGAGGGTTGAATTGGATCTCCCTCTTTTAACTGCTATTTATACTTCCACATATCTCTATAATATATACACACATAAGGGAAGAGTAGAATTGAAAACCGTACACTGCTGCAGTCCATGGAGGTCCCATAGAGGACCACGTGCAACAGGTTCGAATAGCACACACAACCCCTACCTATTTTTCTCTGTCTAGGAGGACACCTGCAAGACATATTGCTTTGAACCACACCCCGCATACATATACATATATATATTCAAGTGTTATTTTTTTTCTCTTCTTATTATTTTTTCATATTCTATTTAAAATCCTCCCATTGTCACTTGCTTTAAACTCTTTTGAATATTAACAAGTCTATTCATATATGTACATATATATCATACAAAAATATAATGATAAAATATCTACGAATATATAATAGCATTATACCAAACTAAATATATATATTTATCCATGTGTTTCTCGGTAGACCAGAAAATTACCAACGATTATGCTCAAAGATGATAATAACGGTGCGATTACTCTGCCCTGGGATTAACTAACCGCCACCCACGTCCAAGCACACGTTTGAGGTTTTGTATATACATATGTATATGTACATGTATATGTTATACATGCTCTTCTTTATGACGAATGTATGCAGACATTATAAACATCAGTTGTATTAATCACAAGCTATATGTGGATAATATAAAACAAAGTGGCAATCCGGAGGCGAGGGTCAAGTCTCTCTATGATTCAACTGTTCACATTTGTCGTTTATTAAGATTGAGAAGATTGAAACCAATCAAAGCAAAATGACGCTTTAACAAATTGCGTTCTCGCTAAACAACACATTCAACCACAGTATTTATTATTCACAAACATATATGTATTATACATATATATTTCATCCATTAAACTATTATTGTGTTGTAGGTTTTGTTGGAAACAAGAGAAGAAAAAGATATATTGATTTCAAATGCTTCAGATGACCATTTAAAATGATAATAAATAATTATATATTAACAATGAAGAGAATAAGAGTAAAAAAATCCAAAAAGTCATCAAGGATTTATTTATAGAGAGTAAGAATATGGTAATATAATATAAAGTTCTGAATGTTATCTTAAGAGCATCGCGAAAAAACATGGTAGTATCAATGTTGGAACATTCAACTCGAGTCTCTGGATATTGTGTGCTGCAGTGTAGATGGTGGGTTGTACGTAGGTGTTGGTCAGGATTTAAGAAAGACAATGGCAGAATGGAGTAAAAGTAAAATGAGAAAAAAGAATAATAAATAAATAAAACAAAAGTGAAATAAGAAGAAGATTAAGAAGGCAAAAGAAGTGCAGAGTACGCGAGCTGCAGTGTTTTGCGGTGGGCGGTGTGAGCGCGTGCTCATCCACGAGCAGGACTGTTGGTATATAGATCTGGAGAAAACCACCAGACACTATATACATACACGAATATATACAATATACATATACAAATACAGTCTCTTGACAATGAAGCTCGTGCCTCGAATGAAGCAGCTGCTAAGAAAGAGAATTATGTCTAATTAAGAGAGAAGACTGGTCCTCTCTACACATTCTATTTATTCTTATACTTCATTTCTTTATTCTTCTTGCAATAATCTTATTCAATGTATGTACATGAATATACATATATAAATTTATAATTGAAATGAATAATGTGTCATATATTCTATTTATATAAACGAGTTTTCAAGAAAGTTATGTTAATATTTCTCATCGAGTCATATAATCTTTATGATTGACGTGTGAGATGTGATACTTCCGATTCCGGTATAATCTCTTGTGTAATATATAAATATATTATAGTGAGACTGGTTGTAGATGTTTGTTCCACTGATATAGATCTTATCATATTTGCTTGATTGGACAGTGAAAGAATAAGTGGAGTAAAGAGAAAAAAAAATGTATAATAAAATAAATATGACGGAGAATATAATTAATTAATTATATGTAGTGAAAGATAACTGTATAACAGACTATATATCCGGTTTTGCGTCATTTGCGTGATCCCTCGAGACATAATTAGTACTTCCTCACTTTGCATGGATCACTTGCCATTATTAATATGTATGTTTTTTTTATTTTTCAGAACAGAAAGAAACGTCCGGAGTTGGAGATCGAGGTAATAATCGTATCATGACGTTAACTTATAAATTTATCTCGTTATAACGGATGCAAAAAAATAACCACGATAAATGGTAAAAGGTTTAGTTAATGATGGTGAAATTTGAAGATTAATATTTTATACTTTATCTAATATAGATTAATTTATTTAACTAATTTGTAGTTTAAATTGAATAATGAACAAGGTGCGCCATCTGTGGGAATGTGTATTAAGTTTCAGTAGCGCTTTCCCGAGAAATTTTTATCATCATTTATTTTTTATATATATAATATATTACTAGATGACTTTTATTTTTAATTAACTGCGAGTGGAAAAATTAAAAATCAAAAATTGTTCCATTGAATTATATTGAAGAATTATTTATTAATTTTAATTATTGCGATTGATTTCGCCATTTTTCATTATTGCCCTCTTGGCCAAAGAAAAAAAATAAAAATAAACCACTTGCTTTATAAAGAATCCGGAAGTGTCACTGCTACACATACACATATACATATATATACACATATGTATATATATAAAATACATAGTGAAGTTTATGTGTAGTGCGCTCGCGCAGATATAGACAACGCTTAACAATATAAATATTTATTAATAAAAATATTGCATTTAAATTGAACATAAAATAATACTGTAAGCTAATGGATAAATATCAAATAATTATGATTTATTACGTGAATATATTTATATAGTTTATAAAGTTTATGAGTTAGTGATGCCAGGTTTAGAGGAAATTATTTGTTTTGAATCGTGTCCTTCCGCGTACAGCCTAATGTCCGATGGAGTCGCTGCCGAGCAAGTGAAAAAATTTTTTTTCACATCTCGAAAAACTCAAGAAACAGGACCACACGACGAATCACTTGAAATCTATATACCTGAGGTAATAACATTATTCAATATAATAGATAATTATAAGTTAATAATTCATTTGAATTAAAATAAATAGATACTACCGGTGTTACACTTTTTTGAGGTTAGGTTTTACTTCCCTTTATTCTGTAGGCTCGATTAAATATATTTTTTGATTTGGAGTTTGTGATTTCATGATAAAATATTTATTTTACAGCTTCTTCAAGCTAGTTATAGCTTTTATACTTGGCCATCGGCGCCTGTTCTCGCTTGGTATCTTTGGGAGAATCGTAAAGATATCGTTGGGCAAAAAGTTCTTGAACTCGGTTCAGGTACTGCTTTACCTGGTATAGTCGCCAGCAAGTGTGGTGCACACGTGACACTCAGTGACTCTGCAAATTTACCAAAGAGCTTGCAGCATATTCGTAGAAGTTGTGAATTAAACGGTGTAACATCTCAAGTAAAAGTTATTGGAATAACTTGGGGATTATTTCTAACAAATTTATTAAAAATTGGCCCATTGGATTTGATTCTTGGATCTGATTGCTTTTACGAACCTTCTGTATTCGAAGATATTGTCGTAACTGTTGCATTTTTATTGGAAAGAAATCCACACGCAAAATTTTTGTGTACTTATCAAGAACGAAGTGCAGACTGGTCAATTGAACATTTATTAAATAAGTGGGGTTTAACTTGTAATCATATTCCATTAACTGGACTGGGTGCAGACGCTGGAATAACTCTTGCTGAATTGATGCAAGATCATACAATTCATTTATTAGATATCCGTAAATCGACTTAAACTGAATTGAAATAAATATCATGGCCGCTGGAGCTACTAATACCTTGAAAAATCTTTACAGATTGAAAGTTGTTAATATCCCATGGACCATAAGTGACATAGAATTGAAACAATACTTTTCACAATTTGGTTTTGTATCTAATGCTAAAGTAATGTTCGATAAAAACACGGGAATGAATAGAGGTAATGGACTTATTGATTTAACTAACAAAGATACTTATGAGAATATTCTTAGCAACAAAAATCATTTTTTGGAGGGTCATAATATATACATCAAAAAATGGATTGATTAGTTTTTATGAATAACTATTCATAAAATTTTTTGTTTAATCCTCCCAAGTTAGTAAAAGAGAAATACATAAACTCCATAAACGTGATCAATCATGGCGAATAATTCATCAACAATACAAGATATAGAAGAAACATTTTCCCATGCTGCCAATCATTTGCAATCTTTGGTATCAACTTTGGATTCTGGACAACTTTTAGCATTTTATGGATTATATAAACAAGCAACCGTTGGCGTTTGTGATACACCAAGACCTAGTTGGTATCAAACACAAGCTAAACATAAATGGGAAGCATGGAAAGCACTCGGTGATATGAGTAAACAAATGGCAATGGAAAATTATATAAATGCTATTACTAAACTTGATCCTGATTGGGAACAAGCTTCCACTTCGGGTATACGATCATGGATTGCAGTTAGTTGCTTGCCCAATACTGATAGTATATTATCTGATGCGGAAAAAATTTTATTAGATTGGATAAAAGAAGGTAATGAAAAAAAAGTTAAGGATATTTTATCAATTGATGCCTCATGTATAAATATTCCCGATGAAGATGGAATGATGCCCATACATTGGGCTGCTGATCGTGGATATGTTGAAATACTTAAATGTTTAATTGAAAATGGTGCTGATATAAATGCTCAAGATGATGATGGACAAACGGCACTTCATTATGCAGCTTCGTGTGGTCACCGTGATGTTGTGGAATATTTATTGTCAGTTGGAGTGAAGTTATTGAAAGATAACGAGGGTTTGACACCAAAAGATATCGCCGATGAAAATATAATAGCCATGCTTTGATTTATAATGCATTTTAGGATTAAAATTCATTCAACATTATTATAATAATAAACCTGTAAATGGATTTCATAATAAAAAAATAATGTTGAAAATAATATTTTGTGTAACGTGGGTAAATTTTTTTTTTCATATATTTTTATGAATCAATTTCGATTATTCATTTATATATGTATAATGTATATATATATATGTATGCATAATTGGTAAAGAGAAACAATTTTTTTTATTTATATACAATAAAATCATTTAATACTCCATTAACTCTCACAGCCTAAGTCTTTCCTTAGGTAAATGCGTGCTCCGGTGTCGGCGTGGAAATTTTCTCATCGGTCAAATTTCTATTGCTAATTAATTTTTATAAGCATTATATGTTTCTTTTTTTTTTTTTTTCTGTAATAATAAAGCAATGAAATTTGTTTGCTCAGTTTTATATCATATAAAAAATAAATTTTCCATAGCTCAATCGCTGTAATCTTGAATATATCTAAGTGAAAAGTACTAGGAAAATAAAATTCATGAATAAAATTAATGTTTCTCATTTGTTGAGTAAGACAACATATAACAAATAATAAATTGAAAATAATCTGATATCTAAATAACAATACGTACACAATTTGTGAAGTTATTTTCAAACGCACTGATTCTATGAAGAATATAATTAGCAAAATATGTGATGATCACAATATAAATTTATTTATGATTATGTGAACTTTCTATTTTAAATTTTGTCCAACAGAATAGGGCAAAATTTTGTGCGTTAAAAAAAAAATCTTTCAATTAAAATACAGAAATATTGTACTTCATGAACTATTATTTTTTTTATTATTGATTATTGCAAGTTATTTCAATGAAAAATTAATATAAAAGCTACTGATTTGAGGCACCGATTATTATATTTAAATTTCCCGTCGATATATCGTCATTAATTTGCAATTAAAAATGGAAGCCATGGCAATTAACTGTCGTAGATTGGGAATTTAAAAAAAAAAAACCCACCCGACAAATTCGCAATGTATTGCGGCATTTCTTTGAGTAATAAAATGATATATATTTTTTTTGTTCGACTCTGATTATCAACTATTGTACGACAATAAATCTTATCATGAATTATTATTTTTGTTTTTACCCCTATAGATTGGTACTTTCGTGATCTGATTTAGATCGTGTTGTTGGCGGTGGCGGCGGTGGTGGTTGTGGCCGCGGTGGTCGCTGATGAAATCTTGGTGATGCTGGTGTAACATTTTGCGGTGATTTTGGTACAATAACCGTTTCAGTCTGCGTTTGTACATCAATAATATTTCCTTCAGAACGTGTACGCGTGTGTGATTTTGGTTGATCTGGTAAATCTGGTCGAGGTGGTTTTTCCGGCCTCTCATTCGTTGTGATTGACATCGATGACGGTCGACTACCAACGCTCGGACTTCTCTGCAATATTGAGGTGTTTCCATTGCTCTCGTTCGACGCATTTGACACCGCATTGTTTCCACGCACTTGTATTATACTGACCTGCTGTTTGTCCACCGAGTACATATGCGCGCGTTCCAGTGTCATGGGCTGTGGGAAGAAAAAATAATAAATAATTTAAAAATATGAACATACAGATGAGAATGAAATTAATTAAATTATACTGACTCGGATTTCAGTGTCGGATTCATCGTTGTTAGGACGTGGATGTTGTCTAATGAGACTTGACGGCCGTGCTAATCCTGCAGGACGCTCTGGAATGGCAGGTTTACTGTTTCTATCAATTGATGCTACATTTAAAATCACACTGTTGCTATCACTTTTGGCATTACGTAATTCAACAGAATCATCTAATAAAAATAAAAATCATAGATTAAATAAATAATCAATCACGATGAGTTTTATCAATTCAATTTATTTACCTGCATTGTGAAGTACATTTGTCATATTTCGTGGCGCTGCCACAGGCATTCGTCGCTGTTCTAATGTTGTAGTCGATGGTTTTTCAGCGGGAATTGGTTTTGTTTTTTGTACCTCTTGATTATTATCAGAATCCATAATTTTAATGAAAACCGTATCACTATTTCGTGAATTTATTCTCTCAAAACCAATGGGAACAATTGGATCCGAATTTTTACGTTTTTGTTCTGTTTCATTATCAATTTTTAAAATGTCACTAATTGACGGACGTCTTTCAGTAATTTTACGATGATTTTCAGGTGATGGTGTATCACTAACATTTACACTATCAAATCCCACTAGTTTTGAGTCAATTTCAAAATTTTTTTCTGGTTTATTATTATGATGAACCGTCGTTAATTCAGTGTTAACTTCATGTTTTTGCGCTTTGTATGTATGACGATTTAGTGTAGATGTTACCAATGGTCGTGGTGGTTTATCTGGTGCTGGTGGTGGTTTATCATCAATTCTACGCTCTTGTTTATCAGGTGTACCACTTGGTGGAGTTGGCGCAGGCTTATTTTTTCTTCTTGTTGCTGGTTTTGGACTACCTTGAGGGGGACTATCACCCAAGTCACTCAAACTACTATTTGAAATACATCTACGCATACCAATCATTTGTGATTCAGTACCATTAACAATGCCAATTTCTAAATCACGATCAAAATCGACATCACCGGGAAAAAACCAATCAGCATATGTCACTAATTGCTCAACAATTAGACTAGAATTATTTGCCGTACTCATATTCATAACCATTGTATTGATGTCTTCCTGAGGACTCCATATTAAATTTGGAGCTATCACAATGGCAATATTTTGCGGTGACATTTTATTAATGTCACTATTTTTCGATAAAATTGCTAAAAACTTAATTAAAAAACGTAAATTCTCCAAATTCACCGGTGGAAGTCGATGTAATACCTCCCAAAGCCCACGTAATCTTACGTCACTTTGAGTTATTTTTGCAGCTGCCATCCATTCAGGATATAATCTGTAAAATAAAGTAAAAATAGAATATACAAATATACACATTCAGAAATAAACCAATATATAATATAAACATTGGTAATTTCTTCAGTTTACCATTGATTTAATAAAAATCAATTATATCTACGTGACTGCCATTAAATTATATGTGTTTATTTCTATTAAATATAGTTGAACAGTAAACGGCAGTGAATTAGTATATGGTTACGACAAGGTCACATTAATAGAAAGAAATATACATGATTGACAATTCTTCAATGAGGTAATAAACCATAATAACCACATAACAAACTAAATTTATTTTCTACAGAGTTTAACTCTTGAGAGTTGATGAGAAAAATTATTTGTGAATTTTTTGATGAAAAATTACTCACTTATAAGTAAGAAGTGGCTCTGGTAATTCACGAAGATATGATTTTAATGCACCGGCAACAACATGAGGATCTTTATATTCGAGAGCAGTTGGTAATGTTAAACAACATGCATCCAAACTCAATTTTATTCTTCGCAATTTCGATGCACCGCCCGCTATTCTAAAAAGTCCCTCTTCTTCCATACCAAGCCTTAATAATGCTGATACGCACAATTGAATTGGCAATGCAATTTTTCTATTTGTCACTCTTAAATGTTCCTCTAATGGATAACCATAAACTGGCTTCATTTCGTTGTCATCTTAAAAAAATTATTAAATAATATTGTTAAATATAAATATAAATAACTTGATGAATTAATTAATATTTAAATACTCACTGATATAACTTTCTAATCCTGGAATAAGTTCTTCTAAACAATGTAAGGCACTTTCATGATAAGCTCGCTGAAGTTTTACGTATTGTATAATTGTTTGAGCAAGTTCCGTTTCACGTGACATTAATTGAAACATTTCGGCGGCTAATTGATCACGACATTGTTCAACTTTTGCTTCAGCTTCCTCTAATTCTTCACGTAAATTATCAATTTTCGTCGCAGCACCACCTAAACCAAAATATTATAATAATTTTATTTATTTTTTTTTCCTTCTTTCATAAACTTTCAATTAAACAAATTGTTCATTTTATCAACCTCCTGCACTATGTTTACTGGCTTGTTGATATCTCGTCCTAGCACTATCCATATCCAAAGTTAATCGCGCTAAATTTCTCTTGTGTTTAACAATATTCGGCACATCAGTCTCCAAAATATGATGAAGTGGCGCAGCAACATATTGCTCTACCTTTATTTCATGATCAACAGTTTCATTAGCTAATGCTACTTGAGCTCTACCACATTCTGATAATGCAAAGCTCATAAGTCCTTCCTCCGCTGCATTCTCCAACATTATTTGACCAAATACAAACTCTGGACATTTTTTCTATAAAAATAAATGAATAAATCAATTACAACACAACAATAAATTCACAAAATATGTTTAATAAGCGTAATACAATAATTATTTTAGCAACGTATGCAACCATACCAATCGTTTTTCCTTATGTGCAGGATCTTGAGCAATAGTTTGATTAGGTGGAGTACCCAATCGCTTACTCAATGCAGTTAAAGCAGCTCTTATTTGATCTACATGTTTGTCAGCTGCCTGTAAGTCATCAGTGAGAACCTCTGTCTTTCCAGCTCTACAATAAACACAATAATAATTACAAACAATAAACATTTAATTCAACCAATGAATTAATAATTCAAAAAAATTGTAAAACATCAAAATCATATATATTTTTCTTCGTCATATTTATTTAATTTATTTATTTATTTTTCACCTAGAAAATGTCTGATCTGCTAGTTGTTTAACACGAAAAAATTGTTTCTTCATGGTCGTCTGCTATTTGACACTTGAATGAATGATATAATTAATAAAAATTGCCGCGTTCAAAAAATCCCGTGGCCCACTCAATCAATCAATCAATTGATAAAAATATTAAATAGTTTATGTTTTTTTATCGTATTAAACATTGTCTTGACAGCGCGCACATTATCTAGGCCGTGTCCTTTCGTAAGCATTAACATTAACAATAATACGAAGGATAATTCCGTTTGTGTCGCAGTGAATCCGTCATAATGCACGAATCATGATCTCATACTACACCATTACCGGATATATATACATACATATATATATATATATTGAGTGAGTGCACATTGGAGCCACACACGATAAGCCACCGCAATCTATTTATAATATCAACGAAATATTTTTGGTATGAGCAAGTAACACACACACACGTACATACACTTATATAAACTGCACATATAAATATATGTTTATATGTATATTAAAATGTCGAGTTATAGATTAGGTATGATTGTAATGATAAAAAAATTTTTAATCAAATACACCCACAATAAAATATTATTTAATATTCAATTATTGACATTTCTATTTTCAATCACATATAAAATTGTATTGTGACTTTGATGTGACGTAGTTGTGTATGATACTTAAACTATAGTAAATAGGTATTATATTTCTCGCTGCAATGGCTTTTAGCTTTCCCCGTTTTTTTTTCTCCGGCAATCTTCAGAGTCTTTTATTGAAAGCAGTACATATATATATATAAAAAGATAATTCAATGAGTGTGTGTACCTTCAGTGCGCGATCATACTGATTTGATATAAGTATTAAGTATGAAGTTTGTAATATATGCAAAAGTGGCGCTGCTGCATTCATACACCTACTTTCTGCTGTATCGAACATCGATATATGTATTTAAAACAGAAAAACCGTCAGATCAATTTAGATATTGTGTTAGAGGTTAGACTTTTGCGCAATGTATGGTGCGCATGACGAAAATGGATCAATCAGAATCCAGTAAGTGAGAAGAAGAATGGAAATGGAGGCGTTTGATTGGTCGATTATTCTTATGTGTAGACATTTTTGTGCTTCGACTTAAAGTCATTGTTGTCTTTAAAACCATCAATTCCACTTTGTGATTGGTTAAAAATGTCAAACAAAATATAAGTACAATTTTTAAATATAAGATTTAACTATGTATTCGATCTTATACTCTTTTTTACTATAATATCATTCGAGATGTATCGAATCGTGTAAGGTGCGCGCGCCATTTTGAATGTGATTTAATCGATCATATTGTACAACCACTAGAGTATTTGTATGTGTGTATAATAATATGTTATATGTATTAGTGTAAATGATGATTTCTAACCAACTTCATGTGCTAGAATTGTTGAAAAGAATTTTTAATTCTATGTATTTATATATTCAATAAATGTATTGTAATTTGTAAAGGATATTGAAAGGAACGAAAGAGTGAGCAAGATGAGGAGACAACGGACGAGAAGAGAAAATTATTTATTTCATTTAGCAATAATACAGACTTGTAAGCAGTAGCAGCAGCTTACAAGCTTATCCACTATGTCAAGTGGCGAGCAAGCAACAGAGTGGACATTCATTCCCCTCTGCTTTTACCACACATGCTACCATCAGCTACATACGACAATCACTGATCAGAAGGAAAACACACAACGTCGTATCACGCACGATATTACTTTGTACGAATCGCGCATTATTGAATACTTTGTATCTAACCATACGGCGCTGAATGTTAAATGTTTATTAACGAATATTATTGCAAGTTAAATTTTTTACTAATCTTTATCGTGTTGTTGTTGTTGTTGGTAGGAAAAAATTAATTTTTTAATCATTTGCAAAAATGGAATTCGATAAAAGATTTTCAAATGTGATTATGCTAAGCTGTGGATTTATGCTTGTATTTACGGCATTTCAAACAATGGGCAATATTGAGGTGAGTTTGTTCAATGGTAATAATTAATGACGATAAAAAAAAAAAAATTAATAATGAATTATAGTTTGATGAGGCAATTTATTATGAATGATTTACTATTATTTCTGACATTTTTATAAATACATTTTATCATTGTTTGTGTGGGTGTGACAAATAAAATTTGATGTACACGTGTTTTTAAAACGTCAAATGAGCGCGCATTTTTCGAATTAATGCTTATAATTATTTATCTGAATTTCTTATTTGTTGATGCAATCATTTAATTTCGATTTTTAATCTCTATGAATTTTTGATTAATTTTATTTCACAAACAAATATATTTATACATTTATTATTTCATTAATAAATATCTGTATTTATATTATCGTATAATTATTATCATTTAAATTGAACTCTTGTCGTAATTTATCACATTAATTATATTTGCTTTTGATTAACTGTAAATAAATAGTTTGGTTTATTTGACAGTATCAGTTGATTTTATTTCGCTATCTATTTCGGGATAAGATAAAAATTTTTTAATATATTACTTTAAACAAATAAATAAATTTGAAAATACGGATGAAAAAATTAAAATAAAATCACAATTCCATCATTGTGAAAATTCAAACTTCCAATTCTGCGATTAATTTTTTTTTATCTTCATACCGGAATCAAAAACCGGTTCACGTTCATATATATATGTACACTCATGACTTTAGTTTTGTTGGTCATTAATTGCCACAACCAGTATTTCCAAAAAAAATCAGTAAATATTACAATAGAAAAATTATAATAACGCATATTAAAAATTTTCCAATACCTAAATTATACACTTTATATTTTTTCCTCTCTTTATTATAGATAATCTTTGCATGACAATTATATAATCGTCAAAAGCAAGCAAATATTACATACTCTACCTCAAAAATTTCTTCATAACAATCGAGAGATAATAGCAATGACGTGTTTAAATGGAGCAGACTAGGATTATTCAAATAATTACACTATTTATTATCATCAAATAAGAAAAAGAAAAAAAAATAAAGCAAAACCTTTGACACGTATTTAATTGGATTTTTGTTTGATATAAAAATAAAATTCTATGTCGTATGATAAAATGTAAGCGAACGACCTCCTGTTAATACGAGTGAAAGTATATATATGTATATATACATGAATGTACATACGGTACATTCATAAAAAGCAGTCGAGCCTCCAGACGCAAAGAAACATATGCGTCGTTGACCTTTTCCCATGTCGTCATATTCCATAATGTATTGAACATTGTAATTTGTATCATAAATATTTATTTATTCATGTTTGATATGAATTAATCATTCGAACATGATCAATCATTTCCCAAAAACAATAAATGAATATGAATATAAGAAAAATGTCTGGAGCAAAATAGAAAGCCAGACAAATGGATAATAAATATCTTAAATATATTTCATTTTGTTTCTTTTTATTTTTTTTTTTCAGAAAACAGTTTTAGAAAGCATTAGCAAAGATGATCCATCATTTAAAGGTGATGGTTATACAAGTTTGGCAATTATTTATGCAGCATTAGCAATATGCAATTGGTTGGCACCATCATTTCTATCAGTATCCGGTCCACGAGTAGCAATTTTTCTTGGATCCTGTTGCTACGCCATATTCATCGCATCATTCCTTACACCAAGTGCCATATTTCTCTATACAGCATCAGCAGTTCTTGGTGCTGGTGGTTCATTTCTTTGGACAGGTCATGGACAATATTTAACTGAAAATAGTGATTCCGAAACGATGTCACGTAATGCTGGAATTTTCTGGGCAATATTTCAATCGTCTTTATTTGCTGGAAATCTCTTTGTTTATTTTATGTTTAATGAATCAAAAATTGAATCATCAACAAGACAATTGGTATTTTGGGTATTGACTGCATTATCAATATTGGGTACATCATTGCTTGGATTTTTACGAAGGCCACCGCACAAATTGTCACTTGGTGAAGCCGAAGGTGTGTCTAGCGCTGATAAAGAATTAGCAATGCCTGAACCAAAAGGAGAAAAAGGATGTAGCGCTGCATGGAATGCATTCAAGGACGCTCTAAAACTATTTACAACTCGTAAAATGATGTTGCTATCATTGACATTTATATATACTGGTTTGGCACTAACATTTTTTTCTGGTGTTTATTCATCGAGTATTGGATTCACGGAGGCAATGGGTGAAAAAAGAAAAAGCCTTGTTGGACTCTCAGGAATTTGTATTGGCGTTGGTGAAGTTGTGGGCGGTGCTATCTTTGGAATGTTGGCATCAAGAGCGAGTATATTGGGTAGATGTACTGGTTGGCCAGTGGTTGTTATTGGATTTTTCGTTACACTTTTTGCTTATATCAATATTTTATTAAACTTACCTAATAATTCACCGTTTAGTGAGACCACTGATATTGGTTTTATTAATCCATCGCCAGTCCTTGCTATGATTGGCAGTCTTGCACTTGGCTTTGGTGATGCATGCTTTAATACACAAATTTATTCTTTATTAGGAGTTATTTATGCAAATGAAAGTGCACCGGCTTTTGCACTTTTTAAATTTTGTCAATCAGTGGCTGCTGCTATTAGTTTTGTTTACAGTAGTTATGTTGGACTTCATGTTCAACTGTCAATTTTATTGGTATCAATGGTACTTGGTAGTGTAGCATTCTGTTACATTGAACGTGGACATTTGTTGAGAAAGAATTCTAATCATGCGGAAATTGATACGACTCTCAGTGGAAGTGTCAGCGCGGAAGAATGATATTATTTTATAAAAAAATAATAATTAAATTAAATAATTTTTTCATTTATTTTCAAGTGATATTTGAATTAATTTTTTCATCCATAAAATATTCATGTTGATTTATACAGTAATTGATTATATACGATGATTAATATTTGTAATTAAAAATTTGTGATTTTTTTCTTTATATTTAATCAATGAAAAATTTTAAGATTGATAATTATGGTGCAATAATTTGCATAATAAAATACTTAGTTTACACCAAGTTGTAAATAAAAATTATATATTTTCTATATAAATATTGTAAAATTCTAGCATGTAACCTTCATCTAGATCGATATTAATAATCGAATTATGTCAAGATTATTTTTTTTTCTTCGATAATTCAATCGCAGAAATCATGTAAACAGTCAATATATTGTTCCAATTGTTATTAAAAATCTGCATATCTATATTGATAAGAATGTAAAAAGAAAAATAACTCAAGCAATTGTTATATAAATATAAATATGGTGAAAGTGATAGAAAATAAGATATCTGATGAGTGATGAAAAAAAATTAATAAAACATTCCAACAATTCGATACAATAATTCATCATGTCCTATAATTATTATACATAATTGAAACAATTCCATGTATTCAATATTGTTAATTATTATCATAATTATAATTAAATAAAATATTTTTCTCTAGAATTTTTATAATGCTTTATTCATCATGAGTGTTGAAGAATTAAATTAAAAAACAGGAAAAAAACAATATTGAAATTCATTGTGAGAAAAATTACACCTGAAGAATTTTAAATGCATAAAGAGCATTCCTAACCTTCAACACGCCGTTTCCTCATCGAAAGTCCTTGTGAGCTTGCTACTGTGTGTTTGGAATTGAAAGTAATTCGAGCTTAAGGTCAGTATTGAAGCCAAAGACCCGAATGTTTAATTATATTATCTGACGCTATGATTTTCAAAAGCCTATATGTACTTTTCTACTATCAAAATTGGATAATTTTACATACATATGTTAAAAAGTTTAAATACCATTTTCAAATATTCCCGCTAATAAGTAGTGCCATTATCCAGCGGATATTTTTCGTACTAAAATAAATTACACTGTCGATGCGTGCAGAGAGTGACTCATAATTTTCAATCACAAATATTATCTTGGACATTTCTCTTAATCATTGTCCGCAAAACAAATTGTGATTATCGTGTAATTTTTTATTATGCTTATGAGTGTTGTTAATAATCAATTAAATAATGACAAACACATGACAATTATAATATATTTGTGAAGTAAAACAAATCAAAATACAATAATAAAATTATTGTCACACCTAAAAAATTCAATATCGCAGTGCCCACTCGTTCATCCATACATATACACATATATAATTCCTGCAATGCGTTTGTCATTGGTGGTCAATCGTAATAAAAATGATCAGTCTGTGATAATATTCACTGAAAAAATTAATCAACAATATATTAATGATAATTGTGTAATACATATGAAAAATTTCATTTCAATGAACACTAATACACGTATTGATATCAATTTTCCATTTGATTTCTTTACGTGAATTAATTCAATGGATCTTGAGACGCCCGTATTCGCGAATTACTTTGATTAAAGATGGAGGAAGGTGCAAACGATAAATTACTTTTACGAAGACGCTCAGCAACATTAAAACCACTTAAAGTTAAAGATGAACGAATTGCCACGTTAAAAAAGGTATAATAAATTTTTTTAACTATAACAGAAAAAAAAAAAACAATTTTATTTTTTCTTCAAGTTTTTAAAATTTTTGACAATTTTCTTATTTTGTTTATTCAAACAATATGTTATATCCATCAATTTTCTCATTCGTATTTATTTTATTGGATTATTTTTTAGGTTACTGCAATTTTAAATAAATCTGAAGTTGATAGAACAGCTGAAGAAACTGATCTTTTGTCTTCCTGTGGTGATGTTGTTAAAGAGGTCAATCTCAGGTATTTAATATCTTATCAATAATATATTTATTAAAATTATTATTTGTCCATTATTAAATGTTCAATAATAAATTATTTCATTAATATATTTTCAGACAAAAAAAAAGGGATAGAGTTAAAGCTCGATTAGAAGAAATTGAGGATGCTCCAGACATCTTGGAGGAGAAATGTATGCGGTTGGCTGCTGCAATTAGCAGAGCAACGTCACTTACAGTATATACAGGCGCAGGAATTAGTACAGCTGCTTCGATTCCAGATTATAGGGGCACTAATGGCGTCTGGACCCGTATGCAACAAGGAAAAGATATTGGGTAAATGAATTTACTCAACTAATTTCTCAATACTATCGATCATTTTATTTAACATTATAATTTTTCTTTATTTGTAATTTAGAAATCATGATCTGAGCTTGGCCGAACCGACAACAACGCACATGGCTCTCTATGCTTTATATAAAGCGCGTATTCTTAAATATATTGTCTCTCAAAATTGCGACGGATTACATTTAAGAAGTGGCATACCACGAACTCATCTCTCTGAAGTTCATGGAAATATGTATGTTGAAGTGTGCCGAACATGTAAACCATTTCGTGAATATTGGCGGTTATTTGATGTGACAGAAAAAACTGCTAGATATTCACATGGCACTGGACGAATGTGTCATAAATGTAATTCAATATTACAAGATTCTATAGTGCACTTTGGTGAACGAGGTAATCTTCCATGGCCAATTAATTGGAATGGTGCGTGTCGTGCATCAAAACAAGCTGACATTATATTATGCCTCGGTTCAAGTTTAAAAGTATTGAAAAAATATCCATGGCTTTGGCAAATGGACAGACCAGTTCATAAAAGAGCATCATTGTATGTAGTTAATCTTCAATGGACACCAAAGGACGAGAGTGCTGTTTTAAAAATAAATGGTCGATGTGATGAAGTTATGATGAGAATTATGAGCCATTTAGGAATAGAAATACCACGATATAATCGTGCTAAAGATCCAATATTTTATCATGCTATAAGACTGCAAAATAGTGAATCATTAACGAAAACACAACCGTGTTTAGAGGAACCTTCCATAATTCACGATAATTCAACAGACGACAATCAAGATGCTAAATTAAAAGTACTATCAGAAGGCAATGATGACGATGACGATGATGTTGTTGATGATATTGATACAATTCCAAAAACAGAAGAAGATTGCGTTTCGCAAATTGATCTAACTGAACAATTGGCTGCATATTCCGCGCCATTTTTTACTGCGCTACCATTTTTATCCATGGGCTTGCCATTTCCTCCAATGTTTCTCTATCCCCAATTAACGCCATTACTTTATTATCCACTCATTCAACCTGTACCTATCAAAGAGGAGACAATTGAAGAGCCAAAACCAAAACCAGCATGCACATTTTGTATGGAAAATGAGGCTTCACCAACTTGTCTATTTTATCAACGTAATATCGATGATCCAGTGATAACAGATGTTTCTGTTACTGTTGATAATGAAAATGAAAATAATATTGAACAAATAACAGAGTCTGAGGATACGGCAATGCCAACAGCAACGGTAAAAAATCCTGGATGGTTTGGCAAGGGATATCGTAAAGGAATCCGGAAGAAACGGTAGCGCCTACTTATTTTTCGCTGAACAAAATAAAAACAGCCAAGAAAAAAAATAATAATTCCCATATGGATTATAAATGTAGATTACATGTGGTATGATTTTTATCAAACGACTCAATAATCTCTGACTATGACTGTGGGCGCATAGCGCAATCATGGAAAATATTAATTCCGTAATCACAATCATTATCTGTTTTTCATCTCTCTTTACAAATTCATATTATTTTTAAGTATATCGAACAATACCGTAATGATATGGTGAAAATTGATTTGTGTTTTTTTTTTTTTTTTGTTCAACTACCAAGTATTACGTCAAGATTATTTATTAATACATAACAAAAGAAAAGAAAGAATTGAAATATTTGACAATTTTAATTTACCGTGCGAGTTTTTCACATATTCATATAGCATTTCTGCGCATGATATGTAGACCATTTATTTTTAATATGCGATTAAACATATATATTCATATTTTGTGAATTTCCCTAAAATGCAAATTTGCGATGATTTCACATGTTTATCCCACCTGGATCCATTAAAATATTCAAGATTTATCTATTTGTTATATTCAATTTTTCGTTTATATTAACCATTTTTTCCAACATGAGTGTTTAGTTTTATTTATCCATGATATACAACAATTGCTTCAGTAACAGAAATCAAGTTTGATCCCTATAATATATAGGAAGACAACACTGAATCCCCAGAAAGTTTTGTGCGAAATGGCGCATACGTGGGTCGTCGAGTGGGAGCCCCGGGTGTCGTGGCTGGTGAGCACCCACCACCAGTCCCTGTGTAGAATCGATATTTCGCGAGTCAGAGAGAAGTAGGGTGGTTGATAGTGGTGAATAGAGGATAGACAGGCAAGGGAAAAAAAGAGAAAGAGAGTGCGCGCGAGGGTAAAGCACATCAGAGAAGTATCAGAAGAGAAAATAAAAGAAAGAGAAAACATAATCGTGATATTTGTGGTCGCGAACGTGTGTTTTTCACCACGAATTCGGCCATTCAATTTTTTTTTTCTTCCTAACTTTTTTATACATCACATAAAAACAAATGTGTCATACAGTATGTTTAAAAGATCGTGTTATGAAGTGTAGTTTTTCTTCATCGTACATATATAAATAGAGTAATTGTGAATGCGCGGGCATATATAGTTATTGGCATTTTTATTTTGTCATTGTGTAGCAAAAGTTCAGTTTTATATTGCGTAAATTTTGTCAATTTTACTTCTGTTAACACATGAAAAATCAACTCATCCAAACAGAGTTTACGACACCTATTTGGATAACAGCAGAATGACATCTCCAACGTTAAATTCATTGTGCTGCTGCAACTCATATAAATAGTGGTGAGTGAACATTGTACTACTACATAGCATATATTATCTCTCATAAACATTGAGAAAGATAAAATAAAGTGAAAGATGGCAATTGGAAAAAAATGCGAAATAAAGAGAGAATGAGGCGTACGAATGGTCCAAAAATAAATGGAAAAGAACTCATAAGGTAGATGATTTTGAGTACGTAAAAATAAAAAAGGGGTGAATGGATAGAGAGAAAGATATAAAGCTAGTGTGAGCGAGGAAGTAAACTGAATTGTAGGTGAAAAAGCCGTGGTCTGTTGCTATGGTGACACCCTTAACTGTGCAGCATTCGGGCGCGTTATATGGCAACGCGCACGGGGTATTCTACACTGCTGTTGATACTTGACTGCAATCCCAGCGAGGGTGGCAAATAGTTACAATGCCTCTGACTTGGACAACGAGCATCAACAATCGACGAGAAACGCGCGCGCGAGACTAGGGGGTCGCGTGCAGCACATATAACTACTTTTTAGCCAAGGATACACACACTTTTTTTCTCCCTTATTCATCTTCTATATCTATCATATTCTTTGTATAAAATACAATCTCTTTCACACCACCATCTGTATGTCATTACTTTTTCTCTTCAATTCATTGTTAAATTTATTCTCTCCTTGTGTTTCACCTCGTTAATGCAAGAAGCATTTCAATTAACACCTCATTATTTATTCTCGTCAGATGGAGTACAAGCTGATGAGAGAAAATTTATTTCATGGTAAAATGAACATGGGAAAAAAATGTATAGCGCGCCATATAAATTAAATCATTTATTTATTTATACTGATAATAAATACCAAGTGAAATAGGATTAAGCAATTGGCGTCGATCAGGATTTGAATGAAGTGCATTTGAGTAGCAGTTTATCACTGAATAATGGCAATACAAAGCTTCGTATGAGCCCTGGAACACTCACCAACGGTGGTCATGACTAAACAAGCTTTGCTTCTCTATCTACCCTATCGTAAACTGGCTTGCTCGCGTGTATTCCTATCCCTGCGCTTCCACGCCTGGCTTAATACTTGCCTCGTAATTGATGTTAATTAGAGCTATTGTAGCAAAGCCCCAACGTCCAATCATCCGACTAACGCTTTATACCCTGCTACATACATTTCTCCATTTACTTTAACCGGCAAATTATTTCATAAACTTTATGCGTTAATTCTCCTTTATCATTGATCAACAAACAAATATAAAATACAAATAAAATGCAATATCATTTTCCATCCGAGATTTAATTAAAATTTTTCATTCATTATCATTAATAATTTAAATTAATTATATGTATATATTTATTATTTTTAGTTTCTTTTTTCTTTTATATTATCATGGTATATAAAATTTTAGTTTGACTGGTGTTTTTTATCCACTATAATATTCACACCGGTTTGAGCTTATCTAATCACACTACTATATTTGTCTTCATGCTTGCGCGATATATCTCTCGTTTTGAAACGCATCGCCAGAAGGCCATCACGATCAACGCAAGCCAGATATCAAAAAGAGAAAGAGAATTGAAAAAAGAAAACAAGGTGTGAGAGCGATGCACGAATTGGTAAACACATATCCCTCCATCTAATAAATACATGTGGGTAAAGTAAACTTTTTGTATTAATATATACATACATGCACTTGAGCAATAAAAAATAAAATAATCCCCAGGTATGAAGGAGATAAAAGTGTACTTCACTTTTATCCATATATATAAAAAATATGACGATATATATACACATATATATATATTTATATAGTAATACCTGCAACAATTGCTTTTTATACAAGCGCTACACTCTTTGAAATTTAAATTTCCAACTTGAATATGTTTGATATTATCTCAGTACATAATTGTCGCGTTTTGCAAACTCTTGTCTTGTTATATTATAATACTAAAATGTAATTTATAATTTTGTAAATAATTTAAAATAACCGAATGAATTATATTTTATATTAATCTTTGGATTTGTAAGCGCATATAAAATTTCTTTGTGTGGCGAAAAGCAATGTAAGTTTGTCTCTGTATAGTATGGTGGGGAAATAGTAGAAGTCGGTGGCCGGTAAGTGGTTCGAATATACCATGAGAGTCGCGCGCGTCGTCGTCATCATATCATATAGAAAGAACAGAGTGTGGGGAAAGTATACATGGATGCGCCGCCATACACATGCATGATGATTTTTACAGTGTATACATACATACAAGCTACTATGGTGGGGCGAACGAAAGAAAGAGAAGAGTGGTGGGCATATATATATATATATATATGTGTGTGTGAGTTTGTGTGTACGCACAGCGGCATCGGACAATGGACCCGCCCGGGTACTCTAGCGGCATTTCATGATACTAAAATATCCAGCAGTATTACCGGAGAGAGTCGCGGAGACTCTGTGCAACGTAACTCATGAAGCACTTTAGTGTTGTGCCATTTGTCCACCTTTAAACAACGTTAAATAATTTTACGTTTTATTATTTTTTTATTTCACACAATAATAATAAAACCAATTTAATATTAAAATGTATTGTGACGCGATAAGTGGTGTAATTTTTATATTATTCACATGATATAAAATTATTTTTTTATTATTTTACTCGCGTTTAATTCTAGTTCTTTTTTTTTTTTTTGTTCGTTGTATTTTTCCAACGCGGCGTCGTGTTTTATGCTCGTTATATATCCGTAATATTATAATATATACCTATACGGTAAAAGGTGGAAGCATGGCGCGTGTAAATTGTGTTTGCGATCAGGCACAAATTCCATTACGTCGTAGGTGATAGTTTAAAGGGATATAGAAATATATAAAAATATATATAATTTATATATTTATATATACATATATATATTCGTGGAATTTAATTGTTTTTGGTATGGTGTTTTATTGCAATAATATTTATTGCTATTTTGCCATTACAACAAGGAGAATTAGAGAAAATCGCCACGGCGATAGCTATACTGGAATCAACACGACGACATGAGAAGAATCAGTGGTAAGCCGCACGTTGTGGTTTGTTCAACCAATACTATATATAGTATAGTATATATACATGTATTTATCTATATCCAATAAAAAGAAATAGATAAGAAAGAGAGAATAAAAAAAAAAAAATAACTGTAGTATATAATATCAAATGGAAAAGAAAAAATTATTTAAACTGTTGAGAAAGTTGAGAGGCAAAATGTGAGTTTATAATGTACCTATTTCTATATAGGAAGATGAATTAATCTAAATGCAGTTTTGAAAAGTAATAGAAAAAATAAATATATATATATATATATATAAAAATAATTGATAAATAAATTTGCATGTAGAGTAATAATTTTTTATTTTCATTCTAAATAATCTGAATGAATGATTGGTTTATTCTACATACAATACCACCATATTGTGGATGTTATTTTGTAAATTGAGTCACGCGATGCGGGATTATTTTTCTTGTAAATAAAAATACGATGTGTGCCTGCATGACGATAAATAATTGAAACACAACTGTTATTTTACAGTACGTAAAAAAGCATATTTAAATAACAAAATCGTGCGTTTAGTCGGAATGTATTTATAAATATTGTTAAATATACATACATAAATGAAGTTTTATACCAAATTACTTCCAGTGTCTTTTCCTTCTAATTGATACTTGATAAATTAGTTCAGTATAGCGTATATAATCATTTAGTTATATTTCCATAACATTATTTGTTTATTTTAATTTTTATATAAATACATATACATATTCATTGCTTGCAAGGGAGTTAGTATAAGAAATAAGAAGAAAAGAATATAAGAAAGAAGATCGCGGGAAGGAACCCCCAAAGTATCAGTTTACAACGAGCATCGTAAAATCTTTGCACGATTCTCGTTCTACCTATCCAGTGTTCCGTAACGAAGCGTAAAACACTGTGCAGACCAATACGGATCGCAATATATATACAGTAATGTATGTATATACTTGCATTCACTCTTGCGTTCAATTTTTTTTTTCTCTTTCCCTAGCTTTTCCTTTTTTTTTTTTCTTTTCAACTTTATAGCGTCATACTTTTTTTTTTCCCCGGCCGTTTTCTCGAATGAAAACATTCACGATTTGACGATAACCGTGTACGAACGAATGCCCAAGAGGCTGTACGGAAGAGATTGTGGTGAAGAAACGGAGGTATGGATGGCCGGATCTCTGCAATCCCGGCGGTAACAGAAAGAGACGCTTTCATCGCGTCGTACATATACCTACACATATGTGAATACACGTACATATATGTATATATCTCTATGTAATATGTATGTGTATATATATATTCATACATGATTGAATAAATACGTATGTCCTCCAAGTTGTGCGCTCGTTCAGAGAGTGTAACAAATATTGCGCCACTTGCGTAAAGAGCTTTTACTGTAAATTAAACTAAATCCCGGTTTAACAACTCTGAAAAGAGAGAGCGAGAGTAATTATAAAGTATTTACAATATGGCATACATTAAATTTTCATAGTAGCACTATTTGCTTCTCCAATTTATAATAAATATAAATATGTATATATTTATTTATTGCTTTTGTCTACTCTGCGTATTTTCTATTATTTTTATATTTTATTTTTTATTTCATTGCTTCTCGCATTTTCTCTCATTCTTCCAACTACTTTTTTTTCGCTCCACACGACTTTACCAGCTCAATCGACAAGTGCACTTGGACTTTAGCCCAAAAGGAGTTGGAAGATACAGATAAAAGAAAAAAAAAAAAATAAAGTATCAGTCAGTAAAATCGATTTCTCTTACGACGAGATTTTCCTTCATTTTATTTTCTTTACTATATATATATTTATTAAAGCACGTTGGCGTTATTGAGAGCATTATTTTACTTTACAAAATTTATTCGTCATATTTATATGATTAATAAACGTATGTATATATATGTTTACACATATAAATTAATTTAAGCTATGTATAGATATTATATTGTACTGGGAATTTAAACACAGGCGATGACGTGTGGTAGAGCAATTAATGTCTAAAAGAAAATATACGACACGTGTAATTTTAATTCCAAAGCAGATACATATATATACAAAGTATGTATATATATATATATATACTTTCACGATATCACCATTATCATTATCATTGTTATTGTTATTATTATCATAAAAGGAATAATGTTGAAATGACAATAATAATTTTTATTCATTTTTTCGATATGACCTAGCTTTTTTATACATATAAATTTGTGAAAAAATTTTCAAATCCACGTGGTGTAATCATGATCACGAATGTCGCCTTGAGGATACAAATGAGAAAAAAAAACTGCAAAGAAAAAAAATCCCTTCAGAATAAATATATATCTATAGAGAATACGAGAAATAAATTTAATCCATTTCAAATCCAAACGCGCGCTCGCAGCCATTTTATAAAACAGAATGTTCTCTTTCATTGTACGTGTCATACATTTATATGTATACAAATATATATATATATATATATATATATATGTATATATATATATAGAACTGATCCTGAATATCGCGTGACACCGGAAGAGGTTCGTCGTCGTGGCGGATTACACACAAGAGCGATCGTAATTTAGAAGCACATAGTAGAGCTCGAGGAAAGAAATGAAAAAAAAAAATAAAAAAAAAAGAAGAGAGTATAAAAAGGAGATGTAACCTCTCGATACCAGTCCAACAACCATTTTCGTAATGGTTTGTGATGAGGGTTTTTTTTTTTTTTTTAATTCCAAGCGACCTTGCTGTACGGCCTTTGTTTCGTTCAACCGAGGACGCGACCAAGAACCGGTGTATAGGTATTATGTATATATGTATATATATGAAAGAGTGTAATAAGATGAAAGACGGTAAAAGTAGAGAGACTAAAGGAAGACCCAAAACAGCAACCGCATCGACATACACAGAATATATGAACGCGTACACATATTATAAACCTACAAAGTATAAATTAAAATTCATCGATCCGTCTTGTGGTATATATCTAAAATAAAACTATCTTAAAATAACCAATAAATACATATATGTGTGTGTGTGTGTGTGTGTGTGTATAAATGTATCTTGCTTAACGTCTTTTTTATTTATTTATATTTATTTATTTAATATTTTTTTCTTTGTTATACGGATTCGTCTACTTGCAACTGACAAGAAGATATATGTCCCCTTCGCGAGAATGACGAGGGGTTTCCACGTAAGCCATTCGCGAATATATAGAAATGAAATGTGAGGGAGAGATAGAGACAGTGAATAATAAAGGGGAAAAAGAATGAAGGAAAGAAGATTAGCGGAACGTCGTCCCTATTTTAGTATATAACGTGAGGGAGTTTTACGTCACGATGACGGTCAAACTAATATGGCTACTTGGGTTCAGCTTCGTGAGCCGTTATATATTCGACTCTTTGTGAAATTGTGAGTAAGTGCTTCTTAGAGAAAGATGAAAATTCAAGGCTTCAAGAGACTCTTGCGAGCATCTACCAATTTATAAATCAGCAGCACAATACTAATAATTATTATATGCAGTGGTATTAGTAGTAGTAGGAATAATTGTTATATGTAGGTATATATAGAACTTGTCAAACAGTATAATTATTTTACACAAGATAGAAATTATAAAAAAAAAATATTATAATTAGTGCTGATTATTTAGTCTTAATTGTTTCACACGAATGTGAATATTTAGTTGCTTGAAAAATTCACGATATTTATGTAAGATTATGTTATTTATATTACATTGTTACATAGACAAAACATGTGTATATGCATTTGGGTTTATGTATATAAATCGACAAAGAGTATAGTTGAATGATGACAGAAAGACGGAATCCGTTGGAATGCCAAGGATCTCAGGAAGTTATGTCGCCTTTCCTCTCAATTCACCGTTATCTTCTATACTTCTTCTTCAATGGATAAATCCTCTCTTTTACAAAACTCGACATCATTCCTCGTTTGTTATTAATCCAATACTTTATATCCTCCTACATAAATAAAACTTATTGTAAAATAAAAAATTAAATAACTAAATTTATTCATCTCAATATTAATAAATTGAATTTATTATTTCAAAATTCAATTTATTTCATCAAGTTTTCATTTGATAAAATTTATACATTTAGTTATATGATGTACATAAATCTTTCTCGTCGTTTACCTATATACATAATCATTGTATATAAATATAATATAAAAGAATTATACATATAGTAGGTACAACATAATATTATTGATACAATAAAGGGAGTAAAGTGAGAATAATCATGTTTTTTAAAGTACTTAGTGTACAGAGAAAATAAAGTAAAAAAGGTAATTTGAGTATACCAAACCACGTTACCCGAAACGTGCAGCGGTGCTTGGTCACGTCTTGTTTACACGCGGGGCCTATATTACATCCAAGGCGTGGCAACATGGTGCCCCTTTTGAACGAGAGCGAGAGGTGAGAGATCGAAATGGGGTCCCTGAATATTCAGTCTTTACACACTATATAAATATATAAATATATGTATGTATGCGTGTATAATTATACTTGCATCCCTTTCAACGAATAAATTACTGTTGAATCTTTTTTATATTCACGACGACGTGAATAAATATATATATCCTATAACGTTGCTTTGACAAAAAAGTCTTTTTTTTTTTTTCTTTTTATAGACGTATATATATGTGTGTGTGTGTGTGTGTGTGTGTATTTTTAATTTATTTTTTTACCGAAGGACGTCAAGGATGACCGTCATAAGACGTGGCAACACGGTCTTGCGTTTTGCAAGATAAACTTCTCTCGTTCTTCTTCTCTCACATAATTTCTTCTATATTATACTAATCGTACTGATAACATTAGTTTATAATTTATATACCACTTTTGTTGTGTATAATATATTATTATATATTATACACAACAATATATAATAATATAATATAATAATAAAATGTATTAATAATTTTTGCAACACTTTGTGGTTAAAGTATCACATTGCTAAACACTCTCTCTTTATCTCGTGATTTATTATTTGTCACACTGAAAATAATTCATTGTGATGAAATAATAGTTTGAACCTTTACTAAATTTATTTAATCAAATCAAATATTTGTTTTAAATAATTAATATATTAGTATGAAAATATAATGTTATTCATTTGGATGTATTTTAACAATAAAATATTTGCCATCTCATGATCATAAAGGTCAAAGAACGGATGAAAAAAAAAAAAAAATAAAACAATATAATAATAAAGATGATAATAACAATAAAAGACAATTGGAAGTAGACATTGGTAAATGCGGCCATGAATTTTTTTTATTTTTTATTTTTACTCGAGAGTGAGAGAGAGTTAAGGGACTTTCTTCTCGACATATATAGATGTCCAGAAGCCATGCGGGCCAACGAGAAATAAACAGTTATATGGATATATATATATGCGGGAGTATGTCGTTGGCATTCGAAGACGTCCCTCAAACGATCACAAGAGATAGAAAGAGAGTGTATAAAGTCAAAGTCCCGACATATGGATGTGAGAAACTCCGCCTATATATCCATCCGCTCGTCTCGTCTTCACATCGTGAACTCGCACGCAATGTCTCCGGATATATTTTTCTCCTTTCTTTTATCTTTCGCTTTCTCTCATCTCCCCATCTATACATATAAAAAAAAAAATATAAACCGATTATTATTATAATATATAGTAAAAAAAAAAAAATAAAGAAGAAAAAAAGTTATACGTACACGCACCAAAAGGGACTTTTTCATGGTCGGCCGTTGTTCTTTATATTTTTCCTTGCTATTTTATTTATTTATTTTTTTTTCTCTCTCTCTTTTACTCATCACCATACACACCGGTGTGTCTTGAACGAGCCAAGAGCAATTTTAACCCGAGTATGAAGCTATATCGCGCGACTGTATCCTGGAGGTAATGGCCATGCTTGAAACGTATAAGATTATTCACTATGTGATTTTGTTCACGCCCACGTTTATACATATATCTATCTATCTATATATATATGTACGTATGCATATATATCTATGTATTATGTGTACGTATATATATAGGTAGAGTGAGTATATAGTGAGAGAGGTGGTGGCGGGAGCTGTGAGGAAGGAAATTACTGGCAATCGAGTGTGGCATTAGTTTAAAATCATAACTCGCCCTCTCAAACTACATCTCATATATGTATATGAATATTTTTATATATATGTATATATGTGTAGGAATAAATATTTACGGGGATGTGTATAAGTTTATAATGTTTGGATATTATAATATAAACTAATAGAAGTTATTGAGAGAAAATATTTTCAATGTGCGGTTTTCGTCTTTTTTTTTATTTTTTGTTTTGTTTTGTGGTTTCTCGTATTTTCTAAATACATTATGTGGTTGATTATATATTTATGCTGAGGATAATAATTTCATTGAAGGTGCAGGAGATGTATAGTTATATATACATATACGAGAGGACGGGTGAATGGTTGTGATGAGAGTGTGAAAATGAAGGAAATTGAAAGAAGAAAAGTATTGAAAATGAGAGAAAGACAAATGGCCAATGATGCATTTATGTATTTGTATGTACTGGGAATGAGCTTTATTCTTCTACTAACTGTGAAATATATATGTATAGATATATGTGTATAGAGTGAGAATCGATACTTGACTTTTATATGGCGTTAAAATAGAATTTTCAGATACGCTATAGCTGTCTAATTACGTCATGGCAATTTTCTCTTGTCACTTTGTAATGTTTTTTTTTTTTGTTTTTTGATTTATATTTTGCTTTACTAAAAATATATATTTTGTCTTGCTCGTTTCATTTTTCAATTTTCTCCCCTATAATGTCGTTCAAGATACTATGTTAAATATAAAAAGTATAGACGGGGGAGGAAAAAAAAAAGGAAAAAATAATGTCCAGGACCATCGTAAACCGCAATCTTCTCGCTCGCATCTTTCACTTATATACCTCATAGTCAGTTTTGCTAAAGGTGCAAAAGGAAGTCGAGAGCGTGTGGCAACGTCATAAAGTTCCTTTCGTCGTCTTTTGCTTGAGTGTCTCGGTATATTTTCGGACCGTAAATTTTCTGGAGCGTCTCGTCTAGTAGGTTCTACTATACCTTATCATCTCTTACCCTCATCCGGCCCATACATATATACACATACATACATACATGTATTCATTCATTCATTCATACATACATATACATACCTGCATCTGCAAATGGAGTTTGCAGTTTTTTTTAAACGAGAATTTTCACTCGAAGCCGGTGAGAGAGACTATAATAAAAAAAAATAAAAATGAGAAGAAAAAAAGAAGACAAGAGGGAGTATAAAGTATAAGGAAAAAAAAAAAAAAGAGAATGAGTTAGAGAGAGAAAAGAGAATAGTGGGGTTCAACGAACACGTCGCCTGGCACGTGCGACGATCGATTCCTGGGTCCCGCCTCGCGTACTCTTCACTTGCACGTCGCTGCCGATGATCACACAGGGCGCTGCACTGCGGCGGAAAAGACTGGATTAGTCCTTCAAGTCTCTTTCCCTATCTCTTCCCCGCCCTATTATTTTGTATATGCGTGTATGTGACACGTTTCCCTCTCATCTTCTCTCGATTTTATTGAAAGAAAAATTAGCATGAAATATAAAGTCTTACTTTTACATCTTTCACATACCGTTGCGCATTCATCATACTCTATCATTATATAAATATTCCTCCATTTATTTATTTATTTTTGTTTGTTTGTTTGTTTGTTTTCTTGGCCCATTTTACTTGAAAACTTTGTGTCTTTGAATAGAGAAAGCGCGCGATGAAATCAATCGATATGCAACGGGGCAGCATTCGTTGCGACATTTCCAAAGCATCCTGGGGGTGGCTTTTAGTTGAACGAAATATTTGCTGGACTTGGAATGAGAAAATGTTATATATACAGTGAAAGAGCGAGTGTGAGCAAGTAGAAGAGAAGGCATATAAAGTACGTCGAGAAAGGAGGAAAGACCATCCAGCTACATGGAGACCCTTTGGCAAGCGAAGTATGGCGCGCGTACTTGAAGGCAACGCGGGGCCGACGAGAGAGCATTAGGTATCGATTCTGTCGACTCGCTCGACCGTATAAGCCCGCGTTAGATATAGAAGAGAAAAAATAAAAGAGAATCATATAATTCGTCTCTCTTTCTCATTTAGTTTTGTATATATGAAACGAGACATGTGCAGTGGCTTTTGCAGCTGCATTCAACGACTATCCGGAAAAGCTGCGCTGCAGAGAATATAATCGACGTGTTATAAATATAGCTTTTCAAAAAAAAAAAAAATCTTTATATATATATTTATACATAGGGGGAGAAAGAGAGAGAATAGGAAGTAAAGGTATATAGTAAATAGAGTATGATGTGTAGAGAAATGAGAGAAATATATATATGGACACGTGGCAGACGACAGTCTGATGGTGGTGTATGATGTATATAAGGTGATATATATGTATTATATACATGTATATACATCTGTGTATATATTTACCTATTTGTATTATTATATTCCTTGGTCCGTGGCCTGCTTTATGTACCATATACACTGGCTACGAGAGGGTTCTACGTTATGGTCATGGTTTGTACGCATCACTGAGGCATTTTATTTATTTTTTTTTTTTTTGTACATGTATATATATTTGCAATACTTGAAGTATCCAATATATAAATTTGCTGAGAAGTATATAACCTCTTGTTGTCGAAGGATCTTGAATTGAGTAATTTTAAATTAAAAATGTCAAACAAAACTTTTTTTTTTTGCTTCATATTTCATAGTTTGCATTTTATTTTTATTTATTTTTCTTTGTGTATTAATATTGTGTGGAGATAAATATTGGATGGTTTTGAAATATATATATATAAGTGGTAGATTGCATTTATAAAATTTGAATATATATAAATATTTTAAATATATATAGTAGTTTATATGTATATTTTATATAATATATATTTCATAGCTATGCAGATTATAATTATCATTTCCATTATCAGCACTTGCACACCAGTTATTATATCGTCATCATACCAGGGCATGGATCGAGTTGACTTTTATCCGTGACTGGCACTGATTGTAACCATCATCATCATCATCATCATACCGAGATTTGCATTTTTATATACACGTTAAAGCGTTGATATAATACAGACTCTCTCTCTGTGTTACTTCCATTTGCGTATCTTATATATTAATTATCGTTCATATATAATAGATTATACGTTGGTTTGTCCGATGGACGTAACGATTTATCATATAATAATTGCACAGTTTCAATATATAATTCCTGATATGGTGATCATTTGTGGTGTCTGTATAATATAAGGCCTGCATTATTTTACTTTTATCTTATTTTTTATTTATTCATTTCCCCATGTTGTTCTTTTCTCTCTTTTTTTTTCTTTTGTTTTCTTTTTTTAAGCAAATATTAAACGCTCTTTTATATATACCAACCAACCACTTGTGAGTGTGACACTGGAATATTTTGTGTGATGTAAATATATATATTATAACGCCGACGCATTAGACTGAAAGTTAAAAATGCTTTAGCTTGCTTTCGACCAAAAGCATTTATGAAATGCCTATGTATACACAAATACACATGCATCTGATTTGTATAAAAATGTTAAGTGTGTGCTCGACGACCTTGGTTATAAGTAGGAAAAAAAAAATGAAATATAAAGAATATATTTCACTTCTCTTTATCGTCACGCTGCGATGTAATATTCTATAATATATGCATACGTGACACATATTTTGTTTACGTTGAAAGTCTTTGACAAACATAATACAATATATCGGTACTACATGTTTATATTTATAAATAAATATATAATAAGCAACTGGAATGATGGTTTATTAATTAAATTTTACATCATTTTTCTCTTCATATCCATCAAAAAAAAAAAAAGAAAAAGAAAAAGAAGAATAAATATACATTGTTGCATGATGAATACACAAAACGTTACGATCAAACACAAACGCAATGGACAAACGTCACAGCTGCAGATGTTGATCATTATTCTATATTGCTGATTCATTTATATACCACGACGACCTCCAACTATATTCATTTTATTTATTGATTTTTCTTCACTATGAAATCGCACACTACCATCATCAATTTACCAATCTATATTCATCCACCATCTGCAGACGTATTCATTGATTACCATCAGAATATATCCTATTATATAGAGAGAATATATATATTCTACAGAATTCTAATTCACATTGATCGTTCACGATCATCGTATCAATAACCGCGAGCCAATGCACACAGACACACATATATATGAATATGCCCTGTGCATAATTTCATAGAAATTCGATTTACATTTGGATTAGGCATTTCAAATTCAGCTATTGACGAACACGTATGTGTAATTATTCTGCGCGTATGGGGGTTATTTCTCACATATTTGTGATGATACTAGTCGTGAATATATCTATGTATATTTACTGATAGCAATTCTACAACTGTCTGTCATGTACACATAACCACATACGTACTATTGAAAAGAATATTTTTTTTTTTGCGTGTCCGGGTTTCGAACCCGGGACCTCTCGCACTCGAAACAAGTATCATTTCCCCTAGCCCAATGAACCACCTGACTGTTATTGCCAAAAATATATTACATATTATATGAACATCATTCATCTATCAACACGATTAAATAACTCGTGATTCCATTTAAAAATAAATGACAAAACTTTATATAAAAAATTCAAATATCTTTTAATAATTCTTTCTTCTAAATAATTTCATTTGATATTTATTTTCATCAACTATATATGTAGATAATTATTAGAGATAAATAATTGGCATATATTATCGTTGAGTGTTATAAATAATCAAGGTTAGAGGGAGGTGATTATAACATATGAACGTGGTGTATATGTCATTGCCAGCTGCTACGCCAGTAGGCAGTGAGTGGACTGATGTATCAGACAGCTTCATATCATCGACCGTGTTCATATATATGTCTCTGTATGCCTGTATGCGTTTACATACATATGTATACATAGATTGTATAATGTATATGTCAAGCGCAGAGATGCGTTTTATTTTATTTTATTTTTTCTCTCATATGCCTTTAACTCTCGTTTGGCCAATAAATTTTCGCGAATCGCTTATTTCCACAAGCAATTATGGCACGTGAATATAACGGCCTCGCCCAAGAGACTTTTCGATGAATTTTTACGAGATATTTCTCACTGCGTGTATATATACATTTATACTGCACACACGGTACACACAAACCCGCAGGCGAGAAGAATCATAATAATATCAATAATAATAATAAAAATAATAATATTAACATGCATAACTTTGCGATGCATATAAAGATGAAGATGAAGAAGAAAATAAAAATATTAAAATGCCCCTATTTGCAATTTAACAGCTTGATCAATTTAGCATATATATAAACGTAATGAAAATAAACAGATGGGTTGGATTTTTCCACGTGCCTCTAAGAAAAATAAATATTATTTTATACATATAACATGTATATAGTTATAACTAAAAATTCTTCATGGATATACATACATACATATATGTATATATGTATGTGTATATATATATATACTGTATATAAATGTATATAAAATATTTTTGAGAGCGGATGGATAACAGACTGATGCATTCTTCTTTTCTTCTCTCCCTTTTTCATATATTTAGTTTACTCTTTTTTTCTTTTTTTCATTTTTATTTTTTTTTGTATAATCACCCTCGCGTTCGATTTATTTTGGCTCGAACTCAGAGGGCGTAGACCGGAACTTCCTCTCTCACAACACACTACATATGTATATAGATAGGCGCGACTTTTAGTGCTCGACGTGAGGCGGATAATTGTACAAATTTGCCTGCCTCGCGAACAGAGAACGTACACACCATATAAACATTAAAATGAAAATAGAACTAGCGCATGCATGCACTCAACTTTAAGAAGGACATATAGGTATATACAGATATATTCTATATATACCTACATATGTAGCTAATGTTGCCATATATATATTTAATATATTTATATACATTTATGTATGATGGGTATAATGTAGTAATGTATGTAATAAGTATATGTCGAATGTTTATATACGGCGTTGAGTTATATATATATATCTTGAAAATTCATTCTCAGCATATATATAAGCATGTATATATATACTGCAACCTTCCGTTCTTGGCGATCGAGTTGCTTCATTCTGATGGACGTATATATAACGTTATACGTTTCGAGAGAAAAGAAAAAAAACACGCTTCAACGACGAAATAAAAATAAAAATATTCGAGTATACATATATATATATATGTATGTGTATAATTATATATAAAAGAAAACGAGTTCGGTGAAGTAACGGGGCGAGGTCGTTCGTATATTTTTTACATCGCAGCTATTTTGTATTAATTCTTAAAGCAAATATAGAGCCAAAAAAAAATATTTATAAATGAAACTTTTTAAAGATATATTTTATTGGAAATTATCTTATATATAATATCATTTTGGTTTTGTTTATGTATATTTATAAGTAATTGAGCGACTGCTGCAGAGGGTGAAAAGCCGGATATGGTTTAAAATGAAAAATAGAAATGATAATGAAAGAAAAAAAAATAATAAGTATATCAAAGAGTGTGTTGTGGGTATTGAGTGCGATTATATATGCGTGTATATCTTTTTTGCCATCTTATACGCGTCAATGTCTTCTTTGGTACATATATATTTACTCGGTATATTTATGTATTTTTGTTATGACTTTTTCCATCGTTATATATAAAAAATATATACATATAAAAGCGACGAAAAAATATTCCCCTACAACTTCCGACTGAGAAAATCCACGATACAATTGTTCCTGTGTCTGTATATATATATATATATATAACGTATATACGCACACTCTGGTGGTATATGATGTGTTTCACATTGCTCATAGGAGTTGAAAGTGTCGTATTGAAACATGCCCGTGTAATTTATTATCTTTTTCGTTTTATTATTTTCTTCTTTTTCCTCTCTCGATTTTGTTTTTTTTTTTGTTATACTTTTATTTCGCTTACTATGAATTGCATGTTTGTTTTGTCATATACATACCATCATTTTCAAAAGGGAAATCACTCTGTAGAATAATTGCAACTCGTGCGCGTATTCGTTAATTTCCCGGTGTCTCTCCCACAATTTTTTTTTTTTCTCCTTTTATTTCTTCATTTCATTCCTTTCCATTTTTATTTTCTTTTGCTTTCTCTTCTCGTTTCATTCCCTCTGGCGTCAACGTCGACGACATTCAATACGTCTCTCAAAGAGAATTTTTTTACTCATTCTCATGTCTCTAGCGCGCGCTTCGCTCCTCTTTGGCACCGCGACGTGAGAAGGTGAAGCGCCCTCGGGCGTTCGAAGTATCATCGATGGCGCGTCGTAGCGCACATCCCTGTATATTCATCCATATACATATATATGTACTACTTCTGCGTCTTACATTCTCTCTATATATATAGTGAATATACTACTCGAGCTTTTGCGCAAGCCGTAAGGCAAAAGTTGCTCAGACCTAGTCTTCTTTCTTTTACTCCCTTTCGCTGTTATCTTAAAACCAACATTTTATTTTTTTTTAAACGTGTTGTCTTTTCCTTTATCTGTTTGACACTATAACTAATACATACATACACACATCTACTAGTACCCACCATCAAAAATCCACCGTTATATGCCGTTAGTTCATTACATCCATATATATATTTACATTTGTATGTAAATAACTTCAAAGAAAGTTTTTTCGCAATATCTGACGATGACAAAATGGACGGCGCCATGAAAAGGATCAAAAGACATCAACAGTCTATAAATTTCGTTCATAATTACGTGCACGCAGCTCACTCAAGTCAATATATAATTCTTGAGTTGACGTTAAGGCCGACGACCTTCCTTAATGGCCAACTTTTATCCGCACACGATCGACCTGTATTTCTTCTTGCGAAACACCACCGGAATATCATCAATGAAACGCATCTATATCTCTTCTTTTATATCATATATATATATTTATTTTTTTCTTTCGATTTTTCCCCACTACTGCAACTATACCAAACGCCTAACGTACGTATATAATACTGCCTTGTAGTTTTATATACTCACTCAATCTCTTTCTCTCCATTTCCGACGTATCTCGGTCGCGCGCGTCAGGGGCGCCTGCATGATGTACATCACCGTCTCTGTACATACATATACACATACTGCATCGTAGATTGTGTTTATTTATTTTTTTATTTTCATCTTTCTTACTTGAATTTATTTATCATTTATTTATTTATTTATTTATTTTTTTCTCTCATTTAAAAGTCCTACGCGTTCAGGGCCGACCCACGCTCATCCGCGAACTCGTTTAACCCACCTTCAACCTCGTCCCCCGTCACCCATTTGTAAATCCCTTTGCATTTACACTGCGTCTCTTACCATCACCACAATCACTGCGACATCGTCGCACGTATATACACACCCATCGAAACAACTTTGCCAGCCACAGCTTTCTGTCAGTATCATTCGGGCAATCGTGCGTCCATTTCACATTGGTGCTGAAATATATATTCCCTATGTGTGCAGAATATTATATATTAAAATTTAATTTAAACTTTATTCTTATATGTAAATATTTAAAATATTAAAATTTCATTTTACATATATCGTAAACAATGTCACGTCGTGATAAAAAAAAATTATGATAGACAGTGTGTCGTGAATTATCTTCATTCGTGTAATCTAAAATCGATGATAACAACCAAGAGATATATATATGTACATTTTTATTCGCCGATGGGTTAGAGCTTTTTTTTTTTTATCATCAATGTGATTAAACTCTCACACCATCGTGCCATTAAAATCGCGCCCAGTTTAATCTAAAACACGCGAAAATATATACATAGAAAATATCGCCAAACAGATTGCCATAGCAAACATTTATTTATATATTTATATATTTATATACATGTACTTTATCGTGTTCATTGACGGTTGGATTATAAGTCGCCCACACGTCAAAAGAGTGTCGATAGATCCGTGATCGTAAGAGCGCGCGCAAGTCACTTGGAGAGATATCGCATCATATAAGGAGTGAAGTCGAGAAAAGAAAAGAAATAAAAAAAATATTATGGCCATCATTGCTGTAACGAGTTGTCTTGGTCCCCCGCCACTACCACCCGGTAAACGTTTCTTTCACCACCAACGTAGCACCGCTGCATCGAAGAAATTGTCGATGCTCTCCTCAACCTATCTCAGCTTTCGTGACCCAGCAATTGAATACTGCATCCCAATGGTCCATTATCATGATTATTCACAACGTCATGCTGTAATCAAATCACTTCCACCACGACCGCAATCACGTGCATCCACCTACACAATTCAAAATGATGACTTTAATTTTCCACCATCGACAACAAATCTATTCAGAAGTCAATCGGAAGGAAATTTACGTGCCAAGAAATACGGGAATGTTACATTAAATGGATTGGACAAGTGTATAAAAGCAATTTATGGTAGCTGGAAAAATTTGATCCAATGTAAGTGCATTATATAAAATATACATGTATCAAACAACATTTTTGATGCCTTTACGTATATATATTCATCTTAATTTCAATATATTCATTTTCTTCTGTATAATATTTATATACATATATGATATATATATATATACTTATATGCCGGTGTATATATGCTAAACTCGCGGAAGAGACGTTAGCGCTCGCGCGAGACCGATCGTGCAGTGCTCAGTGAAGCGCGAAGCAGGTTCGACATTCAACGTCGTGCTTGGTGACGCCCGTAAACGGTAGCGAACCCGATCGATCGTCAAAAGGATAAACGAGTCAACTCGTATACTGTATATGTTATATGTATATATAAAGAGAGAAGAGAGACAGAGGACGCAAGGGTGCAGGTTTATATATCTCCATATAAAATCCCGGTTTCTCGCGGTATAGATGCAACATTGCTCGATAAGGAATTTTCCTCTTTTCCATTATGACGTTGTCCCGATTACGCGACCTCAACTATCTATCTTACGTTATGTATATATAAAAAAATAAAAAAAAATATTATCTCCATTTATTTTTAAATAGAAAATAAGTGATTTTATTTTATTTTATTTTATATTACATATGAAGAAATATTATATTCAAGCTTGAAAATTTTCCCATGTGAATCGCGAGAAAATTTTCCGTCTCAAAGGACGAATGTATATAAACGACAATTTTTTAATAATTCAATTGTGTATATATATACACAAACGCGTTCAATCTTCATGCTCAGTGGTGTCTTTACCTTGGATACATATAGAGTATCATCAGCCCTATATTTCTATGGTATTCAGCTGGGACATGAGATACGTACCTTAACTACATATATATTCGACTCAGCGGGTTGTGTCTCTTACGAATTATATACATGCATATGTATATATTTGTTACACATGTGTATAACAGCATGTATCTCTCACCAGTGTATAAGATATCTATGTAATATACCGGGAAAGAACCTTTCCCGGGCTGTGTTCCACTTCAAGAACAAGGAACGAGGAAAAACCCGTTTATACAACTCGTCGAAAGATCGTTTTATCGCGTTGAGACCATAAAACACACAACGAGAATATATATTCTCATCGTTACCACAGAGGAGGATTCTACTCATTTACTTAAACAGATATCTGTCACTATATTATACTTTTTGTACGTGCATATGTACATATTTAAATCCATCGGTATATAAAAAGATGTCTTAACCAATTGCGCAAGAATATATGTATAGATATATATATAAAAAAAATTTTTTTTTATATATTCCCAGAGTATCAATTTTGTTTTTAAAGCACGTGCGTCGTGCACGCGTATATTAGAAAACATCATTCACGCGCACTCATCGATCTTGTTGACTTGTTCCGTTAGTTTAATTTAAATTAAAACAACCTTGATGTGTCTTTATTTATTTGTCTTCATCAAGTTTAAGATGAGAATTATATGGAATCACGAGAATTATATATACATATACATATATAAACCACGCAAGTATATAATATATAATTTAAGTCGCACTTTATCGGCATTGTGTGTGTCTCAATTCAATAGAACTAATATTGATTAAATGATGTAGTCTCTGTATGTGTATTTATAATACATATAAAGATTTATGTATACACATATCATCCATGTACAACGTGTTATGTTATAGTATGCGAAGGCGGCATCTGTTGTAACATTGTCACATCAAAGTCAAGACAATTTTGATGAAATAAAATGAGATCACGCGTATCAATTTGCATATATCAATAATATAATATTATACTGATAACGAAATAGTTTTGTTTCTTAGCTATTTATTATTTTGCTCATATACCTCCCCAAGTTTGTGTATATATATACACACATATATATAAATATATATATATGTATATAAAATTTCGCACTATGCGAAAGAATTCAAAGGTGGGAAAAAAATCAACAACCTGTTGATATCAACTACAATTTCATTGTAGTGCGTCTATACATACATGAACATGTATATATGTATGTTATATACTATACATATAGTGTGTTACAATAGACATGTAAGATATAATGTACTATATAAACATGAATGGGTATAGAAATATAAATATGTACACATGTATTTAAAGTTTGCATTGAAGAATGATAAAAAAAAAAAATAAAACAAAGGGGAAAAAAATTTTTTTTTTATTTTGTTTATTAAAAAGAGTCTTTCTTTTGGAATTAAAACACATGTTGGGCGTGGTGTTCAATGTGTACTTGTATACGCATTGGGGTATATGTATATAATGTATATATATATTATAAATAATAAGTGTCGTATTTCCGCGGCAGTCTTAAAAGCAAGAAGAAAGAGCCAAGCGGTATATGGTGCACGTGTCTAAAAGACTGATCCAAGAAACGCAACGATGGTGTGGCGAAATATGAGAGAGAATATATAATATATACAAGGTGGTCGTCAACAGCGAAATAAGTCACTGTATATAAATTTCGTGTCATGTCAAATAGTGTTATTAAAATTATTATATGATCGTGATGATGGGTAAATTCTTCAAGGATATATGTATATATTTTTTAGTATATAAAAGGACATTTGTATAGTATATAAACGTGCCTGGGTCGTTTTTCAAGGCAATGTTATTTTACTTTGTTTTCTTTTTTACTATTACACGTTCCTGTAACTATTGCATTTGCTTTTAGTTTTTATTCGCTTTTTTTTTTTTTCGTTTTATTTTACACACATACTTTGTTTTGTTTTTTTTTTTTATTCCACCAAGAACGTGCGCCGTGCGGGTATATACTCTGTGAGGCTTCAGTGTTCTACTCTCTTGCTGCTGTCTCTCTATATATACTTCTGAAAAAGAAGAACGCCTCGAGTGTCTCTTCTTCAACCCACTGCCGCCGCTCTCGTTGCGGTCGTTAAGGTTTTAGCTTCTCTTATATACTCACTTCATTTCCTCTCTCGCACTCTTAATGTGTACGTACATATATATAATAAGTTTTTTTCGACCCCGTTTTTTTTTACTTCACTCCTTTTTTATTTATTTATTTATTTATTTTTTTTTTTCATTTGCACTCTCACCAACCAATTGACGTGGATCGTGTGTTGACTTTAAGACCCGTGTCTATCTCATTACGTCACGTCTTCTTCTACACACACTCTGTCTATATTTTTTTTTTTTTTTAACAACTAGTTTTTTCCTCCTCAAATGTTTGACTGTTTCACCACGTGGTAGATGCCACCCACGCACATTTGATACATGCCCATATAAAATTATATTCGAGGCGCAAGATATTTTTTTTTTTTTCCACATTTTCTTACTTTTTTTTTCCTTTCTATTTTTTATTCTTTACTTTTTCTATCACTCTATATCGTAGATTTAATTTATCGACGCGAGGAGAAACTTAATCGCGCAACCATACTACATACCATACATATATATCAGCAGGTCTTGTCCTTCTCTTTTGCTTATATATATACTTTATATATGTCTATGCGGCGCTAACGCGAGTGGCGCGTGGCCCAGAGAAACGTGGGAAGACGATGAACTAGATCCGGGTTTATATTTATATAAACATTTATGTTGTGTTGATATATCCCGGTGAATATTGAGGAGAAGTGTTGATCGATAAATTCTTCTTCTTCTTCTTCTTCTTCGTGTTCGCATATCTAACAATTTTATATTTTATTTTTATCATTTGTTTATTTTCAAACAATTCCTTAATCACTTTCATAATTTATATCATAATCCATTTGAATAATATCCGGTAATTTTATTTATTTTCATTTGACTCAATAAAAAAACTAAATGAAGAGATATATCGCTGATGTATGTGTCTATAATAAACAACGTGATGGTTCATACACATTATATAGTATATATATGCATGCAACGTTGGCCTTTCTCCATTGCACGACATTTTCGGCTGACGCGCGAACTGGTTTGCTTTTATATAAATGTAGACGGGCGTCCTACGCCGATGAGAACCTGTTCTTCAGCTCGGCCACACGTTCCTCTCTGTGCCCGCAACAAACCACCACCAGCTATACATATATGACGGTCCTATTCCCTTCTGTCCTCACTACACCATGTTATAAACCTCTATATTCTACTCTTCACTACAGTCCAGTGTCGTAGCAGAAGGGGGTGAAACCAAACAGCGAGTCAGCGTGCGCGACTTTTCGCTATTTTTTTTTTTTTTTATGCCTCGCGGGATTTTCGATGTTTCTCTCGCGCTCACTTCCTCACCCTTTTATACTGCATTCTCATCTCTCTCACTTATTCTTCCTGTATTGCGTATGTGTATATTTATGTATATACGTATGTATTAATTCTCGTTTGGTTTGTATGAGGCGCGGGACAAAGGCACTCTCTTCAGTCTCTTCCCTCAGTTCATTTTTGACCACAATGTACGTGTATAATCATGGGGTATTCGTCACTAAATTTTAAATTCTATTATCAATTCGTACGCAAATTGTTGTCATTGACACGAGTGAGTTAACTCTTCGAGGGGGAATGAATAAAAGAAATAAAAAGAAATTGAAACAAAAATATAAACATAAGGCAAAAAAGTTAATAATATACAAACGACTTTGTATGTTGAAAAGAATTAAAACTATACCTATTGTGTTGTGCGATGATGACTTAAAGTTATAACTCATAACATTGCATTGTGCGTACGGTTATGTGTGCATATATATGTATGTGTGTGAAAGTGTATAAGTGTATTGGGTTGAGCAGGAGTAATATAGTATAATAGTAGTGTGTTGTTTCATATATTTTTTTGTTTTTTATGGACTTTACAGTTGGCGGCATGAGCCGGCCTTCGAAAGCCGTGACCCAGGTGAAGAAGGTGGCACCACCGGCTGTACCCGATGTCTTTCGACATTCTGGCTCGTCCTTTGGCTCGGCAGGATACGCAAGCAGCGAGGACGGTGGGTTCCTGTCGAGTGGCGGGGGCGCACCCGGTGACGACGGTTCCTATGGAATGCCAGCGGGTAAAAGTCCGGGGCCCATTTACACGCATCCTGGATTCGCATTCCCACCAGTCGTTGGCAAATATGCTCACGCTGAAGATCAAGGTGAATTTTTTAAACAATAAATACAAATTATTATTTATATTAATATAACAGAAGATAATATAATTTTTTGAATATTATTAAATTAATATAAATTTATTTGTTGTTATGTTTTTCATTAAAGGAATCGACATGACCCAAAGTCCAGGTCGTGATAGTCCAGGAAGTTCAGGCTCTGGTTCAGGTTCACGTCATTCAACAGCATCGTTAGATTCTGGTAGAGCATCGGGCTATCATTTGGGACCACGTACAGGACATGGTGCACTTGCATCATCGCCACGTTGTTCAATAAGCTCACTTGGTAGTCATCCAGACAGGCCAACTGATCTTGATGTTGTACACGCGTGGTTAAGTGAATTACAATTTGAAGAATATTTTCCGCTGTTTGCCTCGGCCGGCTACGATCTTGCAACTATAACGCGCATGACCCCAGAGGACCTCACAGCCATAGGTAATTGACATCTTGATTGCATTGAAAATTACGTAAAGCTATTTATAGTTGTTTGAATCGTGCAAAGGCACAACTTTCAGAGACAAAGATATATATTTACTTCGTGGTTTTATTCAGGTATCAAGAAGCCAAATCACAGAAAGCGACTTAAGGCGGAGATCGACAACCTCAACGTGGGCGACGGTTTACCCGAGCATATACCTGGCTCATTAGAAGAATGGTTGAGGCTATTACGACTTGAGGAATATCTTGGTGCACTTCATCAGCAGGGTATGCGATCAGTTGAAGACGTGACAACATTAACATGGGAAGATCTTGAGGATATTGGTATTGTACGTTTGGGACATCAAAAAAAACTTTTATTGGCAATAAAACGTGTCAAAGATATACGTGCGGGTAAACGTATTCAACCATTGGATTTGGCACGACTTCCACCACATCCTGGACACACTCAAGATGTAGTAATACAACGTGGCGGTTCAGATTTACCGTCACCCGATGAAGATTGTTCATCGCCAGTATTACGTTCTTTTCAACGTACAGCTGACAATTCATCTGCGTGGCGTAGTATGTATGCTGCATTACCTGGTGGTATGGAATATTGTACAATTGGTCGAGGACCACGTGGAAAATCATTGGAAAGTTTGGAGGATGCGCCATTAACTTATCCACCATCACCAGCGCCAGTATCACATATGGAATCAATTGGTTGGCGTCCCAGGTGTTTTGAGGATGGTGACATGACGCCCACGAATGAAGTTACTGCAACAATTGAAGCTGGGGGCGGTACATTGCCACGACCACGCCATTGTTTAGTGCGACCGCGACCCGTAGCAAAGGTAAAGAAGAAATAAAAAAAAAATTGAATTCATTAAAATATATTTCCGAGAAGAAAAAATTTTTTTTTCTTAGTTTATTTTCAATGTGTGCAATGTGTATGATGTTATAATAATATTTAGTTGTTGGATCAGGTAACAGCGACACAAGGACAATTCAAATCGTTGCCAAGAGACTTTGATAATAAATATCAATTGACATATGGATTAGAGAGTAGTCCGCATTTATCAAAACGTCGACCACCATCGCCACCAAGACGTCAAAGTTCAAGGGAATTAGGCACTAGTGTGGGCGCTGGTAATGGCGATGTTGTAATCGATTGTAGCGGACCAGTACCAACAACATGCGAAGAACATCATCTTCATCATCATCATCTTCATCATTCACCACCACCGGCGCCAGCGCCATCGCAAGCACCCTCCACACCACAAATGCATCGTCCACAATCGTCAATGTCACGCTCATGGGGCAGTGTCAGTGGCAATGTCAATGAGGAACATGAACTTATTGCAACACTCGCTCTGCAACATCGCAATGGATCTGACGCTAGTTTCAAGGTAATTTACAATCACACAAATCAAATATAATACACTATTTAACTATAATATTCATTAATTAAATATAATAAAATTAATAATCGATTTTCATTTATTTTATTATTTATAAATATAGTCAAGCTCGAGTACTGAATCGGATTCATTGCCATTCGCTAATGAAAATGCTGGTACAATAAAGCAGAGAGTTGCAAGAGCTCAAGAATACGCGAATAATTCATCGGGTCTTGGTGGCAGTCATGTCATTGCACATCATCAACAACAACAACAACAACAACAACATCATCATCATCTTTCGCAGCAACAGCAGCAGCAACATCATCATCATCATCACCATCATCATCATGGAATCATTGGTGGTGGTGGTGGCGGAGGTGGCAACGGTGGTAATCCAAGTAATGAACCAGCCGATGTTTTAAATGACATTGGTAATATGTTGGCAAATCTCACTGATGAACTCGATGCAATGCTCGAAGAAGAGAAACGTCAAGGACTCAATCCATAATGTCACTGCCAAACTCTGTTCATGTCACACTTTGTTTGTACTTGCGTTGCCATAGATCAGCGGAACGATATGATACCGTTCTGCTGTAGGTAGAAATGATGAATGGAGATGAAAAAAACATAAAATGAGTCGCGCGCACTCGTACTCGCCAAGTAGTTATGGGTTAGAATTAGCCACGAGGAGTGAATTTTGTATGCACGATCGTTTATTATTACAATTAGTATTTTTTTTTTTTTTTTCGAATTGTTTTTCTATTAATGGAGAAAAATATAAAGTGAAACTTTACATACAACTTCCAGAACTCACTTGAATCTTCCAACTAAAGCTCCCTCTTATGTGTGTCTGCATTTTATACTTATACGTATATATGTATGTATAAATGTTTTTTATTTCATGTAGAAAAAAAAAACGTAAAACTGTTCAAGTGTCATTCAGAAGTCAAATAGAGTTTCTTATTCGTCGACAGGGTATGTCTGCGCGCAATCGCTGTACGGAAAAAAATGGCGTGTCAGAACATTTTTTTTAACGCTCTCATTTTTCTTTCATGATAGCCATAAAAAGTTTATAAATGTTTATACTAAAAACTGTCGTTGAATGTCACACGTGTTTGTAGTATTTGTAAATGGATTTTTTCAATGGATTCCATACTTAAAAGTGAGCTTATATTTTTCATCTCCCATATATAACATCTCGTTTACACGTGTGTGTGACTAATAAAAAAATAAAATCACTTCATGCTTCATGTTTCTACTCTGAATAATTAAAATTTTTTACATATATAAAAAAAAAAAATAAATAAATAAATACAAACACATTCCATTAGTATTGTTTTTTACTCATTATATTCTTGATGGTTTACGGTAATAAACCACAAGGTGTGTATCGTATAATGAATAAAATTAAAGAAAAAAAATCTAAACTCGAGAAAATAAGTAGTTCATTAATGTGATTGTTTATGCGCAGTATATAAAATTTTTTCTATTCTGACTAAGATAGATAATTGAGAATGACGTAAAAATATCCTTGAAACCTCGAACATAGTTCATTACAATTCTTCCTATAAATTTAATATGTAAAAAAAAAACTGATAATGATAACACAAGAAGGTTAAAACATGGACTGTTGATAATTCAATCTAATTAATTATAAACGCAATAAATTTATACACGATCTTAAAAATTATAAATGCATTTACACACAATCATTAAGATCGAGTGTAAATTGTTGGATTTATTTAATTTTATTATTCTATACACAAAGATATTTCTACGTGACATAAACATTGTTTACATGATTACGTGTTTAGCATTTATCATTGGCATGTTATAAGAGAGTTTTATTTCTTATTGTATTATTTTTTTCTTTGTCATTTCAATGGAGATATTACGCAGGTGCTTCTACATAGGCATTGTCGATCGTGACATATATAAGTACGTTTAATTAACTGTAAAGTTTGTATTGAAAAAAAAAAAAAAAGGGAAACAAACAGACTAAACGTCATCACTCCTCGGGCGCGCAATGTGTCGCCCAAAAATAAAATAAAATGTTGAATTACAGATTGCGTGCTCCATTGTGACGCAAACTCTATACATAAATAAATAAAATCCATTCTACTTAAGGTTACTTTTAATGTTTTTGAGATAAAATTAAATATATGTAAAAGAAAGGAAGAAAGAAAAAAAGAATCATGAGGATGAATAATAAAAAAATGAAAGGAGAAATTAATTAAATAATTAAATGCGCGTGGATCCGGTGATTGCCCATTATTCACCTTGCTCAACCGGGTCACAATGGACTTGTCTTGTTAATTACTATATTGTAGGTGTATTTAGGAAACTCTCGTCACAAGTGACCAGATAAAGAAAAGAAAAATAAATAAAAATGTGAAAAGATATAGAAATAGATGAAATTGGAAAAAAAAAAAAAAGAACTGTCAAATATTGTCCTAATTTTATTTGCTCGAACTAAACAGAAGAAAAAAAAAACATGAATTCTTTTATCTATATTTATCACTCTAATTTCACGTTTTCAAATTTTATTTATATATAAAAATATACTATCTATGATTCTGTTTAAAAGTGTACTTAGTTACTGTAGGCAACTGCCAAAACATAAAAAAAAAAAAATGCCCGAGAATCAGCCGCTTTTGCATTTTTGGTGTATAAAAAATTAAATATAAATACACTAGTTTATAGTTTTTATACAAAGTTATGTCTCATTTGCTGATGTTCAGCGTTTGCCTAAATTTTAATTCGTATAAATCACTCCTATTATCCCCTTCAATCTCTTCCACTCGTTGAATTTAATATCATGTTAAACATGTATATATACATACATACATACATACATACATACATACTACCAACAAATATGTATATACATACATATTTAATGTAATATTTTTGTTTATATATAAACACAAATCATATGAATTCCACAATTATAACAAAAGTAAAATGACTGTTTTTGAAATAAAGGCAATTAATTACATAAATTAAAATATTAATTTAACAAAATAAATACCACCACAATATATTAAAGTATAAATTTATAATACCACAAATAATTTTCCTTGATGACCGTGAAATGTTTTTCAGGACAAAAAGGAAAGTTTCTCGAATTTCATACATTCAACAAGAAGTGCATTACGAACAAACCGCAAACAAAATCTTTTTATTTTTTTTTTTATTTTTCTTTTTATATTATCTGTTCATTCTCAAGTGCCAATCACCCTTTTCCACACACGACCAAGTAACAAGACCGCGAATGGTGGAACAAAATACGACCAGAGAAAATATATGTTCACTGATATCTTTATGCACACATAATGATAAATATACATACATACATTTATAAACTTGGGTGCGTCTGTTGTACATACAAATACAAAATATACCCAACAGTTGAGTGGAGATATATCGTGTAACAGGGCTTGAAAATGTCCGGTTTCAAATTTCGTGGCGCGTCTGCGCCACTGCAATACGCATGCGCGTCACTCATACAACAAAATATATCCAATACAAACATATATAATAGAAAGATATACATATATATACTACCATATAGCATGTACGATATAACTCTTCATGGTGTATTGGTGTGTGCTCTCGATATTCATAGCCGAGAGTGGATTTTATATTCTCACACCATGACATAACCTAAAAACATACGCGTCCACACACTCACAAATCCAATATAACAGATTTATTTTATTGTAGCGAGTCTCTCATATACATGCACGCCAGTATATAATATAAGGAGAAAGGAAAAGAGAGGGGGAATTGGCTATGGAGGCTATGGAGGTTTATACAAAGGCAATTCCAACAGTAAACTCTCTGCGCCTATGCCCGTGCCTTTTCTTCCACTCCCAGTCTCCCAACAACCCAACCAGTCCTTCAACCACGTCCTGCAGTGATCATCATACAGTAAAATTACGTTCATCATTCTGTATATTACACGGTGCGCGTGTTTGTGTTGTGAAAGTATTATCTATCTATTTATTATATAGATTAATTATATTATAATAATTTTATATTTGATTTTTTTATTTCAAATATAAATTTAAAAAAGTAAATATTATAAATTAAATTAGTATATTATATATTCATTTATTTTAATTATTAAATATATCATTAACTTATAATGTGTTTTTGCATATTGTAACAGTTTTGAAGTTTTCTTTCATATATTTTCTTGTGTAGTGGGAGACAAACTATATATACATACATACATATATGAATATGAAGGTATATATATGTGTGTATATCTTTTTTTTTTGTTGTGATATAGAATTGTGAAGAGTGTATTTTATATTCCAGATCCCACAGTCGTATATAGGCGGTTGAGTTAGTCGCGCGCGCCGCTTTTGATTCTCCTCTTGATGCGCGTGCTCCGTTGTGTTATATATATTATTATGTATATATATATATATGTATGCATACGATTTAAGATGTGTGTGAGTGTGTATTTTGTATAAACTACGGGTTAACACACAGTTTGAGTGCAAGAATTGAGCAGCATCCAGAGCGCAAACATACGTAGTAGATAGTTTGGCGCGGGCGAGTCCACCTGTTAATTCACAAAGAAACAAGAAATTTTATCGTATTATTTATTATGAATATAAAACAAAATTCTGGAATAATTTATTTTTATATTTACACAAACAATAAAATTTATTGATAAATTAAATGTCAGAATTTTAAGTATTAGTGTACATTATTTGTGTACTTTTGTGTGAAAATCTAATAATAATTTTTATAATAAGGTGTGTATTTGTTTATGCCTGTGATTATAATTTATTATTTTATTTAAATGTTAATTATAATTTGACGTTTAAAGGAAAAAATTTGTGTGTCAATTGCTTCGAAGAAATATATATCATTGAAATTGTTACAAATGCTGAAATTTTATCATTGAAATATTAACATAAAATTATGTTTATATTTATTTTTTTTATATTTTTTTTTTTTTTATGTATGTTTCAAAATGTGTGTCATGTATTTTCTTTTCTTGATGTCACCTCTTGTATAGCAGCAAGAGCAGCAAAATGTATATACAGATATATACAGAGTACAGTGATATATAAATGCCCAATGCGATCCCCCCTGGATCATGTGCGTGTGTGTGCAGTGTGGGGGGATATGTACGTGACGCGCGTTGCACATCGGGTCGAGGTCAAACTGATGCACCAACTCTTTTCATCTCTCCTTGACGGTGGCTGCGGGGGCGCGCACAAGATTATAATGCAATTGATCGATTGAAGAGAAACGAGAATCCCATGGGACAATAATAAATATACTATCAAGAATTTTATTTTTTTTTTATCATATAAAAATAATATATCATTCATGTTTATTTTTTATTTATTTATTTTTATTAATTGGATGGATATATATTTAAATTGCTTCAAAGATTTTATTAATTATTTTTCAACATATAATAATTTAATTGGAGAATATTTATGTACATATATACTTATAAATAATGTTAAAGTCGAGTTTATTTATTATAACGCGAATAAATTCACGTGGGACAATTTACCAGGGTCTTATTTCACTCACAGTTACTAATACCATTGCAAACTATAAAGTCCAGTTGACGTTAGTACAAAATAGTACCGTTTGTCAAAACGGTCGACCACAAAACGCGTCGCGGTAATCTTCAACATAAACGCTTCCGTACAGTTAACTCCTCTTTCTTTTTTTTCTTTTTCAACTATTTCAAAACGCGTGGCAGTGTGTATAATAAAACAGCCAGAATATACAGAATGAATAGGATATATATAATATATAAATAATAAAAAGAAATTAATATATTAGATTTAATTAGTTCATGAGAAAATAAAAATACAAATTAAGTTAAGAGTGAAATCAATTTCATGAATTTTAATTAATCACATTCTTCAAATGTATAAACAAATAAAAGATGTGAAATATTGAGAATGTAATCATGTATTTTGGATGCGTAATATATACATAGAATTAATGGAATGTTATTTGCGCGCAAGTTGGGTATATATCGATCGACCTAGTGTAGATTTTAATTGCATTCAAGATGAGAACTCCAGTGATCTAAATGAATATACACAGATACACATACATTTATGCGTAGAAGAATGTTGCTATTACAAAAGTTCCATAGAAAACGCTCACGCGCACGCTCGTTCGTTCGCGCGATTTCATTTAATATATAGTTTCATTTTGTTATAATATAATTCATATTTAATATTGTTGTGAATTTTATTTCTTTCTCAAACTCACTTGTCTGTATTTATATACATATGTATATATGTATATATGTATTTATGCCTCTTTCTCGATACTCTGTGTGTTTGTTTCAATGCGATATAATGTTTAAATTGTACACTTTTCATTTTCAGACCGGGCATACGTGACCGGTTAACCAGAGCTGAAACGGTGCTTTCATCAAGGGGGCATACTCGTAACGGCTATATACGACATCATAGAGGAATATAAGAAACAACGCAAGAACGAAGAGGTTGTTCTATATATAAATATATATGTATAAACAAATATGTATATATATTATTTCGCCAACAAAAGAACACTGCATAAAAGTAATGTGTAATAATATAAAATATTCCACAAGACAGTTGAGCGTTAATGGAAACACTTGTGCTTGCTGTTTAAAATAAAATAAAAAAAAGTGAGATAAAAAAGAAATCTTGAAACGGCTGAGTAATCGTCACGGGAGACCGATGTTTTGGATAATAGAAGAAATAAAGGTCCCACAATATATATCCAACAAGTCTCTCTCAATAAATATTATATCTCAGTGTCTTCCTTTAAACGGATATTTTCTTAATGTTGAAGGGCATAAATAGTTTGAGTAAGAGATAAATATCTTGTCTCATTTATTTTCTCTTTCTCTGACAAGTGACATACAGTCGAAGAGAAATCATTTGTGCGAAATGGTGTTCTGAGCTTGCTGAGAGATATACAATCAAAAGAGTTGTCTTTTGCTTACTCTACACGATATCTCATCCACCTTGTGAACGCGTGCGATTCTTCGAACAAAGGAGGAAAATAACACGCATAGAGAAGATCACATAGAGGCAACCAAAGGCAAGCAGGGTCGAGGCGAGTGAAAGAGAAACGTGCCTCGGTGGTGGATTGAAGTTAAAAGTGACGCGATTGCTTTGGATGTACAGCAAGCATTGGAATAAAGAACGAGAGAACAAGAGAAGAAAAGAAACGAAATAAAAAGTGAAAAAAAAAATAAAACAAAAAAACGGTTGAGGGAAAAAAGAAAATAATGAAAAAGAAGCAGCGAGGAGCAAGCAAATGAAATGATGCACTAGAGAGGCACAGCGTGCAGGGAAAAGGCAATATACATTTAAACAGACGAGCACAACAGGGAGATTGAGTGAAGGAGACATTGGTTGTGGTCTCGTCGAGGTGCAAAGGGGAAAAATACAGACCAAGAGGGAGCAACGTTGCCGTGGATACTACTGATGTTCAGTGCTGTACGATGGCCGGGGCCCTGTCAGAGAACGCCCCAAGACCGGTGAGTGTTGTTACTGTTGATGGTAATGTTCCAACAACACCGGTGGACAATTGTCCACCTGAGCCACCAACACCTGAAATTGTTCAAGATATTAGAAATCAAAATGTAAATGAAACATCATCGCGTTGTTTTACATCAACTGAGGCACAAACTGACAATGGACCACGTGCAATTGAACGAATTAATCCATGTGCAACTGAAGATCTTCGTGATGCACGTAGACGTGAACGAAGAGTACGTAGACATCATCGACGTGCAATGAGAAGTTGTTCAATGCCACCAACGTATCCAGGTGGTCCTCCTGCTTGTGTACAAAATACTGGGGGTATTGGTAATACAACGGGGATGCCTGTAGTTCCGTCTGTAGGTGGTTTTTTACATCCACCACCACCACATTTAGGTCTAAGGGGACTTAGTCTTGGTTTACCATTTCCTGTATCAGCCAGTGTCTCTGCTTTTGGCAGGTTAGTTGATGTATAAATTAATTTCAAATTGATTGTCTATATATGAGCTGTGCATTATCACGCGTTGTTTACCTAAAAAAAAAAAACACAAAAACTAAGTAAAAAAATACAAAAATGGTCTGCAACTATGAGGCAATAGTTTTATTTGTTTGTGTATTATATATGTAAAAGGACAACAGAATTAGACCTTGGCCTGGGTTTTACTATTTGCACGTGCGTTATTTTTTCTTTTCATTATTTTCATTTGTTTGTACAGTTTTTTTTTTTTTTATTTTTTCATTTTATCAATTTCACCATAAACGTCAGGTGCGTGATGAATGTGAATATTTCATTCTTCCTGTCTCACTATTGGTCTGGGTTGGGCTTTTGTATATATACCGCAGAAAAAGTGAGAACGCCGTCACGACCACCATACGCTCGAAGCCGCATTTATATGAGAAAATTCCACATCCGGAAACGATGAGACACGATGAGTTCGTTTTGTATATATCAATCTATGTGTGTGCTCTATGTTGAAGACAATGAACTTAGAATTTATGATTTTGATCATTTATGACACGCGTGGCTAGCCCAAGAATTTATAATTAAAGATAAAAATATAATAATATAGAAAAATATGCGCACGTGTCATAAATATATATGTACATATACGAATGTATTTATATTTTATATTGTGTATACTTATATGTGGCAATACACAGAAAATATTTCAATAGGGAAACTAATTGCGTAGACATTATTTTTTACGCGCGATGCACTAACAAGCCTGGCGTGTCCTCCAAGTCTTCCGTTGCGACGTTACGACACATAAATGTGTATGTATGTATGTATGTATAATATATGTTTGAACATACTTGTGTATATGTAACTACCGCGCAATTGGAGAACAAAACTAGAGAATTTAAACAACTCGGTCCTCAAGCTCTGTACATGTTTAATACCTTTATTTTACATTAACAAAGAACGAGTGAAATTCAATGGTAGAGCGTAATTATATGATCTTGGTTTGGCGATAGTGTTCGTGAATTTTCTCACGTGTCACTGGGTTAGTACGTGTATTTTCTGATAATGAGTATATCCTGCAAAATAAAAAAAAAAAAAAATAAAAAAAAAGTCCCTTCACTTATTTTTTATTTTCTTTTTTATTATTAATTTTTTTTTTTTTCTTCTCTTCACTCTGTATTATTAAGGATTCAATATACAAATCCGATTGCGTGCTCTTTGACTTTTTTCTTGCGTCATACGTTTACATATGAATTTATATTTAAATATTTCATATGAATTGAAACTTTATCACAAATAAATTTTTATATTTGTATTCAGTTTTTTGAATTATATGAGTGAACTATATTCGAATAATAAAATATAAAGTTGGATATATTCACGCTCGGATAAACTAAAAGTTGAGAGGGGTGTGTGAAGTAAAAGGTATATAGACATGTGTACATATGTACATGGCAAACGTGTATGTATTTGTATATGTATATATAATTCCCTTGTTCGGGTCACGTAGTAGTAATACCATGGGTATGAGTTTTATATTACTGTGAATCATTCTGATCCCCCTTTTATATATGTATAAACGCGCGCGTGGTCCTTGTGGCACATGGCCTGGTATCGATCTCATGTGGCCACTGCTGCATGTATACGATATGAGAAATTACATTTTGTGGTAAATAAAGGAAATAAAATATTAGCTTTGTGTCATTTTCACTTTTAGAATTATCGTTGAAGATAAAATACTTATATAAATAAATAAAGAATACAAAGTTAATATCTATAAAATAACAAAATAAAAAATCATAGCGAGTGAAAATAAAGAATATTTTATTTTTATGATTAAAAAAAAATCAATACATAGAATCTTAATTCGAAAAATTATGTTAGAGTCGTCGCACTACTATACTCTCTACGCTTGACATCCCTCTGCAATGTCGTCGATTGCTCGTTTAATGTAGCCAATTTTCAGAACGAGGGACCACAGCGTTTATATATTATATTCCCTTACGGGAAATCGATAATTTGCTGAAGCGTTCGGCCAAATGTACCCGGTTATATCGGTCTAGTGAATAGAGTTCGATACTTTCTCTCTTCATCTCTTTATAATTTATTTTTTTATTTTTGTGCTGAACTAGCACACAAAAATCCCACAAATAAAATATAAAAAAAAAAAACGAAAAATACCAATTTTTTTTTATTGAATTGTCCTTTTATGTATGGAACAAACTAGTTTTTCATCAAATGTATATTTTTTTATTTATCTATTTATATATTTGAATTGCATCACACGTATGTACTCGTTCACGTTTAATTCCCTCGCAGGAGGATCACGTCTCATCTAGGCATATATACATGTGTCCCCCTACACACATATGTATTTATTTATACCTATATATGATGCGGAAACATACGGCATCATGGAGCCTGGGAGAGCACTGCACTTTCTATTCCGTTCGTCATTATCGTGAACGCTTTTTTTTTTTTTCTTCTTTTTATATTCTTTTCATCTATTTCGCTAAATTTCTCTAAGCATCAGAGATATACACTACTCTCCAGAGCCGTTCCTTCACAGCATTTTTGATTATTAACAAGCGAAAAACTAGAGAGAATAAAATCAGACAAGAAAGAAAAAAAAATAAATAAATAAAAGATAAAGGATATATTGTGTTCTTTGCTTTTTATTTGTCTTTACATTGTATCGTATTTTGCACAAGCCGACGAAGAAGGCGACACAACGTGACAACGACGACAAACAACCGTGCAACAACGTCGCCACCGCACCATCACGATGAACATGAAGTCTGTGTCAGTGGGTCAGTGCTCTATACTCAAGTCTCGTTTATTTCTTATTGCAGGGACGCAGTGCCGAAGCAATGTTGCGGACTTGGTTCACCTCCCGTTCGCTGGTCCATTCTTGGTGTTGGCATTGTAGGTCTTGTGTGCGCAGCAGCAGGAGCCCTACTCGGTGCCCTCAGGGCAACCGGTCGCGACCACATCGCTGTCTCATTACTCATGATTGGTAAGACCACATATTTCTTCATCTTCAACTCATCATAAACACAAATATATATAAATAACTATATATAAACACACATGTTGTCACAATAAACATTAATTTTATATCACATTAATTTTTTGATTGATTGTAGAATTGATATGTGCCATCATGATACAGTACTTGCATTTATACATCAATTGTTATTATCAATGATTCAATGAATCAATTGAAATTGATTTGGTTTAGGTACTGGAGATAATGTAATTACGAAATGTCGATGCCTAGACTTGAAATCATTCACCCTTCGCATTGACAATTTGATATATATATCTCTTGACAGAATACACACGCCCATCTTCATTATCCACTCAATGGATTTGGTTTGATCATATACGAGCACTACACATCCAAACACATTTCTATACTCTTATGTATATTGATGCAATAATTACATTTAAATGGACAGTGCGTGACAGCTAATCAGATGATCGCGGCTCTTTGCTAATGTTTGCCATATAATTGTATTGAGACCTCGTGTCCAATGCGTTTGTAAACAAATACATTTAATAGTTTAACCTTGTTTTACATATAAGATGTGGACATTTACGACACATTTATTTAATTTGGTAAACTTGACGATTCAACATCTTATTATATTCATACATATATTCATTTATTTATTTATTATATTATGTAATCTTGGATAGACAAGGGAAATTATTTATTCTATACACTTGATGCAATTGTTAAATGATAATTTGTTAATGTGAATTTACATACGGAATGTACAGACGTTTTAACTTTAATAATATTTAGTCTTTGTACACAATAAATTATTTTTCAATGTAAAATGTAAATTTTAGATTAGAACTTATGTATATAGAGACAATATATTAATGTCAATGAGACACTGGGTGAATTTAGTACTTATATTTTAAGTCGTGAAATAATTAATAGTCTTTCCTTGGGGGAAATGTTTATTTTTAAACATACTTTTGCGTGCTCTTCATACATTCTATATCAATATACATACGTACACATATGTATATATTATTAAACCAGTTTTACATATAGCATGTCTTGGGGTCATCATCATCGATCTTGAAGTAATTTGGAACATTACAAGGTTCGTTTACCATCACGATCCATTTCACTCTTGAATTAATTGTCAATAATTAGTTCTTCAACATCCCCTTATATTATTATTCAATTCTCTCCATCTACTTCTTCTTCTTCTTCTTACTTTCCTTTTTTTTTTTTCTTCATTTACATTTTTAATATCTCCCAGTGCAATTTACTTTATCTCTTTCATTGCATTACTATTTTCATTTACGTTAACAATAAGACTGCAGTATAATACAACCAAGTGAATAATAGCACGAGAAAATTGTATGCAGTCCTGGATTACGTTCATACAAGTATATAGTTGCAGAGCTATTATCAAGGGAAAAATAAAAATAGAAAAAAGAAATAATGAAAGAGAAAAACTATATACATATATCTATCAAGATAAAGTGAATAAAAGAAAAGAGATAGTGTATATACCAATCGCAAATAGACGTTGTGCTCTAGAGTTTGCATCAAACATCGCAGAAGCAGCCACAGCAATATATAATAAATGTATATACATATACTTACCCACGAGTCTACTCCATTCTGTTACTTTCTAAACGTCAGAATTATAACCCTGCGACCCGTTAAATATACACGCGCACAAGTTTTACAATGCACCGCATCAACGATGGAGTTTGAGCGTTCAATATCACCCACACTCTCGCACAAACATTTACCATCAATTCATTTTAATAGTAGAGAGAAGTATGGCATCAATGCTCTAAATGAAGGGAGAGTCCAATGAATATATAATACATATAAACATGTATATATGTATATTGTCGACAGGCGACTGACGATACAAATAGGATCGAAATACATTGTGTCGTATATATCAAAGTGCAAGAGCGAGAACGGGAGAGAAAGTGAAACAGAGATTTATACATGGACATTAAATGGGGGAGATAGGTTCGAGGACCTGAATACAAAACTCGTAGAATAGAGTGTGTAGATGAACAGACGATGGCGAGTGAATATATATTGTTGAATACACCTAGTTGTATATATATGTATTAAATTAATACATGGATGTATGTATGTATGTATGTATATATTTATTTATATGCACTTCAATGTAGCTATTTTACAAAATACATATGTATATTTAATGGTGGAAGACACACAAAGCACATCTTGATGTGGTGGTTTATATATTGTTGTTATATTTCTTGCTGTGTGTCTGGAGTCATACCGACGACTGGAATCCCGGGCGTAGTTCTTCTGGGGCTTATAATATATATTTTTTTTTTTTTTTTTTCATGTATATAATGTGTGTGTATATATGTATATGTTATATTTTTTTGTTGCGCGCTTTAAACAAGCCTGAATAATGATGATGATAATAATGAAAAAAGAAAAAAAAATGTAGAGAGGAAAAAAAAAAAGTATATGATAAAAAAGCAGAACAGTAACACAAAAACTTGTACTTGGCTACCTTCAACTTAATTTTGTTATTTTTCTTTCTCATCTATACAATCACTACCAAGTAACACTTATATCGTTTGTTACAGGTATTGGAGTGGTCTTGGTGACGGTGAGTGCGGTGGCATGGCGAGTTACCAGTCGAGAAAATTGCGGCAGCTTCTTCGGTTTCACGGGCATCACATCGAGAATTCCACCAGCGAGGCCGATGCATCCATACGCGGCCATGATCTATCCGGAATTCCAGTTCAGGACACCACCACCAAGTTACCAGGTAGATTAATGGGTCGTTGAACGTGACAGCTGCACAATGATGCTATGAATGCACTCATTATTTTCATTATTTTTCTTATATATTGTGTATTGTAGTTTATTTATTTATTTTTCTTACACTTGTTGTTGTTAATATGAATTTAATTCAATTTTATTCTTTGTTTAAATAGGCGAGCATGCAGGAGTACCGATTACGATTATTATTACTGGATAGATTACAACCAACATCATCGCCACCGCCTACATACAGATCTAATGCTGCAAGTATTGTTGCGCCGTGTACAACACGCGAAAGTCGACCACCAAGCTATTGTGGACGTGGAAATGTCACAACACCAAATGCAACGTTAACGCCATCGTCAAAGAAAGATGCGAATCTTGTGAGAATTGTGCAAACAGAGTCAGAGCCAGTGATATTAAGTGGCGATCAAACACCACCGGTACTTCATCCTGCGGTTGAAGTTCTTGCTCATCTATAACAATGAAAAAAACACACAAATATATATGTATGTGTAAAAGAAAGATATAAAAAACGGTGGCTGTGGCACACCCTCACTTCCAACAATACTGATTTCACGCTACGTTGTTCTTTAACTCGTTGCTGCGCATTGTAGATATTAACTTCCGCTGTCACTTTACTGTCTCTCTTTCTCTTATTTTATTTCTCACTTCGTCTGCATGTATCTGTGCACGATTGGTTGGATGTGTAGTATGTCTACTTCCGCTCAAGGATAATTCTCATATTTCACGAGCCATTGACACAGCCACACTTCGTAGATACATCAAGCAAATATATCCATTCCAATAATATTGTTTTATTCTATTTGTGTTTTTGTGTAAAAATACAATGTGAATAGCAAAACTTTGATAGTAGACAGGGAAAAATGTGCCAGTGGTGTCAAACTTTAATCGCATTATATACACTCTCAATATTTATTTAGAGGAGAAAATCGATTGAATTATTTTTTTGAAGTAGGCTTTGAGTTGAAACAATAATTCGATAGACAGCCAATATCGAAATTTAGCTTTGTGAAATTTCGCTGCTACGTGAGGCACAATTTCTAAGAATATTCTCTATTTAATATTGTATAACAAGCGCTACGTAATTTTTATCATAGACAATGGCAGTTTTATTGTATTCATACAATTTAAAAGAGAGTTGCGATTCGTTATGACATCAAAAAGAAACAAATTTTAAGAGATGTGACATGAGAGCCAATGGAGATATAATAAGATTAATTAAAAAGCGTGCAGAAAATATAAAAAAAAAAACACATTTCAGACTTGTCCGATATGTTCAACAATCATTAAATTGTAATGGTAAAAACTGCATAATATTTTAACACGTTCTAGGAATTTTTAAAGTTGAAAACTTTCTTTGGATGTGTGTTTATTATATTTTTTTTTTTTTTCATAATCATTTTTTATTATCTTTTTTTCTTCAAGATTGAAGTCGTGGGAAAATGTGTAAATTGTGTGTAAATTTTTTATATTTGGTGTCGTCACATGTCGACTCAGGAAAAAAAAAAAAAACAATGTAATAATGTATATGATTTATTTATTAAAGCGAGATCCATTTGTAAGATTGAAAAATATTTTGCTATATAGTTGGATAAAAAGCTGTATCGGTATCATTCGAAAAAGCCATGTAAATTTATGTTCATCCGACGTTTTGAGATTTGAGAGAGCCAATAATTTAAAAATGGCGAAAGTTCCTGCTTAGTAAATCATGTTTATAAATAGCGTTGTGTAAAACGGGTCAATTTGATTAAGAGAAAAACCACTGTGCGAGAAGTGAGAGGAAGATTATAAAAAGAAAAAAAGAGACGTTTATATTTTTGTCTTAGAATTTAATGACAAGAAAGCTTAACGAGAAAGGCAAAATTGTAATTGCTCTCACTGCGGTGCTTCGTGTTTGTCTTTCTGTATATATTTTTCTGTATATGTCTCTTGGATGATGTGTGTTCGCTGACAAGACGTTGTGTATTTGCGAACTATCATAATAGCGTGATAAATTGCGAATGTAATTTATGCTTGACACCGTTATTGAATGTTTCTCCTTATTGCCTGCAATGTCGAGACATTCAGAATCGTCGAAACATCGACTTGAAAAAAAGAAAAATTGTGTACGACATATAATTATTTTTATAAGAGCCATTGTGTAGTGCAGCGAATAAATAACTTTACAACAAATGAGAGACGTTCGTTGTCCTCATTTAATGTTTGCTGCAAATATAAACAAATAATCTGGATATGAATAACTTTATTGCCAAAAGTTTTTCAATACCCAAAAAACCAAACTCGCCGTGATTCATGCTAAGAAAATTTGATTACAAATAATTAAATTAAATTGGAAATAATGAATTATATTAATTTAAGTCATTGATAAACAAATGATCAGATATATATGTATAAACATATAAGTAGTATTTCAAATATTGTAGGAGAATTTGTATATTGATGAAAAAATGTTCAAAATATATATTTATCTTACTAGTCGTGAGATTTTTTCACAGATTTATAGATGATGTTTATTTTTTTTTTTTCCATTATTTACATATTAATTTGCTGTAGAATTATTTTTTGTTTCATAATGACCGCAATTTTATCAAAGTTAGATTATTTCTGGAATAATGATATATTCATTATTTATCTCTAGTCGATAACTGTTGTCGGTATAGCCACAGTTGATAAATAAATTATCGACTGTCGATCATATATCATTGTAGGGTACTCTTCAATGTTTTGAATATTATTATATATTTTTCCCTCCCTTAATATAAAATTATTTATATACAAAAGAAAAATAATGAATAAATATAAAATTCAGTATTGAATAAATGTGATGATATTGATTAAACTATTTTAATTAATGTTGAATATAAGTATGTACTTTAGTATTGTTTAAATTATAAAATAAAACAAAGAAAACATACGTTTACACAGTAAATGTTAAAAGTATGCAATAATAATACAAAGCAAAATATAATTTAATCTTTTTCATTGCAGATTTATCTTTTTTTTCAAGTATCACTTCACATTATGTAATGCATATATGTATATGTTTTGTTTAAATAAATATATATGTATATAGACGATTACATTTTGTGAGGTCGCAATTTTTATTTTTTTTTTTTTTTTTTTTTTTTTTCAATAAAGATTATATGAAATACAAAAAAAAAATTATGATATACTTTAGTATCATAGTATAGATGTTGATGAATATTAAAAAAATGCGTTTTAATGATAAGTATATTATTCAAAAAGCGGGTAAAGTGGAAGATAAAGTACCGCCACTGAGGTAATTTTATTGTAAGTTATATTTTCTCTTCATCTTGCGATGTTAAAATGAGAATGAGCTTCAACGATTTTTCACTCATGGAGAAATTGTAGTTTGCCTTATCTTTGGTCGACCGTTGCATTTCTCTTCTTACGATTAGAGACTTTTGTCGAGGAATTTCAGCCAAACTAAAGCTTTTATTTATGTTTGTGACTGCTGTAATAAATTGCTTTATTTTTCGACATTTTTTTTAATGAAAAATATTATAACAAAATGAGAAATAGAAAAGACGGAAAAAATAATTTATCATAGTTGATTGTTGCTGTTTTTTTTTTTTATATTATAATTCTCTTATAATGTATTGTTTTTTCTTTTTTTTTTTTTATATATATCATTCGTAAAATTTACAATCATACTATGTGATTCTAGCGAAGAATATTTTTTGTTTTTATTTTTTTTTTTCTGTTACATTATATTACTATTACAATATTTTAATTGATAAACTTTACTAGCTCCACTTCTTTGGCTTGTGGACATTATTTTTTTAATCATTTCATTCCATGTTTTGTTTTGTTGACTGAATCGTACATATACATTAATATATAAATTATTATCATTATAATATACAACATTTTATATGCAATTACAACGATTTTTATTTACATTATGGAATATCCACAGCATTAGCTCATGGAACTCGCATTGAAAATTGTTAATATTTTACTTCACACAACTTCAATGAAAAAAAAAAATAAAAAATAAATAAATAAATAATAAGTAAAGTATTATATATTGTCTGCGTTATGAATAAGAGCGAGAGTAAATTGAAAAAAAAAATTGTGGCAGCTCGCTCTGTATTACAATTTACGCCAAGAATACGCAGATGGGAATATAATATAATAAAAGCTTCTTTTATTTTACTCTCATTCTTGCAGAAGAGCGTGTGATATACAAGCGTGTGACTGGGCAAGGTAAAAGAGTGTATATACGTTGCACTGTGGCAATGGAGAATGCGCGACACCACCTGCAAGTTGACTGTATTTGAAAAGCCAACGTCGCGACAAAGCGATACGACAAAGTATTTTATATAAGCGCACATGCGCACACACACACACACACACACACACACACATATGCTCTAAATGTAATTTTTGTACATATTCATATACGAGTTCACGTGACAAGAAAAAATGATGGACAATAAATTTTTCCATCTGCGGCACACAGAGAAAATAGTACAAAATTTATAATGCACGTTGTACGATTGGAAGAAATTATATGCTCATTTATACGAGCAATTGACCGACTTGTATAGAAAAATTCATACTTGTCATTTCTATTATATCATTTTACACTTTTTTCTTTTTTTTTTTTTTTTTTTTCATTATTATATATAAATTAGGTTTGAACTCAAAACGTCGGACAATTTATAATTTTTTTTTTCTCTCCACTTTTAATACCCTTTATTAAAAGTGTTATTTATGCAACTCAATGACAACCGTATTTTTTAATGAAAACAAAAGAAAAGAAATTAAATAAATAAATAAATAAATATTTAAAGATGATGATGATGATGATAATTTTCATGTGTGCGTGTGTGTGCCTAAACCGGGCATTGAATTTTACTAAATACGGCAGTGTAAATACCTACACATATGATACATATATAAATAATAAATAATCTAACTATAATAAATAATAACATGATTGCGTGCTGTGATACACTGAGACATATCCTACATCACTTTCTATCAAATTTATAGCTCAATGTGCTTTGTACACAATAATAATGACAATAGATGTAATATCAATACCAATAATAGCAAAAATAATAATAAGTTATATAATAATAATATTAATAATGATAATAATAATAACAGTAACACAATATCGCTATAGGATAAATGAATATCAATAATAAACGTAATGCGCATTGTGACCATTGGGCGTGAGAATACAATAATGGTAATATCATTGATAATATGACCTTTTTAGGTATGACTATAATTTTATATTGTTATATAAATGGTGATGATAATACGTACAAAAATTTTTTTACTTGATGTGAAAAGAAAAAACGCGAATAATTTATTGTGAAAAAAAGTTTTGGAAGAAGCGATATTATGACGAATATAAATTTTATTTAAGCTATAGCTTTTTTGATGTATTTGTTTCAACAATTGGGCATGAGTTTAGCTCAGCTGTATTGTTACTTGAGGATAAGAAGCCTCTCTGTTTGTATATTGTTCCAACGAAGTGTAGATTTAATTATTCACAAGTAATTACTTCACTTCCATTCTCGTTTTTCTTCCTTGTTTTCACCTTCATCATCGTATCGTTCTTTCACGTTGTGTCTTTCTTGTAACATATACATCTACCAATTCGCGTTCGCCAAACTTGTTATCCAACACAATTCAATTTTGTCTTATATACTATCTCTTGTTTCAACCAAATACTTCGTGCGTTTGGTTACATTTCCCTTTTCGCTATTTGTTCCTCTCTTATTTTAGATTGTTTGTGATGTTGCTGAAGTGGATTTACGTTAGCGATATACCTTCCGTTATGCGATTATTTGTATCGTAGATATCTCTTATATACTGTATACACCCTCATTCTGTCGGTACTAATTGACTAGCATCGTTCATCACTCTCTTTGTTCTGTTTTTCTCAATTTAACTTTGTTGCGGTTTTAAACTTACAAAACTGTTTCATTGTTGTGGTTTATGCACCAATAAAGAAGATTACTTGCATTCAGATATTAATTTAATTCCATCGGAATTTATTTTTATTATTTACTCAGATTTTTAATATTCTTTTATCTTATTCACTGATTATTATTTACTTTTTTTTTTTTTCATTTTTTGTTTCTAGCGAATTATCAAAAAATTAATTTGTGTTTCCTTTTGGCAACGATGGACATTTATGTATTTATTATGTTTCGGAATGTCTGTCACAATTTTTTTTTACGCGGCTAATTTTCTTTTTTGTATTGACTATTATTTGTATGTGGTCTTTATCAAATAAATATAACGAACTAAATAATTTTAGTTTATTTATATCGTTTGCATTACGGAAATGAAATTCAGTTCATTGGAATTCAGACTACGGCAAAATAAATATTAATAACATATATATATGTATTTATGAATATATAAATAGATATATATATTTACATATCTATTTATAAACGACGACAAAATAACTTAATGACAGTATATATTACAATGACAAACAACACTTTATACGAATGCCCGGTATAATTAAATGCTTATACATGTATATGATTAAATTTGAGAACGAAAAAATTATAAGAACGGAAAGTGGACAAAAAATCAAAAAAAAAATTTTTTTTTCGTTTCATGGGAATTCCCGCTTGTTCCATACATTAAACAGAACATGAAAAAAAAAAAAAAAAAAAAATAAATGATGATAATATCCAAATAATATTTATTCACCGTTGTTTTAAACCCTGATGAATAATAGTATAATTCACCCATTGTGCACAGTCAGTGTTTGTTAATAATTCCATTAACAAATAATTGTGAAGCGTAATTGTAAATATAATATATGGGAGATAAACCAATAGTACTGTATTATACGACAATTATATGATTGAACGAAAAATCATACAATAATAAAGGAATCACCGACGCAAATTTATTGATTAATTTGTCCACATCACTTTTTTCTCTTCTCTCGCTGTTCCGCTTTCATTCCCTCGTATATTTACTCTTCCCTTAATTTTTTTTCTTGCCCAAAATTGCTGTACATACTATTTACATTGTGTGTAGTATTATGTGCCATATAAAATAAATCGTATTGATGATAAGTGTGGACTTTAATTTTTATTTATTTTTTTTTATTTCATTAAAGATTATTTTCACTTGTTATATTTATTTCTTTTTTAATTTTCTTAGAAAGAGGAGAATAAATGGTTTTATCAACTATTTATTTTTCTTCGTATTACTTTATTTATTTATTTATTTATTTTTTCCTGTCGGTATCGATGAAATTAATTTTAAAGATTCAGTCTTCTGGTATCGAGTAGTGGCGTCAATCGAATGACAGGAAAACTCATCCTTCTTTTTTTTTTAACTCTCAAGTCATTCTTACATGCTTTTATTTCTCTTCACTCTATTTCTGACTCTCTCTTTTTCTCGTTGCTGTATGGGTCAGAATCTTTTCAATGGTGCGTTTTAGAGAGAGAGATTTTCCTTCCGTCCAGTTTTGTGTATAGGCGAACTTACGGAAAAAGAAGTCGAGCGAGAGGCGAACACGAAAGCTTCGAACTGAATTGAAAAGGAATTGAGTTCGACCCTCGATTTATATGTATATTCTCAGTTGTATATTGGTATGTGTGCATTTTTCTCTGCTTTTTCCTTTTATTCGTCTCTTTCGTACGAGCGTTATACAGATTTATTCACTTTACAACCAACTAGTAGTCGAGGTTTTTCTCGCTCCTCTCTATTGGAAGATGTTTTTGACGTTCTGGCACGAACGAAATTCCCTCACCCGAACAATCCATATACATTTTGCTACCTCTGTGTATGTATATTCTGCGCGTGTAACGCCAATGTGACGCCTGACATTCAGCCGGACCAGCCCGCAAATCAGCCAAGCGCACCAAACACTCGACTATTTCACCTTCATATTTTTTTTTTAATCATATTATTTTTTTTTCTCATTTCATATTTATTTTTATTTCATTTTTTTTCCCCTCGCCATTCTCTTCACTGTATTATTTTTCTCCTTGGATTTGTCTCTTTGGTACATTTTTCACTGGTCTCTCCATCTCCTCCTCATTTAATCATTTATTATCTCGCATTTTTTATTATTCTTCTCTTCAAATATTTGGCATTATATTATTTCACCATACAAACAATACTCTACATGAATTCACAATTTCAATAGTTATGAATTCCATAATGACAAATTTATATGCAGCTTCGCGTTACGTTTTTCTTGGTACACCATACGCGAAGCTGACCTCACGTCATGGATAATCTGGATGCATTAGATTATACATTACTGCAAATATTGTACACGCTGCATAAACACCTAATGCAACCCACCATAATAATTGTTCGTGTAATCGTTGTTCAAAATTTTTTAATACTAATAAACCAATTGTAAGACCGGCGAGTGCACCAGTCAGGTGTGCCACGTATGAGACAGGTGGGCCCATTTGCTCTGCTGCGTACCTGTCGTAGATAGCAAAGCCCACGTCCGCGCTCGCTGAAACATAACAACAATAAATTATTAATATTTAATCTTCACTACAGTAAAATAAATATTCATCCAACACAATTTATAAATTGTCCATGCAAGAAATATATAAAAAATTATTGTACTTTCTACTACATATAACAATAATAAATCAAGCAAATTTAATTCTTACGATTAAATTATTCTGATTGCAGTAGTAAAAAAAAAAATTTTTAAAGTAACATAAATTTTCCTCATGAATTGTAGAGTTTGTTAGCCACTTTCATTAATGCATTTTGATGTTATATTATTACTAATTGACACGTTCTATAGCCTGAGAATTCTTCAGAGAATTTATAATGCGACAAATACTTCAGGAAATCAAAGATAGTGAAAAGCAAAAACGATATCACTCCACTAATTTTCCTTTTACAAGTTCTATATTATTATTCTCAGTTTATTTTTCTATATAGACATATCTTCAATCGCGTAGAAGAATTAATCAACGATCGATATAACACACTAACGCTGTTCAATTACTTTCAACACGATGATAAGCTTAAGAAACTTGTGAAAATTTGCCATGAGAATTTTTCATAGCAATTCATAAACACATAGATACATGCGCATAATATATATGTACTTATATACATACATAACACACACCCCTGGGTACTTTGATAGTGTCTATAAATTATCCTTGGATGACGCGAGCTCTTCGTTACCTCGTAAAATTCCGGCATGTATATGGCTACAGAGAGTCTTAAATTGTCGCCCCAGGGACGACACCATATACACGCACAGACAGGTCTTGGGTGCGCGCAAGGCCGAATAATAAATCGATATAGTTGGTAAGCGCGCGCGTCAGTGAATATTCGCATGAGAGAAATGCTACATACACGCAAGAGATAGCAAAGAGATGCGACACGTGCGCGACATGTCAAACATATATCCACTTTATTTTATACATAAACGTTGTGTAAATATATATGTATACTGCCTGTTGGACATTTAGTTGTGGTTATAGAAAGGATATAAAGAGGATAAAATAAATGACAAACGATTGAGTTTGATTGAGATCAATCTTGTTGGACGAAATAAAACTTGATAAATATGATAAAAAAATAAATAAATATATTGTAAATCTAATCAGGAACAAACTCGTTTATTTTTTATTTTATTTTTTCCTTGCTTGTGTAATATGTTCGAGACTCCAGCAGCTAATACCACGTAACTATATGTATATATACAGACTTTTGGCATTTTTCTTGTGTGCGCTCTCATTCCATCCCTCTGTGAAGATCGTATCATTTTCCATTACAAGCCGGACATCGCGCGCTCAGTGACGCATTCCACGATTTATATCCTTGCATGTCGTATATCCGGGGCTTCGGGCACCAATCCAGACATCTCGTATCTCTCTTTCTCTCATCGTGTGTATTTTCTTTATACATATGTATATGCACATTGAATGTTTGCAATATCAGACGAGATCTAAAATGCCCAAATGAATTGCGGCAGTTGGTGGCGCGACAAACTGTCCCGTTGATTTTACATTTTACATCAGCGCAACTCGACCATTCCCAATCAAAGCTATATGTGGGCTTTTTGTTAGCTAGAATATATATAATGACACTTTCTCGTTCACTCACTCTTTGTATATACTCTTTCTTTTTCGTTGAGAATAAAAAAAAGAAAGAAAAACAAAATACAAAACGCCAACGTTTGTTGCAAATTACCCTTATGCACATACATACACACGCGGTCCTATCTTTTAATTGAAAAAAATTCCACTCTACCGCGATGAATTTTTGTTCACACAGAATGAGTATGAGATTGGCGATCGAGTATAAAAATGAGTTATTGGAAAAAATATTTTCAACATACAGAAAAAAATATTATCATTATTATTTGTTTGTTTTCTTTACTAATTAAATTTTTGTCATTTTTCTCAAATCTTTATAGTGACAATTAGAAAATATTATATATATTAAATAATTTAATAATAATATATATTTACACTTTAAAGATGTGTATAACAATACAAGAAATAATAATTGTGAAGATTATAATCTTCAAATTGAATAGAATTAGTTGAAATTGTTTGGAGGCCACATTATACATTGCTGATAAACTTTCTGATGCGGTAGGTTAAAAGGGAGAAGGTATTTGAGTTTAGCACAAGCCTTGTTTATTCGTCTCGTGGTTGGACGAGTTTCGACAACCCGGCGCGCGTCCAATTGCCAGGGATGCAAAACTTTTGCTAGTTAACTACAGATACATTTATATATATAAATGTATATATACATTTACACTGCTATTAACACAATGAGTGCAAAAGGAAGCTAAACGTTAAATGATATATCTTGCTGACGGCATATGCCGTCGTTTAATTTCACTCATTTTATTTTTCCTTATTCTTCATTCCAAACTCATTATCAACGAACGATTGAAAATACAACTTTATAGTTTACAAATAACATGCAGTTTACTTCTCCTCTTCGTGCAATTTACAATTATTGAGAGCTATCTACCGATAATGAAGATACCGATGAGTCGAACAATTCCAAACTCCATGTTATTGTAGTTGAGAAGGACGTTGGCCAAGTGAGCTGCAAGTAGAGCATAAACACCACCACTAGCACCGACTAAATAAACATCTGTATCAAATACCGATGTCCCAAGTGACCCTGTAACAATCACAATACACCAAACATCTCAATTATATTTATTTACAATGAATTAAAAATAATATTAATCAAAAAAATACTTAATTAAAATACATATTCAATTTTTTATATTTATTTCTTGATCATTTTAAGTTATTGTAATTCACATTTTTCTTTTTTTTTTAAATCCTGTTAAAATTAAATCATCATTAATTATTCAAACTTCCTTGTATTCAAATTAAAATCCAAGTAGATTATTCCGTATATAAACTTTCAAAGCGTATAATCAAATAAAAGACGTCGAAGTTGTATCAGAATAGCAATGATGAAAATCAACTAAGACAAAATTTTCGATGTATACTTATCAAGGATTGTATGGGGTTTTGCAACGAAGCACATTTACTATACGAAAACGAGGTACAAACTACTACAACTGTACTATTCACTAGACCCTTTTGCATTTCATATACTACTATACTATTACTACTACATGTACATACATAACCGAGTTTACATAACGATAAAATGGAGAGCGAGTCTCAACGGGTGTCGGGTGCGCGACTCTAAGCTGAAATAGTGAGAGAGCTCTTTGGCTAGGCTATTGCGAAAGCCACAACAACGTGGAGGTTGTTGGTCGGTTTACTTCTCTCTCTTTCTCTCCTTCATCTCTTGTATAGTGTAATATATACTGCACTACAGGTGCATTACATACATGTATACTATCATAGAAAATATTCCTACTGCACACCGGTATTGCGCGCAGCTCACCCGCAGGTAGATGTAGTACGCAATAAGGTGGAGTAACGGGTAAAAGCGAGCCTCTGTCTACTGGAGCATCGCTTATTAATGGCAGTGTCGTTCCTGTCCCATTCAACCGCCACACACGGACGTATTCGCTTTAGACTCGCCCTCTACTTTGCTACTGACACGCGGGGTTAACCAGCCTTCCGTAACGTAAATATACTATACAGCATTATCCACATGATCGTGTCTAAAAACTCTTTATTATTATCATCATCATACATACTTTATTCATTTTCATTATAATTAAATTTCATCAACAATAAAATATCTAAATTTTTTATATCATTCACCACCTCAATTCGTTCAATGCATATATAAATAATATATATTCTGAAAAATTAAACCTGTAGAAAATTATTGCTCATGTGTATTACTATAATAAAAAATTCATATGGACATATGTCATACATTTTTTTTTTTCTTTATCCTCCTTTGTATTATTATATTGCCGCATGTATATATCAATCGGACATATGGAATGTGTTGAAATTCCATGAAAGAGCCATATATATGTGTATGTATCATTCATCGATTTGGATTCACCGGAAGCCCCATCCAGGAAGCACGAGTGGGAATTTGTTGAAAGCCTGCCGCCACCGCGCAATACACTTCTTCTCGTCCGTCTGTTCGTCGTCACTCATTTATGTTATATACACCCGGATACTTTGTACTCGTGCGTGAATCGAATAACAATGAAAATGAGGATCTTTGCATCACCAAATACCTATGTGTATACATACATATACACGTTACATATATTAACGAAACATCCAACCAAGTCAATACACGTATATTCATACATACATATACTGTAAAATATATATATATATATATATATATTTATATATATGTATATATATAAATGAGGGTCTCTTTCATTATCCCGTTATTTGCGGTGAGTGGATGGAAACGACATTAGCCGTTCATGGCACGCGTGCTCTGGGAAATCGAGCGATGATGGCGCATATACGACGAACCAACTTGAAATAACGTGTATATATATATATATACAAGTGTTTACATGTATATATATATATATATATATATATATATGAGTATGTGTATACAGAGGAGTATTATGTAGAGGAGAGAAGGAGGCAAAACTCACCCTCCAATTGATCCTGACATCAGTTGAATTACAACGGGGAATGGTGGTACCTCATTGGTATATATGTATGTATATATTTATGTGTATATATAGTATATAAGCCGATGAGTATGGTGAAGCAATATAGGGTAGATCAAGCCAGTTCATCGCCCTCTCTTCCTCTCAATTCCGTTCTTCTACCTATACCAAACACACACACACACACATACAGACACAGTAATGTCCTTCGAGGGAGAGCAATCACACCGGATCGTTGCGTATAATGTCCATTAGCGCGTGACCCAGATTGCGCGTTTGGTTTGTAGGAAATCTATGAAATCAAATCCCAGCCACCTGCGACTGGCACACATCGCACGTCCACATATGTATATATAATATATATATATAAATTTATATAAATGCTTATGTGTAGTGTAACCCCCTTGAGGTAGAGGCGGCAACATCATCACCAGTGGTGGCAGGAGCAGGAGCAACAGCAATTGAATAGACGCGGTTATAAAGAGGAAGTCGAGTGGACTCGTCGAAAGGTCGAGGTTTATGTGTGTTTACCCGACAAATATCACCAGTTCAAATGCAGACGAGAGTGAGAGCAAAAGAGCTGACTTTGATATAGATATATATTTGTATAATGTGTTTATATATATATACATGTATTTGCGGGCGCGATCGTGAACACTATGTGCTCTTCTCCATGGTGTGTTCCCACGCAAGGACAAGCTGGCACACGGCATTCCATCCTGGCACTCCTAGGTATTAGATAATTACGGTTTAACGTTGTTGTTGTTGTTGTTGTCGTCCCGCCTTCACTTTTTATCTCTTTTATACTTACTTTTTCTCTCCCCTTCAATAAATATATCTACATATGTATATACATATATGCTGTTGCGTGCTGATTAACACGAGCTGGGTTACAATCATTCGATATTGTTCATATACACATTCGAATTGCATTGGATATTTATATAGAGAGCAAATATTTCATTGGGGAAATGAAAGAATATAGTGTGCGATAAACGATGAAATATATATATACAGAATAGGTAAATATATTGACGGTTAATAATTGTGTATATGCAGGTTTATAAATATTGTGGAGATTGAAAATGTTGAGGAGGATAAACGGAAAGAGAGAATGAAAATATATGTATTATGTGTATGGATGTATATGTGTTGTTAGGAGTGGAAAACTGCGTGTCTACCGACGCGTAAACTTCTTTAGCTCAGCCCGAATGTCCAGCGTCGTTAATTAGTATCCCTAATTGGCGCCGAGAGCCGTCGTTCCGCGTCGGGATTCACGTCGCTTCCGTGCACCAGTAATTTGACGGTAAATGGATCCTTCAGACAAAGGATAATGACCCCTCTTAAGTTGAGGTCTTATTATTTTTTTACTTGCATGTATATACAATGGAATTCTAGACATTTATTATCGCTATCGATTTATTTATTTTTTTTTTTATTGTGCAATAGATTAGGATATGAAATTAATTTTTTTTATGTAAAAAATTCGATGATTTATCGGAAAAATATATGTATATATATTTGAATTAATAAATAATATTTAAACTGGAATTAAAAATTTAATGTAAAACTTATGATGAGTGCAATAATAATTTTAATGAATTTTTATTCAATACGAAAAAAAAAATGAAATGGAATTAGATAAAGTTGTCTTTTATTTTTTTTTATCTTTTAAATATTTATATACGTGTGAAATCTGTTATAAATGAATTTTATTCACTTTGTGCTTTTGCGTTTGAATTTGTGCCAAAAAGAAGTCGACGGAGAATGATGAAATGAAAAAATAGAATAAAAAATAATAATAATAAAAAAAAAAAAAGAGGACACTATAGGCTTATACGTAAATATTAGAGTGGCATTATTGGACGAATGTAGTTCTGTTTGTGTATATGTGTGTATGCATGCAATGATGTGAAAGAAAAGCCAGAAAGGAAGAAAAGAAAAGCAATATAACGTAGACAGAAAAAGAGAGAAATACATTCTCTTGACGATAAAGCTCCCTGGCTTGAAGCGCGTGCTCACAAGCTGCACATGGATGAAAATTGCCAAAGAGGGTTATTCGCTATTTTCTATACGGATTTACATGTGGGTCAGGGGTTGGTTTGAAGATAGAACTGGACTCGATAAACCTTTATTCTATCGCACGTATCAACACAAGTACTGCACACTACTGTACCAATATACATTCACATTCCCATACGTACATTCATACATATGGTATAAATATACACATAGCAAAAGCGCTTATAAGATAAACATGTTTGTACATTAGGGTGTTTCATTTTTAGGTGATATTTTTTTTGTTTATAAACACTGGAAATATGATAATTTATACAAACGAAAGAATATTCCCGTTTGGAAAAAAATTCAGAGTTAATTAGAGGCTTAGCAAATTCAAAAATTCCATTTTCGAAATAAATAACTCGAGAAAAATTTTTTTTTTTTTTCGATTTTTTGATAATCAAAATTTTTTTTTGATGCTATTACATTGTTGATTCAACATTATAGCATTTATTGTAAGATTAAAATTAATGTTTAATCAATAAATTCCAGTTTAAAAAAAATTTTTTGTCAATTATAATCAAATTTCACCTTTTTAGTTTTACGTACAACTCGAAAACTGTTGGTCGGAGAGTGTTTGCGGTGAACAACTTTTTTGTAGCAAATTTAATGCGCTATCAAAGCTGTATATTCATTTTTGTCAAAAAAAATTTTTGTTTACCAAAAAATCGAGTTAAAGTCAAAAAAAAAAAAATTTTTTTTTTCGTGTTATTTATATGAAAAATCGAATTTTTGAATTCACTAAGCTTCTAATTAACTCAAAATTTTTATTTAAACAGGAATATATTTTTTTTGTATAAATCATCAGACTTTCAGTGTTCACAAACAAAAAAAAACAATTGCCTAAAAATAAAACACCCAATTGTACATGTTATTATTACTTTATACAAAAACCAACACAGTATAAATTTCATTTAACTATTTTTTAATAATAAATCATTCTCGATAATCAACTGGATCACTTCCTCCTTTTTTTTTTTTTTTAATCATATATATCGCCACGGTGAAATAGAGTTGGGAGGCAAAAATATAAATAATAGAAAATAAAATGAAAATAAAAAAAAAAAAGAGGAATGAATAAAAATAAAAGATGTGAAATGGCGTAGGAAAAAAGAGCGCCGCGCGCGCACCACTCGTGACTCGGTTCAAGTCGCACGGTGATAACGTGCATATGCACTATAATGGCAAGGTATGCACGCGGTGCACGCGACGTTTGCATCCAGCGTATATACAGTTAAATAGAGAAACAGAATGAGAAAGAGAGTATGTGTAAGTGTGTTTATACATTTGTGTGGTAGGTATACTTATATTCGATGAGAGAGTCTCGCAGGGACACGACGAATGCATTCGAAAAGAGGTGCGCTGGGCGGTATTATATTGTCGCGGATATATACCGTAAGCGATCCCTCGTCGCTTCTTCTTCATGTTGTCATATTTATTTATTTTTTTTTTCCTCATTCATATGTATATATATTTCGTTTAAGTTTTTATTCTGCAACGTATGCGATCGTGAGGCTTTTACGCTTTGTCGTATAGTCTTTTACTTTAAAATGCAACTTTCTCGTAAAAGTCAACGTTTAGAATTCGGAACGTTATCGAGCGCGAGTACACTCACCCACACATACATACACAATGTCAGAAAATACTCACAATCGTGCTTGTTCTGAAACGAAACGTTTTTATGGCAATATAATCGAAAAAATAAAAAAGCGAAATCAAACAAAAAAAAAAAAAAAAGAAATAGCAATTTAAGAATTTTATTTATTTTTTTTTTCGTTCATGTTCCAAAGGTAATATCAAATAAGAGTCTTCTAAGAAACAACATCAATCCTCAATAGATATCTACATAGTAAAGATATAAATATCAACTGATGTGGAAATTTGAGGATGAATAAGCAAAGAAAGAAAAAAAAAAAATTCACATTTATTTATATATTCATCACATATCGCGAATTGAGTTTTATATTTTGAATCGAAATTGTAGGTTTGAATTTGAATATATCTATACACATAAATATATAACCCCAAGAGATGAAATAATCAGGTTATACATTATATAATACAAGTACATACAAGTACATTATATATGAACGCATAAATGAATGTGTTTATGCACGTCCGTGCATAAATGTGAGAGAGCGAGCAATTGAAATCCAACCATCGACAATCGATTTTCGGTGGACCACTATATTACCCAACTCTCTCTATACATTTATACACCATATATATATATACATGGATGCACATATATATTTCGCATACCGACAAAGAGCTATTACATAAATCGGACATATATCGCGGTAGGAATTTCACCAGTAGAATTTACTCGACGTATAGCTTCTAGTTTTCGACGCTTCTGTATATATATATATAATTCGCTCGCTAAATCGTGTATTCACTATATACTGTCCGTTCATGAATATATAAAACGTACATTCTGCCGATTAATTACACTTTGATATAACTGCATGCATAGGGATATATATTTATAGGGGAATATTTTGCTATAGAACGAACGTTTGAGAAGTGCGAGTAAGCGAAAAGACGAGTGATTAATATACGTACTAATCGTTTGTACAATTACTTGTCCGCGTTTGGTTCAACACCCTCTATACATTCATTGAAACCAGTGTGCACTACTAGTATACGAGTTTATATGTATATTATATATAGGTGTGCATTGATATATTTATGTATAGGTGAAGGCGTTGAGTGAATTAATGTTGAATGATAGTGTGCAATTATAAAAAATTCGACAGAATGAGAATGAAGGAAAAATTTTATGATATATAATTATGTTTGATGTTGAGAAAGCGAGTCCATAAAAATAGAACAAACGGATGTAATATCGCTGATGTGTATATATTAAATATGCGGGTATGTACTTAGAGCTGGCGGGGAAAACTATGTAGCGTTGTGTGTGGAGATATATCACACACGCGTCAATGTTCATCGAAGCATCATCTTCACTATTATTTATAATACACACGGGAAAGCATCAGTGTGTGACCGTCGCACGAGTGATATCGTACATTATTTTTTATCTTTTTTTATATATGTATATTTATTTTTTCACCAAGTAAAAATGATGAAGAGTCTAGGAAAGCCACCAGTGGAATCCTGAATGAATCATTCATTCGTGAGGAGTATAAGAAAATTGAGGGAGTAAAACAGAAAGGAATAAAATACGCTTTGCTTCATGCAAACGTTTTTATTTGTTTTTTTTTCTATAGCATTATTATATCTATTTTTCTGTCCACAAAACTGAGAAGAAATTTTCTCTAACCGACTTGTTTCATTCGCATGGTTGCCCACCAAACCACCTCGATGACAAGAGGTAAAAAAAAAAAAAATGATAGAGAAAATGATCCTTACGGTTGAGCAAATCATCGGGAGCTTTAAGCAAAAGACGAGTAGTGTGAAACAAAAGAAAGGGAGCAAGTGTATGATAAAGCTCTCATACTCAATTCAGTATTTCAGCCCCAAGACTTGTGCGCACATTGACGCGTTGAGGCGTAGATAATATATTTCACAGATATTGTTATAGAGGCGTCGACACGCGAAAAAATACTTTAGCATACAATAAATTAATAAATAAAATAATACTAATAAAATAGAAATAATAATAAATGCTACAAACTTGATTAAAATAAATATAATACATAATTATATTTCTATATATGAAGTTGTATTCAGATTATATAACGATGAAGTTCAATCTTTTAGGTTATACTGTGACTATATAATATACAAGTTGAAACAAGTCTCAAAGGATTCATATGCATGTACCTTTGTGACATTACAGCATCAATTTTCAAACAGAATATTCTACAACTATATAAACATTATAAATTTATATACACAAGTATATACATATATAATTATATCAACAAGCACTGCAGCTCACTGTTTAATAATTATAATATACAGACTAACAATAAATTTACATCCTTCCCTTTTCTCTCTATCCTCAACACATATTCTATATTTAATCACAAAACACCATTCCATATATACTGTTTGGCCTATACACAAACGCGACCTACTGAATGAATATAATCTCAATGCAGTTGCTCTGTATATATTTAATATATATACAAATATGGTAACCTCACGGCGTTTATTATTCATGTCCTCCTATTTGCAACGTTTTACTTTCATGAGCATTAATACGCGAGGAGATTTGCTCCCAATCGGATTTATGCAAATGCCGATTGGGCATGTACACACGCTCTCTCACTTTCCCTCTACATCTAGTTCATTTTTTTTCTCACCTTCATCTCCCTGTCTAGTTATATACTACACCAGTTGCTATAGGCGATCCTTCCTCGCATTAGCGAACAGTGGAAATTAATCGTAAATAATACATTTGCGTGATTTTCCCTCCAAAAAAAAAAAAAAAAGGGATCAGAGAAACACGAGGCATGCATTAAATATATTGATTGACCTACATTCAAATTAAACCTCATTATAAATTATTCCATCAATCTATTAGCAAATCTACTCGACTTTGATTGATATTGACATATATATTTATGTATATATAGTGTATAAAATATGTACATATATATGTATAATCGATATTATTTGAGCGTAAGAATTGTAGAGGTTAAAAAAAATCGAAACATACCAGCTAAAACGCCGGCCATGTATACAGCACCAATTCTCAGACTCCCATGCACCATTTCAAGGGGAAGTCCCACGACCACCTGCACCCCTAGGTTAAACAGCAAGTGCAACCACCTGAAACATGAAAAAAAAAAAAAATTAATAACTTGAGAAAAAAAAAAAATTAAATATATACAAGTATGAAAATATAACGAGAAAGAATTACATGGGAAACGTCGCAAGCAGTGACACACATACACATGAAGAATGTTAAATACAAATTGATGTAGCCACTTTTACAATGATTATAAATGTATATATATACATATATATATATACACGTGAAACACAAACGGTTTTGTGCGGCTTTGTTATATATGTGTCTGCCCGTTTTTCCATGCATCACGACATAATGTTACATATAATATATACCAAAATGTGTATCATGATGTAAGTCAGAATTTACGATGATGCTGTTCACTTGGTAAAGTGCCTTTTAAATTATATACATGAGTGAAATGTAATCAACGACAATTAGAGAGTGCGTTTGCACTCAGTAGAATGAGCAGACAAAGAGGAAGGAGAAAATTAAAGGGACATTCACTTTACTTGACAAATGTCTTATCGTTATGCATTCAGGTGAATTTATAATAAACCTTTATTTTCTTCATCTTTTTGCGTTCACATTTTCTATATTTTCTTTTTCTAATATATATATATATATACATACATACATATATATATATGAATCTGTAAAAGTTCTTTGTTATATAATAACAAAAAACAAATGTTGGGCAATACTTGAATACTTCTGGTGAGACTAAGGGATAGAAAAGAAAATAAATTAAGTGCAAAAGAGTTTTGGCAACAAGCATTAACGTTAGGTTATAATATAACTGTGTATATATGTATATATATGTATATATTTTGAAATAGAACGAGCAAAGTTGTATGGTATATAAGATATGTTCGAGAGTTGTGCATAATCATTTTCCAGTAGTGCGCGCAGTTTTGTGTGGTAAATATTACTGTTGGGTGATGATGAAGAAAACGAATGGTGTGTTGAAGTGTATAACCGACATATTCATATAAATATATATGTATATTTATGTATATTAACATAAAGATAGAGATAATGACAAAGAAGAGTAGAATCGATGTTGTATATAGCGACGCAATCATCTAAATGGAGTATGCGGCACAAGGGCCGCTTGCTTTTCACCTCACCTTACCTTTCCTTTCTACACAATCACACACATATTCTCTCGCTCACTTACACTTCTTTCAACTTTTCTATTTCATTTTATATACATATATAAATGTTATTTTGTGCTTGAGTATGCACAAACAACGATTATTGTATACACTGGGGCAATGTTATGTGAAGCTTTTCATTATTTATCATTGTGGCGAGAAGTTTGAGAATATATATGCGAGGGCAAATCACAGGAATATCTAGTCGAGTATCGGAATATTGAACAGTTGTTAACGTCACTAAGAGTACATATATATGTATATAAAATATAAATACATATACTTGTGATAAATGCACACAAATAAATGTAGAAAATAATTTTTTTATAATATAAAAACAAAGGATAAATTAAAATATGTAAATTTTCTTTCGTGTTAAATCATTTAATTATTTTTATTATTTTAAAAATAATGATCTCTTGTTGTTATACACATAATATAATATATATTTATACTATAATTTTTCGTTAAAGTGTAATAAAATAGTGAATACAAAATCGTTGACAATGCTAATAAGTTATATACGTTTTGTAAACGTAGATAAGACAAAATGGAGGTGTGAGAATATTGTGTAAGAGAAAATCAAGAACAAGTTTATGGATGAACGTAACACTGCTGTTTATCGCGGTGAAACATACACGCACATAATGCAAGTAAGTGAGTAAATGAGTTAGAAGTAGAGAAGAGGAGTAAGATGCCGAAATAATATGTTGAGGATAGAGAAAAATAATAAAAAGTAGAACGAAAAAATAAACTATAACGAGTCAAGTGAATATAATATAGTGTGTATGGATATATGTATGTGTAGTGGTGTGTGCTAGGAACTATAGTGATAACATAGTAGAGAAAACAGCCCTTATCTTTTGCGTTCGCATCCCCATGAATAATTTAAAAAGCGTCGTATACACCCGCAATGTTGGCACTCTTCTTTCCATTGACACTCATCGTATATTTTCCTCCCTTTTTTTCTCTATATACTCTCGTCCGGTTTCTTATATATACACATATACATATATGTACATATATATATATATGTATACATGTATATATGTACATATATTTCCTCAACAACCTTCGGTTTTCTCCATTTGCTTTTGTTTTCGTTTTTCATATTTTATTTTCCGATCGCGTCGCAATTTTTTTTTTTTCTATTTATTTGTTTTTCATTATATACATATATACCGCAATGTTGAAGTGTATATTGCTCATGCATTACACAAGCTTTATTTTTTATATATTATACGTGTATATATGTGCAGTGTAGAAAGAGGGAATGATGGATTTTCTCGAAAGGGTGCACTTATAATTTTATTGCTTCAAGTTAATGGGAAAAAAATGGCTGCTGTGACGAATATATACATGTTTATATGTATATGAGAAGGGTTTGTCATTTTATATATGTTTATAAATAATATTTCATTGGAAATATATGTGTATTTTTTTATAATAAATACTCACCCTGCGTGTAGAAACATGTAGAAGGCAAACCTCCATAATTCCAAACGTTTGTCTGGCCGATAAATGAAAACACTGTCGATTGGTACTGGTCCTGATGGATTTACTTCGCCCATCGCGACTGTGTAGTATGTGAAAAAGCCCAACTGAAAATATAGAGAAAAAAAAATTTAATTAAAAAAATTATATTTTAATTAATTTTTTAATTTAATATAAAATATTTTACAAGATTAAATCAAGTGAATTTTACTTTCTTATTTTTCTCTTTTATTTAATACAGCTTTTTTTTTTTATTATTATTATTTATAATCGATGGTTATATTATACATTAGCGTGGAATTCCATAGGGCAAATGGGTTTTTATTTTTTAAACAAACACACCTACATTAAGTTGAAATGTTTATGAGACTGGCTTTAAGTTCACGGGCACTCTCTGCTCAATGTCTTTTACGTGACCAACGTTGACATCACGCAAACATTATATACAATATTACTGTATACTACAAATAAACTAAATAATAGCTAATAAATTATTTGTCAAGAAAGAGTGCTTTCCTGATGTCTAACAATTTTTTATTTCATTTTATTTCTATTCTTCAATAATAAAACAAAATAAAATTACAACAAGAATTCAACCAAATTTTCATCATTAATATTTGCATTATAATATTAATAATAATATTAATATACTAAAGTAAAGTGTAAAATATATTTTAAGTGAATTTATTACTTTGGCTTCTGTAAATTAGTTTGACCACGAGGACACAACCAAAGTCTCCTCACATCAGATGAACATATCAAGGACACAATTAAGGGGTTTATTATATATGCAATATTACTCTCTCGACAGTCTATTCACTCGCAGTAATTAAACTCTCCGAGAACTTAATCATTTCTAGTATCTATGTATGCATGTATCTATATGTACATACGTGTATATACATACAAATATTTTCTGCTTATATAATAATCAAATGGAATTTTATTTATGATAACAAACACTAATATTATTTTCCCTATGCTTTGATGTTGGGATTTTTTATAAAGGCCATTAATTATTGACTAATTTCTATACAAAAATTTTAAATATATATTCCTGTACCTATACTATACAGGGTGTTATAAAAAGATGGGAACGGAGAAAAATCTCGGAATCCATCCCTCAAATAAAAAAATTGAAAAATACGTGTCTGATGTTTTTAAAAAATCTATTTATTGATATCAAATTCGATCCCCCCACCTCCACCCAGTGGGTGGGGTGGGGGGCAACTTCAGAATTTTAAATGGAAACCCCCATTTTTTATTTCGGAATCTGATACTCCGGACAAAAATACATCAATTTTGTTTGAAATATTTTTTTCTAATACTGCAAGATGTCGCTGTAATCGCAAAAAAAGTTGTAAAACATGAAAATTTTGAAAATATCGTATTCCCCCGGCCAAAAACGTTTAATTGATAAACAAAAAAATACGTGTCTGATATTTTTCAAAAATCTATTTATTAATATCAAATTTGGTCTCCCCACCTCCTCCCAGTGGGTGGGGTGGGTGGCAACTTAAAAATTTTAAATGCAAACCCTCATTTTTTATTTCGGGATCTGATTCTCCGGACAAAAATACATCAATTTTGTTTGAAACATTTTTTCCTGATACCGCAAGATGTCGCTGCAATCACGAAAGAATTTGTGAAACGTGAAAATTTTGAAAATAACCTATTTTTCAATTTTTAAATTATCGCATGTGCTCAAAATGCTCTCCGTTCACTTCTTGACATTGGCAAAGACGGAGATAAAAATTTTGTTGCCTCTGCAAAAGTTGCGAGTGAAATGAACATTCAAAATTTAGATGTTTGAATTCAGTTCATAGAAATTTTAGTAAACAAATGTCTCTACAAAAGTCGCAAGAGAGGGACATCGAAAATTTCATACGAGAATTCATTTCGTAGAAATATTTACAAACAAAGCCTCTGCAGAAGTCGGCAGACATATCGAAAATTTTATACGAGAATTCAATTCTTAGAAATTTTAGCCAAATAAAAAAAAAATAGTCAAATCAACAATTCGTTTATACTCGCCACAGGGAAAGGTGGGCGGGGGGGGGGGGGGGGGGGGAGTTCAACTTTGGTGTCAGAAAAAATGTTTCGAACAAAATTAATGTACTTTTGTTCGGAGAATCAAATTCTGAAATAAAAAATGGGGGTTTGCATTTAAAATTTTCAAGCTGCCACCCACCCCACCCACTGGGAGGAGGTGGGGAGACCAAATTTGATATTAATAAATAGATTTTTGAAAAATATCAGACACGTATTTTTTTGTTTATCAATTAAACGTTTTTGGCCGGGGGAATACGATATTTTCAAAATTTTCATGTTTTACAACTTTTTTTGCGATTACAGCGACATCTTGCAGTATTAGAAAAAAATATTTCAAACAAAATTGATGTATTTTTGTCCGGAGTATCAGATTCCGAAATAAAAAATGGGGGTTTCCATTTAAAATTCTGAAGTTGCCCCCCACCCCACCCACTGGGTGGAGGTGGGGGGATCGAATTTGATATCAATAAATAGATTTTTTAAAAACATCAAACACGTATTTTTCAATTTTTTTATTTGAGGGATGGATTCCGAGATTTTTCTCCGTTCCCATCTTTTTATAACACCCTGTATATATTTAATACATAAATTCACTTGAAAATGCACTTGACAAAATAAACTCCCAATATATATTACATAAACTCCGTCCGCATATGATCCATATAAATTTCATCGTTTGCCTAACTTGGTCAATTTAAAGTTTTCCATCGAAATCAAATTCGAATTTTCTCAATGCTTTCAAATACACACTTTATATAAATGTACAAATACATATATATATATATACATACATATGTATGTATATAAATTCTATTCTACTTTTATTCGCACTCTGATTTTGTATACAATTGCACTAGGTATATTGAGGTACATACTCTATACTCTCCTTCAACTTGAGAATGTGCAACATGGGCCATTGTCCGTTGGCAATAATGGAGATACTCGAATGATACCAACAACTTTTTACTCTTGAAATGTTCCTTTGGTGAAAAAGTCTCTTACGAGCTATTTCACGGTTTATAAGAGTCGGTGGATTCTATTTGTTCTGTTGTAGCATCGACAAATGGCACACGATTCCCAGTACATGAATATAAACTTATATACGTATACGACAATATTATTTTTAAACACGTTTATATATGCATATATAATACATATAAATACATTTAATACTTGGAAAATTACTTTTCAAATATTTGAATAAATATTATTCAATTTATATTACAATCACAATTTAATGTGGTATATAAAGATTTGAGCAAATCTCTTTACTATTATATTATTTCATGTGAACGAAAACTTTGTTTTGCTTGTAAAATGTGCATATATAGTGGGAGTAAAATGAGTATGCGGTCAGACGCTTGGTGGTAAGAGTCACTCTGCGGTCAGCCGCACACTCCTAACAACAAACTTCACAGCAAGATATCTACAACGCATACAACAACTGAGAGAGAAGCAACCGCACGCAACATTCCTGCTGAATTAAACAACATTTTTCCATTGCATATAAGTATATCAAAGTATTATTATTTTTCATTTTTTATATTTCCCTCGAAATTTTTACTTTAAACATAAAACAAACAAAATCCTCCGTTAACCGCATTCTATATTAATTAAATAAATACGATTTACATTGTTGCGAACGTAATGATAAATTGCACGTTAAACTAAATTGATATTGTGCTCGTCAGTCTATACAGAAAAATAAATACAAAATATAAATACATATTTTCGAGCTGATTCAATTTGATACCGACAATTTATGATTTTGAATTGATGCAAGGGTCGAATTGACAATTGGGCCAAGCAGAATAGTTGTGGTTGCCCAACGTAACACCAACGACATTAACCAGGTGTATATAAAGAGAGATGGTATAAAGCGCGTCACATTATGTTTGCACATGTATCAGACATTTTAGCACCATCGCCTGTGCAAATTTGTATGCGGCAAGTTTATATGACACCCTGGTTGAGCATTACTTCGTTCACTTCGTGAACGTGTCATGGGAGCTGTATGAAAAGTTTAAAAATTCGGTTGGTGAATGTCAAGACGAGCATGCTAATTTTATGATCAGACACTCGACAAAAAAAAAAAAATAAGATCAAGCACATACCTGTTGTATTAACAATATGCTTGTTTGTATATATATAAAAATATATAAAATCTATATATTGATAGTATATATGTACATCAAAGTGTTTAATGCTTCGTTGTGTATTTTTTAATTGCGATTAATATTTATAGAAGAGTATACAAAGAAAAATTCAATTTCATTTTTTACTTTATAGAAAGCATTTGTTTGCTTTTAACTGTGATAAAGAGACGTGAAGAAGAGGAAAAAAAAAATTCTTAAATAATATATGATAGGGTGTTATTCGAAGCATATATAATATAATTTACTAACGCTATATATTTTTGACACTTTTCAAAGTTGTTTATTTCAGAGTTTAGGATAAAGATGATGTATGCCTCTCAGTCGACGTTTATACGTGAGTAAGCCGCGCACAATCCAGGAGTTTTGAAATGCAATTCATATTTAATCCTTTCCTATGTATATATATTGCATTTCCAGTCATTTGTATATGACTTCATTATAATTCCATCATCCGTCTACCGGAAGTTTCACAGAGTTTGCAACACAGAGACACAATAAAGCGCAGCAATTGTTTGATTATAATGACAAGATTATGTGTATAAAGCGCGTCAATGCGTTTAAATAAACTGAATAAAATAAAATGAATTAAATTATAAAGAAAAAAAAAAACGAAACAAATTATGAATTAAATTAAATATTAAATGTGAATTATTTTTCTTATCTTATATATTTAATATTTAAAAATGAGCAATGAGTTCGTTATATGTACATTGTAAAATTATTTTTGTTTACTCATTGGAACGACACTTGTATATGTATTCATGTCGCCTTTGGTTGGCCTCGTCTGATGCAAACTCTCCCTTCGTTCGACCAACCGGAAGAACACCCTGTAAATGGCGTAGAGACACGCAATTGTCCAATGACCGCTTTCTCTCGCTATATTTCTCAAGTTTTTTTTTTTCTCTTCCATTTACTCCGACCTTTCATATTGCTCATCGATCTGTCATTATAAAGGGATTTTCATTTTAATTGAGAGTCGAGACAATGGCACAGCCTGAAGCCATGCGAGACCCATTTTTCATTATTCATTAAAAGAGAAAAAGTTTTCTATTATTTTTTTTTTTTTTATTTTCTCACTACTCTATTCATTTAAAATAGTTTATATGTTACATATCTATTTTTGTAATGAATAAGTATTATATATGACCATGAACTTATAACTAAAATTTATTTTTGTATTTTATATACATTTATACTTATAGCACTATACGTCCGCCGTGAGAATCTCTCCGAAAGACGACGTGGCAAGTATAAAAATAGCGACGTAGGAATACCGACTATCTAAATGCGGAATCAAATTTATATTTATCCCCGCGGCAGGCCACGACAAATGGCCAACGATATATCTCCGGGTTAACCGTCGGAGAGTGAAGAAAATGGGGATGAAAAAAAGAAAAGAATGAAAGAAAGAGAGGAAAAAAAAAAACAAACCAAGGGAGGTTGTGTCCTACTCTTGTTCTCGCTCTCTATTCTAGCTTGCTCTAATGTACATTATTATTCTCTTAAATTTCTACAAACACCCGAGATTTTTTTATTTTTTTTTTTTAAAAGCAAATGTTCACATATGGTTTTAGTTGGTATCAAGAGGGCGAAGAGAAAGCAGTAGTAGACGTCGAATTTCAAGCTAATTTGGGAGTGGCGCGTGCCGCCGGAAGAAAAAAATGAGTCAAGTTGAGGGATGTGAAAAGAAAAAACACCAAATGAGGACACAAAAGACTGGTATATATACCTAAGGGTGTAATTTATGGAATCTTTGACTCTTATTCAATTTCGAGTTGATTTTTTGTTGAAAATATCAAGAAGATAAATGGCTTTTACGTATTTTGTTGAAAGCTCATTTTTCTTTTATTGTTTAATTTTATTATTATTTTATATTTCATTTTTTTTTTCTTCTGTTCGTTTTCAGAATGTAGTAATCACGAGACAATGGCATTCGCGGGATTTCATTGGCCGATAAGCGGGTTACGACTCGCACGTAATCGTCGAGCAATATTGCACAATTGGTATTTTGTATACACCGGATCTCAAGTCAAAAAAAAAAAAAAAAAGTACCCATAAACATAAATGCCGCACACCCAATGACAGTTCACTCTCGTAAATTTATTCCTGCACATACACATATATTTATAAAACATAAAAGTTAAATAAAAATAACCACGAGCTAGCATTTATTGTTTTTTATAGTTATTGCAATCGTATATAATTTTGAGCAAAATAAATAGCAATAAATAAGCGAAAAGAAAAATATCTATAAAAATAAATATATTTGAGTGTGGTCCATTTTACCCCAATATATTATTCCACTTAATATATGGAAATTGCATTCTCAACTTAACCATAAAGCGCATTGAAATCGATCTCAAATGCGGTATATGAAAGTGGACTAGTAGGATGTGAATGCGCGTCGTTTCACAAGCCCCAAGTCCAAAAACGATTACCATCTTCTCTTGGCACAGGGCTTTCGTCCTTATCAAGGATGTGGAAGCACCTCGCGTGCACCCAGGCCGTCGTCTTTGAGCCGTGCGGAATCCGGTCGTCGAAGATTAGATCGCAATGGAATTGGATATATATAAAGACAGAGAGTAAGCGAGAAGGGGAAAGAGCAGGCAAGGTGAAACTGGAATTCATTTGCGCACAGTCGTTGCTGAGAATTTCCGAGTGCACAAGCTTTGCTTTACAACCTCAACTTCATCTTCTCCACTTTCCCCAAGCTACCTATATTCTAAAATTCGGCTGGTGAGACTGAGCTTCTCTTGGGATTTTATCGTAAATGATCTGCGCACACCCGTTACGAAGAGTCCAGGTGAATTTCTCTTCAAATTTACCACTCTTGCATGTCTGCAAGAGAAAATAACGGATGATTTTGGTCTAGTATGTATATATGTATGTATACATATATATATATATTCCCACAAAATCCTACAGTAGATAAGATTTGGTGAAATCACCACCACCCACATGTCTTTTTTTTTTTTTTTTTATTTTATAGACCAAAAGCAAATCTAGAGCACAAGGAGATCATTCCCGACATCGTATTTTTTTTTTCTTCCTCAATTCTAGCGTGCAAAAGGTTAAGCCAGCCTTGAGAAGAACTTGCTTGCAAGTCCAAACGCTTTTTGTGACGTTTCCCAGGTCATGGTCTATCTTTTTCCTCCTCGCTTCCACTTCACAAAAGCAATGAGATGTAAAATCTCTACAGTATATGTATATACGTGTATTATACATACACTAAGTTATCTGATATATTTCTTGTTGTTCTCTCTACATACATGTAATAGCAAAAACGTTTAAATTTCATTAGAGGAAATATTTCAGTGACATTCTGGATCAAAACCAAGTGAATATAATTATTATATACATATAGATATTCACAAAAATACATTACACATACGCAACTTCTCTATTATTCCCACAAGTACAATATATATAGAGATAAAACTCTCTGTGAAATACATTTGTGAATGCGCAGTGAAATTAACTTCACTATACATAATCGAGCTCGTTGCTTTTGTGGCAAAAACTTTCCGTATCTACCTATCTGGCTGTAAAGGGAATATTCACCTATTAATATATATAAATTTGTACAGTAGTCGAGTAAAATTGTTTGTGAAAGGTATAGATACACATATCTACATTATAGTTTTCAACTAGAGATCCGCTCTATCGATATACACACGAGTAAATATTACAAAACTTTCTATAAAGTGGTATTATTTCATCGAGATCAAAGGTATCTGGACCAGTATACAGCCCCAAAATGAAATAGAAAATAAAAATAAAAAAAACTGTATCGTTATATTGAGCTCGTATGCTCGTTGGTGCGCACAAAAGCGAGGACAGCTGGTGTCTCTAGAATGAGAGAAGATGATATGAGAGTAGAGTTTGAGTGAAAGGGAAGAGGAGAAATGGATATAAATGGAAAAACTATATACAAGTAGCGTCCTGCACGAGCGTGTTCGTGCCTGCTCCTGTCAACTGGGGACAAACATATATCGTCTTGGTATCGTATTCCAGAATATATATACGTCGTGCGCATCGGCTCTCTCTATATGTTTCTTCATCTCCCTCTTTCTATTTCTCGGTGTGAAAAAACACTTTCCGCATTGCCGATCAGTATATACATATGTATATTTCTAGCGCGCGTCAAGACAGCGGCGTCATAGGGTGGACCCAGTAAATGTGAATAAGTGAGTGAGTGAACAAGTAAATGAGAATAAGAAGAAGATGGAAAAGAGTATATAGGGAAATAAGTCTCAATGGCATCTGGAAGACTTCTCCTTCATGTTCTATATAGCAGTTCGTTTCTCTTGTTTGTCGACTCCTCCTCACTTCTCTTCTCCCTTCCAAGGAAATTCGATCAGACACTCAATTCTATTTCTTCGCGACCCGGCCTACTTTTCATCTTATTTCATCCACGCAGACAAAATACTTTGGCGCGCGTCATTATCATCATCATCATCATCAATATGGAAAAAGGCCGAGAGAGGGACGAGTAAAAACGGGCTGTAGAGGGATAATTTTAGGTGCTTTTTTACTTTTATTTATTTTTTTTTCCCCAACACGCGTATCAGCCACGTTGGAGTGTAAACGAGGAGGTCGAAATCGAGCATGCCCGCATGAAGCGATAGCCGTTATCAAGTACATATATACCCGTATATGGGATCGGATGTGGCGCGAGGTCCGGAGGTGGAAATGACGGCCTTCACCCCCGTCGCGAATTTACGGAAAAGATAAGCAAAAAGTCAATGTACATATACAATATACATATGTATATATAAATGTATATTAGTGGCGATGAGAGAATTATGGTGGATTTTGAATTTTAAAATAATGGTAAATGATTCTTTACTTTCGTGCATTCTCTCTGTATTACGCCTATACGTAAAAAATAAAATAGAAAAATAAAGAATGAAATGAAATGAAATAAATAGAACTGTTTTTGGTAATCGAAGCTTTCCACGGATTCGATGGTGAATAACGAGGCCAATAACGGGCCGCAACGCACCGAGTGCGCGCACTTGTGAGAGAGATTATCGAAATTGGAAAGATGCCAGAGGGGCATTGTAATATAGTGTATAGTAGCGTATAAGGGAGATGGAAGTTGAATAAGAGAGAAACGTGCTGATACACACTAACACATTGCAAAATCCAACGACAAAAAAAAAAAAACCCAGGAGGGGAAGAAAAAGAATGAGTTGAGAAAAGAGGAACGAGAGAGCAAATGAGAGACCCGCGCGGCGTGCATGACGATGGAATCGTTTCAACAGTCGCAAAACTTGCCTCTCTCACACACTATCAAACTTGTACATATATATTTATACACATACATACATACATACATATAGATTCACTGATCCAGTTTTCATCGGGTGTAGGGGGGTAAAAGAAAAAAAAAAAAAAAAGAGGCACGGGCCGCACATCGACTGCGCATTCTTCGCGTATAATAAGCGCGTTCTTGAGCGCAGGTGGTGAATGCCTAGCGGCAATGATGCGCCACACAGCACCTTCCCTCTTTTTAGCTACTTCACTCACTCACTCGCTCACTTATTTTCTGGATGGTTCAATGTCTCGTTTCACTGTCCGTCGTACACACTCGCGCGTGATATCGCACGATATGAAATTGATGTTTATTCAAGTGGCAACATCGCGGGAGGTCTCGGGATATATACCGGGTGTGTTGCCCATTAACTGGCCATTGTGTATTTCTCCACCTCTAACAATATAACCTCCCATACATACCCAACCATTTCCCCATATATACATACATACATATAATATACGCTGCGCATTTAATCGTATGGCTCTTGCTCTCTCATGTCTCCTCCATTTAATATGTACGCAAACCCTGAAGCTATATACGTTTGTTTGGCTCATTGCTCAAATACTACAGCTATATACCATATTACTATATATCGCACTCGCTTTTACTAAAGTGACAGACAACGGGGTCAATGACAGGTGGTAGAGTAATGGAAATGCCAATAATCCATGTATATAGGTATTGTATAATACAAATAACGTTATGTCACACAATTTAGCATATCATTTGGTATATAAGAATATTCGATATATATTTAATAACATAAAAAAATGAATAAATAAATAAATAAAAAAAATTTTGATATCGTTTTATCTGCGGGTGGCGTTTGAAGAGAGTAAATAGCTTCCGTAAATATGTATGGTGATGTGAATTGAGGAAGGAAAAAAAAAAAAATATGAGCTTAAAGAAATGACTTTTCACAGGATGGATATATGTATATATATGCAATATATACGTATGTATATATGCATATATTTATGGTAAATAAACGACATCGACTACCGTCAAGGATCGCAACCGAGTTATGTATAGATAAACTGAAAGGAATGCGAATGCGCCGCGCGCGCGTTCCTCTTCTCAACGAACGAGTCGATAATTACAGGGAAAGGCGAAAGAGCCAATGGAGGGCTGAAACTCATCGTTCCAGCCCAAGTTTAATATATAGTATGCCGAGAGAGCAGCAATATATATACATTGAAAGCGTAAAAAAAAAAAAAAAGAATGAGATGAATATATAGTTTTATAAATTACGATGAGACGTCGCGGGCGACACGCGAGATTTCAAATTACACGAAGAGCTATATACAAAATTCGATTAGAAACTGATCCACATGTCTACATATAATACATATATATATACATATAAATACATAAATAAAATAAAATATATATATTAAACATGCGTTTTAAAAGCGTGTACGCTGATGTATATGCTCGTATATATTCTTGTTTACTGCAGCAAATCGAGTCCCAATTTTACGAGCTACTTGCACGTGGCTTTCCCTATATATATATATATATATATATATATATATATATATATATATATATTATATACATATCTGTATATGTATATATGCGTGACGTCCCATGTAAAAGTGGCGGACATTCAGGCAAATCGATTGTTTGAAAAAAGTTATTCCCTTGGGAACAGTAACGATAACGTATCTATATACACGTTCATCCTTTTATATTTATATATATTTATACAGTATACGTTATGTATATATACGTTTGCAATATATGTAGGTATATACATGGATTGCAGAAGACGTATAGTACGTGCGTTCTGAGTAACGAAGCTGGTCGTGGGTCGGCCCTGAAACTTTTATGGTTAACGGTAGCAGGTGCTTCTATTTTCTCCCTTTGCCACCTCCTTCGCCGCCCTTACTATATTTTTCTCTTCCTCATTCTCGTCACTCTGAAATTGTTCGTGACTGTGGTAATCTTCACAGAAGTATATATCTCTATCGCGGACGAATGAGTGATAAAAAAAAAAACGAGAAAAAAAAAAGAAACATAACTCTGAAGAAATAAGAATAAAAAATTTTTTGCAATCCAATCATTATTAATTTTTTTTTTTTTTTTAAGAGACTCCTTTTTATTTTTTATGCAATCTTCCAGTGCAGATATTTCAATTGCAAGTGTATATGTGTATGATGAGAAATCTGTTGGCGAGATAAAAGAGAACTGTATACATTTATATAAGGTAAAATGTCTAATGCCATTTCTCTATCATAACGAGGTTAGTTCAGTCAACAGCTAGTTACATTGAGGATATTAATATATATGTATGTTTGAATGTATATATGTATCTGTACATATCTATATATATAGGTAGAGAAGAGGTCGTGTGACGCAGGGGAGAAATGATACGACGTCTAAGGTAATATCCGGCGTAAGTCCTTCGTCTTATCTTATGTCACACCGAGTTATAAGAGCAAGTATTATATATGTGTACGTGTATATTTCTCATTGGGCAAATGCAAACGTGTCCCTTTTTGTTATATATAACTGTACATATATGTACACATTTAATAATTATGTGTACATATATAATATATTTAGGATGAAGCAAAAGAAAGTATAAAGATATCGATTTCTTTTCAACCCCTCGTGCAAGTTGATGTTTAAGAAAAAGAATTGTGTGACGGAGGACAAAAATAAAACTCTAGCTTTATATTTCTCGTCTTCTTATCGCACTTTAGAGATTATATTTATATATGTGCAGAATAATCTATATGTTATATGAGGTCGTAATACACTTCCATATAGGACTGGAAATAATTTATTATTGTCATGTTTTCGATGGTCAAGAGAAAGTAATGAGAATTTTTATAGTTTGATAGACAATTTTCCTTTTAGTTTGAAAGAAAAATATTTGATGTGATCGAGGGCACATGTGACTGATTGTTAATTAATATATATTGTTATGAATTTTAAATATAATTTAGGCTTATAAATATTTCATAGAGATGCATTTATATAGAATTTTAATGAAATAATATTGTTTATTATTAGAATTAGAGTTATAAAATGCAAATTGTAATTTATCAAAGTGTATTCAAACCATTAAATTAATTTATATTTTCATTTTATCATTCATTGTAATATTTATTTTATGTTCATTATCAATAATTGTTAATTGAAATTGAAATATAAATGAATGTATTCATTAAATCAATGTGTTTTATGCTAATAAAAAATAATGAAAATTAATTTATAATTAATCTATGCAAATTATAATTGTTTTTCATTTGTTTAAACTCACCTCAACCAGTGTAATGAGGATGATAAAGAGCGGCGGTGGACAGCATGTGTAATGATCAGCGTAATATTTTCTGTCTCGCTCCTCTGTCAAAAATTCATCGCCAATCATGCGTACCATCCTAAATAAAAATAAACAATCAGAAATAATTAATTAGCATAGATAAAATATATAACAAATGAATTTTCATATTTGAAAGTAGGTACATATATGTATATTTACGAATATATAATTGAAATTTAAATGGGAAAATTTGTCATTGTCAAAAGCTACAGTATGGAATTATATAATGAAAATTGCAAAATCATGAGGACATAATATACAATTTGCGATTGCCCTTTTCATCTAGACACACACACACACATACACAAGAGACAAGCCCATATTTTATTTAGAATCATGAATATTATTCTGCTTTAGCTTTAATATAAAATTAATTCACCACGTCATGTTCGTTAATTAATCAGATTAAACAAATTATCCATTGATACATATCCGATTATTGTTGACTATTACTGAATAGCTGCTGTTGAGAGTAGTCATAATTATAAGTTGAGCGGATGTGCATACATATGTATCAGGTAAATACACAGAAAATAAATGAAAGGATAAAAAAAAAAATTTTTTTTTTTTTAAAGGATTTGAATAATTCAAAAGTTTTGATGAACATATTAAAAAAAAAGTCTGAATAACACATGAGTTAAGCAAGCCACACGCTGTGTTACTCGATCTTTTCACCTTACTTTTTCGCTATGTCGACGATATAAAACACCATCCTTTGAAAAATTAATTAGTACAGCGTTAACGAGCTTGCGTACAGAAAATTGCGTCAAACTATTTTTATTTCTTTACTTTTGTATTTTTTTTTTCTCTTCATCATTAGCTTGTTCTCTGTCATTTAATGAAATAAATAGAGTTCGCCCTTTGAAGAGATATACATAATTTAATTTTTATATTTATTTTTTCCTTTCATTATTTTTTCTCTCATCAAATTTATTTATAAACATACTCAATTCTCTACTTCATATGACGTGCAATATATTTTTCCCTTTTGTATTTATTTATTCATTCATTCATTCATTCATTTTTTTTTTTCTTTTGGAATCGATGAAGAGAATGAGCAGTAGAGCAAGAGATGTGATATAGAAAATGAGAGAAAATAGAGTATAGAAACGCGCGAATGTACAGAACAATGGTATGCGCCTGTCACTGTGCATTGGTCGAGTTCAGTTTTAAGCGCGAAAAAGAGATAATAATTCCATTGTCTCCAGGAGAGTTTCACTGAGGTCTTCAATTTTTTTTTCTCTCTATCTCTCTTCCTCTCGCCGCCCTTTTTGTATAGACAGTCATGCTTTTTCAATGAAAGAAAATAGGGTTGCAATTGTCTATTCGAGGCTGGTTAGTTACTCTTTTCTATCCCTTTTTTTTTTTTATTCTTTCATTTCATTTTATCTTCTCCCTCGATTACCTTTGAGCTTCCCTGTAAAGAATCTACTGTAGTAGGAAGCCGTCGCGACGCTAACTAACTACCCTTTCGCGAAGCCGCCGACGATGCCCACCAAGTCGCAAAGGACACGCCGCTTGCTGTATCGATCCTCCGCATTTCTTCCTGTATATATACACACACACACACAATGTATTTCTCTATCGTCGTCAAGGATTCACCGGTTGTCCGGCGCGTCTATTCATGTGCGCGTTTCTTTATATCAAACTTTTTAACCTTTTTTATTTTTCATAGATATAATCTGCAACTACAATAATAATAAATGTACTCAATAAAATCACAATGTTGTGTTTTAGCAAAGATAAAAATTCACAGAACATTTTCACATTCATCTTAATTGACCTCGTTATATTTTTATTTTTTATCATTATTATATTCCACAAATTTAATTCAATTTCCTGGAATGCACAGTTACATGTAAATAATATATTTTTTGTGCTGATTAAAATGCGAAAATATTCATATTCAACAAAAAAAAAACAACAATTATAATAACACAAATTTTATTCCAAACTTTTATAAATTAATATTCTGAAATTCATACTAGGTCAAACATTGTAAAAATAAAATTACAACTATTATCTACCAGGACTTTTTTAACATCTATATTTAAAAGTATTTCGCCAAGAGCGTATGTCAGTATAATTAATATTATAAACATAAATCTTTTTTTTATAACAAGAATAAGGTTATAATACATGTGCACGAATTTTTGAACAGGTTAAATTCAACAAAAGGTAGACGCGGCACACGGTCGACGTTGCAATTAGTATGGATTACAGGGCCTTGTGTGCAAGGGCAAAAGCTTATACATATATAACGTCAAATGAAAGAGAGTCCGAGCGTGAAAGCAAGCAAAAGAACCTAAGGGAGACAGAGAGAAGTGCACATGATGATAGTATAGCCTTGGGGGCCCGCGCGTGGTTTACCATACAGTCGTTCATCATCGCTGGCGGTAGCCGTTATATATCCCACCGATCCAACAACCGCACTCCCTGGATTCCACTGGGCTTATAATGCTTTTACCCTCTCCGCCTTGACGTCTGCGAATTTACCAACCAACGGAATTAAACTATACACATACATGTATATGTATATTTCGATGTAAAATAGTTTGGAAAATAAAACGAGACGATAAATATCTATACGTGAATACGATATAGGCGATGGCATCGCCAATAATGTTTATTAAACTCAATCCAAGTAATAAATAATATAAACTAAATTTTATATATAAATGTGTTTTTATATATATTAATAAATATATCTATGTGAAGATAGTTAATATTTTTTTTTTGCGACAAGTATGATGTGAATGAAAAGAAAAATTTAATCTTTGTTCGTTTCTTCAATTTCTCCAAACTATATAACGTTGTCGGTCTATCTTTTATTCCACCACCACCACTGCTGTTACCACCTCCTTTCTCTTCGTCACCATCAACTCTTTTCTTTCTATTTTTTTTTTCTCGTGGTAACCGCGCGCTCCCACTGGCGTCTGTAAAGCTGTGCCCAACCCCCCAGTGCTCGTTAGCGCCGGTAATTGTCACTTGTTAGGTGCCAAGTTGTCATCTGACTTTGCTCCTCTTCCTTTCATTGTATGTATGTATGTATGTATATGTCATTTACTGTACTATATACTATGACGCCACTGGAAAAGCCACGACTTCGAATGTAAGTTCATTCCAAAGTGTATATAGTTGTAGTTGATACGAATTTTATTTCCAATTGAATTTTATAAATTCTGTAAAGGGAATAGTTGGATCAATTTTTTTATTTGCCTTGGAATTATATTTTCATTATTCTCATTTGAATCTTACGATTGAATTAGTCGTTGGATTTTTTTTTTTATTGGATATGTGGTTACAGTTTAGATGGATGATTTTATTAAATAATATGTTTGGGTTTAAGTGAATAGATGGAAGGATATAGAGACCGCACGTATATGTATTTTGTAATTACAGAAATCATTGGAGTTGCAGCAACTCTCCTCCTATCTATCCTTTATTACATTAGTTATACATGTGAAATTGCCAAAGGGACATGACGATGATCAAAGGGATTTGATAACTATAAATGTTATGTATATGTGTAGATGGATAGACGTAAAATCAAATGAAAAAGCAGAATTATTAATTGCTTACTTCTCTACAAAATGACGGGATTGCTCGTAATGCAATTAGAGGATTAATTTGCATTGCGAATGAAGTGGAAAGTTTAAAACATAATTATATAATGAATTCCGGATGACAACGACGACTGATGTTGGTGGAGAAGTGGAAAAATAAAATGAATGAAAAAAAAAATAAAAGAAAAAAAGATGAGTAAAAGAGAGAAAAATATGGAAATTTCAAATGTCACGATGTGTTCTGAAGCAGTTCTGCCACACTTCGCTTTTTCAAACTCGTTCTCTCGTTGTCGTCGTCGTTAGTAAACCCTATTTTCGATGAAAAAAAAAAAAAAAATGAAAAATAAAGAAAAAACAAAACAAAAAAATAAAAGATGCCCAGAATAGTCGACAAAACTTTCTTTAGACTAAATTTTTATTCGTTCAGTGAAATACTCAAGTCTTATCTAAAAAAAAATTACAAATATAAATAAAAAAATTTGTTTAAAGATATAAAAATTAATATATCAACCTTAAAAAAATAAATGTGCTATCCACATTACATTATAAGTCAACAGTCAATTTTTTTTTCTACCTATTATCTTCATTTCTTTTATTTCAGTCGCGCCCCGTCAACATCAATAATGAATATAGACAATAGACAATCGTTCGACACTGTCAAAAAGACAAAAAAAAAAAAACAAGTAACAGAACCGCTCTCATAGAAAAAACATCGAACGTTAACGGTATAAATCCGATGACGCATTTTTCTCTCACTGTTGTATAAATAGTAACTATTTTATATTTTCAATTCGCGAGACATTATGATTTTTTATTATTATCATTTTATTTTGTTCTTTCTTTTCACATTGCCTTCACTCTTTCTCTTTCATTCCATTCGACCCTCATCGTGTAATTCTCTTTTCTTATGTCGGCGCGTTAATTCCCAGTATTCTGAAAATAGAGAGAGGTAGACACGCGCAAAAGTGCGTTGAGTCTTTCATACACGAGGCAACAACAACACGTGCTTTTCGATATATATCCCTCGATGTGCGCACACATTTTATCTCTCTCTAGAATTATTATAATAAACCGTCACACAATAAACCCGAACACCACACAACTATTCAACTATAAACATTTAGTATCACACAAAATTTATACAACGAAAATTTATATACAAAAATGTCACATAAAATACGACATTCGACATTGAAATAAAATAATAAATATTTACATGATAGATGTGTGTTGTGGTCTTGAATGATCCACGCCATTGCTAGGTGTTGTTGTTGTTGTTGCTGTATTTAATGTTGTCAAATGATTGACGTGCGTTAATCCCTGTGTTGTCGCTATTGTCCTCGTAACAGAGGCGCGCGACGTATCCTTTAGTATCTTGGTGGCGCTTAGTGGCGTTGTCACGCACATTGTTCCGCCAACACTTATCACATTGACTCGCCACTTTTACATTCAACACAATAATTACACACACAATCATACATACATGCACATCTATAATATCGCGTACCACAAAACAAATATAAATTTCAAAGGAATGAATTTGATTGATAAATAACGAAAAAAAAAAAAAAAAATTTATATATTTTTTTTATTCAAATTATTCATTAAGTGAAAATATATATTTTAGTTTGTTTTTATTTTAACGATGTTGATTATTAATATAATTATTTATTTATTTGGAAAAGAAGCATGTATGACAAAAATATGCCAAAAGCTCTTTATTAATTATTTTTGCTTTTATTTTTTGATAGATATTATTTGGCCCGCGCGCGTACGTATCTCGCACACGTCCCTTCTTGCAGGGCGCCACGGGCTTACTGAGTGACCGAGTGGACTGACCGAGTGACTTGACGCGAGTCGAGAGAGAGGCCACGAGTCTCGCGGCGGGCGTGGGTGTACACGCGCTCGCGATCATGGTGGGGATCACGTTGAGTATGACGATTGGAGTACGATGGGGGTGAACGCAAGTGGGGGAATGACAGCGGCCAATCAGGCGTTACTATAATATAACTCCACCATATGAATATTGTGTTGAGGACATGAGAAAAGTAGAGACCAACAGCTCGCACTCTGCCGCGAGCCGTTGAGATGTGTGTTACGCTTGTGAACCTTGTTACTTTATTTATATCATAAATATTTTATATTTATTAGTTATTCAATTTCAATGTCAATATAATAATTTTATTATCCCAAATAGTTTTAAAGTGATTATATTATAATTAATTTGTTTACTTTGGTGATTTAATATCGATATTTAATATTTATTTATTATTTTTAAAGTCTTTAAGTGTTCACAAGTGTAAACCGACTTTTCGATAATAAATGTCAATTAATATTGTTGATATATTTGTTAATGAAATAAAGATAATTTTTGTTTGATATTTGAAAGAGAAAATAAAAATAATTTAAAGTGATTATTATATTGTTTTATTATTCTTTCACGCTCGGTCATCGATTTGATATAGATGGGTTTTTGGATTTTTGGGGAAGATTTACTACTACTACTACTACTACTAACTGCTATACTTACTACAGGCACAACGGGAAGTGCCCAGGTGCGGTTTAGACTACGAGCGTGTGCACCTCCCGAAGTTTTTCATGGCCCAGTAAACACATTCCTTTTCCCCAAGTTCTTTCTGTCATGGTTTTCTTTTATGCCTCCATTAACTTTGAACATCTCCGATTTTGCGACGTAAAATTAAGGGCGCCGCAAGAGAGGACCAGTATAGGGCGGGTGCACGCAACAACAGCTTCACAAATAAATATATATACATAATACATATATATATATATGTTTTTCAATGCTACTTTATGTATATTCGTTTATAGAGGGGAAAATTGTGCGTGAATATATTGCGTCACAATTTGAGTGACCTCATAATTGTCCCGCAGAAAATTGCCCATATAAATTCCAACAAACAAGTCTTTTCATTTCAAAAACTTTTCAAGTATATATAATCCTATTTCCTATATAAATAAGTATGTATATAATAAATGTAAATACTTTTTTTTTTATATACTTTCTTCATGTATATTTAGACAAATCTCACCAATTTTTTTCGTTTATTCACAGGATTTTTGTAATTCAATGTTTGAGAAATGAATTTTTTTTTTTTTTATTCTACTGTTTGATGTTAAAGAATAATATTATTCTGAAATACGTAGGCAATTGCGTGGCATTTATATATAGATATTTGTATGTATAATGTGTATACATATATATATGTATATAATATAAACGGTGAAACTTCCAAGGGCGACAATAAAAGTCGTTAGGGATAGGTAAGTTCTGTACGTGACTCGTTGAATATAATCTTGTCGTGTGGGTCTCTACTGGTATATATCCATGTATGAATATAGTAGTATGATGTTTTTTTTTCTTCACCTCTGGACTCCTCAATTTGCCTCCCAGTTATATTTATAATATATATTATATATATACACCTTAAAAGTCCTAAGACCTTCTCAACATTTTTTCTCTTTCCATTATTTTTTTTTTTTTCTTATTTTTTTTCTCTTTCATTTTATCCAACCTTTGACGTTTCTAGTCTTTGTATAGCTACATATCCTGCGAGTCAGCGACACAGTGGCTGTGTGTGGCTGTTTAGTTTTTATACAATAGAAATGCGAACAATAAATATAAAAGCGGCGGAAAATTTTTTTTTTTTTTCACAAAGTCACACCGCTAAACTATCCAATAATACGTTGACTTATATTTCCTTAAACAAACTATTCCGACTTGGGACAATAATCATACTTTATTATCTGAAGAAAAAAAAAAATCTTTGTATCGACCACCCAAGTCCATAATTAATTATCAACAATTATATTATAAGTATAAAAAATTATAATAAATTATTTTCATGATGAATATATATTTCTTGTTGAGTCTATTTCATATAAAATATTGAATCGCTATGATACACGCAAAATATTTTCACAAAATGAAAGATGGAAGCAGCTCTCACTCGTGAAAAAAAAAAGCACGTTGACGCTATATACTATATAAAATAAATATCATGAAGTTTATACAGCCAACACTTCACTCTAAGAGGGATACATGTAAATACATAAACGAGCATAAAATTCGATCCATATGTTTGTTATAATAATAAAAAATAATAGCAATAACATCATAAGTGTCAGATAAAAATACCAAACTTGTTGCTACAAGTTTAATAATATATATCTTTAAAAAATACACTATATAAAAATCTTGCACATATATATATTCATTATTGAGTATATATTTATATTAATTAATTTCAAATATATAAAGTAATAAAAGAATATTTGATAAAATAATGAATAATAAATTGTTGCGAAAATGAGAATTGTAACATTGTCACGTTAGAATTCTCCCAATTTGAAGGACGAAGCCACGTTTAAGTGCACAGTCGTGTTGCATCTCAACACAACAAACTGACAGAATAATATGTATGTGTATTTATGTTATATACTATATATATATATTGTATATATATATACATATACCTACATTCTCCCTTGAGGTCTCTTTCTCCATCTCTATACACACGTTCGTTTATGTCTTTCGCTTTTATATGTCGCTTATACTCTGTCCCGAATGGCGTTCGCGTTGGTTGTGGACTACGAAACACGACGCGCATCAGTATATATATACATATACTATATATATATATGCAATGGTTTATTCTCTGAGAGTTACCCTGACAAAATTTACATAGTCCGTTGTTATATACGACATTACATTTACGTAGACGCACTTGGTATATTCTCATGGGAAAATGAAGAGGTGGAAAAAGGTCCACGTGCGCGTCACGGTGAGAGTTTGTAGGTATATAACGCGGTTTGTTCTTATATATACACACACACATATATATATATATACATATATACATTGTATATAAACATCGAGTGAGGCAATGGAAAATCCTTCGGGAAAAGAAGAAGTGAATGCAAGAGTGGCGCAAGCTGACTAACATATTCGCGAATACGACAAGCGAAGCGCGTTCGTGATTCTACTTTTATATAAATTTATTATATATGTATATGTAGACATAAATGTATGTATATATGTATAAGTAAATTTAGTTTTTTTTTTTTTTCATTGTATTTCTTTGTTATAAAACACGTTATCTACTTTGAATGTTCCAATTTTTTGAATATTTTTCAATGTGCATTTTCAACTAGAAATATTTTATTTACCTACATTCTCTTATCTTTTATGCACAGTTCGCTAAATATTACCACATATATAATATGTAAACGTATATAACAAACTGGAATAAGTTTTGTAAGACTTACCTACGAAAGAGTGGCGGCTCATGGATCATCAGATGAAAGTCATTTTCCGAGCAAACTTCCCTGTCACGATGGTGCACCGCACATTTGAAACTCCTGGTTCTTTTACCACTCATCTGAAAAATCATGATAAGAATTCGTATATTTATATACATATATATTACATATATATAAATCTTTACATATTATTTTGTACCTTTTGTAATTTAATTTATAGCAATCCTCATTGCTTTTAATTTTTATTTAAAAAGACAATTATATGTAATAGAAAATTAAATTAAATGTGAATGATAAAAAGTTTGAAGAAAAAAAAAATTTTTTTTAATTTGCTTTTAATGGGTGTTAAAAGTGTATACGTTATCGGACTTATTTTACTCCTTTTGCACGACTTTTATTTGTACTTTTCACACTTCAAACCACCACTAGCTATTAGTATATACTTATACATATATATATTTATGTAGTAGCTGTACGTGAGACTTGAAAGCTCAATAGAAACACGCATTTTCACTTATTAACGATCTCATTTTCTCTCAGTCTATCCCTTTTACTATATATATATTATATACATGTAGTATATGTATATATTTTTCTTTTACACACTAGAGCTTTTTCCCCGTAGTCATGTGCTGCTTTCGTTCATGTTATAATGTTGAGTTTGCAATCGTGCTTTGTGCACCCTTACTATATATATGCTTCGTTTGCTTTCGGTTTATTGGCAATGAAGCGACCGATCTCAGAGAATAAATCTTCGAGTTGGTGGATTTTACGAGTCTGCTGAGGCTTCTCTCCTTCGCGCTACTACTCGAGCGAATCGATTACATATATATGAATAAAACTATATAATAAAGTATGTATATATACATATATACATACAATATAGTTACATGTAAGTGGAGTATATAGTGAGAATTTATGTAGGATTAATTGTCTCAATTTCATAAAATTTAAATCTTTCTGATTATAATTTAAAAAAAAATAAATAAATAAATAATTAAATTATAATAGATGTAATGAAATACTGTATATATATGTCTTTATTTAAATTTTATCGGAAAATAATATCGGTATTTTATGGTATCAGTGGTATATACATATACAAGTGGTTGAGAAAGAATTTGAAGTGAGAAAAAAAAAAAAAAATTGATATTCAGAGAAGTCGACGATGAAATTGAACAAAGGGAACGAGAGTGGCGCGAGCTTCTGCCAGCGATTTTAAATTCGATGGATAAAACGTATTGAAAATGGAAAAATTCGCGAGAAAATGGCGATGTCGGAAGGATGAGTGTAGGATGGGATTCCAAAGTGGAAAAGAGAAACGAAAAGTATAACACCAAATATACATATACTTGGTTATACGTGTGTTCTCCTCTTTTTATTTTTTTTTTTTTTTTCGCACGCGAGATAACTCGTGGATTACAATCTCTTCCTCTCCGTTGAAGCTTCCGCCTGGTAGATTCCACTGGAAGAAATATTCCGCGCACGAATAACGCATTTTCGTTTGGGCGTGCGCGTATTCACGGACACATGAATATATATGTACGTATAAATATATCTATATATTTATACATATGGATATATGTACTATATATGTGGATATACACAACAGAATGCGTGTGTGATGTGAATATGTATATATGCGCCTCAACGATTTACATACGAGTGTTCATACGGCGGCAAACCCTCTCTCGATGGGATGCATCCGACCATTTACATTCCAAAGAGAATAAAGCTACGTTCCATCGTGTTTACATCGTCTTTCTCCTCTTCATGTCTCTTGATTTTGATAAACAATCGCAAAACTTGTATATAATTCCTCCAATTAATATAAACATGTATTTTTTTTTTAGTTAAAAAAAGAAAATTAAATCTATTCAAGTATTTATTGAGAGAGAAATTAAAAGCAAAGTGGTGAGTATATCTGTTGTTTTATTTTTTTACCCGCCTTTTTTTTTTTTTTTTTGGGAATGAGTGTGTATATATGTATATACCATTGGAGGTAATTTAATTCGTGCCATTAGTTCGAATTAGCGTTGGAGAATTCGCTCGCTTGTGTCTGCTGATACAGCCTGAATCCTCGTGGAAAGGCTAATGGCCAGTACAATCCTATCGAGCGGAAAATTTGCTGTACATGAGCACCCAGTGGAGTCCACTGCGGCGAGATTAACCGTTGATCGTTCTCGCCTAATCGAATCAAATTCCATTCGCGAATTGGTATAATGTTTATATGCAACTATCAATGTGTGGGTTTATCGTGTATTAAGCAATATACAGCTACCATAAATATGCATTTATATATATGTCGTTTCAATACCGTAACTAAAAAAAAAAAAAAAAAATATTGTACGTACAGAGTGTTTATATAATTTTAACTATAATTACAGTTATACAAAAGTCGTTTGTGCTTTAATGATTCGTTTGCGTTTCCGTCAGTCAGCGCTGTTATATACACATAAAGATGGATTTTTGACTACTTTTGATGGCTTATCCATGTGCCCATATAACAGAATATAATCATCAACAAAAAAAAAACGTAAATCGAAAAATAGATTTGGGTTCCAGATAAGTCACACGAATGCATTCACAAATTGTAACATGTGAAAAAGTCACGCGCATGAGAACTAAACATTAAAATAAAATAAAATAAAATGACACAATTATACACATTAAAATAATATTAATAAAAATTCTTTCAAATAACTCTTTGAATATTTTTCAATAATATCAATTAATTACCATCACAAAAATGCAGCATATGGAAATTAATAATATATTTTTTTTCCTCAAATTATCATTATTAATCTTCATTATAATTTATGTTCCAAAAGTTCATATTAAAACTTGTACAGTAAATTCATATAAAATTATAAATGAATATATGTATAAATTCAAAGTATATATAGCTTGTATAATTTGTTTGCGTGTAATTTTGACATTATTATTAATATTATTATCATTATTACATAAGCTTCATTGAAAAAAATATATATATACTTGTATATTGGAGATAAATACAAGCGTTAAAATATGCAAACTCGTATTTGACTCATCTCATGCGGGCGCTGGGTGCGCGTTTTGGACACGCCATGCAAGCACAATAATTGTTTATATTCCCTAGAACGAATAGAAATATTCTATATGTATATATATATGTATATATATTGACTTGTGTGTGACACTATCACTACCACTATTGCCACAATCTATACGCAGTTGGGCTCGCTTAATTGCCAATCGGGAATTAATATCAATTGACTCCTGTGCGCGTGTTTATGTGCATACATGAGTGGATTGTTCAGTTGTGCGGAATATATAGAAATAATATTCTATGTACAAACAAATCATTGGATGAATTCAATGATGGTGAACCTATATACACACTTATATTATGTACACGATGTGGTCACGATATAATTGAATATTAAATTGAGTATATAATTTTATTATTGTATAATAATTGAGCACAGTGAATATGACGCACTCTTCCCATTGCACTTAAATATTAATATGTATATTGCATTTATATGAATACATGTTCAAAGTAAAGTATATATATATATGTATTCGTATATATACACATATGCAGCAGGTCGACAGAACCGGAAGAGTCCTAATGCAAGCCTTCAGATTGTCGGTTGTGATATACAATGAAAGAAAAAAAAAAAAAAGGAATACAAGTTTACTCTCACCACTTATACCTATATGTGGGGTCAAAATGTAATTGGGCGTTATATCCCTCGAATTAACTCGAGCGTATACCTTTTTATTTTATTTTATTTTATTTTTTTTTCACTGTACCTTTTTTCTAAACTAAACTTCGAACGTTATATATAATGAGAACGTATATATCAGCAACCTTTCGTCATGTATACACACGCGTTTGATTTATCACTTGATTTATCTGACAAAATAGAAAAAAGAAAAAAAAAAAAAATCCGCAAAATAAATATTTAAAAAAATAAATAAATATACAATATATAATATAACATAAAGTCATAAACAATTTCTTTGTTTCTCTCGCATCACTATACGAAAAAATGATTGAATTAAATATTTTTCTATAACAATTTTAATAATAGAAAACTTTAAAACAATTTTACACGTATATATAGAATTGTTATACAAGACATAAAATAAATGTCTATTGTCTGAGAGGAAATAAAGTCTTTTAGTTTTCTAATCGTCGTTGTGCGTATATATATATACACACATGAAAACAGACACTTCTTTTATATATACAATACATGTATATATACAATATTTATACCTATATAGATAAATGCAATAACGCCTCTCTATATACTCCGCAAGTCTTTCTCCAGCAATTCCCGGTAATGTCTCATGATCCTCGGCGCTCTCTCTGTGCAGCACACGCCCCATCTTCCCGGCCGTAACGAGCCGTTGTACATTGTAGAAGAGCGAGTTTAGAGACGCGAAGGCGCCTTTTACATAGATATACATGTAATACATATATACAATATGTATGAGAGAATGTAACAGCGCCAAAGTCTGGACGATTCTCGTTGCGCGTTGTGGTAAATCGTATATACGTACGCCCACTCTACAGTACATTTTCTACAGTGTATGTGTGTGCATTTAGATATATATATATGTATGTATATTGTACATATATACTCTGTAGATATTATGTTCTATACAATAGAGAAAGAGGAGACGATCGAGATCGTGATAAGGTGAAGGAGAGTGAGAAAGGGAAAGAGAGTGAATGAGTTTGTGTATATATATTGTGAAGCTGAAAATACTCCCTTGTACGCTCGGGCAAAGCTGCCCTCAAAGGTTCCGAGGTATACATGTATACATCGTCTCTCGTAAATGGATACACGTGTACAATCGATCGTATGTGAGCGGCTTGCCTCCTTGCTTTGGTGCACTTTATCCGCAGGATATTGTTGACCTCATATACGTTTATGTATAAATGTTTATATATATTGACCTCTCTGCGCTATATAATACGTTAAATTTTCTTTCTTTTCCATCATCTTTATTGTTTTCTCATTTATTTTTTATATAATGTATCAATAATTCAACTTTTCAATTGTATATTTGCGATCAACTTGTCCAAACAAGTACAAGTTTATATCAATAAACACTAAATATGTATATTTACATGTATAATTATATATATGTATTGAAGTGTTTTATTTTTAGGTGATATTTTTTTTGTCTGTCGTACCTGGAATTAATCTGATAATTTATAAAAAAAAAAAAAATTCTCGTTTAAGAAAAATCCTGAGTTAATTTAGAGGTTTAACGAATTCAAAAATTCGATTTTTTCTATGAATAACTGAAGAAAAATTTGTTTTCGACTTCAATTCGATTTTTTTAGTAATCAAAAAATTTTTTTTATGCTATTACATTGTTTATTTAGGTTTATAACGTTTATTGTATGATAATAATTAATGTTAAATCAATATAAATTCCAGTTTAAGGTAAATTTGTTGTTAATTATAATCAACTTTTACCTTTGCAGCTCTACAACTTGAAAACTGTTGGTCGGAGAGCATTTGCGGTAAGAAACTTTTTTGTAGCAAATTTAATGCCCTACAAAAGCTGTATATTCATTTTTTCAAAAAAAAAAAAATTGTTAATTACCAAAACATCGAAAAAAAAAAAATTTTTCTCGTGTTATTTACATAGGAAATCGAATTTTTGAATTATATGTATAACTACAAATACATATATGATAATGTATATGAATATATATGAGTGTAATGTCGTCTGTATAAATATTTAATAAGTGAATAAATATTTATTAAAATTAATGAAAAATAAATATTACATATAAAAATTCTTTACAATATTTTCAATTAACTGTTGGTAAATATTTATCATTAATAACTAAGTAAAATAATCTCTGTTATATATGTATATGTCTTTGCAATTGGATTTGAAAGCTGTGTAATTGCACTTTCCGATGAAATTTACACGCACTCAGAAGTGAAGCGCCACACTCACACATATATATATATATGTACGTATGTGTGTTATACATTCTCGTATTCATTTTCACCGGAAGTAGCTGGAGGCGTAGCATCATACGTAACACGATTTGGATTAGCATAACAGAGTCAAGTTACTGTACCGTGTCTCAAATCTAACGATGACTAGCGAGGATGAGTGTATAAGAGAGAACTTTGAGTCATGTCTATGAAAGTCTAATATATATGTATATACACATACATATATGAATGCATTTTGTTCTTCATGTAGGTATCTATGTATACATAAATATGTTTTACTATCTCACAATTCCATTTTTGATGTAGTAGGTATATAAGATATATATGTATATGTATTCATATCTTATCAATAATTCTTATTTATACAGATATATATTCGTATATATGTATAATGTATACATAGATGATATTGATTTTTTTTTTCTTTCATTGTGCAGGTCGAAACCTGTTTTGGAAATACAAAAATATACGCAATTTATGAATCATATTTATCTGAATTATTTCGTGAGAGTTTAAAATTTTTCTCACTTACACTCTCAACAAATGAATTTTCTTTTATAAAATAATATTTTAAAATACGTTAATTATAATTAATATATAATTGTATTTAAAGTAAATGTTAATGGGAAACAGAGTAGAAAGCTGTGTGAGAAAAAAAAGTGATAGAATAAGAAATTTTTATACACATAATAAATACTGAGATTTATTCTTTATATTATATATTTTATATTACCTTATAAATATACTTTACATTTTAAGATATTTTATTTTAAAACCATCAATGTCATGTTTAATGTGCAACTAAGATGCACAATATAACTCCATTTTGCTTTCATGAAAAATTAACGACTTCACATGAAAGAAAAAGAAAAAAAAATACAATAAAGCACTGAAAGTGAATATTAAATAAAATTCTTTGACTCAATAATTCATCTTAGTAATTATATATACCTCTCAACACTACATATAAATTTATATAAAATGATATTGATTGATATATAAATGAAACAATACATTATAGAAAAATAAATAAATAAACATAATATATATAATAAAACGTTCAAGTATATGAATACAAATAATATATATCTTAATTTTTCTCCATACCTTTCATTCATCTTTATTATATTCTCTCAATTGTACTTTCTTAATAATCGTTTCTGACGCTATATATATTGGATAAAGCACTGGTGAAGATGAGTTAATGTATCCGTATATACATATATATGTACATAAAGGTATATATAATTGCGACGACGCGAAATTAGAGGATTAATCGCCAGTCGGGCGATCCATAATGAGGCCAATTAGTCGACTCCACGCGATGAGTTGCCGTTGGCAACTTATCGCGCTCCATCGCGTTTTAATACGATTATATCTACGAAGATTCATTGGAGCGCACCGCAAGAGAACGTACTCCAAGATAACGCACATAGTCTCCCTTCGACGGCCATATACATAACATAATATACATACACCTATATGTACATACATTAGACATATAGTAGGTATAGGTATATGGATATGATATACTCAGGATATATATTATTTCAGTGGTGAAATAAAATGATTACGTATATTTAATTTGTATTTGAGAATATGTATTCATAGATGCTGTATAATTTTGCTCGAGTCGAAATTTTGTTCCAACTTTAAATCTGCATATGGCTCGTTTTGTAGGAATTGAAGGTATTATTAAGGATGAGCTCGTTAATTTTAGTCCTTTTTAAGGCCTTAGAAATGGCAAATATTCCCATTTCTTCCACTTTAAAGTATAAAAAAGGAACAAGTTAGAAAAACTAAGGAATTATTAAAGTTCAAATGAATATGAAGAATATGAAAAGTATTGGGAAGTCGTTATTTAGGGCTCACGAAGTACAATTGAAATACAGTAAGGAAAATAAAGGTCTAATGTAGGAATGGAAGGCATTATTAAGGACAAACTCTTCAATTTTAGTCCTTTTTAAGACTTTAGAAATGGCAGATATTTCCGCTTTAAGGTATAAAAAAGGAACAAGTTAAGAAAGCTAAGGAGTTATTAATAAGGTTCAAATAAATATAAAGAATATAAAAAGTATACGGAAGTCACTAATTAGGACTAACGAAGTACAATTATGATATAATAAGGAGAGTAAAGGTCTAATGTAGGAACAAAATTTCGACTCGGATGACGTATTTTAGAATTATGAATATTTTTATTTCACTGATATCAATAGATATATATATCAATATTTGTATTGCACAAATTTGAAGAGCGTGAACTCGAAAACGATGGATGGAAAGTGATGCGATTGAGTTCACTAGATGAATGACATCCCTAGTGAACGCTGATGTATACGTATTTAATGTTTGCTGTTTAAATTTACGAACGCCAATCGTTGTTCCAAATTATTCGCGTGCACTTTAAATTTATTTATAGAATATATACCTATATACATGTAGATATATACATATTTGTATACTAAACGTATGTGTAAATAATCTATCTCTGTTAATTTATTCTACAACCAGAAAATGTGAATCTAGTTGTTGCTGGCATTAAATAAATTATTGAATAAAATGTCGGAATATATATACATGTATGTGTCTATATGCACATGATCTTGCCACGATTTACTTGAACGAGTTGGCTATATGTATAAGCTATAAAAAATCTTTTCAACACGAACAAGAAAATTGTGGAACTCATGGATGTATAGATATTAAATATATATATACACAGGTATGTATACGTATATGTATATATTATATATGAATACCAACATGGACAACGACGACTTATTCCAAAGTTTTGAACGAACTTAGAAAGGACAATGGCGAACGTACGTAGAGAAGAACCAACGAAAAACCTTTTGGTAGAAGTTTTCACTGCGAAAAAGCTCCGCAGACTTTCCACGAGCAAGCCAGATATAATAATTTTCTGGGACAATGGCGGACGGATCGTAATCTCAGTTCGAATGGGTTTTACTGTGCGCATGTATGTATGTCTGATGCATTATAAATTATGTATATGCGCCTATGTGTGTGTGTGTGTGTGCAAGAAAAAAAAAGTAAAAAGAATGAAAAACATAAAACAGAGAATTTCATATCCGTGAAAGAAAGAAAAAAAAAATAAGACATTAAAAAAATTCTATAGAAGCAATTGAATGAAAATTTAATTTCACCAATTTTCTCACAGATAAATATATCTATATATATATACATGTATATACATATATATATATTAGTAATTACATATTGAATGAAATAAACTGTAATATAGATGAAAGAAAAGAGGTGGTCTACCGTCAACAATTTACAAGTCACAAATTGAGATTAATTGGCATGTGAAATCAGTGACAGTAGTTGTTGCTCGATTCTAATAAGTCTCAAAAAAGGTAAAGTAGTATATATACATATACATATTATTGCAGTAGTTTATATATACATATATATATATATATTTTTTTTTACCTATAACAGTGGTTTAGACTGATTGAGGAACCAGCGGCCAAATGGAAAAGACACATCACCAACGGTGGTCTCAACTACCAGTCGTCGGCAGGATTAAATTATAGACATTGAGATACACGTGGGTCCTGAACAAAATCAATCACTCGTTAAAAGTCGGCAAAAATAAACTGAAGAGTGGAGTATGTGCGCGCATCACCCACTTTAGGTATAATCTGTCGGTTATGCCGCTTCTCTACATCTATATACTCACGCCCTAATGTCTCCGCCTCCCATTTGTCCATTTTTTCTCTCTCAATAAAATCTTGCACACAAATTTAAGAGAATAAAAGAAGAAAAAAAAAAAGAAACAGTGAAGAAGAGAAAATAAAAATGAAATAAAAGAAAGAAAAGTAAATGTAAGCAGTCCATTTATATATACTTATTTAGACGTAAGATTGGATTATTAGCTGATGATGGTGAATTGAAAAAGCAAAGAGTGGCGAGAGATAAACGATGATGGATATATCATATATAGTATATAGATTTGTTCATAAATGTGTATATAAGTGCGGATGGGTATACCGCAAAAGCATATAGGTAAGGGCGAAGGTTTCAATTTGAATAAAAAAGGGAGCGGTAAATTGATTGACCCCTCGACTTTTGAAGTGAAACCATGTTCTTCTCTATAAGCGGATATTGATCATTTAGATATTGGATGGGAAGGAGCTTTTTGATGCTGTACATAAAGCGAAAAGTTATTCCTTCGATGTGTATAATATATATTGGTAATACACACAAATTCGTTCATTTATGATTATTTATTTATTATTTTATTTATTTTTTATTCAATCTTTTATTTTATATACTGAATTTTTCAATGGGGGAAATTGTATTTTTGTTGTTATTCATCGCCTTCATCAAGTCAAACAATGAATATTTATTTTAATGAAGATATTTATAAAAATTTTATGAATGCAAATATAACTCTGCTTTTATTGCAAAAATATTTTTTCTATTGTCATAAATTGTTTGTAGATTGTTTGAAATACTGATTCTCATATTGTTTTACAATCAGGTACAGTCATATCCTTTTTAAGGATCATTATTCTCCAATTACTGTAACAATTATCTGAGCTTTTGTTTATATTTTCTTTTAGAGATTCAATTACATTCGAATCAATGTTGCGGAATAATTGTAATGTAGTATCAATATCAAGGATTTTAATTAATGATTAGAGTAGAAATATTCATTTGATATTTATTTTGTTTCTATTCATTAACATAAAGGTCAATTGTGCTCTTTATAAAAATGTGGAACGAAAATTATTATCATTGTATTCGTATATAAAATTAAAAAATGTCATAAATTCTACAATCTGTCCAGTAAATTATATTATTTTTATCCAAATTTAACGTCGTCATTAAAGTAATTAAAAAGGTCTGAAATCCGACAAACTGAATTTCAAATTAATTTATCTCTGTGAATTAAAATTACGAACGAGAAAATAAAATTTATAAATCTTTCTTTTCTATTGAAAAGTAAAAATAAAAAAAAAAAAAGCGATTTACGATTCAATAATTTAATAATGCAACATAAATTTATAATTTTTCAAATTGATTTAATTAGTATTATTAACAAATATATACGAGCATACACATAATGATGTGACAGTATAAAAAAAGAAAAAAAAAATCATAGAGATCTGTATAAGAGAAACAAAAAATAAAATAAACTGGTGGTCGCGCAGTTTTTAATTAATATAACCAAAGCGCTGAGGATGCAAAGCGCCAGAAAGAAAAAGAGTAAAAAGAGATATGAATGGAAAAGAATAAAAAAAGAAAGCGATGAGCGGAAGAATTAATCGCGCAGCGGCAGTACACGTTGCCCAGCTTTTGTAAGTCCCGTCATCTCTGTCGAGTGAGTAGCCAGATCTGGGAGAAAGAGAAAAATATAAAAATTTTTTTACCTCTTCGTTGTAACAAAATGAGTTAGCCGTAGTGCTGTACATAGTATGTATACACATATGTATGAAGAGTAAGAGAAGAAAATGAGTGAAATAAAAGTGAAAAAAAAAAAAATGCGGCCGCATAGTCAAGAGAGAAACGCACAATTTATGAGGGACTTTCATTCAAATTCGCGACCACACACTTATACTTCTTGCATGTATATTTTTATTATATACCTCAATTTCATTCTGACCTTTATATACATAAGTATATATATTTTTTATAATGTGAAAATTTTTATTGAATTTTTATTCATAAATAACCGAAAGAAAATAAATGTAAGAAAATATTTTATTACATTATTTTTTTTTTATAAATTATTTTCTGCATAAAAATATTATTTATATTTCTGTAATAAAATGAAATAATTGAAGAATTCACGTAAATTATTTGCATTTATCTGTGTATGTATCTATGTAGTTTAATATTTTACTAAACTGCAAATTGAAATTTTCTCATAGATGAAAATTGCATAAATAATAATAGATGTATATATATAGTGTATATCTAAAGTAACTTGGCAGTAGCACCATAAAGGGGGTACGGGGGAGAATGTGGAGGCAGAGAAAGAGCTACCTGTTGCCGTTTTTGAAGAAAATACATCTCACATCGTTCGTCCTCAGATAAATTCATCTTTTACTGAATTACGAAAAATCGTTTTGTTCATCCATAACGTAATATTTGTGTTGCATATGTATACAATACAAACGTATACACACATACATATATTTAGTACATAAATAATTATATATCATTCATCACAAACTTTGTTTACCTTTGACATCTTTGATATAATAATTAAAAAAAATATTTAATGTAAAACTTTGAATCTAAAACTAAATCATCCTCTCAATATTTCAGCCAATAATTTTATTAAAATAAAAAATATAACAATCTCAGACATCATATTTCTATCAATAATATTAAAAACATTTCATAATCCTCAATCCTCACGTTGAAATATATAATTAATTTCATTCAAGCGCAATATGTATAAAATTTTTTTCTTTCTTCTTTTTCAATGTATGAAATATACAAAATATTTTTCATGTATATAAATTTTAACAACCCGTCGCGCCTCGTTGGTCAGAGGGGCATGTATACATCTATATATAATACATACACAGGTATACATATATATACTAACAAGTGGAAAGAGTATATATATAACGAAGCAATGTAGTGACTCACTTTTCGAACGTGGATTCACATAAATTTTTCCTTTAGGCAATCCTTGGGACAGGGACAAGGGCACGGTTTGAAATATATATACATAATATACATACACATACATATAAACGAGAAGCAGAAAATATATGTATATATATATAATGTCTGTGCAGTACATTTATATATATATATATACATACATATCAAAATGCCGCTCCTTAAACCTTTGTCATGGACCCATTAAAGACTTTGAACTATTCCAAGGGAATATATTTGTGTAGATGTGGGTGTTATATGCGCGTGTGCATGAAGCAAAATCCGCCGACGCTTCCCTATATATAAAATCCCTTCCGTTGTTCTCTGTTGCTACATCCAATATGTAACTTCGCCTCACTCTCTGCTTTAAACTTGTATATTAATTCTCATCTCTCTTCAATCCTCAATCTTTCTATCTATTTCTCTCTTGCATTCGTGATCCTACATGGACTATTTGGCGCGCACCACCTGAGCTAAACGACTGCTGCAACCCCCATCTTACCAACACACTATCATCGTCGTCGTCGTCGTCGTCGTCATCTTCTTCTTCATTTCCTACACCAATGGAAAATTCGTGCGCCACTTATATATACATATATGTACACACACAAGACGTGAGGTTATACCTACCAAATTAACTTTTACCACCGTCTTCTAAATTAATTTACAACGTACACTACTTGTACATTCACGTATATATATATACTACGACACACCCGCATAATTACAAGCATAAATTAACGTGGACGCACATTAAATATACAGCTGTGGTGGATATTATAATAATTATATCAGTGAAAGAAATAAATAAATAAATAAATAAATATATATATTAAGCATTCGTATGTATATGGACAAATATAAAAAGTATTTTCATTATTTCCGATTATTTATTATTTATATATTTATTTATTTTTTCTATTTTTTGAGGGGAAAATAATTATTGATAGTGACTTGACGGTGTGTGATATTCCAATGAGTATAGGTATATTAATTTGAATATAGTATTCAGGTCCATCCGGAGGTGACATTGCGAATTGCAATAATTCAACTGTTCGTTTCTCCACGCCCATAAACGGCACTCGCGTGTCTCTCATTCCTCCTCTATCTCGTTGATGCATGCATACATATAGGTATATTATACACTGCAACACATCCTCTAGTGTGTGCACATGTATATGTGCAGTATATACATAGAATGATGGTACGAGAGATGCACAAGAGGAATTGAACGCGTATTAACGTGCGACGAGTTCAAAATATTCCGTTGAAAACGAGAGAGCGGGGAAAAAAAACAAAAAATAGTGGACTATATACACACACGCAATTTCCATACAGAGACAGACAGAGGGCCCGGGACAACACTGGACTTTTTGTCCGGTTGGGGTAATAAATTCGTGTGCGCGAGCGGTCGCGCGCGTGCACTGCCGCCGCCGTCGTCGCGAGCCTATAAATCAGCGGCCATTTTTAGCAGGAACTTTTTGACAAAGCAATTGGGAATTGTTTGGTAAACTATGGACAGAGAAGTGCAGGAAAAAAAGTGAAAAAAAAAAAAGAGAATGAGAGTGAGAGGTAAAATCATGAAGCTTGTATATATGTAAATAATATACACACACACACACACACACATATATATTTATACGTATATATTTTAGTTAAATAAAACGGGCATTGCGTGTGTTGTACGCTCGGCGTTCATTCAGTATTTTACACGACCCCATTGCGCGCCGCTTTCATGTATAGATGTCACATAAAGCTTCGCGGTACTATTCATTGAATACATATATTTCCCGCACTATTTCTATTCTCTCATTTTACATAAAGAGTATACATATATGTATACATATACATGCATATTTCTATACATACATATATAATATACAATATTCGTGTATATATTTAAATATAATTTTGCCAAATATCAAATGTCTGTATATTTGAACTTGGATGATATGGAATTTTAATTAACATTGCAGTATGCAGACCCAAATGTGTATTTACATTAACTTTATTCTCTATATTCTCCCGTACGACGAGACTCTCGAATTAATTTCAGTCATGCATAATTTAATTCATAGGATTGTAAATCGATAATATTTACCACAACTATCATCATTCACTGTACATATATACATTCGTATATATGATTGTGCAAATTTTATCATATTATATGTATGTATAATATACATATTCTATATATCCAAATGAGACTTTGAATGTGATACACTGAAAGAATACATTTATATATGTATATGTATATATATATTTTTTTTTAGAGTTAAAAATTTTTGGATTAACGCCAGTTTCGTTCACAAGACTTTGCCGTCATTTGGCGCCGCAATATAGGCACATAGCAAACACGCACCAACAAGTCAACGCAACGTGATGGGCATTTATAAAACTGTACATATATGTGTTCTTATATATGTATATTTCTCTCCTGCTTGCAAGCACTCGTGTTTTTCTCTGACTTTCTATAAATATACGCATTGCCGTCTGACTATGTGTCTGCGATGTCTCTCGCAATGCATCACCTCTCTTCCTCATCGTGTATAGTAGTAGTGTCCGAGAGACCTCCCGTCAATTTAATTCTCGCCTCTGCGTTCATTATATATTTATTTCATATAGTAATAACCAATATGCTGCAGTATATATGTAATTGAATGCATATCAATTACTCTCTATCGCTGATAAAGCACAAACAAAATTCAACATGTATATGTATAAGTATGCATGCTGCATACATATATATGTTAGAGTTTTTCCTCGTTTTAACTGCCGCGGCTTCTTGCTAACGACAGTGCCATTAAAACCGACCAGACGTCGTACTCTACTGATAGGCATCGGAGGTTGTCGAGGTCATTATATATACTGAGAGTGAGAACTATATGGTATAGGCAAGTAATAGTGACAGAGAGAATATACTCTCTTCTAGTGCCCTTCCAGACTTCCAGAGGACGATTAACCAATTCCTTATCAGTAAAGGAGGCAAAGATTAATATCTCGGGGAGTTTGAGAGTTCTTTGGAGAAGTAATAGGCAATGCCACGAGGGTGGAGAGATGAAATGGAAGTTAGATAGAGAGATGGTTATATAGGAAAGGACGGTTGGATGAGAGAGAATATTTACCACCTCTTTTACCACTCAAAGTCATTCCCCGTGAAATTTGGGCTCTGCCACCTTGAGAAATTGACTCCATTTATACTTCTCTCTCTCTCATCTCTCTATATAAACTTTTTTTTTTTTTTCTTTTCTGTTATCTTTCATCATCGTATACACTACGCTTTGTTCTCTTCAATTTCTTCTAACTCATTGTTTCATCAGTTTTGTCTTCTTGCATTCACTTGTATCAAAAGTTCCTTTTTATTTTTTTTATTTTTCATTTTATTTCTTCCCATCGTGAATAAACGGATTATTATATTTTACCACAAAATAAGTTATTTAGATAATTATACGAATGTGACTGTACGAAAATAGTTTGATGAGAGAGTGCATTAACTTGCGTTTAAACTTGTTTGAGCGTGCATAAATAGTATATACGTAATTTCTGAAGTTTGGTTTAGAAACATTTGCACAAACAAAGTCGGGTGTCCAGTTGAAACAAGAACTCACTCACGACAACCATAATCCACCCGAACGATGAAATGTACAGTAAAATTCACAAAGAGAATATTATTTCATCAGTTTTATACATATACATACCCAGCATTAAAACTTATCATCAGTCATACATACTTTATTATTCATATTTCTCCTACACTTCTTGATAGCATTGGAAGCTTTTCAATCGCTCCTAGTGATTTATAAAAGTCAACAAATATAACTTTGTTATATACAGTACAACAATATTGACGGAAAAAATTTTTTTTATAGTATAATAAATAATATAAATAAAACGTATTCAAGTGCAGTACAAGAATGAGTTTGATATACTTGAACTTGATCACCATATAACGAGACCATAGAGTTGTCATTTTATTCTGGGCACGTCTGTATGTTGAGATATAAAGGGAATGAAGAATAAAGACGAGTACAGAGTTAGCGAGAAAGTGGAGAAGGAGAGAATAAATATGTTCGTGGGGGTCCATGTCCACGAATAGGCCTCAGCGCGCATTTAGGCGCGAGCGCCGCGTGACTCAGAAATATATATACACAGACAAGAAATTAAATGAGGCGCACGATATATTAACGCGTAAAGAGGAAGTGAGATACAAAAATATATGTATATTTATTTATATCTGTATTTAAATGTATAGAAGAATGTATTATGTGTATGTGTATATAATATACACTTCATATTATTCTCGGCGCTTATATACTTTCGTTCACTACTATACTAGCTGTCGACTCTTTGTCGATTCTCGCACGCGCGCCCATCAGTTGGCTTTTACTCTTGACCTGAACGACAATGATGGGATGAAGAAATGCGTAAGGGAAAAAGGAGGAATGAGGATTACCTTGGGATTACAGACAGTGCCAAAGTGTCACCTTGCAATTTAATATTATTTTTTATTTTTTATCATTTTTATTTTTTAAACTTTTTTTTCTTCTTTTTTATTTTTATATCTATTTGCTCGCACTTGTGTGTATATATACATATTAATAACGAGTATATACGTTTACTATCTATGAATATATATATAGAGAATGGATATATGTTGAAAATATCAAATGTTTTTTTAGTATTTATTTGTAAAATATAAATTAGGGCAATTGAGAAATTGAAATGAAAAAATGAATGAATAATAAATTTCATATGATGGTGTGAAGTGTAATGGATTACATGATAAATACATGAAGAATTTTGCACAAAAAGCATTTGTAATGACACAAAGAAAAAAAAGTAAATGATACGCGTGCCATCAGCCGTTTTCATTCTCGTTTTACGGAAAAACTCATTTCCCCATTTCATCGTTTATGTCGCGTACGACCTTCGCACATGGTATTAAAAGCTCTGGGCTTTTGTCGTTCTCTATATACCGTGTATGAGAGTAACACATGCGGGGGAGAGAGTCAGCAAAACCGGCTTTTCGGCGATTCGTTCCGCGGCGCCCGTTGTAATTTATATTCTCTCATATTCTATTTTTTTCTTTTTCTATTTGCTCTCACAGTTTGGTCGTCTCTGTTCTCTTGTCCAACACATAAACGCTAGTTTGTATATGTATATAAGTTTATACATATATACGTGAGAGAGTATCTGCTTTAAATCTTACACCACCATATTATCATCCATTCTTTTTCCTTTCTATATCTTTCTCTCACGAAAATTGCAAAATGTGTATATCTTTGAATTTATATTCTCGTGATTTAATCCAACGATTAAAACATTTGGGCAAAGCTGCGTTGGATACCTTATCATATATGTATATATAGTTGGATAATACTCAAAATATTTCCGTTAAAACAATGCTGAGAGAATGTGATATTGCTCATTCAAATTCTCGTATAAATGTGCATCTAGAAAATTATCGCAATAATTCTCTTTGAATGTATTTATACTGTCAGACTCGAAAATAAATCTTTCATTTAGTTTCATATAGCAAATAAAAAAAATTAAAAATAAATATAAAATACGAGACCACATTAATTTAATTACAGTTCTATATATTTTCTCAGGCAAACAATTTTTTATATGGATAATATTAATAACAATGATAATTAAATCAGCATAATGATGAGTAGGAATAAAGAAAAAAATATTTCAAGCTTAAATTTTTTACTATATCAAAATTTTTTTTTCTTTATAATTAAAAATTTTAGATATATGTATTTATATTTTATACATATGTATATACTCTAATACTGAATTATGTACAGTACATATAGATATATATATATATAATATATATTTTGGTGCAAAGTATAACGAGATGAAAATTAAGTTATTTTATTTTTTATTTCAATTCCTCTACAAACACTGCATATATAAAAAAAAATATAATTCACCTTAATTTTTCAACAGGATCATTCAAGTGAAACCTCGCACAGACTTCCATTAATTTCATGCAGACATATTTTTATCTCATTGATTTAAAATATTTCTTTTACACTAAATACAAATTAAATAATACAAAAAGTATTTTTTATAAATTAATGTAAATTTGTATTTTTTATAGCAAAAGTTTCGATGATGTATTTTTGTTTTATGTTGTATATAGAATTGGCTTTAGAAACGGGAATTGGCTGGAATCATTTTATGAATTCCCAAGTGAATTACAATTCCCTGGACACACAAGCATGCACGAACTTGACTTTCGCATCACGTATATATATAAAACGCGGAGATGCCGAATGCGACGAGAACTCTCTTCAAAAACATCAACGGACATGTGGTGTCTCACATAGATATATATATATAAAATAAAATAAAATGATCGAAACGTCGACAAAACGAAACGAGTCACAAAACCACAAAGAATTGGATCTTTGTTATATAAATCTATAGAATTTTTTATATATTTTTTTTTTCTTTTTTTTCTTCTCACCTAAAAAAAATCATTTCTCTTTTCCTCATTATATTTCACTGCAGTATTTTGTAAATATTCAACAGTCATATATATACATTCATAAATATATAAATATATTTATGTTATTGTTGAAGGAAAAATTAGTTTGTTAATTATACGAAGCAGCGTTTGCATCTTGAAAGTTTTCGGCGGGCGTTCAATTTATTCCAAGGAGTTCATGCGAACGTTCTTGAATCAAAAGTGCTTCGAGATTACGCTGCGTCGCAAATACATATATACATACATACAAATACATACTTGAATTTATATATAACCTCAATCATACTATATATGTATATATGTACACATCTTTCAGACGATGGTTGCAGCGATTGGCCTACGCGAACTTTGAGAAAACTTTAGACTCAAGTTATAATCGAACCCGACGTAATAGAGTTTGCTGATAGATACCGATAATAAAAGATGTAGTGAGAAAGTACGTACTAAGTGAGAAAATAGATTGATTGAACTTATGTATATATAATATGTACCTATGTATAAATTTAAAATTGTCGTGTTGCAAAAATTTATTTTATCCCAAGTAGTATTCATTAATTTTTATTTTTTTCTTTATTTCTTTTAGTTTTTGAAATTTTATATTCCAATTTAAGATCTACATAATTTCATACAATGAACATTATTATTTTTTTATTTCATAAATATATCTATTATATTTATTTTTAAGTGACAGCCATGAGGATTAAAGCTGCAAACGCACATGGGACTCTTTATAATTCCATTATCCAAAACTCGGAGATTTCCCACGAGCATCGTCGTCGCGTTGTGTATTGCGCAAAAGCTTTTTCTCAGTTTGCCCATGCATCAGCATATTTTCCTCATTCAATGTCGTTGTTCGTGTTGTTACAAATATACATATACATAATGTCAAATGAAATATCGAAAAATTTATTTTATCTCAAAAGAAAAAGTTTTTCTGCACGTGACAAAGGACAATGTAACAAACTATTTATGTATATATATATACTTATATATACGGAAAAAAAGGATTTATGAATGGTAAACCTTTGTCGGTTATCACATTGATCTTTAACATTGTTCATGTTGGTGAAAAAGCCACACGCGCCAGCATATAGAAACGACAAGACGAACTTAAGGCAAATGGCATTTAACGGACCGACAATTTTCTACTATAAATGCTAATAGGTATATAAGGTTTCGTTGATCTATATATACGTTTTAAGATAAAAAAGATGAGTATTAAGTTGCGTAGAGACGAACGAAAAGAACAGAAAACATATAACAACAAGAAAAAAATAAAAAATAAAAAAATAAACTATACTCATAACAATATCAATCAATTCAACGACCTATAATTTTGTGAAATAATTTTATATTCATAAAATCTCCAGATAAACTTCATAATAAACTTGAAATTAAACATCATTACATGTATATAATAATATCTAAATATTAAATTTAACGTTAATAAATAAATCATTTCATGAAAAAAAGTTCTAAATGTGCAAGAGTTTTTATTTTATTTCATGTTAAAAAATATATTGACTTTTAAAAACAGGTCAAAGCATCGGCTATACAAGTGTAGCGAAAAGATACTGTAAAGAACTGTTTTACATCCGTCCGGTTTATTTTTATATTTATATATACCAACGCACCCCGTGTCTTTCCGTTTAAATAGTTATTTATAATCTTTGTCGCACGAATTTTCGCATGACACGAAAGAAACCGGGGTCTCGCTATACCATTGCGCACGCTACATGTCCAATAATGCTACTATGTACACTAAAAGACTCTAAAGTATATAATATATATGTATCATACATATATAAAGTTTTGCTCACGTACTCGCGTGTCTGTCCTCCTTTTCCTCTCTTTCTCCCTTGACGCCCCGCGTGTCTATGCCTGTTTGTCTTTAGATACTTTGCCGCACCTCTTACATACATATAATATATATAAACATATACATATATTCTTTGCGATCTCAACAGTCTAGACCAATAAATAGGGAGTCGCGTCGTCTAGTGAGTGTCTCTCTTGTCAACAAAATATTTCTCTTATACACGCGTGTGTATATTATCTCGCCAATTTATATATACATACAATATAACATTCTATATATTTTCTTTTAAGTATTTTTCTTTAAATCATGATGGAAAAAAAATATATATGTATATATATATATTGCTCGAAAAAATATTTAGCTTTCTATATAATGCAATGGCAATCATTTAATTTTTTATTTTATTTTTACAGGTTTATTCTTGTCGTTGTGCAGGAAAATAAATAAAAATGAAATATGTCGTGAAAGAAAAATTGAAGATATGACACGAAGACTTTGAATCATTACATGTATTGCTCTCTGATAAGTTGCGCATTGCCTGAAGCTGTGCGGCAAATACCAAAGAGAAAAATTCATGAAAGAAATACATTGTACCTATACATTTAATTCATTAAAAAAAAAAAAAAAAAAAACAAACAATGCTTAAAAAAATACATGTGTATAAATATGAAAATACATTAATTATTATTTATTATTATTTTTATTATTAATTGAATTAAATATATTAATTATATACTCTTTGCTCAATATAATATTACTAATAATTAATATTATAAAAATATTAATTATTAAATAAAAACAAATAAATAATAATGAATATATATATAAAATTAGAATAAAAAAATGACAATTCAATATTTAATTAATTATTTTATTTATATGCTATATATGTATTTATTCTGATTGAATAAATAAAAAAATAAATAAATAAATATTCTACAATAATTAACAGTTTTATTCTCATTTATATAATACAAATACATGTTTAAATATATCAATACAGATATCTTTATGTCTGTATGTATGTGCAGTATATGTGAGTATAATTTTGCATTGACAGATTTGATAGATTGAAAGATAAAAACCCTGACATGTCTCGCAATATCAATGTATATATATAAAAAAATAAATAAAAATAAATCCTGTACATTCGTGTTTCCTATTGGCTGCGCATTTGATTTTCAACTGACCGAGTACGTATTGCTGACTCTGGCAGCAGTTGGTCAACATCCGTCCAAAACATCCGATCAAACGCGCATCGACTCGTCACCGCAGCTTTCAATTTCGTTTGATGCAAAGGCGTGATAGTATATATATATATATACACATGTATATAGGTATGTATATACAATACAAACGTATATATAACTATATTGACAAACCATTTTCATTCTACCATTCGTAAACTAAACGGTCAGTTCATTATGTCGCCTCCACTCTCTCACTACACAATTTTTATCTGAATTATACTATACATATGTATAATTTATGTTTATATAAACAGACCTTTTGGGAATAAATATGAGTTAGTAGAAAAATGATTGGCGAAGGAAGCAGTGAGAAAAAAAAAAATGAATAAGTAAATAAATAAATAGATAAAATGAAATAAAATAAAAGAATGACGGAAGCCATTTGTATAATTTTGTCGTACGTGTCATCCATAAAGTCTATTGTATGTAATAAATATATTTCGGATTAACTTTCATCAATTAGTCAGCAGCGCCAAGGACTTGGTGTGCACACGCGATTTAACAAGACAATACCATAAAAGTAGAAAAAAATCTTATATATATTTATACTTAGCTCATATATTTACTGTAAACATATCATGTAGGTTATACATATTCTCTTCTCGTTCAGCTTGTTTGATCGCGGATTAAATTTTGGCTATTGTCAAAAGCCTGTATATATACACCTTTGTTAAATCGTATAATTCTTTTGTTTTTATTTTATTCTCTATATTGCTTGTGACAAACGGAAATGATTATATCATTGTCTTTGTGAGGATATAGTTGCATTACTGTATTACATTTCGTACAGCTCGTAGGCGCCGCGTTGCTGTCGTCGCTGTTGCCATCAGTTGGATTCGTGTGTGGGACGTGGAGCTCGCTGCGCGTTTACGTTTGAACTACTTGTGTGGATCGTACGAGTCATCGTTTACACGATAACGACTGCGACCATGTACATATGTATATATAACGACAATATAATAATAAGGGATGCGGTGACACAATAAGAGCAAAGAGAAGAGAAAATGAATACTGAGTCATTTGAATGAGATAAATAGAGAGGTGAGATATACCAGACAATTTGTGTGTAGGTGTAATATGCAAAAATAAACTGTTTAATAACAGATAAAATATTGAAAGATCACATTCAATATTTTAAATCTTTGTCCATTATTTTTTTCTCTGTATTACATAATAACAATTAAATTATACACTACAGTATTATTATCATATTACATATTATATTTATATTTTTTTTTACATTAATTTATATAATGATTTATATTTTATTATATTCACAAAACAAATCATTGTATGCACAGTAATTTTCTTTTTTCTCTTCTTCTCTACTTTATTAAACACTGATGTTATGTTCGTGTATACACTTTGATATTTTATTTTTTTATGTCACATTCGGTGAAAATGCGTCGTTGTACATAGAGGACAATCAATAAATATATATCTCAGCATATTATATTGAGAAGCAATTTCCGACGCCTGGCAATTCGCGTATACACATTTATGTGAATGCTACTACATATATTTGTTCCATTTTCTTTTTCTTGAAATGTATGTTAGGAAAAAGAGTGGGTTGTATAGAGTACGGTGAATCGCACACGCCTCGACGAGTTACACATTGATATAAAAATCTATATAGCAGTATTACAAGTATATATACATATATATATATGAAAAAGAAAAAGCGAAAGACTATTTATATGAGTGTAGAAAAGAGGAATATATACATATATAAAGACAGTAAGCGCAAAGAACAGGCGTATGGTCGCATAGTTATCGTGAACGAGCGAACGCGGCAATGGCAAAAATCCCTCTCTGGATAAAACCTCTATATTACATATCTATATACAACCTCATATACATTTATATATATATATATATAGGAGTAACGTCGTTTGCTGGCGCGATTCTCGACATTCTCAATTGCCATTGGGACGAATAAAGTTCTTTCGTTATCGACCGCGTTTTATATACACAAACATATATACGTATGATAGCTGCTTTAAATTAATTCAAAATAGCTTTGATGAGAGCAATACGGATAGAAACAAATTTATTTGAGTGGAATTTAGCAAGTAATCCCAAAGAACGCAGACAGCAAACATGTATAGGGATGATATATATAAAAAAAAAAATTGGGTGAAAAATATTTTCGATGTTGAATAAAATAAAAAAATCAAAAAAAGGGTTATAGAGAATGGAAAAAAAAAAAAAAAACAAGAAAAAGTGGATGTTATACGTGTGCGTTAGAGTACAATACATGTTTCTATATGCGTTAGCGTGTGCGTCAATTAAGCGTTATGTCCAATTGGATAAAAGCACATCGACGATTTGATTATTTTCACGATAACAGCATAAATATACTTGTATATGTATGTATATAAATACGTATATATTTATTCATTCTGAAGCGTTTGAACATACATATATATATACACATATACATGTTCACATAGCAGGGTTCTGTTACGCTTGCAATCATTGCATATAGTAAAATGTGCTTGCGCGCATATATATATACAGGGAGAAATCGACAGCGGATATCCAACAAATGCAAATGCGATCGTTGCGTTACGCGTAAATATTTACGAGAGCAGACTACTACTACTACTACTACTACTACTCCTATACTACCGATAGAATAATCCGGTATATATACATATATATATGTATATATACACGTATATGTGGATAAAATAAAGTTGAACCCGAGTGCAGGTTTTCGGATTGCGCTTCACGTCGTCGAAAAGAATGTATATACTTTTGCAAATATTATTGCAACTAATGCAACGGATAGAGAACTGCGGTCTGACGCGCAATACAACTCAATTGGCTATTTAAAAAATATATTTTCATTTATATTAAATTCCCTGCAGTATTTTATATTATTTTTTTGTATGTATAATATTTATTTTCGTGTATATCATTACCATTATTTATTAATATATCAATTTATATATGTGTATTATGTAGTGTTGGGAAGGGGTTTTTAAATTTATTTTTCATCCGCCATAGAAGTATGTATGTATGTATATGTATGAATCTTCTCATCATCATTATTATCATTATTATTCTTTTTTATTTCACAAATTATTTTTCTCTGTAAGATTGACAGCCGCGCCTGACTGGTGCAATTTTTTTTTTTTTTTTTTCTTACGGCCGCTTCAGGCAGCTGCAGATCAAAATACGATATGCAAGCCTCGGTGAATGAAAGCTTCTTTAGATATACAATGTAGTGAAAGAAAGCTCGCATAGCCGTGTATCATCTTCTCGTTTCCCACATATTATATACAGACGAATGACAGTAGAAAGAAATAGGGGGAGAAAGCGAGAGAGATCATCTTTTTTTTTTCCTCACGCTTTCTTGATGTTCTCTATTGCACATCAAGAGTAAAAGATGATGATGATGATGTTGAAGGAGCAGCAATCTCTCTCGTATATAGAGTATATAAGTGTATGTCTTTCATTGCCCGCAATTCACCTGTTTCATTTTATAAACGTATACGATGTATTTTATATACAAAGCTTGACCAAAGTTTACACACATCAGAAACATGTTTGCATATTATTTGCAACTCTTTATGTATTGTTGCGAAATTGTGTGTATATGTATATATATGATAAATGTTTGGATGATGGAATGAAAAATATTATTTTATTTATTATCATAAAAAGAAAATTAAATTTTTTCTTATCGATGTTTGTTTACATCAATTATAGTTATCTCTGTGAATTTTTAAAAAGTATTTGCTAGTTTTTCACTGTATGACGATGATATTGAGATGTGTGCAATAGTTCTGCGAGAGACTGTAATCAGTCCAAGTAAATACACACGTTACATATGATGTATAAATTACAAGTTCATGTCTTCAGTTTGTGGATGTATGACTTTATAAATTTTAAAAACGTCTGTGTTTAAACATCATCATCATCAGCGATCATGTGAATTTTTTTTTTTTATTATTTTTTATTTCAGTTTGTATTGAAGCTCTTTAAGATAATCACGGTCAAAAGTTGAAATATATAATTTTAAAAGAACATTAAATCGAAAATAAAAATAAAATATCTAATCGTTTATAATAATTATTTTCTATACACTTGTATAAAACTTTGAATTACTCCAATCTTTTTCATCAGCTTCAACGATTATATTTTGAAGATTCGTACAATAGCTGCACAAGTGTTACTGAAAAGTTTCACTGAACTTTGTTTACACATATAGTCGCGTGGTTATAACATTGGATGGCACCGAGCAACACAATGTCCCATCGTTGCATAACACAAAACCAACAAAGTTTCACCAACAGCTTTTGAGATGCATGTATATTTACATTTTATTATATAGTTTACGAATAGATAAAAGAAGAATGAAAGAAAGTAAAAGATAAAGAAATTCTCTGCCTTTTATAATCTTCAATATGTCAATTGTCAACAACTTTGTATACAGCAAGTTATTTCAAATAACATGAATAAATAACGTCAATAAAAGCAACATGGAATAAAATTGAAAAGCCAGTTGTGCATATTCATTTCAGTGACAGGCAAATCGTACTCGTTGATATATTTATAGAATTAAATATGAATATATAAATTCTGTTCACGGAAGTGAAAGACACGAGGAACAAGTAAGATTATGAAAATAAAAGGACTTTTTGGTTTTCCATAAGGATTTCTCGTTGACCCGTTCATCGTTTCTCTCTGAGGCTCATTATATTTTCACGTTATTCTCGTATATACAATTATTTATACATACATACACATATATTTATTTATGTGCTGAAGCCTGTGCGTAATAGCAAAGCTAACGAGACGAGGCGTGACGTCGTAATGCATATGTTACACACCAAATCTCCCGACCAAACCCATCATTTATATTTTTACAAAAGAAATAATAATAAAAGAATGAAAAAAAAAAAAAAATTACTAAATGAAAGATTGCAAAATGCAAATGAAACAGTTGTGGATTACTGATAAATCAAGTATATATATACACTAAACATAGTAGATGCATATATCATACACACATATACATCCGTATTTATGTATATCTATATATCTATTAGATGTACCTATATATTCACATAACTAACAAAGTCGATAAGTTTTACGTTCGTCTCGTAAATTACACTTGGCGTTATGATCGTACCGATATAATCCAACGTGTTTGAGCAAAATGAAGTTTTGTAATCCGAAAGGGATGTACGATAATTCCATATGTAAACGTGGGATTTTCCTCAGCTTATACAAACTCTCGTGTGCACTATAGTTTCCACCATGGTTCATTAGTTGGTGTGCAAAACTCATATATAATATCCACAATGTTTCTCATCTTCCTTATATTATAGCCCCGAACGGATACAAAACACATTAAATAACAAATTTCGTACATATTTATATATAATATACATATAATACAGATGAATATACATATCCATCATATATATATATATTCAGAAAACAAAAAAAAAAAAACATTGTGGGTACAATGGTACACTGAACATTTCATGGTGAGACTCACGCAAAACTAGAACGCGTAACATTTTAATAAACGCAATTATTTGAGGCCTCGGTAGTTCTTCCTCCTGCTCCTCTTATTCATTCAGAGAGTACAACAAATTCGTATGTATATAGGTGTACAAAACCTTTCCCTCTTTCTGTTTAGTGTATAACGTACTGTACGCGCGGGCACGTGCATCGAGCGTTGCGAGAAATAATCAGCCGTGTTTTTCCATGGCCACTCGAAAGAATATATGTATGTATACGCTCGTAATATATATACTCTTCCTCTTTCTCTTTAATTTCTTTTCTCTCTTTAGTTAATGGTAAAATAATACAAGTAGGAAGACACAGGTGAAGTTTACATCGAGCAAGGTGCAACGTCCACGACGAGCTAAGTCGCGGCTCGCTGCTCGTAAATCACATAATTAGTCTTCTCTTGGGAGTTTTTTTTTTTTCTTTTCTTCTTGTTCCCCCTTTTCATTATTTAACTTTATTCACTTCATCTTCTTTTTTTACTCTCTCCAGATTTTTTTTAATTATTATTATTGAATGAAGCTGAAGAGTCGGACATCAAACGGTTGAGAGATGACGAGAAAAATAAATATATATGTATATTTCGTATCGCGCAATGAAATATTATGGGTATATATAGATATGTATATTTGATCCTTAGGGGATGATATTCTTCAGTTGAAAGTGTACTTTCATCATCGCTCTCTTTATACAGATAGTTCATAATAGAGTGCACTGAAAGGATGATAAGAGAAAAAAAAAAATGTTTGAGAGAAGAATAGAAAAAAAAAAAAAATTCAGAGAAAAAGAATAGGGAAAAAGTAAATCGAAGTGAAGAATGCATCGAATGAAAAGTAGACGTCGTTCGTTGAATTCACTGACGTACATGAATCACCGTGCTAGTCGTCAATTTCTTGTATTTTCTTCTTTTTATTTCTCACTACTGCTATTGCACTCTCTTTCATTTTTTCTTCTCTCTATTCACTCACTCTTTCTCATTCTCTCTGATAGCGCACCTGGCCTATATCAAAAGCCCAAGTGGCTTGCGCTATAAAGCAAAAGAGCTTGTCAAGTAAAAAAACCGACAGAGAGTAAGTATAAAAAATTGACGATTTCGACGAATAAAAATGAAAAAAAAAAAAAAAGAAAAAAATATCAGAAAAATATCCTGTATGATATAAAGAATCGAAAGGAGCGTATAAAGCTTAAGTGAGGCATATAAGAAAGATATCTGTACATGAGTGGTGGTCATAAAAGTAACACTAAGAATTTATAATCATCACAGATAAGATTGAGATAAATCAAAGCTGATGATAATGATGATGATGATGATGAAGAGATATGAATCAAGAGATGCTGCAGAAGGTGAAAAACGATGAGGACAAAGTTGCAAAACAAACTCATCCCCCTTTCATATATACATATATAAAATCAGTATATATATACATATATGTATTTATATAATATACAGCTACATACAGACAGTATATAGATATATTTATTGTAATGACCTTGACGGGGTCGTAGCCCATAGATCGAGATGATTACGGGCAATCTTCTCTTGGCGTCTTGGATCTCTTCACCACGAAACTACAGGACATCAGAGGATACCGCCTTCCGCGCGCGATGACGGAGCGATCCCCGCGCGAAATAATCGCTCGTTCGTTGCTATAGTTATACCACAGCCATTATGGAATCCACGGGAGATGGATTAATCTGCAGAGAATACCAGCCAAAGGGATATATAGATACTACTATATTACTACTACTACTATATTCATATTTATATGTATGCAGCATATTTGAGAGAGATGAAAATCTTGGTTATTTGGGGCATTCAGTACATATATAGCGCCGCTTAATGTTGCATCTATGTATTATTTGAAATTTCCTTGAAACGTGTATATATGTACTGAGAGAATTCTTCGAGTAAATATTAATTCGTAATCTATGTAAGTTTGGGACGAAACAATATTTGATGGAAAAATTACCCCGTAGCGGAGTAAAATATTATTCTTAATGAGTCGAAATTTTGTTCCTACTTTAAGGACTGCATATATAGCTCGTTTTGTAGGAATTGAAGGTATTATTAAGGACGAGCTTTTCAATTTTAGTCCTTTTTAAGATCTTAGAAATTGCAGATATTTCCATTTCTTCCACTTTAAGGTATAAAAAAGGAATATAAGTTAGGAAAATTAAGAAGTTATTAAGGTTCAAATGAATTTAAAGGATGTAAAAGGTATTGGAAAGTCACTATTTAGGATTCACGAGGTACAATTGAGATACAATAATGAGAATAAAGGTCTAATGTAAGAACGAAATTTCGACTCGGAATGTTTACTTTAATTTATGTTAAAAAATAACCTGAAATGTGTAATTTTCTATCAAATATTGTCATGTCTCTTGGGTTTACTATGGGTTGTGGGGTAATATTTAATAGAAAATTCTTTCAGTGTATGTTATGTACTACTCTAATGCACCATTATGTTCTGGTAGCAATGTAGTATTTTGGAAGATTAATTATATATTAGGTTTAATTTATTATAACACTTGAACTATATTTTTTAACTTGAATATAAGAAATAACTATATAATTACTGGGATGATAAAAAAATTAATTTCAATTCTGCAGATACCCTCAGTCATTTAAATATAATTGTTTCAACTATTGAATTTTAATAAAAATAAAATATACCATGAATAGTAAGTAAACGTACATACATATAGTCACTCTACTATTAAAAAAATATAATTGAAATTTTACTATCAAATTTTCTATCAATTTTTTATTCTCAATGTAGTTATGTACACATATATATGCATATTTTATTTTTATCGTAAACGCCAGGACCAAAAGGGGTTAAAGAAGACATTGGATTTTGCTGCTTTATTTGCTATCCGTTGTGTGGTTTTTATGTTGGAAGGAGTTGAAAATTGGGGACGGAATGAAAAGAAAAAAAAAAAAAAGGGAGAGAGGGCGCTACGCGGTGTTGCGCGCTGCCGGAGTCCTTCAAAGGAACAATTTCGTAATTACGATCAGTAAAGGAAGAGAAAGAGAGAGAGCAAATGAGATATGCGCGCGAGTAACCTAACACACACACACACACTAACAGTGGCTTTCTTATATGTCCTGAAATGAGATACATAACCAAACTCTGCTGTCTCGAAAAACGTCTGATTTTTTGTTATATACATATTTTTTTAATTTTGTTGGCAACCAGGGGGAATAAACTTTCAAGGAGGTAATGGATACACAAAAAATCAAATCGTTAATGCAAGGTGACCAATGCAGTTTGTAAAAAACTAAAATTAAAAAAAAAAACGATTCATACTCCACCACTCACTAGCATGCTCCTTTTGCTTCAAGTTCATTTTATTTTATTTCATAATAATTTTTTTCTCCTTTTTCCACCTCTTTACATATACCATGCGGGGTTTAATAAACTAATGCAACCACACTCACGTTCACAGTGAGTGGGCTCTCCTTACGAGTTCCCTGTGCACATACATATAGTATGTACTCAAAGAACTAATACCTATATAACCGTATACATATATACGTGTATAAACGAGTATGGGGGTCGGATTGCAAGTGTATAGAGGCGAAACTTGGGTTGGCAAACGACTTTGCGGTTTGGCACCCTCACGTTCTACCTCGTCGTTTCACCAACCGCTTTCTTCTATGCATGCACACACACCACCATCGTTGCTTACATCTTCATGTGCTTTACTATATACACTATATTCGTACATATCTATATGTATATTTATATGTATACCTATACCCTGTCGTTCCGTATCCCGGAGGGCTTTGATAATTCTACAGCACGCGTCGTTGCTCGAACTACATTTGACTCTCTCTTTCTATTACCGTATACTACTTGCAGCATCTCTGTTAAACCATAGAGTCAGGAGAAGTAAAGCGAACTTGTATATACACATGTGACGTGACTTGGGATAAGTAGACACACCGATGAAATCGCTCTACAATTAGGTACCCCCTTTGGGAATTAAGAAACATTGATATGTTCAGTCGATTAAACCACTCTTTATTTTTAGTTTATTATTGCGATATTTACAACATATCTTTCAAGATATTGAATTTATATTTATGTATATGGATATGTAGATATGTGTATATATATATATTTAAATACATGGCAATGTGCATTGATGTAATTTTAAAACTGATGATGATCAAGATCACAGTTATATTATGTCTGGTCAATTGTAAAATCCATTATATCAGTCATGGATGACGAGAAATGAAAATTACCGTGAAGGAACAGGTGTTTTCTTTTCTCTTTAATCTATAGTTGAAATATATATTTCATGTACCTATATCTATACTTGTGATTATGTGTACAGATATTATAAATTCAAACGTGAATGTACATTGGAAAAGAATTTTCATATACTCGCGATGCGAATCGTGATGTGTACAGTATAAATAGTATTGAAAACAAATTGAGACTTGTCGGGAAAGGCTGAATAACGAATTATGCTGTCAAATCTATCACCTGCGAATACAGTGAACACGTACGACTATGAGAATAGTATGAAAATTAATTTTATTTGTAGTATATAAAGCATATACATTTGTGTATGAAGATCAATTGGATATAGAATATGAACTGTACATATGATTTTTTTTTTAATCTTTCTGGGTTCACACCGACATTTCCTCATGTATTCTGCATTTATACTTGGCCAATGAGCAATAATGGTAATCCATGCTATTGAAATAAGGATTGCTGTGTGTCTTTGTATTATATAAAAAAGATGAATAAGAATATTACTAAAGTGAGAAACAGACAGAGCGAAATTCTATCGAGAGAATAACACTTATATTAGCCTCGAGGCATAGAATAATTTTTACTTGTAATATTACTGCAATGGCAAACGATCAAAGAGGGCTGGAGAGGATGAGTCGCGTTTATAGTCAGTCTCCAAGGTGTAATTATCGATATCAGCATACGCAATCACTCGCTCCCTTGCGGACAAGAAATAAGTTCAAAGGTCAGGAAATATACTTTCCTGTGTGCGCAACTCTATCGCTACATATCTGTATATAAAAGAACTCTTGACTCTCGACTCGCCAGCGCCACTTGCTGTATATTATTCAAAAATATATAAATATATAAATGTACATGTGTATATATATATGCATTCACAAACATATGCCACAGTACATATAAACTCGATTCGCTATCACAGCCCATCGGGATTTTGCATAATGCAACTCGTCGTTTTCTCTCTATATCAAAAGCATCACATCAACCACATACGTGTGGTACACTTCATCTTAAGATCGAGTATATATATACACGCAGTGAAAAAAGTTTATAACGTCAAAGTTCTTCTGCTTTTTCACCAAAACTTTCCGCTCATCGTTTCTCTTTTCAAAAAGAAAAAAAAAAAAATAAGATGAAGAAGAAGAAGAAGAAGAAGAAGTAGAGTAAAAGACAGTGAAGACAAAATGTTGAGAGAAATATTATGAAAAACTTTTTTTTTTAATCCACAAAAGTTTTATCGTTTATTTTTCATTCATATATATATATTACTATATGAATTTCCGGTTTTGGGTGGAGCGAAACAGAAGTGAGAAAACGGGATATCGATATTTATGGGTTAACGTATAAGAAGTGTGAGATGTGTGTGCGGTGTAGAAAGTACATACAAGAAAAAGAGGGGTGGCAGACCGTAAAAATCCGTTTCTGCTCGATGGACACTCGTATATCAACGTTCTCGCGGTCTAGCGCAATTTCAGCAGGGTGAACCCGATCAAAATAAGGTGGCACAAATATATATATACTCACAGTGAGACAGAAAAAATGAGCAGCAAGTATGAGAAAGACAGAGAGGATGAAAAGAATGCCTTTAACGCAACGCTGAGATTTCATTTGCGGCTACTCGTAATTTTTCCCAAGGCAAAATCGACGGAATTTGCCCGGCGGCTCGCGACGAAAGGTTATTAGACAGGCTCAGGTGCGGGCTTCTATATAACTCGTGCATGCTGAGAGTGAATACGAATGGGAAAACAACAAAAATAAATAACTGAAAGAAAAAAAAAAAAAAAGAGAAAGGAAAGAAAAAAAAAACGTGCTCAACGTTGATGATGAGAAACGGGTCGATTTGGGTTGCCTTGCAACCATTAAGTTGCACTCACTCAGTTATCCTCTATCTTTATTTCTCATTTCTCTCTCCTCCACCTCCACCTTCTCTTCTTCTTGTTCTCCTCTCATGCACTGACCAATATACAGAGAGGATAAAGTAATTAGTTTGAAGGGGAGCCCGCGCGCGATATTCTTTCGGAACCTCTGGCCCAATTTGGCAATTAGCTTCGCACGCCTATCGATGAGATATTCTTTTACCTTTAAAAGCCTTCTTCTTCGGCAGCCGCTGATGCTCAAGTACAAGAGCATTCATAATATATATATATATGTATATATTATATGATTGTCCAACAACTATTAAACGAATAATGAAACTAATAGCCGGGGCCTTGTTTTGATCTTGCGCGCTACTTCAGCACCTCCATAAGTATATGCAGTTGGTGTGCTGCACTTGGCCGATGCCGCTGCTGTTGCTGCTGCTGCTGTTGTTGTTGTTGTTGTTGTTGTTGTTGTTGTTTGAGAGAGTGAGGTAGAAGGTGAGAGAGCATGAAGGCCGCGCAAGAGAAGGGGCAAAAGGAAAGACAGGGCCTCGCAAGACCAAGCTCTGTATGGACCCAACACAACGAACATCCGACATCGGACCCGTGGGAGCCACGCGCCTGACTCGCGCCTTATACCTCCCACCTTCTTTTAACGTTTATCAACTTGAATTCTCACTATTTTTAATGTCACTCGTAAATTCTAATGAAAACAATGTAATATATTTATATATATACATATATGAAAGAAACATTAAACGTGTCTCACTGAGTTTCAAATTGTTTTTGATGTCAAATATTTCAATGAATATATGAGACATATAAATTTATTCCAATGTGTACATGTATATTGTATATATATATACTCTACGTTAGGTAGGAAAGTGGAGAATAAGAGAGAAGTTATTCACGAATACAAACGAATGCCATACGTATTTATTTCTTCTGTATATACTGAGCGTGGGAAAATGTGTTAACAAAGAGCAACGTGTATATATAGTTGTACCTACTTGCTGAAAAATGACGAGCGATTCGATATCGTGAGTACACTTCCTGTGTTATCCTCGAAAAAAAAAAAAAAAAAAAACAATAAAATGAAGAAAGAAAAAAAAAAATTACGAGAAAAAGAAAAGAGACATGAAGAGTAAAGCAACGACACACAGCGACAAATGCGGCTGCGCGCGCGCACGAGTCGTGGAAGACTGGAGTCATCATGTGAATCACATCTTTTTCGCTCTTGGCCTCGAAAGCTAAAATGTATACGTCAATGATCCCTCGCACTTTTGCGGGCGTTATATTCTATACTTCACCGCGCGCTATGGTCGTCTTGGCTGATCGACGAAAGAGTAGCGTGGAAGGCGATTTCAAGCTTGGACGATTGTGCAAAGTCAAAAAAATAAATAAATATATATATATATATGGACCATCGTGGCATATCGCGAATATATAAGAGAGCAGAAGAATTGGCAAATGCCCAGGCAAAACGTCTTTTCTCCAAATGGTCAATTCCCATGACCACAAGATGCGACCAAGATTAACTACTACTGTTATACGTTATACACCATTTGCTGTCTTTGTCCGAGCATGATTATAAAATATAAACACGGCTATGTCTCACCACAGCCATCATCATATTTAGGCAAAGGGGGAAAGAGAAACATGACGGCGAAAAAACCAAGCAACAGCTTAAAGAAAAAATAAAAAAATAAATAAATAAATAAATAAAAACATCCAAAAAATACGTCGGTAACTGAACAAAGGGTTGAGCGTAGGTGTCTTTCCCAGGCGCTTTACTCATTTTTATTTTTATTTTATCATTTTTTTTTTTTACCCTTTTTCTTTCATTCTCTCCTTCTTCAGGTTGCATCCCGATGGGCGGCGACGGGGCCCCCGTGGTATAACGATCCCGTTTCAATGCAAGAGGATGTTTTCAACTCTCTCTCATTCTCTTCATCTCTCATTCTTATACTTTACCGTTTGCGTTAGTGTAAGTAAGTGTGTATGAAGAGTCTTGTGAAGAAAAGCAATCCAAAAATGGAAAAAATAAAACAGACGAGATGAAGTAGAAGACGAAAAAGAAAATAAAGGAATAAAAAGATAAAGAAGACAACGAAGAAGCCGAAGAAATAGAAGAAGATGAGTAGTGTAAAGGGGTTGAGAGACGCGCACGGTATGCAATGCGTGGGTGTGGGTCCAGACTGGGCGCGTGTCTTTCGCGGTCGCGAGAGAGGTATGAAAGAAACAGAGATACAGTGAGAGTGAAAGAAAAACAAAGCGAAGCAAAACCAAAGCATGAGGATCGTTGAGTGTGCGGGTGGCCGCTTACCCAAGTGACCAACGCAGCTTTAACACACACAAATAACATCTATATACCTACACACATATACATCTATACGCACTCTATGTTTATACATTTATAAGTGGGAGAGAAAAGAGATAGAGAGAATGGACAGTGTTTAAAAATTTATGGCTGGCGCTTCGGTACTGCATGAGAGCGCGCCTGGACCAGAGCAAAGTAGAGGTGTTATTCCGTCATCTCCCAAGGGTTCTATATGTATAAATATACATATACATATATAGAAATTTATCCTAGACATATCCCAATCGCAGTTTCATATACCGTACCACTCTCATTGGTAAAATAAAGAAAGCGACGCTCTCACTACAGCGTATTTTTTACAGCTTACAATGAAAAAAAAAAAAAAAAACAATGTCAATAAATAAAAATCTCTGTAAAGTGGAAGAGACAATATATATATCCATGATTATTTATTTATATTTTTCTTATTTGATAATTCATTTTAAAAATTTATGATTTTTTTTTTTTTACATTAGTAGTATGTATGTATGTATTTATATACTGTACTATATATTTTATAGTTAAAACGTATCGTTGTGCGCTCACACACGTTATGGGCCCATGAATAAATATTGAACTTGCTCGATACGAATCACACCGTATGACGACAAGATAGCCATCAATGTCGACGCGCCTTATATTCTTTTTTTCTATATACATATCCCCAAGACTCATCACTTCAAACTATATATATAAAGTATATATATGTATGTATATCAGTATAATATAGGGATATAAAGCTCGTACTAGACTGTTTTGGTTATTCTTGTCGGGTCTCAGAGCATCAGCCCAACATACAGAATATAATAGTGAGGTGGCATTTTCATGTGTATATGGTAACGACAAGGGAGGAGTTGTGTGAGACGTTAAACTCAACGAACGATCTTACGATGAGTTTTCACATATACAAGAGCACCACGCAGTAAAATTGTCTGTACGTGCTATAAGGGAAAGACATATTCATCTCTTGTGTCCTCCAAACGATGAACGCAGATCATGGCACACCCAATCGTTTTCTTTTTCATGCATTTGCACATCTTGTACGTATACCATACAGATCACATACTGTATAGTTGTGTGTGTGTGTGTGTGCTACACACAGACACAGAGATATATTTGTCGACTCGATCATTCGTACGACGATCTCGATGAGTACAGTCCAAGATATCGCCTTCGGGGCTCATTGCCGCGAGGCCACTTTTATATACACTTTTTCCTTTTGTCTTTTTTACTTGCTCTTATGTATATAGCTCTGTCTCTCAACTCTGATGGTATTACGTGGTATATAGCTGATGTATATACACATATATTGTATATAGGCACACTAGGGGCACTTTTCTTCGATTTCCCCGAGGCCCCAATGACCTCTCTTTTCTGCTCTCGCAGTCTTACACTTTAACCTTCTTTTTTTTTTTTTCTTCTTATTTTATTTTTTTTTTTATTTTTACAACATTCACACACTCGTACTACCATCACCACTGCCAAAGTTTGTTCCTCTTATCTCTTGGAGAAACGAGAGACAAAAGGGGTCAGTGGCATGTAAAAAAGAATGACTCAGACAAGAACTTTTATTTTTTTTTTCTTTATCTCTTTGATCTTGGTTTTTTCATGGATTTTTTTCTCATCTTTTTTATTTCCATTTTTTTTTTTTTTTTTGCTGATGGAGTGAAATCTATACGTGCGAATCAATTGTTGTTTTACTGCACTTATTCGCAAAATACTTCTGAATATTGTATTTCAATATTAGATATCACATGAAAGAAATATAATTAAATAATTTAAATCGATAATTAAACCACGATGTAAGGATAATACCTATATTTATTTACACCATGTCGAAACTGGAGCGTCAATGAAATTATCGGTAAATTTCCCGTTATCAGGTAGCAAACTACACACAAATACCCCCAGGATAAATCTATCGGGGATAAAGCCAAAATTCAATCTATGCAGTAAAAAAATGAATAAAATCCCGAATAAAAATAGATAGACGATAAACGAATTTGCCTTTGATCTTTTGTACGATATTTAATAAAAAAAATTTTTTTTTTATGTATCACAAGTCACACACTTAACCCGATATACATATATAAATAAATATATCACATATACATCTCTGTAAACTAGAAACAAGTACAAACTGGAATACATACAAACCGCTGAAAATGCAATAAAGACGAGAAACAAAGTGAATATATACATAAAAGGTGATGAGGAGAAGTGAAGTGACAGGGGTACAAAAGGCGAGAACTCACCAGAACCTTTGTAATTACAAACATAAATAGGCTAACGAGTTGTTAGGGAGTCGCGGTTGACTCTAGCTTATGGTTTACAGAGAGGGTTAGTGGCGTGAGAGTTGCCGCAAGTATTGAAAGAGGGGAAAAGGACGAAGAGAGTTATAGAAGCGGAGATTCGGATTCGTGCCCACGGAATTCCGTTGGAATGCTGCTGCTTCCTACCGGTCGTTAATGGATACATATACATATACACATGTATATACATATATTATGTATATACATATGTATAAGTGCATTGGTATGGTGAAGTCATAGAATGCAATTCAGATAACGCCAGGCACGCGACGAGTATTTGTTACAAATTGAAATAAAGAATTCAAAAAAAAAAAAAATTATTTTATAATTTATTGAATAGAAAATTGATGAATATTATTTTAAAAAAATTTGATTTATCAATGGCTAATACTATTTATATATGTATAAGATGTATCTGTGTGCCAATTGTGACTTTTCATTATAATCATACACATGTAGACGTATACATAAAATGTTTTTAGTCATCTTCTCTTGCATTTACGCCGGAAGTAATCGCTTTAACGCGATAGCCACAGGGATATTTAATTTAATGCGAGGGTGTAGTGTACGAGGTATATGTGAGCGCCGGCACACGCCAACGGTCCGTCGACCCACGCGCCCATTGTCTCTCTCTCACGCGGGTAAAGAGAATCTATGAGGCGGCTATATAAAACCGCGCGGGCGTTAGATCCACCAAAAGAAAAGAAAAGAAAAAAACCAAACAAAAATTCATAATAAAACTGCCCACCGGATATGGCTGGAATAATTTTTTACCAATTCATATACAGAGGTAAAAAAAAAAACAAAGGATATATGTCAGACGACGTTACCCTCATAATATCTTCAACAATATTTTTATATGTACATATGTGCAGTATATATGAAAAGTCACATGCAAAAGTTTGAAGGCGTTTGATTCCTGACTACGCGTAGGTATTTACCTCTCAGTATATCTTGTCTCTGTTACCTTCTCTCACTTTAACTCATTATATATACATGTATATACTTGGTTCGACACGCCAAAGCAAGTAGAGTCGCAGAGAGAAACGTGAATCATGCTGGTTCCGGTCCGACCCACGCTTAAACGCGCGCGCGTCTCTCCCGTCTCACAATTTTATTTTTCTTCTTGACCACAAACTCCTACACCATGAGACCAAAAGTTCTCATCTTCACAATACTGCGCGGAACAAACATCTCATGCTAAAGCTTAACTTGTGTGTGCTCGTTTCCATTTCGTTTGCTTCAATAAATGATATATAATGCGCCATTAAGTTGCATGAGCTCGCAGACAGTTGAGATATCTCTACATACAAAGAGTGACTACCAACGTATATACAGCTGCCGGCTTGTTAACAGTGTCACTCTACCATATATGAACATTAAATTAGCTTAATAAATTAATAATTATAACACGACAATATAGTTTAAGTTATACAATTCTTAATTGAAAGATAATATAGCAGTGGATAAATATTTGTGTACATAAAAAAATGATGTAATGAAAAATTGTATTTATTTTTTTCTTCTAATATTTATTTAATGACACAATTTTTAGTTGCACGTGTGAAGGTATAGTTATATATAATGACGCACTGCAATTAATAGCGAACGTTGAAAATTCGTTATGATAAAATATTGGGCTCTCTGTTCACAGCAGTTGAAAGCTGACAATGAAAATAATGAAATTCAAAATAAAAAAAAAAATCATTTGCATTCACGATATGAAATATTTACTATAAACAAACAAATTAAGAGAAATATCAAACAATATTTACATTATAATAATATATAACTAATTGAACTTTTATAAATATATCCCATTAAAAAATTAATCAACATAATTATTCTATGGAAACAACTAGATGTATTGATTGTTGATAACATTTATAATATACCATTTACGACCTATCTACCTATATATATATATATTGGATATATTACTTCATGTACACAGAAGGTGTATTTACTTTATGTTCACATTGCACCCATATTGGTGGATGGTAGTAAATATGTTTGTAAAATACATATATTATGTACAATAAACAGGATTTATGGTGGATTTTGCATGAAAATACTGTGAAACAACATGAGAAATTTGAGAGCCTTCAATAAAGAGCTGATGACACGTTCAATAAACCCTTTGGATGCTGATGTTCATATACAATACATAGCAACAAAATACCCAGCTGAATTATATACATTCATAAATATACATACTTTATATTACAAATATAAATATATACTTTGATAAAAGACACTACAAATATATAAGTACATATATATATACGTATATTAGTATATATATAGTAGCCTAGAGGATGAATTAAAAGCACAAGTAATTTTACATGTATTGAATTTATATCGAAAAAGTAATTTAAAAAAAGTAAAGAGAAAAAAAAAATTGTATGAGCCACTCGTTGCACTAATTAATGCACGAGATATTATTCAACAGGAGGATATTCGTGACAACATTGGAGATTATATTTGTGTATGGGCGAAAAAAGAGAGATATATATATATATAGGTAGTAGAGCAATGCGTGTGTACATATATGTGTGTATATAAAGTCACTGTTGAGAGCGGAATTTAAAACGTCCCATGGGAATCGCGTGGGTAGAATCGATCGATCGATCGACTCGCGCGTTGCCAATATATATACATACAACTATACTCTTGGTCGACGGCGACGGCGGCATTCGCGTGTCTCTTGGTTAATTCACGCGCACTCGCGTACTCTCGCAAGCCAATCCGCGTCTCGCCGATGGAACAAATCCAAAATGGACTCGCCGCCGGCGCCCAGAGAGATTTATGACGAGGCAATGCAAATTTATCGATATTTTATTCTAACGCGCGTTCACGATATATATATATATATCGCGGGTCGTTTCATTTCGGCGAGAGGCTTTTGTGCGCATGATGATTTTTATACATCGACTTACAACTGAATTTACCAAACCAAACGGAAAACAGAAAAAAAAATAATAAAATAAAAGAGAGAAGAATAATCGTCGTCAAGGGATAAACAATCAAAATATCTATGATATTGCGCATGTATTTATGAATGTATATATACATATAAATAAATATCTTTTTGTATTTATTGTTAGTATGAAAGTGACATTTTCGGTTTATCAAAAAGCAAAAAAAATAAATAAATAAATAAATAATGAAAAAAATGAAATATAAATGAAATAGAAAGAAAAAAAAAATATAAATCTTGATATTGCTCTCAGAGTTACGAGTATCATCAATTCGTATCGCGATCTGCGGCGTGGCTGAATGGATAAAAGAAGTAGAGCTCTGGATATATCTTATAATACATATAAATATAGATATATATATATATATATATATATATATATATATATATATATAAATGCCATCTTCGTTTGCCTGTGAAAAGCTGTGCAGTTATCATGTGCGAGTTCCATTTAACGAATCCAAAGGAAATCTCTTTATAGAGGAAAAATCCAACAGATGCTTTTAACATTTTTCTCACTTGGCTTTTATTACTTTTATTCAAGTAGCATTAAACCTATACATATATATATACATTTATAACTATATGCACATTTATTATAAATATTTTCCAAGCTCCATCAGCAAAGTATATACAACAAAAAACACACATGTTACTACATAATCATTATAAAATAATGTACAAATTCCATATATACACATTGGCAATGACTGCCCACTTTCAATTTATATATGTATATATACATATCCACATATTGAGAGTATATATATACCAATATATATACCGCCAACGTCAAGAGAAAATAATAAAACTGATACTTGCATTTCTCATATCGATTGAATGAAAATCAAACAATTTTATACAAATATATATACGAATAAAAGTAAATAATCGTTGTGCCTAGATATAATGCTATTTCTTTATTATATATACACACTGATATGTATATATATCTACGTATAATGTAGGTATATATTGAAAAACTGTCGAGGGAAGTATTGTGATCAACGAAAGGGCAAAAAGGAGCTAACCACGCTGATCTCGACACTTTTTCATTGGGGATTATCGGGATTGCTGGGGCGAGCCTATGAAAAATTAGGCTGACTCGCCAGAGAGTAGTATTATATATATGTATATCACCAACACAAATACATAATAAAGTGAGAGAAAATATATGCTAGACATAAGTATATATATCGGTGGACTCTTTTGCTCTCATCTATAAATTATTTTCCAATCTATCGGTAGGTGTACGTGGGTATGCGTGGGATTAACGCGAGCGTGTTTCAACTTGAAGCCGATGGATTTAACGACATATATATATGTACGTACACAAAATGAGTAGTATAATGTATGTGTGCTACTGGGATCAACCCCGCTGTACCGCACTGTATTTCACCCTTCTATTTATATCTAAATATTTTATTGTTCAAAAATATTAGAATATTTTTTTATATTTTTTTATGTAGAATAAAAATTATAAATACTATTTCATGAGTCGAAATTTTTATGCTATACTTTGAACCTTATTATTGGCATTTAGTGAAGTTCTTCAGGAGCAAGAAAGGTTGTTTAGAAATATTTTAATAGAAAATACAACACCTCGAAGTAGTAACATATTGCCCAATCTTCCATTCTAAGTTTATTATGAAATAAAATATTACAATGTTGTGTTGGGTGTAAAAAGCATCAAACTATAGGCTCAATCTCAGATTCAAATTGAAATTGATAAGCCAACGAGTGTCATATGATGTTTAATTGACTACTAGAAGACTTAGAAAAGCACAAAAAAATTATCAATATAATTTCTCAAGATTATATTCATCAAAATTAATAGGATAAAATTTTTTTCTATATTTTTTTCACCATTACATTTTCATTACTTATTTAATAAAAATTATATTTCGCATAAAAATTCAACATCAATTATAATATATTACTCAAGCGTATATTTCATTACACTAAAGTTTTAATAGTATGTATTTAAAATCATATAAAATGAGAATTGTAATATAGATATCACAATCATCTAAAATGAACGTATATAAAATATGATCCATATATATAATGCATGTATGTATATATATACATACAATGATCGTTAAAAATCATGTTCATTGAAATGTTAGTAAGCACCTACACACTGAAACATTGTAATTATAACAAAAGATTGCGTGACGCGCAAAGTTGCCGTTGGTATCGCCCACTTCCCTCGGCAGTAATCCAATGGTATATGGCTCCCATCAAGCATCCGGTTCACGACTCGAATCACGCGGAATTACACCAACATATACATATACACATGTACATACGTGGTTAGAAATTTCATATGTTGCCAGAGTGTAACCTCACAACATTTGACATCCATATCAAGTCGATTACACATGCGGCAATATTGTAGGTCGAGTGAAATGCGCATATGCGCTGGACATTTGAGAAGCAATTTGGGCTGCGTGACCATACGCGCGGACATATGTGGCCTATCGATTCATATAAGCCAAAAGAGAATTAAGTATATATAATTAATACACCGAGCATGATGCGCGTACATATCAAATGTACATGTATACCTATAATCATATTCATAATATAATATAACGTGAATTTAAAGTTCAAGCTAATATGACACATATTTATCTATAAAATGTTGATCAAATGTACAGATGAATGAATGAAGAAGTGTGATACAATGAGAATTAGGTATAATATATGTGACACAAAGCGACAAGTAGTAACACGAATTACTATTCGGGCAACGTGCGCCGGATGTCCGGCGTGATGGTCACCAGGAAAAATGCAGGAAAGGTGGCTTCCATTCATCCAAGCATGCCTGCACAAACTTTACCGTCATCACTATATATATACACATATTATGTATATAAATAAATATATCCAACATGTGTATTACATATCTATAAATGTATATATATAAGTGTATATGTGTGCATCGTTTCATCATGTATCTACATAGAAAAAAAATTGTCTTTTATTTTTTTATACAGTGCTTCCGTTTGTCTCTTCATTCACGCAATTCATTTAGTCAATAAATCACATATCCCCATGGCATATAAAACCGCCTATACATATTACATATAGTATATATACATACACAATTATGTATATGTATATGTATATATCTACTAACAACATTCAATTTATTTTTTAAATGAATTACATTAATATAAACAAATGTATAAAAATAAAGTTTATTTATTTATTTTTTTTCCCATTATTGAATAGGATATTTTGATTTAATATATAACGGAAGGAAGTGGATACCCAGAGGTACTCTAGCACACATAGGGGGCGCTAATTTCTGGCACTCGAATCCACATATAAATCAGCCACAGCCAGTGGTCTATACATATGTATATACAAATACACGGATATATATAATATATGTATATATAAAGTGAGAGACACTATACATATATGAAGTCACGGGCATACGGTGGGGTCAACTTGCTCGCGCGCTCACGTACCGCGTTAACAAGCTGCCGTACAATGGCTATTATCGTCGTCAGCTTCTCGGTGGCGTTTACTCTACTGTCTCTCCCGCTCTCTCTCGCTCTCTCTTTGTTACTCTCACATAGGCATTCTGCCTAGCGCATGCTTTGCAATGCACTCGCGCTATCCTCTATATATATACACTATGCGTATATATACATATCGTTACGTACAGATCCAAATTACACCCCCAGTACGCCATAATTCACGGCATCTTCCGACTCACGCCAACCCAATCGTGTGTATAGTGTGCCACATACACAAGTACATACTTGCATTCATGTATATATGTATTATGTATAGGTAAGTATATGAGTATATATATGTAAATATATATATATATATCAATGTGGATATGTACATGTCTGTACATACTAAAACGCGTCCTTTATACTGAATGTTCCATAATAGTGTTCGCTCTCGATTGTCGCGTTTTTTGTTATATGGATACCGCCTTTTTTTTTTTTTTTATCCAGCTATGTGTACTGCCACCGCGCTGCCTCTACATCTTATACTTACTCGCACTTGATACCATAGGACTTGTATATAGATAGATATGTATTCCTATATGACACACGTACCTGCGTATTCAAGTCACGATTTTCGAGCTCGACGTTGGAGAATATAGCTGGGCAAAAGCACGACTTGTCTAGGTTCAATCTAATTCGGTGAAAAAGAGCGCGTAAGAGAGAGAAACTCTCAGATCCATGAGACCCTATCTTCATTGTATTTTTTTTTTTCTATTTCTTTTGTTATCGGCAATGCTGTACGCGCGACGACTACTTCGTTGCTAGCGACACACTCGCCGGATATTAAACGGGCTCTACGTTTTTCCCAATGTCATTTCCTTTCCTCTTCATTTATATATATATATATATATGTGGAAGTAATATAGAGAATAAGAAGAAGAAGATGAGAACAAAAAAATAAGGAAAATATATAGAAAAAGGATAAAAAAAGAAAACAAAAAGTCGTAATGATACACGCGAAACTGATGATGACTTTGCCAAGTCAACATTATTATATTAGTTATATACCATCGGGAGGAATAACTTGGGGCGAATCTTAATTACATTTTTTTTTTTTCCGTCTGTAAAACATATATATGTATATGCACATAGAAAATAACTTATGGTTTTTATGTCTTTTGTATTATACCGTTGCTGATGGTCAAAGTTTACATCTAGGGGAATTGATTGTCGGATGAAATCCGCTAAAGTGAAAAAAGTTGAGTATAGAAAAAAGAAATAGAGGAGTGAGAGTCGAGCAATAGTTGGAGAAAAACAAAAAAAAAAAAAGAAATGAAATATATATAGTGGATTTGATGTATATATGTACATGTATGTATGTATATGTATATGTATATGTATATGTTGGAAAGTAAAAGCCCGTGGGAACGTCTGCTGATGTTCTATATATATATTACACGAAATATTTGAAATGAGCTTCGATCGGATATTTTCTTCCACCTTTTCTTTCTTTCTATTTTAAACCCCCGTGTTTCATTCTTTTTCTATTATTTAATGGCAATATAAAAGGGACTTTTGACTCCCTCGATGCTCTTGCTAGACGAATTAAAGGGGCAAGCTGAACTCATATATATGTATATATTTATATTTATAATAGAGATCTAGGTTGTATATGTAAATGTATAACAACGGATTTAGTCGTCAATGAATTAACGACTTTTTTTTTTTTCTTCTTTTATTTATACAAAATCATACCGTGATAAATTGTCAAGACCACCAGCTGTTTTGTTTTTTTTTTTTTTTTTTTTTTTTGCGCGTGGGAGGGTTCTTGATATGTCAAATCGTGTGGCAAAACACTGCGGGGAAATTCCGCGAGTTCAATCGAGCGTGAATATTGTAAGCTTGAAGAAAAACAAAAAAAAAAGTATCTTATATAAGAGATATATATTTTAACGAGATTTTTCCAGAAGAGTTCAAGGATTTTTTGACAGTATAAAAATCGCAATTGTTTTCAACTGGCAGATGTTACAAAATGTATTTTACTTTTACTCGCAGTGTATTATACTTTCCTTCCAGCAGTACTAACACCCAATATATTTCGCTACACCATCTATTGCTTTACTAAAAATAATAAACCCAGTATGTATATATGTGTATATATTTATATATATTATCACACCTATGAACACATCAGATACAGCCGCAACATTATCCAACAAACCACAAAACTCAAAGTCATCTATACCTTAATGCTATTATTTTTTTTCCACTTTAATTTCTCTCCTAAAATTTATTTATTTTTATTTCTATTTTTCGCCTTTATTCCTTTTTGTTTTTTTTCTTTCCTTATACATATATACATCAGTTGAAATACACACATGGGGGATTTTTTGGGATCCCAGCAGCCACCCAGTTCACCTCGAACGGCTCCAAGACAAATTAGATTCGATGATCGTCTGGACGGCGAGAGATGCGAAGAGAAAAAAAGGGCGAATGAGGAGAAAAATAATAATATAAAAAAAAAAAATAATAATAATAAATAATACAGCAGTATATGTATATTGAGATATAGAGAGAAAGTATAGCAATGCAGCAGACTCGAACGAGTTTTGAGCGCCCACCACCTGTCGACGCAGCACGCGCCACCACCTGGAGCTTGGGCCGGTTTGCAACGACGATGCGCATACAAAGTGCAATGCAATAAGGCATAAGCCGCCGCGACTTTTTCCGCATGGCAACTTCACCTCCATCATGCGTATAAACTACTTAAACATATATATACAACATCTATATACTTACTTATAGACTATGAACACATCATCATCATCAATGACAATATACTATTTCATATAACCATCAACATCATTAACAGAATATATATAATTCACGTTACTTTTTTGCTTTCACATCGTTACGCTACCCGTATATCACACCGCAGACCGGATCAATTACTTGCATCTATTCAAATTAATAAATATATATATAAAATGCGCATGATGTTGACGAGATGCACAGACTGGCACGACGTGGTGTTGGCGCCGCCATCAAATTATCCAATGTACCAGGCAAATTATTCTCTATAAGATAATCGACATTATGACTATCCTCATCCTTTCAATAATGTATTTCTATCTGGACACACACTCGCTTTGTCATTGTTACTAAAGTACCTCTAATTCATTCAACCAACTAAACTCAATATACATATAATATATAATAATATATATATAATAATATATATATATTCCAACGTGTGATTGATTCTATTTAAATATAAATATAATTTATATTGTTAAAATGCATGAGAAAATTTTAAGAAAATTCCGTGAATTTATATTAAATAATTGTTGTATATTATATATTATTCAACAAGGATGAGGTGAATATAAATTGATTTATAAATAAGGCACGTCTGTATATAATCGCAGTCATCATAAAGCATTTGAGAACGACGAACGCTCCCAAAATATATATATATATATATATTGTGTATTTTGGAAGGATCTTGGAGAGATCTCAAATAGACTAGTTTATAATATATATAGTCGTGATTTTCGTGTTTGTATATTATATTGCATTGAAACGATGTCGAGAGCTCGCGCGTCTCTCGACGTTTTATCGATCGTCCGATCGATGGTTCGCTATAAGGACAAAATATATATGTATATATAGATATATTTTATGAAAGACGCTTTGAGATTAATTTCTCATTGGTGCATATAAGCGGCACACAAAAAGACCTGACATCTATATATACACAAAATCCGATTTTGCATGTATATACATATATATAATATATATATATTGAAGAAAGATTTACGATAAAAAAAAGAAAAATTAAATTACTCTCCCAGGGTTTTGATGTTAATAAAAATTCTATTTGATGAAATTATTATAGCCTATAATAATAGGTCTATATTATAGTCAACATTTCATAGGGAGTTGATAAACAAAAGCAAATTCATTCACAAAAGCCAAATACATAAATAAATTCAAACAAAACTTAAATATATTTAATACACTATACAAACAATTAAATTAATAGAATTAATTCCTTAATAATTGTAAGAAGGTTTTTACAACAAAAGCCTAAATAAAATGTGTAATAATGAATTGGCGAAAACAAATGTTCATATGTATATATATACATATATTAAAATTCAAAAGAAAAAATTTGGCCAAATGAAGATGGTATACATATGCATTAAAGATTTGGGCGCGCACGCACGAATATATAAAGGAGTTCTTTGTGGAGCGTTTGCCAGGTGAGCGTTATAAATGAGCTCCAGGCAGGAGGGAGGTTATACACACGTGAGGGGCGAGATGATGAAGAGCAAGAGAGACTGAGTGTTGGGTGAGGATGAAATGGGAGGAAGGCAAAGGGAATGAGAGGGTAAAAGCTAGGGAGGTCGACCACACCTATGCTACCAACTTTGGGCAGACACGACCACCAAGTCGGGCATTTGCCACCGCGACCAGTCAAAAAAAAATCTCTATCTCTCTCTCTTTTTCATTCCAGACGGCGAAATGAAAGTAAAAAAAATATATACACACATGTATATGTATATATATTTATAAGCTTTGTTATTTGTTATATATAAATGTCACAAAAAATTTGTATAGTTGTGTATAAATATTTATACTGCAAATATGAAAAATCATTTGTAGGTATTTTGTATATAGTTTTATGATATGCTCACTGCACATAGCTTTATTGCAACATATTGAAGACAAGATGGTATATATATACGTATAATTAATGGATGCTTTGAATCAAAAGAGAATGAGCGATGAGTGTAAAGTATATTACTTGAGAGTATTTTCGAAAACTACCGACCACTATCGAGGATAATCGGTTGAGACTTGGTGTGCAGGGGTCCAGTCATTGCTTCCGTTATCCATTCGCCAAACCTCTAAATTGCCATCCGCAAACTCCATTATAATTGCGTCAACTCTATCATATATATATATGTATGATGGATGTACATATAAATAGTTATATATATAATCTAACCAACAGACATATTGTGATGTGACATTATTGGATACAATAGCAAGCACGTACTACTCTCTAGACAGAGTATGTAAAGGTATTCATGTATGCTATGTATATGTACGTATAGGTATGTATATGTAGATAGAGTACAATTGTCTACATATATATGTATATATATATTTGAATTTAGAAATTATATGTGAATGTTTGTTGGAATAATTTAATATTTTTAATAGAGCAAGATTCAGCACTAAATTACTGAGTTATTATTTTAACAAAGAAAAAACTATATGAAGAAGATGAGAAAGGGGTATATACATATATTTATATGTATATGCATGTATGTATATAGTAATGGAGAATCCGAAAATTGAGACTATACTAAGCGCACCTGTGATCGTTCATGCAAATTGCAGGTGGTCGCACGAGTTCATCCCACATCTGGTGATGCTTCTGACATTTTGGCTCTTTCACTTGTTCTCTTATATATCTCATTTTTTTTTTTTTTCCCCCCTTTTCTTTCTCACTCAATTATTAACCGCACGCTCGTGCTCACGTCTATACACGCGGGTTTTTATAATATATAACCTAAAATTTACGTCAACATTCCATTCTTCGTTCATTTTTAAATTCCAATTGGTTGTGCGGGCACCCTCAGAAATTGCGTAGAAGGCTTTTGGAATAAATTATTATTTTATTTGCAATAATAAAAAATACGAGTATATATGTATATACATATACATTTATATATATGTATAAACTTCTTTTTTTTTTGTATAGAAATTTATAGAAATTTTAAATTGGAGGAGATAAAATTACATGTATAGTGCGTATAATGTAAGGCGATGCAGATATCAAGTTTGACTGAAATTTTGTATATTTGAGGTGACAAAAAATTTGTAACTGTATATGTATCTAGGGAGATGAAACGAGATATCGTATATATTATATATATACTCCTGTGTGGACAATATGTAGACACGGCACGTGCCTATGATGAGGAGACATTTTTGGCCATATAAGAAGTAAAAGAAAGATTGAGAGAGACTAGAAAAAAAAAAAAAATAAAATAAAAAACAGAGTCAGAGGGATGATGTTTGCGCTCTATACACCAACCAGCTTTTGTGTATGTTACCCACGTCATTGCCGCGCGGCACCATTCTCTTTGTTATTCACATCAACATTTTCCTACTTTATATACCATGAAACAGTATTACATAGTATGTACATGAATAAAATGCAAAAATGCATGACGATAGGACAGGTGACATTGTCACCCAATACACTATCTATACTACATCAAAATGATAAACTATGATATCTTATTATTCTCTATCTACAAAAAAAATATATATATATATATATACATGCATATATATTTATTTATTTATTTAAAAAGTATATGTATATTTAAATTTATGCAATCTTTAACTTTTATCTTTATGTAAAACAATTGACAATATTGTGTATAACAAAAATATAAATTAATACAGTGACACACTGCAATGCTGATATATATCTATCTTAATTTATTTAATTTATGCACTGTTTAAAAAATTCTTAGCACGTGTCAATTTTCCACACGTTAAAAAAATTATATAATGAAAATGTGGTCAAACTAATTTCCACTATATATTAACGGTATTATATTAGTATAATTTATAAATATAAATACCAATAAGATTTTAGAAATTGAGAAATGAAACGGAACGAAACAGCAGCACAAAATGATGGCATCATTGTATACATGTATATACCTATAGTGTTGTATGAGAAATGTACATATATATATATATTTTAATACCCTGCTGGGACATCCGTAGCAAATCTCTCTGGTCTTTATGGAACTAGATCGGATTTTTAAGACCATCAGACTGCAGAACGCCACTACAGAGTGAAAGATGAAAAATAACAAGACAAGAAGAGTAAAAGAGAAAAATATATTTATAAACTTATATACATATACACAGACACACACACACACTTGCAGTTGCCCAAAGTCCGGCTGCGGCCACAATTTCACGCGACCGCTGTTGGCCCCGGTGCTAAATTAAAAACTAATCGTTTTCCCGTGTCTTCAAAGTAAGTATCAATAAAAAAAAAAAAAAGAATCTTCGTTAAGATGAACTAATGAAAAAATATAACAGTGAAAAAAAAAAGATAGGGAGAAGAATAATAATAAAAAGATGAAACACTTAACGCGGCTTCGCTTGACGCACCCGTTGTATATATAGTATGTATATATACATAATATATATATCGATTATATATCGAAAGTATCGAATATCATGAGAGTGTATATATGCAACGGCTGCGGGCGCACTCATCTGCAGCCATCAGCCGCGCGTTTCTGTTCACAAAACTATATAGCCCGTGATGTTTGTCCGTGTGAAGAAATTTGTTCATCCTACTGATCGAGCCGCGCGCGTCTACTTTTCACACCGATAAATATCTCATTTTATATTCTTTTTTTCACTTTATTCTTTTTCAATTTCATTTCATTTTATATTTTATATTTTATTTTTTCCTCACGTCATATCAATGCAATCAATCAACATTGCTTTTAATTTTTATCTTTGATTCCAATATCAAAACAAGTATCTAATAATATTCACAACGATACGGACAATTAATATTCTATCGAAATATGTTCACAAATAAACCTGACACATTATAAAAATTTATATACATATAAAATATATAATGAAATCAATTTTCAATTAATTATAACACTAAAAATATACATACAAAATTAAATCAAGCGATATATATACTAATAAAACATTCATGTTATATATTATAATACAAAAATATAATTGGATGCAACGATCTATACATTATATTTTGCATGAATATATTTTCCATTATTAATAATATTACATAACCATTTGCTTGTGTCTGATGTAATATCTCACCTATACACTATCTTGTCCCCTAAAGCGAAACCATCTAAATGCAACATTAACAATATACTCAACACACTAGACACGATATCGAGTGCATGCGAATGTCTCACTGCTGCACATATATATATACACATTCCACATTGCACGTCTGTTCTCACTATATCAGTGCAACCCTCATCTATCTGTAATCTATATTCCACTTAAATGTGGCTTCCCAGACAAATAATTAATCCATCCTAATACCCGTTATTAATACATAAATAAATAATATATAAATCATCTTTTTTTTTTCTTCATCAAAAAAATATTGAATTAAAGAAGATTAAAATATAAATAATGAACGGATAATTAATCGAAAGTGTCTATAATATAATAAACACAAAAGTATAGATGTATATTGCATCACCATAGACCACCTGGACTATGTATATGATAAACAACGATGTACACTGGGCCTGTGCGGCCACGTGCCAGTGCAGCCTGAGATGACGTTCGTTAAATACATAACTGGTATATGCAGTATATGTTTATATGGTGATATTAATGTGTATATAGAGAGAGAGAGAGACTACATTTATTCAAGCGCGGGGGCGTACTCACAAGAGTCCTTGAGACAGTATAAAGAGAGGGAGTTTGAAGTGATGGAAGAGAAGCTGGTTTCTGGGCACGCGACGACTCTCTTCCAATATACGCGATCTCCAGCTGTTTCCTGCCTCCCCCGACGACTGTAAACTCCCTCACATATATCGTGTGCCTCCAGTTAAATGTATATACTCCAGCTATATAACGTTCGTTTATTTGTCGATTTTTAAAGTGCGCACTCAGATATATAGATATATATATATGGGCCTGTTGCTGTGTATTATATACCCATCTATTGCGATCGAATCGCTTTCATATTGCCATCAGGCGCTTTCATCGGTTTTTGGGGCGGGTTATAATTCGAATTTTACTATTGAAAAATTGCAGCAGCGCACGGATATATGTGGTAAGTAAAAAGAACTCTATATACACGGTATATATATGTGTATATAACGCGTATGGAATACTGCGATAAAGATAAGAAAGAAAAAAATTTTAAGAGAAGAGAAAGAGAGACAGGAAGCGGGGGCACGCGTCCGGATGGCTATCCGGTGAAATAAGAAACCGGAAACATCTGGGGGGAAGCCGCATTGTTTGTTTGGGCGCTTTATTCGCCCTGTCGGCGTTTGTATAACGCGCGCGTCCGCGGGCGGCTTCTAATCTAGTGAGGTGAACGAACAATTCAGTCGTTGTGTAATGTTGTACCCTCGCAAATCTTCCATACGTGTATATACAACTGCAGTATTTCTTTCGTAGATAAAATAAAAAAATTATATAAACTTATATTATGCATTTATATACGTATAAATATTGCATTGATTGAAAAAGAGGTAAAGAAAATATATTTAAATATATATATATATAAACATATATATATATATAGATATGTATATAAGTATTATATATATGTGCATCAGCGTGCAACAATTGAATTTTATTTCTAACTATTTGCAACATCTGGCGCTTGAATTATATCGAAGTTTATATGTATATTTTTCTATTTGTGTTTCTTGTATATAATATTATATGAGTATAAAATATATATGTAAATAATTTTTGGACAGGTCGAAAATGACCCTCTGAGGTTTTTCTTCCACCCGACTGTCGCATCTTTGCAACGTCTGCTGATGGTGTTTGATGGTTGTATAGAGTTGTACACCCCCTTATGGACTATTTGCACCTGGCGTTATATACTCAACCCCGATGTACATATGCGCGCGCGCGTGCGTGTATGTGACATATCGGGTTTCGTTCAATTGTTAACCACAATTTATATACCAACGAATATGTATATATACATTATATATGTATATATATATATATACCAAGAGACGACTCATGCAAAAAGGGGTCTGTCTCAATATCGATTGATGACGACGCGACCAATCGAAATATTTTTCTTTTGTCGTCGACAAAATTATTGATGCAGGCGTGCCCGCAAACGCAAAAAAAAAAAAATATTTTATATATATACAAATTGGAGAAAAGGGAAAAATTGTGACATGATTTTCCATCGCTCGTATTTATATATATGTATGTATATAAAGCAATGAAAGGGGTTTTCTACTTGTGTGTGTGTGTGTGTGTGTATAATGTGTTTTTGGTTCTTTGAAAAGGTGAAAAGCGGCTGCCACGTTCGTGCAGATTGAGTGAAAATGTAGCTCGTGTGTTTTTATATATTCAAATGCATCAGCTGCAGTAGAAATTTTTCAAATTCTATTATACATAAACTACACTGAGAGAATTTTCGAGTAAATATTACGCTGTAACCCATAGTAAGCCCGGGGATTTAACAATATTTGATAAAAAATTACACATTTTAAGTTATATTTTTAATATGAATTGAAGTATATAAATATTACGCAAATTAAAAATATATTTTACTCCACTACAGGATAATTTTTCTATTAAATATTGTCATGCCCCTGGCTTGTATGAGTTAATATTCACTCGAAAATTCTCTCAGTGTACAAACGAGATTCATATATACACCATAAAATATACAAATAACAATTTACCCATTCGAAATAATAATAATAAACAAATAAATAAATGAATAAAACTTTCAAGTATGAATAAAATATCACAAATTCATTGGATTCTCTACAAAAAAAAAATATATATTAATAATATTCATATGACCTTGATATAAAAAAATTAGACAAAGATCATATCGCAAAATTTATATAATATTATTAATTTATATTTATAAATTTGATAGATAAATACATATTTGTATAATATAAAATAAATTTAGAGAGTAAAAAAAAATAATTGATTAAAAAATCGAAATATACGTGTACATTATATACATGCATATAAGTTGCAACACATGAGTATAAGAGAAGTGGACAAGCGAAATGGAGTAGTATATATTATACTACAGAGGACACTATTGCCTGAGTAATCCCCAGGAGCAAGCTACGGGCACGCTTGGCATTCTGGTCATTCTCACCATTTGCTTCGTTGAACAAGTATAGGATCAGGTGTTTGGTAATGCCACACTGACAATACATTTATCTCTTACCTCTCTCTTACTCTCTTTCTCCTTAAATGTATATATACTATATGTATATATATATATGTATAATATATGCATATCCCTTTGCAAGAACAATTATATATAAGTACTGTGATATGTATATACAAATCATTTACAATTACTATTTACAGCGCAACGACACCTCTCACTCAATATATAATCTCACTTTCTATAATATATCCTCCTAGATTATCCCATTCATTTATACTATTCTATATTACTTTTAAATGTTCTGATGAATGTGTTGGTTAAATAATTGTAGTTATAGTTGTGCTTCTTAGTTAATTTATTTAACCATGACACTCATACTTTGGATAAACCATTAAAAAATTTAAATTGACAAACTATAAACCCACACAAAATGGAATTTTCTGTTTTGTTATGGTGTCACCAGCTGAAACCTCATAAATTCCTTCATAATGGCTTATTCGTGATTTGGAATAAGTTAAACCTAATTGTCCATCCTCTAAATATTTTTTTTTATTAAACGACCCTTAAAATTGTCTACTGCTTAAATAAATTCTTTACCCATAATTTCCATAGCGCTTTATATAATGTTATAATATAACCAGCTATAGACTGTATATATCTATATACTCGGTCAAGGTATTACCACCCACAGTTTCATTGAAAAGTGCGCATCGTCACCGCTGCCACCACCAAACAACCTGACGAAAAAAAAAAAAAAAAAAAAAAAGGGAAACATTGCAGCGAACAATAAAAGTTGCTGGTGCGTATACGCATTTGCGTTGTCACGTTTTCACTTTTGTATAGAAAAAATTTATTTATAAATATAACCGGAAAAATATTTAACTCAACTGTGTGTTAAATTTTCACTTCAATATATGTCGAGGCACGAAAAAAATATTATTCCAGCGTGCAGTGGTATTAGTATTATAAAGAGGTCTATAAGGGAGCTGGGCCTTGAAGTTGTGACCTCGAACGTGTCTCTCTGTTCGCGACGACGATGCACTGACCATATAATATATATAACCAGAACGAATAACACGCTTGGATATATAGTGCGCCATGGGCGCGTCACCATGGAATGCTACACAACATTGTCGTTTATACATATACATATATTAAATCCACCCAGCAACGCATTTCGATTGCCAATATGCCAATATAAATAAATATATTATATGTATATAAAAATATTTGTGTGTATATATTATACTGTCTATATACGTATATATGTATATATATGAATATCTCAATATAATACCGCGTGCACAAATGATTCTCTCTCCAAGAGCGAGAACGTGCTAATAAAAACGCCAGGTAACGTGTGTGTGTGTGTTGGCGCGCGGCGCCCGCGTGTCCACTTTAAACCCGTGGAATTTGTATGTGGATATAAGTAGGCGCGCGCGGCAAACCAGGCCTAAATAGAGACCGCATCGTTGAAGTGTTCGGGCAAGAGGAGCAGAGAGAGGCAAAATGGTTGATCGTTCCAGCGGGACAAAGGAACAGAGAGGCAAATATATATATATACACTTTTATATACTTACATAAAGATAAAATTATATTGAGTAAAATGAGAATGACGAAGAGAAAGGATATAAGATGGCAAACGGTGCTTTTGTCAAGAGGGTGGTCCAAATAATGGTGAGCAGGACTGAAAATCACCCGGCATAATTGGCGAGTTGTTTGTTTTGTCGCGGGACCGCTTCGCCGACAGATGGTACGTAAAAATGCCCTCCAGAGTAAGAATGAAGAGAAAAAAATATATTGCTCAGTGTCTTTTATATGTATATATATATTCATTATATGTACATAGCATATAGTTATACATATATATATATAGTAGTGGGTGATGATGATGATGATGATGTGAAGATCTTTACAGACAGACGCAAAAATATATTATACACATATATATATATTTAAAAAGGTATATAGAGAGGAAAAAATATAATGCAGTCATTTATTTTTACGCTGAATATATAGAGGTGCTTCTGTTATAATTTTCCAGTATTTTTCTATTGCTCTTTCCTCTCCATTATTTCGAATAAAAAAAAAAAAAAAAAAAAAAAAAAAAGAATAAAAAAGATCACAGAATTGAATATATATACATAAGGTCGTACCTTACATAGTGCAATCATTATATTCGTAACTGTATATATAAATGTAGCATTGGTGTCGAAGCAAAAAAAAAAAAATATACAGACAAACGTATATATATATATGTGTGATCAAAAGACACGACGATGGCTGAATTTATATATATATAACAATATGTATATGTATATGTATACATATATATATATTCAGTGTGTATATAACGAGTCGTTTGTCGTTCGTTACATTATTTTCCTTTACTTTTATGTGAAATATTGCTTTTTATACCTGCAGACCAGGCCAGTTAGCAATATGTCTATTCTGTTGTTGAACTGAGGGCAAAACGATGAAATGTTCGCGCGAGCCCACACGTATATGTGATTGTGCGGCGAATATTTCTTGGATCTATATATACAGAATAAAGGTTTTGTAGCTCATCTCGTTATTAGGCGAGAGATGCCACACGCGGACAACGGGCGTTTCATTTTACTTTCATTTTACTCGCATTCCCCTCTATCTTTCATTCTGTATATATATATCCAAACACCCATCTATATATATGTATATATATTAATACAATGTATATATACTATATAGAGTCGATCTGTTTTTTTTTTTTCCCCGTCACTCTTTCACTCTTCCTTCCCCACTCATTCACATACAGCATATGTACCTACAATATACATCTATCTTTTATTATATATATCAACGTGAGGGTGGTCGAAAACAAGCACAGACTCGTTTACCTCGCCGATAAACGACTCTATATCGTTATACGTATGTATATACATACACACATACATATAAATGTACACATATAAACGTATATGCCAATAAAGCTGCGGCAAAAAAAAAAAGGTGCTCGCACCATGTGCACAATTCAAATAAAAATGCATCCAAGCTCGACTCTCAAACGTGACCAGATGTGAACGCATTTATATATATGTATACATGTATTTATGTACATATAGTTTTGAAACAAAAACACCTGTAGATTTAGCGCTGCACTGACGTTGAAAATGCTTTATCTAACGTGGTGTGCGTAGTGTGTATATAAACATTGGTTTGAATTGGTAACTTTTATCGCCCCCAGTAAGCGCCACTCGCCAGATTAATATCTGCAGTCTTCAAATGAACTCACTGTGTTATGCAGTTGCGTCAACCCCAACACAGATGGCAGCACTGTGCTATAAGGGTTGTACAACAACCCCAACGAATGACAATAACGATAATACTTTTGTTGATACATATATGTACTGCACGTGTGTGATGGAAGGTTAAAATATATTTGAGAACCCACAATCGGTATGCAGACTATATAAACTCAGACACGTAAATACCTGTCTCTATATCACTTTACCTTTTGCACCCCTTTTTTCTTATTTTTTTTTTTTTTTTTTTCATTTTTCTTTATTTTCTTTTATTATTCTTCATCTTCCATGATTATTTCTGACCAAGGGGCGGTGTCGGCTCCAACCAACACGCAAGCACACGAATATATATGTATATAAGCGAGTGATAGAGAAAGAATCAATGAGAAGAAGTGAGAAAGAAAGGCACGCCGTTAAGAGTTTCTCTCCGGAGAGTCTTCTTCGTTTGCCATACAACGACCAAACTCGGCGAGAAGCCGCGTGTTGTTCGCGGTCGGGTGGGACGATCGCGATCCAGAGATAACGAGCCGATCGCTCCCTCCCTATATATGCGCGTCTAGCAGATTCCTGTATTGGTATATATATATTAGAGGCGAGAGAGAATGAGAGAGTGAGAGATGAGGATTCCACCGTGTTCTCGTCCGTGCGGCGCCAGTCCAGAGTAGTTCAAATGGAAGTGAAAAAAAAAAAGAAAAAGGAAAAGAAACGAGAAACAAAAAATAAAATAAAAAATAAGTGTGAGAGAGAGAGAGAAAGAGAGAAAAGTTATTTCTTCAGTCGATGCTCATCTTCTTGTCCCTTTTATAGCTCCTTTTTTCTTTTTTTTTTTTTTTTTTTCGACTACTCCTCTCCTCGCGGCCATTTGACTCGTTAATCAGTTTTTTTCCCTCTTTCTCTTCAGCTCTCTTTTACTCTCGCTCCCTCGTGCGATTTGTGGTTATACATATAATATATATTTATAACAACGTATAAATGCAGCATGAAAAAAAAAATAAATAAATAAATAAAATATATATGAAATAAATGAATGAATAAATAAATAAAGCGCAGTGCCTTCAATAGTTATTTATATGAATGTAAATTAATCGAACGTTTTTTTATCTGTTGGATATATATACTATGATATACTCCCTTCCCTCTCTCTCTCTCTCTTTCTCTTCCTCCCTCTTTCTCTCTCTTATAGTGATGATTCAAGTTTATTCAAGTATGGAAATGATTCTTCTTTCTATAGGGTTTATTTATTTTATTAATTTTCTTTTATTTCACATATATTGACTGCCATGGAGGTCTAAAACCACAATATATATGTGTATATATAGACTAGCCATATAAATAAACACATTATATACATATATATATCAGTATATGTAAATGTCTTTACTAATAAATATATTATTCTTCTTTATAATCACACTCGCTATCCATACGCATTTATTTACCATTTATATCTCAAGTGTTTCGTGATTGGACGTGTTTTGTTTCTATTATCCCCTAATTAAGTGCCGTTTCTGAAGTGAACGTGAGAGCGAGATAAGAAAAACGACAGTATCATATATATGTATATATGTATATGCATACATGGACGTAACAAAAACGATGAGAGAGCAGCGACGACAACGACAGATCGAGCGAGCGACTGCCATCAGCAATCGCCACTGAATACCTTTACTTTCCGTGCGGTCTTTCCACGAAATTCTGAGAGTGGGCCGCACACTCGTAAGCCTATCGAGCTTTTAATTCGAAGACAAGGACGTTGTCGCGCCGACGACTTGGGTCCACTTGAGGCCCCCGCGTATATGCGATAAGATAAAAGCAAAGACGTGAACAAGAACGCAGAGAAAGACGAGGTAAAATATGTCAAACTTGAGTTTTAGAATGGTCATATCTTCTATTCTTTTTTTTTTTTTTTACCTACTCGTTGTCTTATTTTATTTCTCACTCTCGGCTTTTACTTCGAGCTGTTATAGCAACACTCCTCATATACATATATATATTTTTACTTTTCTTTTTTTTTTTTTCACTTGTTGACTTCTCTCGTGACAACACACCGAACGAGAGGAAGCAAGAGAAAAATATAGCGCCAAGTATAATCACTCACGATCAACTAAAGCATCGATCCATATAGATATAAAAATTCATTTGTCTTTTATGTATTTTTTTTTTTTATTTAAAGAATGCTTTTAAGAATTATCTATTACATATAATCGGTCATGTCACCAAGTTGATATATTAAACTGACAATTTATATATATATTTTTTTTCTTTCCTCAGCTATTTTATCATGGACAAAAATAAATGTGGTGAATATATTCGTATTTGAGAAAGCCAATTGAATCGATATATTATAAAATATATATTAAATTAAGTTAAACTCCAACAAATAAAAATAAACGACCGATTGGATAGTATATATAATTCTTTTATTAAATAATTTATTCGAGCATGAGAAAAGAGTGTGTTTGAGGGGGTGGTTTTTATTTTCTTTTTAATAACATTATAGGCGCAGAGAGGTGGAGCCGAATGCGCACGTTGTATATGGGACTTATGAGTGATGCACCGGTTAAAACACACACGATCAAAAAGGGTGTGAGTATATACATATATATATATACATGTATATAAAACGTGGGAGGAGAAGTATAATAAAGAAAAAAACTGATGTGGACGCGGTGTCGAGTATGGAAATTGGTGTGGCCACGCTCGTGAGACCGTCGCACACCAGAGCGAGACATTCGTGTGAACGTTCACGAGTCTTTATTTTCTCTCAGTCACTCGCACTATTTCTTCTTCACACTGTATGGATATTATACATATACATATATATAATATAGAGGTGGAGATAATAGAGAGAGAAGTGGAAAAAGAGAAAATAAGTAAAGACGATGAAGAAAAAAAAAAAATACAGACGATGGATGGACCACCGAAGATTGGTGCCTGGTGGTGGTCGCGTGTGCTACAACTCCATTTTTATTTTTTATATATTATATTATACATATATAGATGAACTATATATATGGTGATATATACTTTATATATATCCAAGTGAATACATGGTTATATACAGCATATTTTGAAATTTATCATTGTGCAAACAATTATGTATAACAGTGTCGACTTTTAGTTTGGAAAACGAGAGTTAATTGCTAATCATTACGCTCGAACCATCTTTATTTCTTCTTTGACACACGAGTGTATGGATATATATGTATATAATAAAGGTATATACATTAGTTTGCCTTCATCATCTTTTTTTTTTTTTTGCACACGAAGGTATTTTTCATTTATAACCATATCTGAGACTTCAGGTAGAAAACGCGGGAAGCTGACGTATTTCGGCAGGCTCAAACAAGTTTCAAATATATGTATATGTATTTATAAATACATATATACAATGTTGGTTATATTTTGTGTTAATATGAGAGTATATAGGCGTACAATGAGAGCAAGAATGCGATTGCAATCGCCGAAAAAAAAAAAAATAAGTAAATAAAGAGAAGAAAAAAAATGAAAGGAGTGAAATATGCAAAAGATTTTCATCAAAAAACTTTTTGTATCAATATTTTCGAAAACTTTTCGACAAATACCCGGATACAAAGCCCTCACCCAGCTCAATACGCAGATATTAATAGACTCTTGACAGGAAAAAATAAAATCCGATGGGGGTTATGTGTATATTTAGAAAGAAAAAGTAAGAGTGAATGAATTTTCAGCGACAAGAGCTCTCGAATTTTGTGGTCCAAAAATCTTTCTATTGATATGTATGTATAATCTCTATGTTGGTTTTAGGTGATTCCTATATACTTGAAGGGGGATACCTATATAGAAGCGCGCGACTGAACCAAGAAAATAATATATAACCCGATAAACGGATTGTGTTGGTCTCTCTGGTCAGTGGTTCTTTTACTTTAAACTAAGAGGATCGTATTTAAAAAATACTTCACGAAATATTCAACCAAAACAACTCCATATATGTATATCCACACCATGTATATATGAACATTGGTAAAAATTTAAATTCACTCACATAAATTATTCTCAATTCCAAATATAATTTCTCATTGTCAATTTTTATTTCTTCTTACTTTTTTCTTTTTTTGAGAATGGGAAACATTATTCAATTATTATTTCTCATTTTTTTTTTTATGGTTCTCCATCAAAAACGCCTTCATTATAAATGCACATATGAATACAAACCCAGTAATTTTGTGCCATCCACCGACAATGGGTCATTGAAGAGGCACTTTTGGGCCTCAAGTTCAGTCTAATAATTCTCTCTCATCGTCGACGTTCGAATAAGTGCGCATGCACTTATATATATATACATATATATAACCATTTATTTTCCCTTTCAACGGTCGACTTGGCTTGACCGACAAATGTGAGTTCGTTTTATATTGGTGACGAAATTATAAACCGAAAAAAAAAAATAATAAATAAATAAAATGACCGGAAGAGAAAATGTCTATTGAATAGCAATCATCCACAAAGCACATAAAATTGATATAGAAAATTAAGAATGACAGCTGTCCATCGGGACATTTATAATATTATATATCTAGCATATGATCGTAATCAATAGATATAATAATATACAATATTACGTCAATAACATCACCTATATATTCAATATTGAATATGCAGTATAATTGAAAGAATTATTATTTCCAATGGAATAGTTTTCGTTCAAATAGAAAAAAAAAAAAACAAAACTCTGCCATAAAATTGAGTAGTTCTCAATTGAACATTTATACACTGTGAATTGTCCGGCCAATTTTACGCCACTCAATGTCGAAAACGTTTAGTCGTTTATTTTTTTTCCTTCACTACCGTGTGCTACATATATACATAAACGAGTCCCTTGTTGACAGTTCTCTGACGACAAAAATGAAAAAAAGAAAGAGAAAAATAATAATAACAATAAGGAAAAAAAAAGGGGCAACTAAAGAAAAGCATGATGGAAATTGTTTAGCGGATGTAAACGCAGTGGAAAAACCACAGTGAAGATTATTATTGTCCTGATATTTATCTCAGCCAAAAGTTTTTCTGTGTGTATAGCTTTAGCTACCGGCTAGCTCGCTATTGTCCAAACTAAATTCTTTACTCGGGTTTTTCAGCTTTGACAAATAAGCGATTAACAAAGCATACCACAAAGATGAACGATGTGTGAGAGAGTAAGAGAACTAACGCAACCATTAAAAAAAAAGAAGAGAAATAAACTTGGTTTGGAATAGCTGGAGCTAAAGTAAATACGACAAAAATTATAGTAGTAGAGAATACTTGACAAATTTTTGCATTTAACTGTGAGATTTTTCTTGTAAATCTCACGTATACATATACAGGTATATTGTTCGCATTCAACGGTGGAGTATTAATGCGGATAAAATATACTTTTCGTATTTTTTAAGTAGCACTTAAGCAGGCAAATATTCATAGTACAACCGTTTAGTATTTATATGAATATTTTTTTTTTTTTTTATAGACACGATTAAATAATAGACATTATTAAATGTATAAAATAATTGTACTCTGTAACAATTGAATATTTTAATTGTAATATTAAATATGAATATTAATATTAATATTGAATATTTATAATGATATTAATTATTTTGAATAAAACTCACCACATTGACGAAATCTTGAAATGTTATTGCATCAGCGTGGGACTCTTTTACACGTACATGAAGAATATCACGTTTATTTAATGGAATTTCTGCTTGCCATTCAGCACTTGTGAGTGCTTGAAGAAAATCATCACGTGGAATCTCGCCAAAACCCTCTGGATCAAATTTGTCAAATAGCATTCGCCATCTCTAAATAAAAATTACAATAAATAATTACTTAAATAATTAATTTTTAATTCGAAACAATTATTCAAATGTATATTTGTTAAAATAAATATATATAATTTATATTATTGAATTATAACTAACGTCATTGAGAAGTTGACGTCTATACTCAGACTCATCAATATCAATTTCAGATCCAAGATCAGTATGATCTGTTATATATCCATCATATCGACCGCTATTTGCTTCGCTTATAGCGTATTCTTCTTCCTCTACAGTGCCTGCAATCGTTACTATTGATGGTCCTTGAGTCAACAGCATTACTGCAGTTCGTCACCGGCTCAATAATTTCTGCATTTTCCACCTTATCCTAAAGTAACATAAAACAAAATTAAAATCATAAAACTTCAACTTACATCATAAATAAAAATATAAAATTAAAATTATTTTTAAAAAATCATTAAAAATATTCATACATATATATATAGACAATGTAAAAATAATGACAAGTGATAAATTTTTTAATAAAAAACAAATATTTTTGATATTCAAAAATTTTAGTGTTTCATCGCAGTAAAATTGAAAGTGCTCGTACATATATATATATATATGTATACATATATTCATGAACGCAGTTGGCAGTGCCGTTACTATGACGACAGGGGGTGGTATACAGGTTTGGTTATCTTCCCGCATTGCGGGGGGGGATGAACTAGTAAAAGCGAACGAATACAAGCGAGTGCAAGTGAGAGACAACAGAAAAAAAAGAGACAACGCAATCCCTGACCCTCCAACACGATCTACTATACAACACATACGTACATGTTACATATATATATATATTTATACACGAACAGACTGGCGAGACTTTACCCCTCGAAGTTTCGAGCCCTTGCGCGTCGTCTCGACCCTCAATCTAATACGTTAGACTAGAAATTCAACGGCATAACGCATTTAATAATGCGTTTTTCTTACTTTTATTTCTTACAATTTTATGCAACTGTATATCTATCTATATTTTATTAATTCTCTGTGAGTCATATTGTATTTTATATATTAGTCGAGTTCAGTTCAATACCCCCTCGATAATTCAAACAGTTGACAATACACAAGTGTACATATACGTGAGAATGTATAGAAATAAATGCAGAAAAACAGACAAAGAATCCATAGTCATCCTATTACAGCAAACCCACAAAATTCTCGTTTCCTCAACGCGCGTTCAAACTGTCCCCTTGTGTCTATCACAAAATAAAATGCCATAGCGTTGATTTTAACATATATATCTGAGAACAATGAACCCATAACATGCGAGACTATGTACATGTGTACATGATATTAAATAACTTTATCAAGTTTACATAAATATACGGATATTATATATAATTTTAGTGAAAAATATATAATAGCTATAATATTTTAACGTTACATTATACCTTCACCTTTAAGATGTAAAATTTTTAAAGGTAAATCTATAGTTGTAATATATTGTTATTGCTTTTTTTTTTATATATAAATATATAAAAGTTATATTTATACGACCTAGATGTGATTAGTCGTTCGATACTTGTGTTACAAGTCACGCGAATTCTATGTCAAAGTATAGTTTATATGTATACCCACATAAATAAGTGCAGATATTCATGATACATGTTGAATTTTAATTTATATGTAATCCCTTAAATCAACTTTGGAATTTGACTAAAATTCCTTTTTGTTATATGGTTTATATACATTTTTGTATACATATGTGGACAATATGTATGTATTAAAACCATGGATATAAAGGTAAACTTACTTGAAGCCCAGTGGTAAAAATACAGTGATGTGAATGACATAATTCAGTGAACAAATGTTAGTCACGAATAATATAAACACAATGGCATGCTTGGACAGACGTGTATACACGTGCATATATGCGCAAAGAGAAATATCCGCAAACTCATCAACATGTAATATAGAAAATCGTACGTTATATACAAATATATACACCTACATGTACATTATCTATTCAATTTTTTATATATATTTGAATATGAAGCACGTGGATAATAGGATGAATGACGGATTCACGATATGGACGACGTACTCGGTGGCCGTAACACGACTACACTGACGATAGCTTTTTGCCGCACTTGCACAACTTCCGTCATCCCCTCAATGTTTCTAGCAATATATACATCGACCCCCCAAAGACTGACTCTCTTTCACCCCCTAGATATTTTATATATTCCAAGTATGCTAGTGTATACATACATGTAAAATGTATATACCCTTGTGTATATAGTTTATGTATCAATTGCACTTGTAGGTATGTATACTGCAGCTTTCGATTTGTGCATGATACTCACTGGCAGTGTTTGTGTTCAATCCAAACTTTCATGAATTTGTTCAATCTATTGAAATTTAATTGATGAGAGAAAAAAAATGAATATTAAAGTTTTCTAATTTGTAAAATGTATTTTAATTTATTTGAAGAATTTAATTTGTTTGTCAATGATGATGAGAACTTACTTGTTCGGTTTGTAAGGTGCTTCGCTTGAATTTATACAGTATTTGCAGAGGATAATAATACTATTGAATATGTGATAATATTTGGGCAGTCATATTCTTGATTTGAGGTTAGGATTGTTGTAAATCATTTGTCGAGTGTTTATGTGTATTATTTTTGTTTGCTGAGTGATTGTTATTCGTTTACAATCAGTGTGATGGACAGATTCAATTTGGATTACATTTATTTGTAAAATGAATTGATGATGCGTCAGTAATTTGATTGTTACGTGTCGCCATCTTTGAAGTTATGTATATAAAATATTCATCTCGGTTGGTAAAGTAGATTTATCCATAATGATAATTTGCACAGATTATAATATTCGCATGGGTTCAATGTAGTATAAGATTGCTGTTTTTTTTTATGTGAATCATTATTTGTTATTTATTTATAATAAGGGTAAAATATATCTAGTATTTATTATGTGATTTAAAATTGATTATATCAATTGAGGTTATACGTTTGAATTATTCTTTTTTGTTGTAGGTGCAAAATGGGAACAAGAATTTTTTGCCGTAACCTCAATCGTTGTGTCAATAATTGCACACAAATAGTGAATTGTTGTCAGTCACCTAATCAGAAAATCCATGCTGTTTGTGCAAAAAAAGATGTTGAATTTGAATCCAGATTGTCACGAGTATCATTGTACTCCAGTGATATTCCAAAAAAGTGTTGGCAATGTAATTTTCCATTCAAATCTGAATTATTTTGTCAAGTGTGTAAAACACTGCAAGAACCACCAGAAAAATTAGATTATTTCAAAATTTTAGGAATTGATAAAAGCTTTAATGTAAATAATAAAGAAATACATGATAAATATAGACAATTGCAAAATATATTGCATCCAGATAGATTTGGAAATAAAAGTGAGGTGAGATTATTTGTTTATATCAATATATTATTAATTTTAATACCAATATGGAATTAAATTTGAAATTTTTATTTTATAGAAAGAAAGAGAATACTCTGAAAATTTATCAGCTTTATTGAATAAAGCATATACAACTTTATCTAATCCTCTTAAAAGAGGAATTTATTTGTTGGAATTGAACAATATAACAATATCAGAAGGCACAACTAGTTTGGAGCCAGAATTTCTAATGGAAATTATGGAACGCAATGAGGAAGTTGAAGAAGCAGCGGATAATGAAGATAAATTATTAACACTGACAGCAAAAACTAATAAAATATTGACAGAATTATCAAAGTTAGTTTGATCAATTTATTAATCAACTATCACTTTTTATAATTAACTCATTTAAAATAATTTAATTTTATTATTGCAGTCAAATTTCCAATGCTTTTGATCATGGAGACATTGAACGAGCACATATGATGATAATACGAATGAAATATTATAATACTTTGAATGAACGATTAAAAAAGACAAAGTATAATTTAGGCATAGCAGAATGAGAATAAAAGAATAATTTTATCGTTTGTTTTATAATTAGTTAATGTATTATATATTTTAATAATTGAAAATTATAGAGTAGAAAATTGAAATATATTATTAATCACAGCTTTATTTATTAAACTTTATTATCATTTATCCATTGCTCTGTCCATTTACATATCATATTTATATGCTCTTCCATTTCTTCTTCTGTATTACTGGATAATGTATGAATAATTTTTTTACTATATGACGATTTTGTTTCTTCAAGTATTGTTCCAAATATTTCACATTGCAGATTGTCCTCCAATTTTTTTCCTGTATATCCTCTGGCAGTTAATCGATCATACAAAACTGTGTTATTAGTTTGAAGCACAAATACAATATCAAACCAACGTTTTGGAAAAAAATCTGCCCCATGATAATCCACAATATTTCCACCTTTACTCATAAATTCCTCCATACAATCTAATAACTGCATAAAATAAATTCATTATTGAACGAAAATTCAACTATAATTATTAATTAAATCTTGATGCTCACCTTATCTTCATCTAGAATTGGACATTTGTACACTTCATCATATTCTTCTAAACATTCATTTTCAATTGCTAATTTACTCACATCTCGCCAAATAAGATTTGTTTTATCAGCTAATTGTTTAGCCATAGTACTTTTACCAACACCTGGTGTGCCTGTAGTTAATTTAATACAATAATTATTACAGATATATACAGATACATAAAATTTAAATACTATATGTGAATTTTATTTACCGGTTATTAGAATATTTGGCAAATTTCTCTTGACGGAAGGCATTATTTGAATTGTATAGGAGCGCCTGGAACTTCTAACCTAAAAATGGAAATATTGATTCATTGTTATAAAATTCACGCTACTGAGAATTATTTTTAATAATTATGGAATATTATGGTTATGCTCATTGAAATTAAGAAAGGAAAACAATTGTCAATACAGTAGAACCTCTTTAATGCGAATGTATTTTACCTTTATATCGCAATCTGGATATGCTGTACATGAACCCAACAGTAAAAATAAACAATCGCAATAAAGAGGTTTTTCGATCTCGCCTCGACCGCAAGGAGGTTCTACTGTACATTAATTTATTCATGACTATCATAAGGAATTGTGAATTATTTGCTCACAGTTTGAATAGTGGGAATGACACCAAATGTAACAGATTGATAATAAAATAATTAATAAAAATAAAAATTTGAGACGTAAAAAGATTTATGAATAAACTTCTGCTTCTCTAACTTATAGCTTGAACTTTATTTCTTTTAGAGATATATTTAAATATTCATAAAATATTGTATCCCCGATATGAAATTTAATTTTGAGATTCTATTTACTTATTACAATAGCATGCACAAGTTGCATTGATATATACACGCAACTATGTCATCTGTAATTTAAAAAAAATAAGGATAAATGAATATATTATATTTATAATTTCTGCTTTTAAAATTTTCTAATATGCGTAAATATACAAGTCAATTGTATTTATTACATTTAATGAAATATAGACAAAATAAATTTATTATTTTGAAAAATATTATATCAATAGCTAAATTTTTTGGCTCTCTCTAGTTTTCGTATGTGGACCATTTATAATTATTTATGTTGAACGAATATTTAGTTTAATCAATCAAGTAATTCGACAAAATGGAATATCATTTGAAAAAGAATTTTGTGAAAGTTAATCCTGCTATATTGAGTAAGATAATTCATTGATGCACTAAATTTCCAAAATATGCATACATAAATTACATAATGAGTAATTTATATATTCAATACAACATTTATTTCTACAAATTTTAGCTTTGTTAATGATATATCAATTTACTCAGGCAGTAAAATGAAGTTATTTATTAAAAATTACGATGAAATGACGTCAAATTGATGACAAATGACGACAGATTGCAACCTGGACAACAATAAATATTATGATTTTATTTTGTCTCCATTCATCGACTATTTATTTTGATCTGATTCTCTGCTGTCTGTTTCAATTCCAATAATTTAATTTTTATCGGATTAATGTGAACGCCTGTCCACTCATCAATTGTTGGTGAAAAAAATATTGCCTCCATTTGAATCTTTAAATATGATTCCAGAGACGACAATTCGAGTAGTAATCTGAAATATTGAATTATAATAATATCTCAATAATATACAATAACTTCCAATTATACTCACTCGGTGATTGCAGGTACGAGGCTTTCTAATTGCATTGGATTTGTAAAATTATTCGCAACTTGCCAAGGATTCATCCATGTAATTATTCTAAATAATAAAAAAGAAAAATGATAAATAATTATAACATGAATAACGAATTGATGAGAAATTGTTCAGTGAATAAAAATAAATGGATCTTAACTGTTCACTGTTGACTGTATTATCGCATTTGATTTTAAAATTCAAAAACCATTCGATTCCAGTGGTTAATTGCCATCCAGGATATGATAAATTATTTGGAATTGGTACTGGACGTATTTGTGGATTGATATGTAATGGATGATCAATATAACCTAAACTTTTGGCAACTTGATTGTGAGTTTCCTCGGAATAACCATGTAACCATACTCTTAAACATAAGGCCAATGATGGCAATGCTGTTGGCAATAATTCACATAACATTGCATAGTGATCATATCGTGACCATCCAGTGAAAGCTGTGCCACGAAATTCATTTATTTTATCCATATGCGTTCCAAGTTCTTCCAACCATTTTTCATGATTACTTATATGATGACTTATTATCGGAACTTGTCTAGATGAACCAGTAGCACCTTTGAATGCCGTTGCTGCCCAAATATTTGTGAATACTGAACTAAATTTATTCCAAAGCTCTGGAATAAAATAAAATATATTATTAAAAATCTATAAAAGAAATAACTTTTTGTCATTTTTTCCAATTAATTATTATTCTCCACCTTGAGTTAGAGAAAATGTTTCTCGAGAATTATAATGCCATATCATTGGTTCAACATATTTTCCCACATAATGTTCTGTAATCAACATAAGAAAAAAGTTTTTAAATTTAATTAAAACCATAAAAATTAATTCAATATTTATAATTTTATTTTTAAAAATAAAATACCATTCAAAACTTGTAAATCAATTGATCTCATCATATCATCCCAAATAATAATTCGCAAACATGGATATAATTCCTTGATGTATTGTGCGATTGCAAGTACGTGTTCGAGATAAAGAGATGATTTTCCATATTTACTTGAACTCGCTCGTTTTGAGCATACATCACATAGACCAAGATGCCAAACTTCATCTGCCCCAATGTGTAAGTATTGAATATCAGGATGAAATGATACAATTTGTCTTATCAATGATTTGATGAGCGGTAAAGTTCCTGGATTTGATGGACATATTGAACTTGGAAAATTTTTGACCTCTCTCAATGATCTCCATTCATCATGTTTCAATACAAACTATATTAAATAAATATTTTACATTATTCCATTGAATTTTTTGAATTAGTAAAAACAGAGTAAAATTCAAATTAATTATTATTTCTATACTTCTAAATGACCAAAAGTTTGTACTAATGGTACAACAGCTAAACCACAATCTCCAGCAATTTGAAGGATTTGATGAGCTTCTAATGTTGTGTATCCACTTCCAATGCTGCCCGGTCCATTGCTCCCAATTGTAAGTAGTTCACGATTATATGGAAAAGTATCTTCCCATTCTAATAAAAGTCCTGTTGCACCCCATGTTCTCAACAATGGAAATAACTATCATCAATTAAGAAATACACACATTAATTAAATATATAATTTAAAATTTAATTGATATTAAATATTGAATATTAAATAAATGCTGAATAAATAATATTGCATGTGTACTTTACTGTTTTATTTGTTTACTTTATAATTATACAGAATTTATTACCTTTTCAAAGTAAGAAACTCGTGGTGGAGCTCCTTTAAGATCAATATGAACTAATCTGAGATGAATAAAAAAGTATTGAAGAATAATTTCATTGATAATTTTTTATTTATTCTATTAATTGCGCAGCAATATTTTTATTTGTTTACCTGTGCGAACCTAATGTCACATCGTCCATTTTTGTTCCATTACTACGCGGTACAACTCATATGTTAACTTTTATTAGTATATACATCAACTAATACAGTAATATTATTATTATATTTATGTATATGTATGATATGTTAATAATTAAAATAAAAAAATGTATTTTAAATTTTAATTTATAGGTTATTTTATGGAAAAAATATGACTAACGTGATTGATTATCACTATTAATTTGAAATTAGATGATTAGGAATATTTTTGAATTGATTCAATCATTGGAATGTTTATAAAAATTATATATTTATGAAGTGATAAATTTATTCTACATGTATAAAGCAATTTATTGGCGGGATTATTGGAAATTAATTTGATGACAAATGATGTAATAAATATAAATTGCAAAGACAATAAACAATTTTTATATGTTAATTTATTGTATAGTCAGGTAAAATTAATCGTATTATTGGTATTTGTATGGATATTTATAACATTCTTATCATCCTACAATGCATTGTTTAATTTTATTATTTGTACAAAAATGTTCTGACCAAGGATGGCAATACACAGCCTACCCGACAAGACAAATAGCCTTATTTATTTATAATAATTTATTTAACCTTCGTCAGTGTGTTTTTTTTTTTTATGCAGTCTTTAATTGAGAAAATAAATCATTAAACGTACGTATATTTATATATACACATGTTATATACGACAACATATGAAATTCCTTTCCGCAAATAAAAAAAAATAATTGGATTGGTTTTTTTTTTCTTAGATTTGAGCTATTCTTAAAATATCTATTTCTCTTGATTACATATTTCATGGTCGAAGCATAATTAAAATGATTGCTTATGAATATTACATCTATTATATATTTTTTTCATTTAAACATGAAAAAAATATATAATTAATGAATAATAATAAAATATATATTGTGACTTATTGTGACAATATGTATTCACATTTCAATTTCACACGTTTGTTATTCGCATCACGCTGAAACATGATTATACAAACACGTAAATGTCATGTCATTTAAGTATTTAAAAAATCTATACATGTACATGCATCAATTGAAATACATGTATATCTATCATCATAGTCAAGTAAGAACTAAATACAGCGTTCAGTGGTAAGCAATTCTCGGCGCTTAAATATTACACAGAGTCGGATATTTTTTTTACAACGTAAAAAAATTTGTCAATATAAACAAAATAAATAAATTAGTTCACGGAAACCGAGTACTCATATTTTACTATTACGACCATACTCAAGTATCTGCTTGTGATAAAATAAAAGATATCTGAAACAGAAATAATAATATAGTGTAAGCAATATTATTTATAATTTGTTTATTTAATTATTTTCGGGAGAAGAAAAATTGCCATTTTTTTTTGTTTAAATTAAAATACTAACCCTTCGCTTGTTAATACGTCTTTCAATTTGGCTCTTGTAATTGAATGATCATCACATTTGAACCATTGATCTCTTTGTTGTCGAATAAATGCTGTATAATGACCAGTTTCAAGTGATCCTTCATGATTTATAACCGCAAATAATGAATATCTGTTGTCACTAAATGTCATGTCTTCACCATTTTTTCTAGACAATCGTTCAATAGACGCACTATTATTATTGCCATTGCGTTTATGTGACATAAATGGCGTCATATCGAGCTGTTCTGGGAATGAAATGAATGTGGATATTTTTTTATCCTGAATACTGGAGTGTTCAAAACGCTTCAAATGAAAGCTTGCAACTATTGGCAGTTGTTTCATTGTTAATTGTTTAGTACTTTCTTGATAAGTTTGACATTTGCTGCATTTTATTTTTGCACTTGAACCTAAATGTTCAGCACGTGTAAAACGTTCTAAACAATCAAGCAATGATGTTGGCGCCCCGTTGGTATCGGACGCAGAAGCACCAGCTGTTGGACCAAGGTCTAGTGAAATATCCCAAAATGGATCAATTGTCGTTGAAACTCCACTGTTAAATTAATTTTTTAAATTATAATATACCGGTTAAATTTCAAGAAGATTAATAATTTAATTCATTCAATTTTCATGTGACTTACTTGCATGATTGACAAACGACATCACTTTGTAAACCCCCAGTAAATATTTGATCGATAATACAGTTACAATGATGTGGGTTGTCTTTAACTAAGATTGGTGCTGCTTCACAATGTCGGTGTAAAACATCCAATGTTGCTATGAAAAATTCATGAGCGTCCTGCTGTTCATAACCAGCTAAATGTCGTGCATGAGTCCATATTAAATGTAATAATTTGTGTAAAGTTAATGGTGCTTTACTGCCCGAATAAAATTCTTGAAAGAGATGTGACACTTCACAGACAAGACAACGACTTGGTTGTGGGCAGTGATGACGGTCAGCAAGAAAATAATCTCGTAATAATGGTGTGTGTGTTAGTGCTTGAACAATACAATTCATAAAGCACGTACTTCCCAAATTTATTAAACCTCTTAATCCTGAAATAATTCAATATTTTATATTTATTTAAAAATTGTTCATTGAAAAATATTTTAATTAATATATGTATATGAATAGTAAATTATTTATAATTTATTACCAATTGTTGAATTTTCTACTACACGTCGTCGTCTTGGATGCTTTCGTAATAAATCTGCTTCAACTTGTGTGGGCTCCCATGCTCGATAAAATTCACCCAAACTCAAAGATTTTGCAGATTCGCTCCATTGTGCTTTTGCCACTGTTAATAATTCTCGATCATAAACATAATCGCCACATTGAAAACACAAAATATTTCCATAACACAAATCAACGGCTGAAATTATATTTAAAATAAATGAATCAAATATTTTTTATACTACCAAATTTTTTTATTTAATATCAACAACTTACCTAAAAAATGCTTTTTCGTTTTGGCATGTTCTTGTATATGTCCTTTTACGTAGCAACCAAAAAATATACAGTGTAAACAAGAATGTAAACGATCCTTATATGTTTTACACGTGTGGCATAAGCAGCTTACTGCCTAAAAAGGAAAAAAAAAATAATACAAAATAAAAAATGAAATTATTTTAATCCTGCAAATGAAATGAGCGAAAATGTGAATGAAACATTTTTAATAAATCGGAGCAGGGCATATGATCACAAATACTCGACCCTGGAAACATGAATGAATCGTCAATGTGTGCTCTTTTATGTACAGTGCCAAGTTTACTTGTATATACGTAAATACAGGGTGTTCACATGACTATTTTTAATTTCCATTATCTTACATACAACAATCAACCCAAATCTTTTTCTTTTTTTTCAAAAAGCACTTGACATTGTATGACCAATAACTAACAATATACTCAAACAGCCAATAGACTTGACATAAAAATAACAAAATACCCGATAAATTATTATCAATATTGATAAACAAAATAACCAATGAATGTAAACGGATTTGTTAAAAAATTTGTTACCCAGGTAAAATTAACAAAAAAAATTAAAAAAACAAACTTGCATCAGCCAAAAAAAAATCATATGATAAAATTCGAAAAAAAAAAAATACAAGGGCACAAGACTGTAATACCGGGGTATGCTTCATATCACTGAGAAAAAAATGAACAAATACATTAAACAATTGTGTATACATATGCAAAAAAAATATTCAAGTATAAATATATGGATATTTATATGTATTAAATATCACACCTTTCGTATTCGTGCCTCAGCTGATGTGCTCGTGACAAAGTATGAATGTATTACTTTGTATGGTTGGATTCCCTTAGCAGCTTTAAAATTATTTAAGTGTATGCACCCATGGTCACTCATCTCACACCACTATTGCAGCTAAGATGAATGTTAACCTTTGGCGTTGTCTCAGCTGCTGCTGTTGTTGTTCTCCTCGACGTGTGTAACCGCCACTACCGCTGCTATTAATAATAATGCTATTGAAATCTGTCACCAATGAATTATTAAAATAATATTTTTTACAATACTGATCTAATGTATAATTTAAAACAATGTGATTGTAATTACATGGGGTGGAGCACGTTGGCCTTGGCTGAATAGCGCGTGTCGTTGACATGGAAAAGCGCGTAAACCTTTCAGACTTTTTTTTTTTTTTCTTCCTTTGATTTTTTCCAATGTATTTATCAATTTTATTATTTTATTATTATTATCGTGTAGTAAATAATATATGATATATTATTGTTGGTATTGTTGTTATTGATTTGAATGAATGCTGTAATGGAAATTAATTTATTGGATCAGCTTCAAAAATAATTTGTCAACTTAAAGGTGAAAATTACCATGAATAAATTGGCAATGAAGCACTCACGGACAACAGCCGGTCACTGCGGCAAAGCCGGTCCAAGGCAGTCGTTTTTACCACTTTGGTTTCCCTTCACTCTCCGCCAGGGAGGAAAAACACACCTACGTCAGATGTATATGTATATATATGTGTAATCCTTCGAAGCCAAACCTGTATCGGAGTTTTCTTGTGCCCTTTCCGTTATAGTTATATATGTAAAAAGATTTTCATAATCAACATTTATTGGGTTATGTTTGTGTATATATATATGTTTTTATGTAAAATATATGCGTATGTAAACATTAGGATATATATACATACTACATATTTAATGTAGTGATATGTATAGATGGCATGTGTGAATTTTGGAGTCGAATAGAATCTGTTTTACCGACTGGCGGATATGTTTGAGTTTTTCAAATTGTTGCCATCAGCGCACAATGCGGCAAGTTATGGTATTAATTCTTGGACTATATTTGAAATCTGTTCTTGAATTTATATTTTATTATTTGAGATTAATTTTTATGAGGAATTTTAATGATATAGATCAATTGTAATTGGTAATGGAGTGAATATATTACTGTATGTAGTATAATTTATTTAATAATTTAAAAAATTTAAGCAGGGAAGAAAGTTTAATGTGTATTATTATTGACGATAAAAAAATATTTTAATATAAATACTTAGATAATAATTAAATATTTGAATATAATTGACTTACCCAGAATTGTCGACTGGAGAAATGCTGGAAAAATGGTTAAACTAATTTCTCATATCGTTGCATTAAATTTATTGTAATATAAATATTCGTATGAATTGTTACTATCACTTTGTAGAAAATTTTTTTTTAGGTTAGTTTGTTTATGAAAATGATTCACGTTCAAAGCAGAAATAGGAATAAATTGACGAGTTTATTTTGATTATGTTCAAAACTTTTGTAAATATATTTAACTGCAATATTGCTATTTATACCGAATGTTTGTTTAAAATTTTAAAAATTAATAATCAAGCTAAAGTAATGCAAAAAACTGATGGTAAAATTTTATCAAATAGAGATTTAAATATACAAAAAATTGATTCAATTAATTCTTCTAAATAAAATATAATAAAATTCAATTAATTTGAATATCGTTCTAAAATTTGAAAAATTTAATTACAGAAGATGTGAGAATCACTTTCACAAAAATGGTGATGGTAAAAACAGCTAAAGAGAGAGATAAAGAGAGTCGTAAAATAAAACTGAATAAAAGAATGTTTTTATTTTTTTTTTTTTTATTCTTTTAACGTTTTATGGTATTTGGAGATAGGTTTTTTTTTTTTTTTTTTTTAAGATTGAAAGATGCGGCAACTTCCATGGCTTGTATTATCATTAATAAACTCAGTGGAGAGTAGTATAAATAGCGATTAATTATTATTTACATTTACAAGTTTTGTTTTTTGAAGCAAAATTCTTTCTACATAAGTTATAACTTTTTTTTTTTTTTTTTTTGGTTTGCAATATTTTTATTTATTCATTTCATTTATTTATTTATTTATTTATTTATTTCCACTCGCACTTTGCACGACCAACTTTTATTTTGGATATATAATGCATTCGCGGTCTTATTTACACATGTGATAAATTGATAATTATTTAAATACATATATATATATATATAGATATATATATATAGATAAATATATGTATATATATATATATTTATGTATATATATATTCACGTTGTTAATATACCTTAGAACAGGTTATTTTCATTGGTGAATACAATAATAACGCGCGCTTAATAGATACTTATATTTTTTTTGTTTTTTTTTTCTTATTTTTTTTCCTTTTTTTTTTTTTTTTTCATTTAAAATATACAATGGATGAAGTACATATTGCCGAGGATACAGTGAAAATAGAATGTTATTATTTTATTTTTTTCATATTTCCTACTTTTTTTTTTTTTCTCATTAGCTTCAAATTAATGGTTTCGACTTATTATTTTTTTGTTTTGTTTTTTTTTTTTTTCAACATCTTATAACAGTATTCAATAACGATGGAAGCATCACTGATGTCCATTTTATCGGATATTCTGCAAAGAGTTTATGAATTCGAATGTTTATCAAGTTTCAAGTACAAGTAACACATTTTATTTTGTTCTTTATTTATTTTTTTTTTTTTGTTCGTCGTTCCATCATCAATTAATTTTTCTTATTTATATTTTTTTCTTCGATGAGTTTTTATCGCAGAGAAGAATATTACACTTCAAACAGACCGATTGATGGAAAAAGGATGATATTATATCGTGGAAGAGTTTTGCAAAAACAAAATATAGCTTAATTAAATTATACAAGAGACAATTGGTCCCAACCACGGCGAGACAGATTGAACACATATATAAACATATACATATATGTATTGCTAGAATTTCTTTCTATTTTTTTTTTGTTCATATTTCATTTTAGCAATTTTTTAATTTGATCTTGAAATGTAATTTCAACGTCAATGATTAATGATTTGAGAGTGAGCGAGCGAACGAACACGCATTAGAATTCGTAATTATTTTTTTATATGTAAATTATATTGAATTTAAAAAGAAAAATGAAAAATATAGAGTGATAAATAAGTAGGAAAAAAAAGGGAGAGAGAGTGGGCGACAAGGAGAGACATAAAATAGCCAAAAACATGACATTTACTCATTTCTCAATTATTTTTTCCAGTGTATATGAAGTTGAGATCCCATTGGACCCGTCTCTACACTCGATAAGCGAGGTATTTTTTGTTCCTTGTAATTGAATAATTTTTTTTTTTTATCGTATCGATTATATTTAACATTATAATTCATTCATCAAAATTTTAATACGTCGATCACAATGTTTAATAACGACAGCACATGATAATAATATTAATAAGTGATAATTAATATTATTATAATTTTCTTTTCATTTTTACTCGTAAAATATTAATTAGTTTTTAATGAATGAGATTAAATGGTAGATGACAAAGTTTTAGTATTTTTTTTTTTTTTCCATTTCAAGTGTTGGTTTTTTCTTTTGTTTTGTATGTATATAATACGTACGCACTTATAATTGTGAATAAATCGTATGTAGTGCGTATTAATGACGTAAATTAGCAGTACAATAATTAATCGTTCTATTAGTTATGTTTAAGTAGATATTGATAACGGTTTCAAGTAGCCATATTTATTATTAATAGTAACAGGAGTGGCCGTATCCAAGAGAATTTTAATAGTAATATTTTATTTATTTATAGAATTTTTTTTGTTTGTTTTGATCGCACTTTTTCACTGGCGAGTGATGAGTTTCATTTTTTTTTTTTTTTTCACTTAAATCAATTTATAGAGATCACTCAGATTAATTCATTTTTTTTTTCCCTTCTACAGCTCATCTTCTCCCTTAGTAATATAAATACTTACAATAATAATTTTTTTTTTTTAAATTTATTTATTCATATTTGTTCAATAATTTACTAGTTCGATCACCGAGTCACAAGACACATAGTGGTGAATTATAATTTTTTTTATTATTTACTCCCGTCTTTTTCACAATTGAATAACTGTTTTTCTTCCAGTCCCTCCCTTGTGTATGCATATTTTTTTTTTTTTTTAACGTTGCTGTGATGTACTGTTTATGTAGTGCATTATAACAACTGCAGTTGTATTATCCATTCAACTATATTTTTATATTCTTTTTTTTTTTTTTTTGCTTTTCATCATTATAAAATCCATTCCGAAGGAGTACTTACTTACTGATTTGTGAAGGAAAAAACAGTGAATAGATTATTTATATATAATATATATAATAATATATTATTCTATTCATACAGGAGAGGAATCGAATGAGAGATAAAGTGAAGAAAAAAAGAGAAAAGTGACGGGCGGAATATTTTTATCTTACAAATAAAAAAAAAAAATATACGCAAAAGAAAAATATATTTATAAATCTCTCAATTCCCCAAGTGCAAAATAAATTAGGATTAAAATGAATTAAAAAAAAATGGGAAAATTAAAAACTTAATAACTATTAATTGTCTAAATTTACTTGTGGATTTGAAACGTTCGTTCGCTCGACTTACTGCATCAGTATTTATACTCTTTGTATTTTTATTTTTTATTTTGTAATTGTGTTTTTAAAGATAATGATTAGAGTTTAGAGAAACAGGAGGGAAGGAAATAGAGAGTGAAAGAGAAAGAGGGAGGCGATTATTCGGATGTTTATCGATGAACAACGATAAGGATGTCAGTAATAATATTAATAATTTAAATATATACGAAAAATGTAACAATAACAGTAAATAACACGATAACGATGGCACTCGCACCGATTGTTAAATATTCGATTTAATATAATAATATACGACTTTTTTTTTTTTTTTTTTTTTAATATATATAACTATAACGATGCCACCGAATTTGACGCCTGGTCGAAGACGGAACATTTCTCATTTTATTTTTTCTCAAACATGGAATAATAACAGGCCAAATTGCGATTTTTTTTATCCTTGCTTTCTTTTTTTTTTTGTCTTTTTTTTCTTTTGCTCTTTGATAATTATATAATTATAATAAGTGTGTAGATGTAGCAAAGTACGGGACGAAGCTCGATCTGTCGATCGGATATATATATATATTTTTTTTATAACCATCGATCGATTTAATTTGTTGATTTGACGTTATAATTAATTACTGCACTTGCAGCAAATTTACCAACGTGCATGCGAGCTAAATAATTCCCGTGATTGTGATTTTATTTTATTACTTTGGTTTTTTTTTTTTATACTATTATTATTTCCGAGTTTGTTATATCTCTTCTTCTTTTATTTATTTTTTTTTTCATTTATTAATTCTCTGGCGTTCACTAACGATTCAGAATTATTAATTCTTCACTCACATATTATTACATTCAAGTTTTCATTGTTCATATATTATCATGTGTTACAATATATATATTTTTTTCACTTTGATTCGAACGACAGATCAATCATACGCATCGTATTATACAATCGTTTATTTAATTTTTTTTCTTGCTCCATTTCTTTTTTACTTTACACACCATTACATTTTTTTTTTTTTTGCTTATTGATTGCAGTGTTTATATATATTTTAATTTTTTTTTTTTCGCTTATATGCATCTTATCTCGGCAGTTTAAGTAGGTACTCCCTCAGACGAACGCGAGGGTCAATAGTGTGCAGCGAATTTTATTTTATATCTCGCGACCCCACGCGCTTTTTTTGTTATTTATATTTTTTTCATCATTTTTTTTACTTGTTCATCTATTGATTTCTTTTATTTTTTTCCTCCCTTTTTTAATCATCTGCAATTATTTCCACTATGTAAAATGGCCATCGTTAAAAGTTAAAATCTCTAATTCAATTTTTATTTATATATTAATCCTATTATTATTATTATTATTATTATTATTATTATTATTAGTAATATTATAATTATAATTAATATTATATTACTTTTTTTTTTCTCAAGAGCCTCGGGAAACTAAGTCGACCTAAGTCGTATAACAAGATAGCGAGGCGCAACGAGGACGCGACATTTACTAAAATTCGTAATGACACATGAAAACGCAACGCCGATACATCTAAATGTAAATTTTGTTGTTTAATTTTCATTTAAATTTATTATTTTTTAAATTTTTAGTTTATATTTTGTATTCAATTGTGTTTAATTAAACTTTATTGATAAATAACCGTTGATTTTATATTTTTTGTTTTGTCGTGAATTTATGCGTGTGTAATGTTTGGTGTCATGGACACTTTATTATTTTAAAAAAAATGAACGTGATTTTTTTTTTTATTTAAATAATAATCACTATAGAGTTCTTTTTTTTTTTTTTGTTTTTTTTGTAATATATATATATATATATATATATATATTTTTTTCATTTTCTATCAATTAATTATATACTTTCCCTTCGCACCCTCGTTGCATTCACGTACTTAGCACGTGATATTATAATTCTTCCCCTTTCATTGTCGTCATTTACTCTTTTTTATTTTTTTTTTTTATTCTTTATTTATCATTATTTATTTTTCTTTTTCTTCATATATGTTTATAATTTTATTTTTAATAATAATCTATTATACACTAGTTTGGTAGCCAGTACCGTTGCAGCGTTTTTGTCTTTCTGCAAATCTCATATTTCACCACGGATTTGTTTTATATTTATATAAATTATTTTATTGAGTAATTGTGTATGTATATATGTATGTGTATTTATTTGTGTTGTGATTGTGTATGCGTTATATACGCCATGCGTTTACACTTTTATTTAATTTAATTTATTTATTTATTTTTTTGTATTCATGTATGTATATTTTGTAAATGTGATTTTTATGTTTATTTATCAATTTTGTCTATGATATTAATTATATAATCCATTGTTTGTTTTTTTTTTTCTTTCTTGTTGTTCATTCTAAAGATAATTAATACAATCTAAACCTTAAATGATTAACACTTAAATGACCAATCGTACTTAATAAATTTTTTTATCCATTATTTTTTTTTAATTTCATTTTCGTCGCCTCAGCGCTTGGACTTGTACATGTGGATTATATCCTAAGCGTAATTTTAACGGCGTTCTTGCGGCAGATACACTCGAACAAATTATCATTTATTTTATTTTATTGATTTTTTTTTTTTTTAAATTTTTCATCAAGTAAATAGCTATTAACAAGTAAACACGCCGTGCGAATAATTTTTTGTTTTCTATTAATCATCTCGATATTATTTTCTACTTTTTTTTTTTTGTTTTATTACACAATCTCGCTCCACGATAGCATTTATTTTTGCATACTTTTTCATCATCCTCACATAGGTATAACGCACACTCGTGAAGAAACGAGTTTCCAATTATTACAATTTTTTAAACATTTGCTTTTTTTTTTGTTTTACATTAAGGCACCCCCTGTGCATAGTTATTCGCGGAAGTACATTGATACAAATTGAATGACTAGATAATAATTAAGTCACATATAACACTGTAGCATTTTTTTTTTAATTACGCGACGAAATAGGCGTGTGGAGTCTTTTTTTTTTTTTTTTTTTATACATATACATAAATCAACAGGGATTCAGAGATTTTCAAAAAGTTTTTATATAATGTGTAAACTATTTTTGAATTAATGCGAGAATGAGAGAGAAAGTAATTCGGCGGGAAGAGACATAAAATGACCCGTAAGCTGAATCCCTCCAGTTTTTTTTTCTTCATACATCTTCATATAACTTTCATTTTCTCGTCAAAAAAAAAAAAAAAAAATTCGATTAATATTTATACAATTTCTCAATTAAAAATCAAACAAATAAATCCGGAATTGTGTTGTCGACGTCGTATCTTTAATCACTCACATATAGATTCATTTTTCGATTAATAATAATATCATTATTCACGAGATATAAATTAATATTATTCATTTAAAAAAAAAAAAAAAAAAAAAAGAAACAATATTGACGAAAAAATTATTATTATAATGCGTACAAAAATAATGTCACATGTAAGAGAGAACAATGAGTGTATGTCAAACGTACGATCTATACATATATAAAGTGAATGCCAGACAGTAAAATTATAAGAATAATAATATTTATGATAATAATGATAATAATAACAACAACAATAGTAATAATATTAACAATAATGATGATAAAAATGAACAATTATGTTTGAAATAAGAAAGGCAGTGATGCATTTGTTTTTTTTTTTGTTGTCGGTAATCTAGCTCAGTGCAACTTGCCAAATTGGCCAAGTTATTTTTATTCTCCGTACACGGGAGTGTGCGAATTATCTGAGGTCTCTTCCGCCCATTCTTTCCCTATCCTCTTGCATTCAATCACGCACGCATTTATTTTTATCTATATACGTATTAGGTATAAGAGATAGAGATTGATAAAGATTTATAGAGGATAAGTAGAGGAAGGAATTATCCAAGAAGGGAGAGAATAATGGGAAAAGTTGGTGAAAGATGTATATAAAGAGATTGATTTTTTTTTTTTTTCTAATGAATCACCGCACATATTTTCTATTTGGTTTCGTCGTCGGTTTTAGTTTTTGTTCTTTTTTTTTCGGTTCGCGCACACTTATAAGAGTCCTCAAGATATTGTTTATAGAATTTTCGTTCATGCACAAGAAATATATAATAATTGCGAATCATTTTTTGTTTTTATTTCTTTTTGGTGATGGTCAACGATGGTGGAAATTCCTCGCACGTTTCAGACCATGAACACAATGAGGAGCAGCATGGTGATGATGGTCCAGAGAGTTGACTTGATATATTTATTTCGTGTCATCAGCATTGTTATTTTTTCGTTTGTTTATTTATTTTATAAATCCAATGAATGAATATATTTTCGTTCGCTTTTATTAATTATTTGTGATGTGTGGTTGAATGTGATGATGAATGTTGGGCAACAATATTAAAATTGTGCCGTAATTTTAGACTGCGGTCTCAGTGTGACTGTGACTGGAAAGCCTTTCAACATCGATCTCAGGTATTGTGAGCTCATCCGGTATGTTGTCCACATAATCAAGGCTGCTCGTTTGCGAATGTCGTTTACTCAGCGATGATTGCTTTCGCAGTACTTCTGCTAGGGTCAAGCCGCTGTGCTCGCCGTAACGCGAGTCTAGGCCCTGCCGAAATGCGTTCACTACGCGAATCTGTAAGGCAATGTGATGAAGGCACGTGATGAGATTAATTCACATTCATTTATTATTACTAAATAAGTGCATAAAAAAATATAATTTTAATATTATTTATTTTTTTTTTCTTTTTATATATTTTGTATTTATTCAATCGGTGCATCATTGAGCAATGAAGAGGAAGAACTGAATGTAAAAGCCATTTGGGGTATACAAAAGACAACAATTGTGTGCATTGACGAAGAAAAAAAATTTTTAACGTCACACCACAATCATTATCAATTTTAAAATAATTTTTTGTGTAATTTATTTTTGTTTATATTCCATGCAATACGTTCATGAACATTCACGCACATGCTTAAATGTAAACATTATCGTGAGGCAGCTTGGTATTTAATGATGATTTGCGACATTAATGGGAAATCATTGTATTTATGATGCACCGATTAATATACATTTACAAATAACTCTGAAATTAACATAAAGTAATTTAATTTGGAGCCATTCTCCTAAAATTATGACAAATATTTTTTGATTAAATTGGCCAAACATCAAAATAAATTTTTTTTTTTATTTATTTATGTTCGATTAATATTATCACACTATACTAAATACTGTAGGCTTCATAATAATAGAGGCCGGCAGAATTCATACTGAAAAAAAAACTGTTAAAAGCATCAACGAAAGTGGTATTCATAATTTTGATTCTTAAAAAAAAAAAATATCAAATCCAAATAATAAATGTGATACTTGTTATTGTTTCCACGAAGGCCTTTTGACTCTGAAAATTAAATTGGCGTACAATCATGGCTAAAAAAAACAAAAAAACTCGTTTTGTAATTAAGCTCAAAACAAAACGATCAAATTGAATTGAAGTATTTATTGCCCAGCGGAATATTAATGAAGCAATCGGTGTAATTTTAATTATATCACAGCAGATGAAACGTGCAGGATACACGATACTAATATTTCAACATATTAATACCACATTTCAATATTATTATTTACACGCAGATAATTAATATTAAAAAGCGTCTCAAGCTTTGCATTATTGATTAATAGTAATAATTTTTTCTTTCAACTTTATATTCAACATTCATTAAATAATTTAATATACTGATTTATGTTATTAATTTAACGCGCGAAAGAAATTCATATTTTTAATTAATACAAGAATTTAATTATTGCCTGATTAAATAATGCATTTATATATACGTTATTTTATCAAATACCACAACAAATAAATTCGGAACATAAATGTATACATAAAATATTAGGGATACAGCTCGCTTAAGGCCAGGCAACCTAAATAACTACATATAATAATTATACAGGTAGTATTATTTATAAACACAAGCAGAAGCATTTCAACAAATGAACTAATTTATATTCATAACAATTATCTAATTCGGAATAAGATAAGAAAACAAATTAAATAAATCAATATATGGATGAATGGATTTAATTAACGCAGGCATTTATCGTATATTAATTAATTAATTAATTAATTAATATTTAACAAAACCTACTTGAAAATAAACCAAGACGTCAATCTGTGTGTATTTTAATTTTATCATGAAAAATAGCAGCATGCATCGTCGATGTCTCCTTATATAATTTAAAAAATATGTTTATATAAACGTCTAAAATTATTACCGCATTATTGAATATATAAATCGCCATTAATTATTATTAATTATATTTATATGTAAATGCATATGTATATATTATTTTTATATTAATGTCTATTATAATAGAACGAAAATTAATTAAATACCATCATTGTCCTCTTGTTGCAACTGGGAATGTTGATATTATTTACTAATAACGATCGCGTGCGACCACCCCTAAGTTTATATATCAACGTCTTTCATTTTTTCTTTTTCTTCTCTTTGTTTTATGACAAAAAAATCCTCGTCGATATTTATTAATGATACTTACACGAGTTGTGTCATACGTGCACTTGTAATGGACGTTGGCTCGCAATGCTTCCTGGCAAATACACTCGGCAGTTACAGGCGGGTAGAAGGTACTTGGCGTAGATGAGCTGGTATCAGGAATACAGCGAGTAATATACCATGCACGTAGCGCAATTTTATTTATTTTTTTTTTTTTTTTTACGTTCTTTTTTCACTTTGAAAACGACTGCTGATTTTTTTTTCTTATTCTTCATTATTTTTTTATGTCTGTTTCATCGTTTGACTAACAATTTATGTGGAGATTTTACTGATAAAAAAACATTCTACCATCACCGATTTATACTTAATCGTTACTATTGATACTCTTTTTTTTTTTTATTATTAATTCTTTTTTGTTTTTAGAGATATTTTTTATACAACCGAAGAAAAATTTTCAAACGTTGCGAGGACTGCTTTTTCCTTTTAGTTTGTTTGGTGGTATAAATATTTGCTAATATTTACTAATATCGTCGTCAGTCATTGTCATATAGAGTCTCTTTGTCTTCATAAATATTAAACAAATAATAAAAAAAAATAATTGGAGATTTTTCGATTGATACAACGCTAATAAATGCTTTAGCGCTTTTGCTATTTGTATAATGAATTATTTTAATTAATGAATCGAGTGGTCTAGGAACTAGGAACATTAATGCAATATAATAAGCGGCAGGCACTAAAACTCTTATCTTTTAATTCGGTTTAATTTAGTTGGATTATATATAATATATAAATATTGTAATATTCAAAGAGTTTGCTCTTTTTTTTTCCATATATTTTTATTGCTTTTTGATTTCGTTATTTAATTCATTGAATTATTGTGAGATATTGGAATTATGGAAAACAATTGGCCATGAGCATACTGCATAAAAAAAAAAAAAGAAAAATATACATACATGTATATGAATGAAAATTAAAAAAAAAAAATGAATAAAGCAAGCGTGCATTATATATTTGTGCTATTGATAAAATGATGTTTCGATTAAATTATCGAAATACCATATTTTTTGGATTATCTATGTCCATGACTTGGATATATCCATTGTGTATTTCGTAACATATTTATAAATTGCTATGCGAAAAAAAAAAGTCTTTGAAAAAAGAAAAAAATTGTAGCGTCGCGGATCTAGATTGAAGTCTGCGATTATAATATTTATAAAAATAACAACACAAAAGCAGAAGCGATGACAATCAAGAAAACAATATATTACAACAGTAGAATATACAATAGAGCATAGAGAATAAATCAGATAAATAAAATATAAAATAGAGATTGAGGACGAGTTTGGAAATAATGTAGAAATGATGAAATTAAAAAATATAATCCAGGAAAATTGAAGGGAAATAAAACGAAAAAGATAATGAACAATGAAAAAAAAAAATATAAAACAAGGGATGTGAATGTTTGTAATGGGGTGTCAGGCGTTGAAAGAACATAAGAAGCATATATATAGTATACTGACAGTAAAAAAAAAGAGCAGAAATATGAAGAAGACAAAGTAGTTTGAAAGAAGAGAAGAAAATATAGAGAGAGCAAGAGAGGAACGCTTACAGCTTGGTCTGTCGAGCTCTTGCTGTAGGGTACTGGTATCAAACGTTCCTGCAACTCGCCACCTATCACCTTCAAGAGCAAAGGGTAATATAATGGTTACAACAGGGTTGGCATGAGCTAATTGTGATAGAAAAAGATAGTGAGAGAAAAAAAAAACTTTTATAAACCGAAAGCACCACATCCTGTGTTGTTGTACTAAACAAATCGCGATGGGAATTTTATTTTTTAGTTTATTAATTAATCCAAGTTGAATTTTAGCTTGTTATATATAATTTATGCAAATGCAGAAGAAGAAATTAGTGTAATTAATACTCAAGAATATTTAATTTAAAATTTTTTCATCAAGTTATTCCTCGGATTTACCAAGAAAAAAAAAATTTCTGCATGGTTTTTTTCTTGTTGCTGTTAATTATTAATTATATAATGCGCATATATTAATGATAATTTATATTTATATATAAAGCTGGGTGTGAGCGAGCTAAAATTGTTTAAGGAAATAGTGTATTAAAGGTTCGACGTTTGATTGGAAATTTTTGAAAATTGTATCAAATACGCGTCGTATTTAAATGTTAAAATGAATGAATGAGAATAAAAGTTAACAGACAGAATAAAATAAAAGTAAATTATATAATTAAATGAATAAATGAATAAATAATAAAATGACAGGACAATTTATGTTATTATGTATGCAATTAGAAATTTTAGTGCGCGCTGATGAATTAGACAGTATTATATTAATTAGATAATAATATTATCCAAACTATTATACCCGATTAATTGATGTTCAAGGTCCAGTCCCCCGAGTATATACAGCCGCGCACACACATACACTTATAATTTATCTTTAAATATTTATTGTGAGTAAATAAATATATTCTGAATGAAATAAATAAAAATATAATAAATCGCCAATTGCCTGAAGCGAAGCCACCGATGTCGAGAAGAAAACTATACAATAATATTTAATATTTATTTATTTATTTATTTTTTGTTTCAACGATGAAAGCAGTCCCCGAGTTATTATATTATGTATAATAATATTAATGGATAATGAAGTATATGAAATAATTAAATAATACTCAGTGAAATTATTTCGTTGTAGTAGTCGCACTCATTTACGAAATATACATTATATTTTTTATTATTAAATCGCAATTAATAATTGTACGTGATATTGTGATTGATTTCATTAAATTTTTTTTTTTTGTTTATTCAACTTAACTTTGTAATTGTTAATTTAATTTTCGTAATGACTAAAATTATTTTTAGCCATTTGAATTATTAAGTATCAAACTACACTTATAATACATAAACATTTATTTTGTTAGCAATTATAGTCTCCGAAAATAGTAGATTAAAGGGGGAAAGTGTAAATTTACCAGGCCCAGACCAGCCAAGCCCAGTTGACTTGTTGAAATATACATATACACAAATATATGCATCTATTTTTTCCCTCAATTAATTTTTCTTCATAATTGTAAATACGTTTATATTTATTAAAAGATTTTCTTGTCGTTTATTTATTTTTATTTTTAATTTTCGCTTTTCTCGCATTGTAACATTATAATAACGTGTTTTTATATTATTTTAATATTTTCTTTATCTTTTTTTGAATTATAAATTGATAATAGCAATGGCCTAGTTTGTTTTCTAGTTCAACAACAGCCTAACATTATTTCTTGTTGACTTTTTTATTTTTTAATTATTTTCATGTTGATTATTATAAGATAGCAGTATCTTTGTCACAGATGAAAGATGACTGCTCTTCATTTGACTCGCGCATGAACATTAAATGAAATTTAAACGACGAGTGTCGCGACAACCAACAAATTTTTTTGCAACACTTTTTCTTTTTATAACTGGCGCGCGCTCAAAATATAAACTGTGATCTTTTATTATTGCATTTGGCACAGGCGCTTTATTGATAAAAGAGCCGAAAAAAAAAATGTATTTTTTTCTTTCTTGTCTATGGAACTTATGAATGTATGAAATAATTCATACGTGCAAATAAAATTGTATGACAATATTATTTGTATAAGATAAACGCTTGTGAATTTAAGCACATTTAAATTATTTACAGGTATGTATAGATAAATATACAATACGATTGTTTTATTTTTCTTATTAAAGATTTAAAGTGCAGCATAACGCTAAGGAACTAGTACGATAATTGAATTCGTAAAAATATTTTTATTTAGTACCCAGTGCACACAATGTGTGATAAAAAATAACAAAAACGTTCAGCGGCGCTTGTACAATTTAGAGAAAGAATTTATTTTTCTCTCAACTGTGTTAAATAAATATTTAATTCACCCGCTTTTTTTTTTTTTTTCATCTGCAATGAACGCGCTAACGAATTCAATTATCGCTACATTACCTATTTCATTTAATTAAATCATTGCGAATATATCTGTAGATATACATATTTTTTTTTTTTGTACAAGCAAAAAAGAATAACACGAATGTCAGTGTTTGAATTAATGTAATAAACTTGATGTGAAACATGTGTATTAACATTTTTCATGTGAGAGTTATAAGTTATCTTTTTTTTTTATTTATATTTTATAATTATCTCTTTTTTTTTTTACAATTTCAAATGCTTCGGATGTTATATTGCGCTTGTACCACATACATATCATAAAATAATATTTAATAAAATAATTATATTCACGAAACAAATTAAATAAATTAATAAAATTTCATGAATGACAAGAATAAAATTAATATTCAATGCATTTATAAATAATGAATTTCAAATTATAAATAACAAGTAGAAATGAAATTAATGATTGTTAGTGAACAATTGATAATATAAAAATATTTTTACTATTATTCGAAAATTTAAATTAATTTAAGAAGAAAAAAAAAAATATTTTGCATCATCTGAAGCAAATTTATTTATTTTTATTTTTCACAATTTGATTATAGAAATTTTTATTTGTTTATTAATGATAAACACGAAGCAGAAAAGTACTTGAGATTAATAATTACAACATAAACACGCGATAAATTTACATAAAATGTATAGTGGTACTCACGTGTTCACATTTATTTTAATGTTTATGACGCGGGTAATGTTTTCGCACATAAATACATATACATATGTATTTATGCATTAATGTAAATATGCATGTATGTATTTATTAATTCTATACTTTATTTGATAACTCTCGCACATCAATGTAACTCTGGCAGTTTTCAATATTTATAGATTTAAAAATATCGTGAAGTAAAATAATTATTTTTATACATTATACTATCGTAAATTCTTGATTAATAAAAATGGTCAATAATTTTGGCAACGTGCACCTGCGCATAAATATAGTCGCCTTGGTATATTTTTTTATTATTCATATTTTTCACTTTTTGTTATTTATCTCAATGACAAAAATAATATCAGTTATCCAATCAATGGACAAGTCCTGTTCTCAATATAAAACAACCGGTATTGTCAACTGTTATCTCCAGGAAAAATATAAAACAAAAAAGAAAAAAAAAATGGAAAAAATGTTATAAAATAATCCGAATCTGCCGCCATAAAGTCGGAAACTAAATATATATTATTTTTTTTCTTTCTTTTAAACAACAGCAATAAGTACTTTTAATTTTTAATCTCTTTATAATTGATGAGATTTTGTTTATGAGAGAATAAAATAATGACCATGCACCAGAGTTTTAATTGAGAACGTGACGATAAGTTCATTGTAGACACAATATATATGTGTATTTAATTCTGTGTTTAACAATAAAATTGTGTAAAACGCACTCTCCCGAAAATTTATAACAACGTCTTGCTACAAAACATTTTAACACAAAGTGAACTCAATTAATTAATAATATAATATAATAAAAATACAATAAAATAAATGGTAAAAATATCTTACGCTACATAAATTAATTAAATTCAAGATTAATATTGTATATAAGCCTCAAATGTTACATATATACTTATAAATAATATATAAATATACATATATATATGTGATATCAGAGTATAATATACAACATAATCCGATTGATCATAATACAATTGTGATTCGGTAATAAAGTATATGAAATGAATTTAAATAATAATAAAATAATATTATCATAAAAACTAATTACATAAATTGATTATAAATAAATAAAATTAAAATACATAAAGAGAGTGAATAAAATACAGTGAAAGAAATGAATTTATCGTTATTTATAATTGTTAATAGCACGGTATTATTGCTTATGAATAATTGATCTGTATCATCTATATCAGCTGATAATCAGCCACAAGAAAGGGAAAATAAAAATTGTCATTGAAAAATATAAATGAAAAAGGGGCAAAAAAAAAAACAAAATAATGAAAATGGTGAGTATTTTTAAAAATTTTTCAGACAATGTATATTTATAACCATTATCCACATTGAAAGTGAATTATGGATTATTAAAATTCGCGGAAGAATGTTGTAAGTACATCGTTTATGTATGCACAATTGAAATATATAGATAATAATTAATATTAATCTTTGTCTTAACTAATAAATTAATTAATCTGTTAAATTTTCTTCATAGTAAACTTATATAGAACAATTGTATTTGTGTATAAATAATGTTTTGATAATTTATTTATGTGCGTGTGTGTTGCTTCTGTGATTTTGTTTTGTAGGCACAAATTAACACAGATAAAGTTTTAAAATGAATTTTATCGAGTGCATGCCACATGACAATAGTACAATACACAATGATAATAATTATTTTTGTTAATGACACAAAGTATCGAACGATTGAGCGAACTCAAGCACGTTTTTCAAGTACATATCTAAAGATCGCGTAAGATTAAAATTTTTATTTCTTTTCATATAGTAATGAAAAATGAATAAATACAAGATAAAATGTATCTGTTTATTTTTTAAATTAAAAAATTAAAAACAGACACATCTATGGCTATCATCCAAGAAAAGGGTAAGTCACATTTGTGTGATACATTGTTAATTTAATTGGACGATGTAATATATAAAGAGAGAAAAAGAGAGAGAGAGAGAGGGTGGGACACAGTAGCCAAAGAAACCACCAAAGATATAAAGCTGGCTAAAAATATACATGCAAATTGGAAATATATAGTTGTTAAAGTTCAAACTGACGCTACATAGTGTGAATAAATATTAAGTAATGATCAATCGTTGAGATTGAAAATGTATTATAATAAAAGAAGAATAAAATGTTTTCATTAGATGAACGAGAAACGACAAGAGAAAAGGAGCATTTTAATTTTAATTTTGCTCTACTACTTTTATATTGATGCTACAATAACTGTCATTCATTTGCCAATGAATTTTATATAATTTGATAAGTCAAAAGTCATATATTTATTTGAGTTAAGTACTATTTAAAAGAAAAATCGTGCTGGCTTCAATTATTTTCATTTTAATTTCACAAAGACACGCGACTATTAAAAAAAGGAAAAAATAAAATAAATTTATTTCAGTATTTTTCACGATAAATATCATACTCATTCGGGTTATTGTACATCATGATGCCGCCGCGATATTGATTTCTTTTGTTTCTCGACAAATATAAGTACATAAAATAGGAACGTTGAACAAAAAAAAATAAAAAAAATGATACCAAGGAGATAAAATATTTGGAGATTATTTGAATTTACAAGGAGCAAGCGTTTGGATAAAGTTCATCAAAGAAATAACGACAAAGAGGAAATCATGCAAATAATGATTGGTGTATGTGGGTGTTTGTGTGTGTTCAAGTGTTTATATGAGTATAATTGCAATTATATACTAGTCTCATGAACGATTTTAGGTAATTCTGATGGTAGGATTGGATCGCTAGAGCCAGAGGACGGAGAATTAGGTGTGCCGGTGTCCAAATTTTTGTTTGTTGTATAATTTGATGAATTACGATTGTTGTTTGTATGACGATGATTACTATTGTTTGAGGATCCGGAACTAGGTACATTAAGTAGTAGTGGTGATGCTGGACTGTTGATTGACGTTATACGTGAACCCCTGGAGCTTGAATCGTGTTCTTGATCAGCATGATGCTTATTTGTTTTTACATACATAAAATTTGACGGGTCTTCGTCAATGTATGTGAAGTCTGACAGTGGTCTGGGCCCAGTATGACTGCGCGAACTTCGCATACTGTGTAAACTATGGACAGAACGACGCTCCTCCAAATCTTCTAGTGTTGACTTGAATGCTCTGATTACTCGAAGCTGCAAAAATAGGGAAAGGGCGTTCTATAAGGAGGCAAGGAGGCAAAGGTCAGCGATAACACACAAGCGTTGCTGATTTCTTAATATATTTTTTTTTTTTTTTTGCTTAATTCATATTTCACTTTTTCTTTTTATTGCTGAGAAATTTTTACTTTCAACAATTTAAATTATGCAATCATAAAAATTGTTTTGTTTTTCTTTTCTTTTTTCTTTCAACTTTTCTTATGTATACGTCTCCAATTTTATGTTGGTGTTGTATATATAGTTGTTAAAAATAAAGACAAAAAAAAAATGAAATATGAAAATTATTTAATTTACATTGGGGCAAGTGAATGACATATTTAAATACTCACGGAAAAAAATGTAATTCATGTAAATGCCGCGCTGTAATAATATACCCTTGAGGTAGAAATTATTTGCAAGCTACAACGATTGTCACTGTGGCACACACGCACGATAAATTATGGATAAATTTAAATGGGTGGAAAGTTATTTGAAAAAAAAAAAAAAAAAAAAATTAATGAATGAACAAAATAAAAAAATAAATAATTAAAAAAAAATATATAATAATTAGGAGGTTTTAATTGCAATGCAATGAGGAACACTCGCCCAAATTATGCATAATTTTTCACTGGGTACGCAATTTAATTTTTCATCGCTATATACTCAATACGCGTATTTATTTTTATAATAAAATATATATTAATAGTTATCATCCAAGGAGAGATAGTAATAGTTCATCATGAACACAGTTGTAAAATATTTCATAATTCTACATCACTATTATCATATACGTCTCTCCCTGTGACGTAAGCTTATAAATCCGGACCTGATTAATAATTTCCTGTCGCAATTTGTGAAAATGTCGATTTATTTACTGTCGCGAAATCGATTCTCTCCAATTTGATGGAACGAATATGGATGGCCAGCAATGGCCCCATCAATTTCGTAACCAATTATATCTCATCTTCATTAGCAACCATTTAATTGGAGCTTCGGGAAATTTTTTTTGTTTATTTGTTTTAATTCCTTCCTCTCTTGTCGTTAAACTGACTAAATCTCTCTTTATCTTTCTGCTTTATTAATTATTATTTATTTTCTATAATTTTGTTTCATCTTTTTTTTTTTTTGTTACACTAGCAATGGTCCGCGACAGTCCTTAAAAAAAAAAAACCCCGATCAATGTCTCTCCTGCGCCGCATTGCCAGTCTGCAATGCGGATTCCGAATCACTTTATACAGTAGAATATACGTAAGATCAATATGTATAAGAGTCAGATAAAGTCAGAAAGTAACAGAGAGGAGGGACTGTGTAAACATAAATATATCGTTTTACAATAAAAAAATTTTTGAAGTAGCAGCAACAAATAAATTATATACTTTATAATAATTATATATATACATATATATTTATATACATCTATATATATATATTATTGAGATATTGCTTTTTTGGATAAAAAAGTATTTGATACAGAGTCAAAGTGCGAGACATATTTAAAATATACAAAAACATAGATAGAGACAGAAAGAAAATGGAAAATAGAGAAAAGAGTATAAGATGAATATTAAAAATAAATTTTTCACGCCTCGTGCGCTGAGCAAATAAATAAATAAACATTCAGTATCTACGTCACGAAAGCCTCAGCCAGAAAGGATTTTTTTTTTTTTTTTTTTTTTGAAGATATATTTATGAATTTTTGTAATTCATTCAATGAATCGTTGGCGTTTTATTTATTTTTTTATTTTTTTTTTTATTAACATCAGCGCTCGCTGAATAACTATATAACACATAAATGATTGGACGAACGTGCACGCACAGTAATATACACACTCACACACAGCAATAATTTATGTCGGCTTATGTAATAACTTATTATGTATTAGTTTTATTTTAATTTGTATTTTCTATATAGCGTAGGCGAAATTTTCGAAGCGCAAAAACTATTAACATTGCAAAATAAATTGTTGCACACACATAGAGATACACACGCTTTAAGCCTGAAATGTATATACATTCCTAGGTATTTTTGTTTAGTATGTATATTATAACATCGTTATAATATTAATTAATAATTTTGTTTTTTTCCCCCATTCTCATTTTCGAATTTTATGTTTTCATAGTAATTTCTTCAGTATTCTTAATTTTTTTGTTTTTAAACGCTGTAGATTATTAATAAATAAATAACAAATTGCTAAACACGTCAAATCTAATAAATAAATAAAAAGAAATAATGAAAAATAAAATAGACAATTTTTTTAATTGATGAAATGAAAAATTTAGTTTTATAGAAATCACAAAATGACAAGTATTTGTAGAATAAATGAATAAATTTCATCAATGCTCGAGCATTAATTCATCTCGAGCGAGCACTTTCATCAATTTAATTCACAGTATAAAATGAAAAAGAACAAAAATTCTTGTTGTTATATTTTATATAAAAGAATTTTGTTCATTGAAAAATATAGAGCCAGAAAGAAAATTACAAAAAGAGAAAGGCAAAGACAGAAGAATAATATGTATTGTGTATGTAAAAATTCACAAAATGTATTGGAGTATTATAAATAACATGAAAAAATAGATAATTATTTTTTCTCATCTGTTATTTCGAATCAATAAATTGTGTTTCGTTGATTTGTTTAATTTTCTCGTTGTATATGTAATATGATGAAACACAGCACGCAACACACACTTATTAAAACAACTATTCACTACTAAAAATGCGAACGTGTGCGGATGGATATTCATGGTTTAACAGTACAGCAGTTATATTATATTTTGGCATCTTGTTTAAATAATAATTATCCACAGGATAAATCTGACACTCGCTAAACAAATAAATCAATCATGATAATATCATATGAATGTATTATTATCAAAGATAATATCAACTGTAGAATTTTCCATCATTAATTAACAAAAAAAAAAAATTAACAATAATCATTTAATTATTTTTCATCGTAACGATGCACACGGTTTACCATTGAGCAATACCATTAAAAATCCAGTGCCAATCAAAATTCGTGCGACATACGTACCAAGGTCCTAACCATCCAAATATTCTATTCTAATTAACCAATTAATTATTTAATTTTTTTTATTTTCCTTCCTATAATATATAAACGTACATAAAATCATAGATGTTTATTCAATTAAATTCATCACTAATTTCTAATATATATTTCATATTAAATTCCACATAAATATATTTTTTTTTTCCACCTACGGAAATAATTTAATTTAATTTTAATAATCCTAATCTTGGAATAATATTAATAAACCCGGTACGTATGCCGACGATCTTTTCACAACGCCACAACTCAAAACTCATATAAATTGTTAGGATATGCGTGTTCTACGTGAGCTACGTACTTGTTTGTACTCCGACAGGAATAGTTTGGCGGCGGCCGGTAAGACTGCCGCCCTGTTATACCTCGGTCTCCCGAATGGGTTCCGCTGGCTAATAAATCACAAATTATACCATCAGTTTTTTCTTCATACCCGTTTCCCCTGATGTTTGCTTTTAATATTTGCAATATTTCCATTGCCATCGCTAATTATTATTGATTCCTTGGATGGATGTGTCGCTTTACAATATTACAATATATATTTTTTTAATTCATTCTTTTTATTTTTCCTCTAACTGATTATTAGTGTCACTATCTCTGCATTTCAATTGAATGAATAGGTAAAAAAATAAAATTATCACGCAGAAAAAAAAATTAAAATAACAGAGATAGTGCACAAGGTAAATTTTGTTTTTTAAAATTCTTTCTTTCTTTTTTCAATGCAGTGAATTTAAACATCCATTTGTAGCGACTCACGTCTCCAGGAACAGTTGTTATAATCATCAACACACGACCTAGAATTATGTTACGCAGTTGGTTTTAATAAATAGCACACAATATTATTGCAGCACACGCACACATTACACACACATATACACGCATGTACATACAATGTACACTCGCATCATGTCAAAGAGAATTCAACAGCAAATATTTAGTTAATGTGCGTTAGCGCATACGCTTATATTAAAACGTTAATTATAAAATAAAAATTTATATTTTTGTAAATTTTTTTTTTTTATCAAATAAAAATTATATGAATTATAGCAACATCAAACTTTGCATTAACCATTATAGTAGGTTAATTATATTAATTTCAAAGGCATGTAAAATTGATGAAATAAAAAAAATTATATATCTTTAAATTGCTAAGCGAACATTGACTAGATTTTTTTTTTAAATCAAAAATCATATTTTGCCATACAATTGATTGGAAATAAAAAATAAATTAATATATAAATAAATAAATAAATAAACGAAGAGATAAAAAATATATAAACGTAAGCAATAGTTTTATAGGGTGCGTAAAACCCTTTGAAAGTTAAACCCGTTTTATGCGTATCATGCGTCAACGTTTAATTTAATCGTAAAAATTTTATATACCTATTTATAACGCAGATCCGATCCGAGATATAAATTTTTTATAATCACTTTCACGGCAAAGCATTTTGGCAGCCAAATTTTTTTGTTCAATTGACATAATTAAATAAAAAAATTAATTTATGTATAAATAAATAAAATATTTTACATTCTTAATCGGATAATCTATTATTTTATTTGATAAATAATCCTTGATATATTATTAATTCAATGAAAAATATATAAAAATTTAATAATGAATTTTAAAATCGCGATATCAACTGTAAAAATTGGCACATGCCTTGAAAATAAAATGAGCGACGTAGCTAAAAATCGGATTCAAAGAGAATAACATTAATAAAATCTTCTACCTTGAGAGCGACAAATAAAAAAGTGGCATCTAAAAAATCCGTTATCAAACGCCATATTATTCATAAATTCGAAAATAATAATTCATAAAAATTGAATCGTTGGCAAAAAAAAAAAAAAAAATAAATAAATCTCGTAAATATATTAGTCAATAACATAAATGATATTATCAAAATAAATAAATAAACAATAAAAAATTAGCAAACTGAATAAAAAAATAAAATCGAGGCAAACAAAAAAAATATATACTGATTAAAAACGATAAATAAAATCATTTCAGACGTTCAAACAATGCTGACAGTGGTTTTTAAGGGACTAACCATATAGTAATCCTGAGAGGGGGATCTGCCTGTCACAGATACATTCTGCACCAGAGTTCTATTGCTCGTCTGAAAGTAGGTTACACATCCAGTTTTATATATGTATATATTTATATCTTAAATTTATTTTCGTTTTAATAGTGTTCTGTCTCTTTAAACGAGAACAATTTTGCTTTTCATTCGCATTATATAGATTACTTATATGTGGTTTTGCGATAATAACAACCAAGTTATCAACATGTCGTAACTAAATTGTGTACAAATATATCAACACACACATATATATTTTTATAATATATATATACATGTATGTATATGTTTTTAGTATATAAAGTGTAATAAAAGAGACTGAATAAAATAGTTATACATAAAATACAAGAGAATGCCAATGATACTTTTGTTACGGTGTCCGGACATGGTGGCTTCGCATATATGACAGGTCGGTCGATAAATGTTTTCAAACATATAAAACAAAACATATACTGAAATATATATACCAAGTTGCGTTGCCGCCTCTATCCTTCACCATCATCATAATCCTTACAATTAATATTAAATATAAATATTAAAATTTATATGTGTATATAATTTTCCTCATATTATTTATTTGTTTATTATGTTTTGATGTACGTATATTAATTAATCTTAAACTCACTTCAATAATACCTGATCTGTTTAGCTCTTAGCTTACAATCCAATGTTTATACACACAGATTCATTATTAATAACTTCTCATCGTTATAATATTTACATAAGCCGCAGAACCAATTGTCATTTCGTTTACATTCACATTTGTATATAATTCGCACGTTAAATCACTATCAAAAGCTACTACTATATATGTAATATTAAAATAAATTGAGAAAAAAAATCCTTTTGTTATCATGTTTGTGTTTTGCTTGAATTACGAATATTTTTTTTTTTTTTTTTTTTTTCGTTCAATATAAATTATAAAATACAATGTTGCGTGTCATTGTATTTTTTATATTGGTGAATGTGTGATTGGTGAAATTATTTTAATTATACTCATTGGCTGTTTATATATTGAACATCAATGTAGATATTTTAAAAAGTAGAAAAAAAAAAAAAAGATATTGTAGACGTACACAAAAGTTGGCTTCATTATCGGAGTTTCAAGTGAATTGTGTGCTTGCGCAACTCTGCGCGTGTACTATATATTTGTGTGTGTTTATAAATATATTTATATATGAGAAGAGTTTGTTATATCACAGAGAGAGAAAGAGAGAGAAAGAGAGAGAGAGAGAAAAAAAAAGAGGAGAATCGAGAAATACATAGAGAAATGTACAGACAAGTTGTGAGAATAAAAAATAAGAAGATATATATTTAAGAGAGAAAATAAAACAAGTACTCGAGAATATTTCTGTATATTTATATGTATATGCATTTTCTAAGATTAAAGAAGAAATTAAAGATATAAATGAATATATATTACTTTAATGTGAACTCACTCATGAGTTAAGAATTTATATATATTTATATAAATAATTTGAGGACTGCGTGGACCATTTGTATTTAATTAAACCTGACTTGTAAAAGATTACTCGCAATGAAAAAAATTAGACTGTTGAAATGAATAAAATAAAAAACGCATAGAACGAATGTAAAATACCCTTACATTCCGTCGCGAGAATAATTACGTAAAACCTATTTACAAAAACGAACAAATAAATTAACCTTTTATTTAATCATTTTTAAATATAATTCATTTTCTTTTTCTTCTCGTTCATTATATACAATGTTGAATATTTTGGTCTATGATTATCTACAAATTGGACCAGGCTCAAGCACTATTACCGGATGCTACGCGCTACCAGTACGATTATTTACAAAGGGAATATTTACCATTTAACCGATTCTAATATTTTATATATTCGATAATAATATTTTGCTCAGAAATTATTTCTCATTATATATAATTATTGTTGTTTGTCGTTTTTGTTACTGTTTAATCGTTATATTGATGATGATGATGATGGTATAGAAATATTCAAAATGAAATTTGGGGATAATAAATAAAAAAATGATATTTGTAATACAAAATAGATGATCAGTAAATTTTTCTAATTTGTGTATTGCAAGGATAATTGCAGGGATGACAAGTATTATGAATAATCTCGTATATTATTTTATATTATAAAGTGAGATTGGACAATGTATAATAGCACCTTTTGCTTGTGCTATATATCTAAATATATTGACATACGAGGTTAGTTATTGGAACAATTCCCCATTATCGGAAACAAACTAATCACCCTATATTATACTTCATTCTCTGCGGTATTAATTTTTTTTTTATATCTCAAAATTGAGAACTAATGACGATTGGAATAAGAACGATGGTGGGTTTTGTTTTTTGTTTTCTCTTCAATTATATTATTTATATTTATATGTATATAAAACACAACAAAACGTGGGTACGTGCCACTGACCTACAGACAACGTAGCATACAAAACGCAACCTGAATCGTCTTCACGGTCTATCAATGACCCTATAAATATTATTTAATATAATGAATAAATAAACAAGCGGCTGTACAAACAATATTTAATGATTTCAAACCTTTGAGTCAACTCAATAAAAATTATTATTCACTATAGACTCAATGATTATCGATTGATATTGCGCACAGACAAAAGTGATGAAAACTTAAATGAATAAATAAATAAAAACAAAATGAATAGGGACGAACGAATGATAATATGTGTATATTTTTTTAGCTATACTGATCGAATGTGGTTGAACGCGTATTCCCATGTCACCTATAAAATTAATGGAGCGAAGCATCGTTTATTCAGCCCCCGACGTATGTATTTATTTTTTTATTTTTATGCTTTTCTCGAGTGATAATTAATCGGTATTTTTTTTCTTTTTGGTCTCTTATTATCTTGTAATACCGGCTGAATTTTTTTCTTCTTTAATGTAAGTAATCTTTTTTATTCTTTTGTGAGAGGATCTGAGAGTGTTTTGATATTGAGTGGTGATTATGAGAGTGACATGAGGATAGTTACCTGAGTCTGTAGCCGGGTTAGACCACGGATCCATAGAATTTGTCCTGCGCGCGGCTTTTTATCCGAGTCTGGGTCGAATTTCTCGTCTCCTAGATTGATAGCACCGATATCATCTGGCTGGCCGCGGCCCCATCTGTTTTTGAAAAACATTAAACCAGTTCTTCATAACTCGGTCCCTGTGTTAGAGCAATTTTTGTTTTTGTTTTTTTTAATCTTTATTTTTTTTTTTTTTTATGTATTTTGACATTTTCGAATTTGTTCGTAGCCGGCTCCTCGACGTACTGCACTCAAATTTCCGATCCCCCTTCGTTTCTCTCAAATTTAAAGGTAAAATTATTCGCATTATGCATCGATTAATTATTATATATAGGCGTATTTAAATTGTTATGTCACAGAGAAGAATTATTAATGACAGCGAGAGTAAGAGATAAAGTTTTGATAGAAGAAAAATGATAGACCAAAAGAATTCAGAAAGAATAGATAGAGAATAATATTAAGATAGTAAGCGTTATAAGGATTAGTAAATAGATGAAAAATTTTATTATATGTATAATTAGCGAACGAACTAAAAGAACAATTAGAGAATAGAAAAGAAAAATATGATATACATATAATATATATTAATTAGTAGTCAATATAATTGTGTTCGGACGTTTTATAAAATGTGGAATTGTTTCATTTACAAATGATTAGTGAATGAATGAATGAATGAATAAATGAAACAGGTAAATATCAGTGTATAAATGCAATTGTTGATAAATGATATTACTAGAGAATTTTAATTATTTGTAAACGAATGTTTCATTTGACGTCACCGAAAATTGATTTATGTATGTACATATATCATTAGTGTGTTAATAATGTGTAGCATTATATAATTAGTTAATAGATAAAACAATATTGACTATATTAGTCGAATTTTCGTTAACAATTGATATAAATATTTACATGCGTTTAGTTTTTTTATAACTACTATTTGTTAATACAATATAATATAATCGAATATATATATATATATAATTTGATTCGCAAGCGTAAAAAATAATTTTTATATATAGCGTCAACTACAATGTTATTATAATTTTTTTTTCTCGCACCTTATTTGTTACTATTAGCTGATGAAATATTTCGATGTACGGTTTGACGTGACGTCATTATATTTTTTGTTGATAAATATTATTAGTTAATGCACAAAAATAAAATGCATTCGTAATTCTGTGCGTCGCATTTTGTTAATATTAAACAATTTAAGTTATTCAGATCCTTTTCTTTTAATATATTAGTTGGAAAAAAAAAAAAGAAAAAAAAAACTATGCTTTGTATTAACTAGTCGCAATTTGTCCATCAACCATACATTTCAATTTTGATTTTTATTTTAAAAGTACTTGAAATCTGCTTAAAAATTAAAATGACTATAAAACATTACGAAAGGGATTTAAAAAAAAAAAATAGGTGAATCATAAACTATAGAAAAATATCCATAGTAGCAACAGATAAACGAGATTTCAACTAATAGAATAAAAACTTTTACCGATATATTACTCTTTTTTTCGAGGATGACAGATTAATCCCTCGTCGAAGTCGAACATTAATATGTTTTTTTTTTAGATTTGGATTAGTTGAAATGGAAATTAAAAGTTGTAAGAAGTATAATGATTATTAAATAAAAATAAATTAAAATATATGTGAAAGGGAAAAATCAGAAAGAAAAAAAAATTAAAAAAGTGGAAAAAGAAGGATGAGAAGGAAAAGATGCGCATGGGAGTGGAGAAGGGAGTGGAACACAAGCTGACTTTCACCCGAATCAATAAGTGAGATTCGGTGAATGGTGGATTTATCCAGCACATCGTGTTCGCTAAAATACCTTGAATTATTCGGTTTTCACTAGAAAAAGCAGCTATGACCGTGTTAATAATATTGCGATATCAATAACCGTTTTGTTTCATTAACAATTTTAAATTTAATGTATACAATATACAAAGAAGATAATTATTATAATTATTATTCTTCTTCTTTTATTTTGTATATGAATTTCAACGTATTAGCGCTGTATATTCAGAAATACAATTAAGATATGATGTCGCTCTTATTAGAATCATACAAACAAGTACGTAGATAAAGCTGGTAATTAATTTTTATTTTACGTCAACGACGGTTGTACGCATGCAACATCCAGTGTTAACCAAAACATTCAGGCATTAAGGACAAGAGGAATAGGAATTAATTCTAAACAATTTTGTTTTGACAGTACAATAGAGGATTCGTGTTTGTATAATATACGTAAAAAAAAAAAAAACAAAAAAACAAAAAACCCTCGTTATTTTTTCAAAGCAAAATTATCAAGATTTTATTAATACAATAAAGATAAAAAAAAATAAATAGATAAAGAGAATGAACAATGATTAAAAGAAAAAAACACAGTCGTTAATTATCACTAAACCCAATTTGGGTTGATTATTTTTATCAGCGGTGTTTAAAATTAATATGCTAGCATGCAAAGGCTCACTACCACGTACTAAAAGGGGGATACGAACGCTATGAGTGACTAATTATCGTGGCTAGACATTTATACGAACAATTTATAAATAAAAAAATGACATAAAATTGATAATAACAATTATATTGTTTTTTTTTTTTTTTTTTGGCACTATGCTGATTTGCCGGTAATTTAATCTACTCATTTTGAAAAATCAATGTTTTATGTACAATGTTGGCGAATTTCCAGGTTTTAATTTTATTTAAATTTGATGAAAAAAAATGCAAGAACGTTCTCAATGCTAAGTGAATATTTTTGTGTGAACTATTATTGTATGAGTGAATGGGAACGCTCATACAAATTCTTCAATCAAATTTAATACTTATTTCATTAATTATTGATATTTGAATATCAATAATAAATTTGATTTCTATAATGCAAATTTAGCGCCACCTGCAATTGTAATTAGGCAAACTAATGATATTTATTGTATAATTTTATACTTACGAAAGAATCTTGGGAATCTTGCGTGTGGGAACAGTCGTGACTAACTGGCCCCACACCAGCGTACCAAATCCGAAGAATATACACCACATCCATTGCTCAAGTGTAAGAGCTTTTGTGCTGAATGCCATTTTACCATATTGAATGATAACAATCTATATGAAAAGACAAAGAAGAAAAAAATTTGATGATAATATAAAATAAAATACTGTTGTAGAATAATATATTTTTTTTTTCATTGTACATATTAATCTGTAATTGAATAGATAAAACTAAATAAATAAATAAAAAGTACCCACTTGGGATAAGCACGTTCCAATCCAAATTGAATAGAAGATAGGATTGGTAAATATTCCCTGGAAGACATTACGTTGACCGTGAATTTTTCTCGCATTAAATTCGTTGAATAGGGTCATCATGACAAAAGTATTGAATATAACGGTAAAATGTTGAGTGGGTCCACCACCTGCTTCTGCAACACCCCGACCGCTCGGGATGTCAAGCATTTTATCACCTAATTAGAGAGATAAAAAAAAAAGAAAGAAAAAAACGAAGAAAATATTGCACGATCAATAACAAATTATTAACTGAATAAATATATATAAATAAAAAAAAAAAAAAAAGGACGAAGAAAATGGTATAAAGTAAAAATTATATATTTTTTCTTGATTAAATATAAAAAAAATTTACTCACCGACGAAGAGAAGCATAAAAATAACTGCCAACTGATAAATGCCCTGACCCAGGATATTTTTCATCATTGTCCTGGATATAAGTGGTTTCGTACGGCCATAAGGCTTGCGAAGTAATAAATCTGGTGTAGGTAATTCAGTAGCCAATGCGAGAGAAGCTAATGTGTCCATAATTAAATTAACCCACAACATTTGCACTGCTTTTAATGGAGAATCTTGTACGGCGCACGCACCAATGAACGCCACAATAACAGCAACAATATTTACAGTCAATTGAAACTGTAAAAATTTAGCTATGCTGTCATAAACATTTCTACCCCACATTACAGCTTTTACAATTGACGAAAAATTATCATCAGTGAGAATAATATCGGAAGCTTCTTTTGCAACATCAGTACCAGCAATTCCCATTGCGAATCCAACATCAGCTTTTTTCAATGCCGGACCATCATTCGTACCGTCACCAGTAACAGCAACAACTTCACGTGCTACAGATACTTTACTGTCAATCATACCCTTAACCAATGTATATTTATCAGTTGGTGATGATCTTGCCAATACCCTCAATTTTGGCCATACTTTATCGAGCAAATGCTGTTGAACTTCACCTTGATTATCACGAATTCGTTTATTAAATTCTTTACCCTCCAAAATGAGAAAATCTTCATTTGGCTTTATTATACCGCACTTAAGTGCAATTGACCTTGCAGTATTGATATTGTCCCCAGTCACCATTCGCACGGTGATACCAGCTTTTTGACATTTTTTTATCGCGTCCGGCACTTCTGGACGTACTGGATCTTCAATGCCAACAATTCCCAAACATGTAAGATTATTCACAATATTTTCTTCGTCTTCCCAATTTGGGTCGCCGTCACAGTGTACTTGATTTATTTCGGCCTTGCCAGGAACAAAATCACGGTATGCAATAGAAATCGTACGTAAACCATCACATGCCATTGGTTCAATAACATTTTTCACCAATCTCTCTTGCATTTCTCTAGTAAACTTTTCCAGATGTCCATCACGACCGTATATAAAGGCACATCTGTGAAAATGAATTTAAAAATAAGATATATCAATTATGAGTATGAAATAATTAAAAATTGAAAAATAAACAGAAAATATCATGTAATGAAATATTTAAAATTACTTCTTCATGATGATCTCGGAAGCACCCTTGGTGAAGAGTCTGTAGCCACCACCCGATCTTGGAACCACCGTGGACATGCTTTTTCTAACACTGTTGAACGTGTATACACGCGTGAACGTTTCCTCTGGCTGGTCATCTCGTACTGTTTGATAATTTTGGCCAAGGGCCAATACAAATCCAAGTAAGGCACATTCGGTTTTGTTGCCAACCTGCATTGGCAGTTCGGTAGGGTCTTGCGATTGCATAATTCTAGATGTATACGCCGAGTTAATTGAGATACCATGAATAAGAAGACTTCCAACATGACTTGGTATATCCGAAAATGGTGGTGTTGTTTTACACAATTTTTCGCAAACATAAGACTGAACAACTGTCATACGATTTGTCGTAAGTGTTCCAGTTTTGTCAGAACAAATAGCCGTTGCATTACCCATTGTTTCGCATGCATCTAAATGTCGCACCAAATTGTTGTCCTTCATCATTTTCTATATGTTAAATAAACAGAAAAAAATAATTGAAATAAAATATCAATTGACATTTATTCAAATCATATTATTAAATATATAATTTATTTATTTATTAATTACCTTGACTGAATAAGCAAGTGACAATGTAACGGCTAGAGGAAGACCTTCTGGTACAGCGACTACAAGTACCGTTACACCAATAATCAAGTGTCGCACCAAAGTTCGGGCATAGTAACTTTTCCATGGCAAACCCTGGATAACGAATGTCGATACGGAGAATCGAATGACAAGAATAATAACAGTGATTACTGCAATCGTTGATCCAGCATAACCAATTTGAATCGCAAGTTTCGTTAATTTTGCTTGCAATACACTTTTTTCTTTTTTGTTTTCGTGACCACTGGAACCTCCACCGTTTGCTGGTGCTTGATGATTTTCTGCACCACCACCGTCATGTTGTTTCACACTTCCACCACTTGCCACATGACTGTTACCAGTAATTTCACTAGCTTCGTCACCTTTAGTATTTTTTTTTTTCCAAATTCAACAATTATTTAATATTAGTTTTATTCATTCAATTTATAAAATAAATTTTTTTATTCAAAGTTTCCACATCATTTTCTTTATGTTTGTTTCTAATAAATTATTAAATTACATATAATTTTTTGTTTTGTTTACATTAAATCTATTTGCAAAAAGTTTAGAGATTTAACAGAATGTAAAATTCAATAATAATGATAGCAGAAACTTTGAACACTTTATGATTATACATTTATTCATCATTTTAATATCATTAAATAAATTTACAAACGCGAATAATAAAAAAAGAATAGAAGTTTTGAATTAGTAACACGGATATTTTTTTTTTTTTTTTCAAAGTATTAGCTAAATCAAAAATAAAAAAACGAACAATGTTATTGAGGGTACACAACTTTAAACTAATCACTATACAATATATATGTACTCCATCATCTATGGCAAACCAGGGATTCCACTCATCTAATGCAAAGGGTTGACAAAAAGATAATATTCAAGATATTATGTGCAAACAGAAATGAAAATTACATGTATATAATGTGTAATAAATGCCGTGATTGTAGTACACACTCAACAGTTGAATTATAAAGGGAAAATCCACAAAATTAATGCAAATAAATCATTGATGGAGTATTAACATTTTTTGACTATGCAAATAGTATTAAGGGTGGAAATGAGATATCGAAAAGTGAAATCTGTATAGTGTAATTCAGGGTATTTATCGGAAATATAATATTTATGTAGTATTCAGATACTTTTTCGAAGAAAAAAAAAATAATAATAAATAAATGAATAATTATTTGTATATAAAGATTGTATAAAAAGTAAATTTGGTAAAATAATTTCCCATATGAAAAAATAGAATGTATTTTTAATCACCTGGAAGGGACTTCTTCTTCCGCTGCTTTTTAGCTTCTAAATGACAAAAACGCATGCAAAAAAAAAATTGATTAGCAAATTTTCTTCATCTCTTCAATCATCTGACTTGATGTATCAATAATGTATCTTAATTTCTCGTTTTATTACATTTTTCATCTGTGAAGGACCGACAATGAACATCAATGGTTAATGAAATCGTGATATAGCAATAGATAAAATGTATACACAGAAAAATATTTTTTTAATCCGGTGAAAAAAACGAATTTTACGAATTGAAAATTTCGAGAATATATTTGTGAGTGTACGAAATGTTTTTTTTTTTTGTCACTATGAAATTTATAGGATCAGGCAGAAAAGCCAGAGAGGATATTAATTCATATTATTATGTCATGTATATTCATAGAATACTATATAAAAAAAAAAAATTAAAAAAAAATTCACTAGTATGTCGGACAGACAAAAATGCATTTAGAATAAATGCAAAAAATTTTTTTTCATGTTGTGTATTGAGATATTAGTTCAATTGGATTTTGAGAGAGCAAATTGATAGGAAACAGGCAATAAGTTTGTAACTTTTTTTCTGTCTCTTTATAAAATCGCTAGTGAGATAAATGCAAAACATGCTTATATTATTTATGCCTAAATTCAGAGCTTCTTATAAACTCCTCATATATATACATAAAGAGATATGTATATATGTATATATATATTACATTGAGATAGAAAACCATGCGTCCATTGGTTGGTCCACACTTGATTCAAAAAAGTTCTGGAATTTTCATGCCATAATATTTGCATCCCCGCTACTTCTTTTTTATTTCATTATGTCACAAGACAAAAAAATTATATGTGTATTTATATTGTCTTTTATCATTGGTGTGAAACAACAAACAAAACAAAAATATAAAAAGGATAATAATCAACATTATTATGAATTAATAAAAAAATAAATAAAATAAATGATCGCGAGAAGTAGCGAGCGAAAAAATAGGCAAACCTGATTATAATTAACAATAATAATATATAAAATATAATTACCATCTGTTACAAAGTTCATACCTTTTTTCATCTTCTTAATTTCCTGCTGCTGTTCGTCCACAGCAGCGCCTAACAACGTAAAGATAATACCAGCTTGCGAATGAGCACCGACAGCAGTCACTAACATTTTTCCTGAACCCTCCATCACGTGTGTACCTTTTATGTTTATTAAACAATAGATTGTATATAGAAATGAATCAATGAAGTGAATGTATTATTTAAATTAAAATGAGAAGAAAATATTGGAGTTATTAAAAAATAATATGTACCAGATAGCACCATGGGATCAAATGCTTCTCCTTTTTTTACATGGTCCGATTCGCCAGTTAAACTCGATTCATCAACCTTGAGATCGTTACTCTGGATAAGAATACCGTCAGCCGGCAACAAATCTCCATATTTAACCTGAATGAATGAATGAATTAATTAATTATTGATTACAAAAAAAAAAAAAAAAAAAAGAAATGAATTGAATTAAAAATATTCAAAATTCATATGAATATATAATTGCATTATGTAAATATAAATTTGCATTATACCTGACAAATATCACCGACAACGATATCCGATACATTTATTTGTTTCACTTCAGTTTGTCGTATGACTGAAAATTTATGTTCGCCTTCTATCCTATTTTGCAATCCACGAAATTGTCTTTCTTTTGAGTAATCATTGAATGCTGTGACTATTACAACGACAATTACTGAAATTAAAATGGCAAGACCCTCGATCCAACCATATTTTGTTTCATCTTCATCAATGTGCCCTCCTGCCTCTGTGCAATAAAAAAAAAAATTCATTTATTTTCAATTAAAATATTTAAAAAATAATTTAAATTACTTTATAGCCATTTTATAATTACGTACCCTCTGGCTCTGATGAATCTGCTGGTTGATAGAAGCTAAGACCTAATGAAACCAATGCAGCTATTTCGAGAATGATTAAAGTAACATCTTGAAGTGCTTCCCACACTAATTGTAAAAAGGTTTTTGGTGGTTTTGGAGGTATCACATTGGAACCAAATGCTTCTCGCCTGTGTTGTATATCCGCTGCTGATCCGCTGAGTCCTTTAAATGGCAAGTATGAAAAAAAGCAAAAGAACATAATTAATATCATACGAATTAATATCTTAAATCTTATTTATTATTTTTTTTTTTTTTACGTCTCTTGTCCTACATATGAACATACCATCGCTCGGTGAAGTATATAATTTTTTACATATCTCTTGGACACCACCAAGAGCATTAATTTTGTTGACACCCTCTCGTCCTCGATGTTCCATAAGCTCACGAAGTTGTTTGAGTGAGACGCCATATTGGGCTGGCCGCCCGTCTACTGTCGCCATATCTTCTCTGCTTTTCCCGGTTGGTTTTTGCCAACTCTACTTTGATACTCTAAGCCAAGGACCCAGGTTATTTTCTTTACACACTCTTGAGCCGTTAAAGGTCAGAGGTCCACCGGCTATAACAATAAAACAAAATAAATATAATTCTTTATTTATCATCATTTTTTTTTTCTGTGTATTACAGAAATAAGAAACACTTAGTAATTATATTGATATCAAAAAATAATCATTCCATATCTCCAGCACCATTATACTTGTGAAGATAAAAATAAAGACGCAGCCTATTATATTAAAACGATTTTAATTATAAAAATAACAATAACCTATTGATTATAATTGTTTTGTGGCTACAATGTCAAATATTATATGACCAATTTCTAAATTAAAACTATACGGGAAAGAAAAAAAAAATGAGAAATTAACGACCATGTTCATCATTCCCACGTCGATATCACAATAAGAGGTTATGTTCATTTAATATTCTATTCCAAAATGCATTACACCACTTTATCATCGCGTCACGACTGTCTATTAAAATAATTTCGTTGTAAATTATTTAATAAAATAATAACAAAAATTATAACATGATATTTTGTATGAGAATAATATTAAATTGGCCGGTTTAAAGTATGCACACAATTACGACAATGCAATGTGTCTCATCAACCCGGTCATACATCTACACATTTTAAACTCATATGATGTTCTATTTTTTATTTCTCTTCCAATCCATTTTATCATCTCACAATACTTCAAGCTTTATTCCCTCATAATTATCTCGTCAATAAGTAAAAAAAAAAAACATATATATCAAACAATCCATTAAACAAAATATATTCACAAACTTTAATTCATTTAAATTATTACCATTATAAATCTAAGTAATATATAGAATCAATAATACAATTACCAAGTATAACTTCCGTATAAATAGTAAAATAAAAGTGTCACACCTCAAGCCTAAACTGATATAAATGTGTATATGATATGTATGAACACACTACCTAACAAATGTGATTCACATAAATGCACATGGAATATCGGCATATCCCGTTGTTGACCACACTTTTATTCCCTGGTACATAAACACTCATTATATACATATAAACTCACACTAAGCCTCTATTGGAATGCATTGGTATTAGTGAGAGTAATAAATAGAACTAGTATTGCCATCTGGTTGAGCGGTTTTGAACAACATTACACACTTGAAATCAAAATAATTCAATTATGTCATGGAAAATAAAAAAAAAAATAAAAAGAAGTATTTATTTTATTTTTTTGTAGTTTCTATTTTAATTTTTCAAATTAAACCATCGATTTAATGATTATTTGTTTTTTTTTTCCTGGTACATGACGTTATCCATGCGTCATAGACATTGAAATAAATAATTTATAATACATGTCGTTGAGTATATTAATGTGATTATTGTGACGCATAAGTGTTGAGTAAATTTAATCGGTGATATGTGGGGATATATGATGTTTAGAGTACTGACGGTGAATATTGAATGTGGATTATAGTCCTGAATTAATATGCAAACGATAGATGAAAGTTAAAGTTGGAATAAGAGAGAAAAAATTAAATAATTGATGGATGAAATATAGTGAGTTGGGGTTGCTCATCGATGACAAACATTTTATAAAGTATTCCAAGGATAGGATTTGCATACTTTTTTTTATTCTTTATACTCCATGACGTCATTTTCATTCATAATTCTATTTGAAAATTTCATTGAACATTTACTAAGTAGTATAGATATAAATGCCCTTCAAATTCCAATTAATTTAACTCTATATATATATTATATAATATTTATTTATATAATATATATAAACATCCAGATATATTGTTGAATATTATATAAAAGTCTTGTAATTATTATATATTTATGAGAATGATTATGTGGTAAGTGATGTCATTTGTAAATGAGAACATTCGATAAATGTAAGTGCAAAAATTACCAGTGATTCAATATTAATTCTGTTGATTGGCACATTGACATTATTATACACAAAATTGCGATAAAAAGACTTAACTATCATAAAGATTTATCTTTACATCGGTAAGAAATAATTTAAGATTGGGAGATATGACAATTAATTGAGTTGAACAGGTGAATTTTATCATAATTAAATTGGGCCAATTTACAATTAAAATTTAATATTCAAAAGAATAAAAAATATTAAATATAAAAATAATGAAAGGGAATAAAAAATTATGATAAAGAAGAATATAATGATTTTTCATTGTAATAAATTTTTTTATAAAGTAATTGGAATAAAAGAGAAGCAAATGGTGAATTAAAAACAGTGTTTAACTGATAAAATTCACAAAATAAACCTCTTCAAATGTTGTATTGAGCTGAAAATAGATTGGCTGCGTGATTTTATAACATATCTTTAAATATATTCCCATATCTATACTGAACTAACATTCCAAACCCATATATATTCAATGTTTCAGCCATTTTAGCTTCTACCAATAGATATGAAAGAACTGACGTAAGTTCTTATGCGACATTTATCCTCAGACTTGTATCGTTATCTTGAAAATCCCCCTAGACTTGACATTTAATCATCAAAAGATTTATCGCAAGTGATAATATACAATGAAAGATGAATTATTTTATTTTTGTTATCTCACATACGCATTTTAATTTGTATATCCATTTAAATAAAAATTATTATTTAATATTTTATTTTACAATTAATATCAGACATTTTCACTCTTTCATACTCTGCATAAATTGCATACACACTTGCACATATAATCAAACATATTTATCTAGATATTTGTATTGATAGAATTAAATTGAATTAGTGAATTAGTAAATAGTATAAATGTTATATAGAAATGTATGTATCATGTGCAATGTGAATAGGGCTTCTGGCACTGTACTCAACAGCGGTATTCTTCAATAAGCACAATGACACTCGCGAATTGAATATATAACAGATGAATAAAGATATAGAAATATATAACGATAAGTATAGTAATAAGAGGTAATAAGTTATAAATGAGAAGTAATGTACGCATAATGATAATATAAAATAGTTTAAATGTTTGAATGTGTGTTTAGAATTATTGCCAGTTGTACAATAGGATAAAGGCACCGATATAAATTTAATGTTTAAATTACGATGTTAAACGAGATTGAATGTTTAAAATGAACTACACACTAATACATATACATATTATAAAATAAAAATCAACGACGATTAAATGCATCAGGTCAATCGAATTATGGTATAATAAATTTTTATAATTTAATATTAATCATCACATGAATGGTATATATACTTTGAATTAAAATATATATTTGATATTATGTCAATATTTCAATAATTATTTATGTAATATATATATATACTTGTGCATGAATTTTATTTTTTTTTATAATGTCACTTGTGAATTATTAAATGTTACAAACTGTATATTAAAATTAGTTGGCAGACAAAGTGAATGAGGTCATTGCGGATTCCATTCATGTAGCAAAATGAGATTCATTTGTGTGAAATAACGTATGGAAATAGTTCTGTGTGACAGTTCATTACAATGCATCAACTATATACAGATATATATTTGGAGATATGCGTATGTGTAGTTTTTATTTTCAGGAGTTTTAGATCAAGTATACTTTAGAGAATTTTACAACTCTGCGAGCTTTGTTACCAATTATACATTGATGATAATAGAAAAATCGAGGGCTAGTGTGAACTACCGTTAGAAATTGATGTTTTCTCTCTTGGATAATGAGTGAGAGATGTGTGAAAAAATAGCGAAAAAAATAAATAAATAAATAAAATAAAATAAAAAGAAATATACGAGAGTCGCCGCTTCTCTTTTTTCGCATCCTCTCGTCACTTTTTTCTCTTATCATCTGTCAGTGATAATAGTAAAACAGCGAATTAATCAGTATAACTCAAATATATGTATATATATATCGATACAGATAAGAAAGAACGCAAATAATTCATCAAGTCAAATTGCTTTGACGTCAATTGTGCCAACGTGTACTGCGTGGAATAACAACATGACTATAAAAGTTTTTTTTTTTTACCACAATTAGGTGATGTTGAGATAAATTTATATTTTAAGGTGAATAAATAAAAAAATTCCTATACTTTCAGGGTCATTATTGAAAGAGTAAAATTATTAATAACAAAAAAAAAAAATAATGAATTGAAAATTTGATTTAATCTTTAACTTAAATTTAATTATCGATTATTTTTTTTCAGTAGGGTTCATATATATTTACTTAAATATCTACACAGTATTTTCATTGTATAGTTAAAATAAATGTATATTTATAACACGAAATTATCGATCCAACCTTCAAAGCTATTACAAAAAAAAAAAAAATTGATAAAATAAAAGAACAAATTAATAATTTTTTTTATATGCTCGTAAAATATCGATGATGACATAGAATATAAATTGTATTTGGTGGGAACTCTCTCGCCCTTTATATTCTCGCGACGAATTTGGGTAGCGAGTCATGTTTCACGCGAGAAGTATAAGAAGAAAACGAAGAAGAAGAAGAAGAAGTATTAGAAGAGGAAGAAAATGCCGACGGCGTGTGTTCCCGGACGAGCAAAAGCATATCATTCTGTCGCACTCTATATACTACCAGTGTCTCGAGGTCTGGTGTATAGTGTACTCTGGCTAGCTAACTGGCTGGTACTCCCGAAATAATGTTTAAATACACGACGCGTGTGTGCCGAAGAAAAACGCGTCGGCCCAGGCAACAGCCGCGTATCCGAAGTTATCCGTGACTACTCGGTACGATAGCGACGTTTCATTACATAATAATTCCACCATTCTTCCACTAAAATCCTCAGCCGAGTTGTATTTTAATTAAAAAAATAAATAAATCAATAAATAAAACAAATAAAAAAATACGCGAATTAAAATAAAGCATTAAAAAAATATTAAATTCAAAGTGCTAACATTAGATAAAAAAAAAAAAATTTATAATATTCACATAGACATAAATAATTGAGAATCGACTGTGAGATTAATGATGATGTAGTTGTATAGTAGTAGTAGTAGTAGTAGTAGTATATACATATACATGTATACAAATTTGTATACGAGAATGAGAGAGATAAATAAAAGAGAGAAAGAGAGTGAAACGTGTGCGTTGGAGGGGCAGAAAAAGCTCGGAGTATACTCACTCTGGCGTTTGTCGCGCGAGGCGTGTCCCGTGCTATGTGTTTTAGCTCGGTGGTCACGAAAAGAGAGGCCAGAAAATATAATTCCGATGTGACATACGTCTGCCGATCCGCGCGCGGCTATATGCCGCTGCCACTCTACCTTTCGATGTGCACTAAAAATAAAATCGGCTCTTGTATATAGCTGCCTTTCCACATTACCCCTCTTGTAAATGTGAGAGTGTATATATATGCTTGCCTCACATCTCTATCTTGCATGCAATGTTACACTCACATATATACTCACATACACGTAATACACATATACACAAGCTTGTTTGCTTACTGCTCTTTTTATCCCTCTGTGTGTTAATGTGAACACCAAAGCGAGAGAATATTTATATTCACATAGATGTATTATAATTTATGTATTATTATTTTATTATTTTTCTTTTTTAATTATTATTAAATATTATTATATATACTAATATCACTAAACACATTAACACGAAGCTTTCACAAACGCTAACTTTTCGTTCTTCTCCACCTTAATCGCGCTTCTTCTTTCTTTTCTTTCTTTGCCACTGCCAACACCACGGCCTCACCCTCTTCTTCCACCGTCCCTTTAACGCCCTCACGTTTTATATCGTGACCGACACATTTATCCACGATTTCGGTATACACTCGCGACACAATTATTATCAACTAGCTGATGTTTTCCACTGCAGTATCGCAACCATATACGAATAAGACTCGCGTACTCTGCAGCTGCCGGCCGGAATGACGGAGCGATTTCACTGAGAGAGAGTATAAGAGAGGTTTTAGGGTATTCCCGGATCGCAGCACTTGTATCGCACTTCTCTTCTGTTCCCTCACTCGTATCACTAGTCGTATAACCCGTGAGGAAAATTCATACAGGCATATGTAAGCGCCACAATGCGGTTATAACAACGTACTTTATCAATATAATCAAATTGTATTTTATTTTTTTTAATTAAATTTTCTCAATGTTAATAAAAGTGAAATTCAAATATAATTTAATTTTTTTTTTGTATTTGGTAGGTATAAATATGATTGTTTATTCATCACTATTTAAATGTCACGTCGAAAGCACATTTTTCTATTTTGTTTCCCTCCACACATGATTTATTTTTTCTTTTTCAATTATTTATTTTATTATTTCATTTCAACAATCACACAGAAATATTATAAATATATATATATACATGTGTGTTTATGTATAATACATATATCACTTTATCAATATTATTTTTTCTATATAATGAAAACAACTTCCACAATCTTCAATTTCACTATTTCACTGATTTATATTTTTTCATATATAATGCTCCACATTCACGTAATTCGACTCCAATTTAAACCTTGATATTCTTCCCTCTATCTCTCTTGAAATCACTCTCAAAAGTCGATGCCAGACTTGATTCTTTTCCCTTCTCTTATATTACTATTATATCCCCAAAGATATCATCCATATATATTTTCTTATTTCAATATTTTTCTGGCCCCATTATTCTACATTATTTTATTGAATGAATAAAATTAATCATGTCTCTGTATATTTAAAATAATATTTGAGATTTAATTTTATTATTCGGGCGATGGAGGTGAACGAGGTTGACAGAGACAGGTGGATGCTGATGCGGATGATGGCGAGGTCGTTGATGCCTTGACGTAAACGGTGAATGCGACACTGTTATACGGCCTCCGATTATCACCGACTGCCTCCCACTGTCTCCGATGAACTGACGTTGGTTAGGCACTTGGTATATGGCATAGCTCTATGCCAAAAGGGAAAGAGGGAGAAAGAGAAAAAGATTGAAAGAGAGAGAGAGAGAGAAAAGGCTGGGGCTCGCGCGCATGCGCTTTGTATGCGCCCTTGTACCACCCTCGCGGCTAAACGAGACAAGCTCTCCTTTTTCCACTCGCAGAGCTTTTCATTCCTTTTCTTTCTATATCTTTTTTTTTTTTTTTGCTTTATATAAAAAATTTTTTTTTCACTTTTCTCTCTCGTTCATTATATACATAGTGTACTATATTTATATATAGTACATGGGCTCATTCTAATATACAATATTTCCCCGCAAAAATTTTTTTTATCTTCTTTGGCCACAAGTCAAATTTTCCACCTTAATATTTTTCTTTTAATTTACTTTTTATTTTCTCTCTGTAAATTCTCATCTTTTTCTATTCTTAATATTTATAATATTTATATATTTATTAGTTACGTATGTATGTACACACGTCATCACATTGATGTCACAAGGTTTATTTTATTTCTTTTATTGTATTTCATTAGATTATTTTTTTTTTTTTCTACTCTTGGAATTTCATCAAACTTGTTGGGAACTAGACGTTTTAATTATGTTTAATCATACACACACGCACACACACACACACATATATACATGCACCTATGTATACGCATATGTAAGTTGAGTGAGAAAAATATTTTCTGAACTAAACGACGAGAATAATTTATTATAGAACGTGGCGTCATAAAGCTGAGTGTGAAGTGTATGAATATATAGTAAGTGCATAATTTTTCCTTTTATTTTACGTTGACGAATAATATTATTGGTATATATATATATAAAATACACATAAGCAGTGGTGCATTTATGTGCTTATTTTCAAAGTTTTAGTGAATAGAAATCTCGCAATAGTGAGTTCAACTACGAATAGCAATCAGAACTATTATTTATTGCTGTTTCCCCAATGGTCGGACGGTTTTATGGACATGACGAGACAGGATCGAGTGAAGTGACTCAACCCAGAAATTGAAAGACTCTGTTGATATATATCTAGACACATATTAGTTTATATAAGTGTATATATGCTAGTAGTATACTAGTATACTGGGTCAACCAGTGGGTATATCTAGGGAGATACTTTTATTCTTGTTGGCTTTCATGTTGAGTGCCACTACACAATCATTATTTGATCATTTTCACTTGTTAGTAAATTGCCAGGTAAATATGGATTATGTTTTCAAGTATTCATTGTGTGTGTGTGTGTGTTGTGTCACGTTAGTGAAGATAAACAAATATAATGATATACTTTTAAAAAGGAGAACATTAAAGTTCTGTAATAATAAAGAAATGATAAAAAATAAATAAACTTGTCGTGGAAAATTGAGATTGATATATAAAAATCAATATTAAAGAAAGAATTAATAATGAAATTTATTTATTTATTGATTAATGTGGACTATTTTTAATATTAATGCACATTTCATTTGTTTGAAGACATTTAAATTAGATGTATTATAATGTATGTTTATATATTTATTGTAATGCTTTTGTGATGAATTCATTCTGCAATTTGTTTCGTTTATTATTGTCTATCTGACTCTATTGTGGCCACAATTCTCAACAGAACAATATTCACTCAACTCAATCATGGATGCACGACTTTAATTTACCTTGATATTCATAAAATTTTAATTACAAGTATAATAAGATATTAAAAAGATTTACAAAACAAATAAAATATAAATGAGTGAAAATAAAATTTGTAATTACGATACGTAAAGTAAAAATAAAATAAGGAAAATAAGAAATAAATAAAAATAAATAAATTAGTAAATACAGGAAATATATAAAGTATATTAAAAGATAAATAAAAAATTAATTTTCAAGCTGTACAATAACTAAAACAACAACTATATAATTACTAAAATACTCATGTATATACATAAATAATAAAATTATATGAACTTGAAAATTTCTAGGTAAATTATACTGAAAATGTCACGTTTTCATTTGTTTAGTGCATGTCATTGAAATCCCAAAGAACTTGATATAACTAGAACAATAATTACATAACATATACAAGAATACGTTGATGATTCTATCGTGTGGATTTACGGGCCATCACATTACGCGAATTGCCATGTGGTTTGTCATTGTAACTCGAGGTTAAAAAATACACATGGTAAATAAGTAGTGTATATATGTATCTATGTATGTATGTACATATTTTTACAGTGTTGTGGGAAAAAGTGTGCACGAGTCACACAATGTTATGTACTATTAGAGAGTGTAATCCTCTAATAAATCCAATTACATGTAGATACGTGAAGTTATTTTCTTTTTTTTTTTCACAATACATCCATTGGATTTTTATTCATTTTGTAAAGTTTAAATTAATTAATTTTTCACAAGGTTAATTATATATTTAATATTAATTGGATGTTGAATACATCAATAGATTTATCGTAATCAATACAATAGTTAAATGTAAACTATATTACTCATTATGTGCGTATATACTATCATATGTACTGCTGATAATGATTATTATATGGTTGTGACTAAGGACAATTTTAGATAATGACACACGTGTGTCTAATATGTATACAGATAAATATATCGATACGTTAAGGTCAATATATAGGTTACTGTATCAATTCTGATCGATTTATTATAAGTGTATATAATCACAAAGTGTGTATAATCAATTGAAATTTATACTATAATATATTTAGCATTTATAATATAATTAATCAAGTTTATCCATCTATCATATATTTAATGATTGAAATATATTCATAATAGTAAATGAAACAAATAAAAAAATGACTAAATGAAATAGATAATGTTAATAAAGTTGTAAATTTCTAATATAAAATATAAAAATTTAGGACTATACATAAATTTATACTCTCAAAGGTTTAATAATTTTATCTTTCTTTTAACGGAGAAAATAAAAAAATAAATAACTTGTAAATATATATTTTAATGAGCAATAAAAATGTTAATCTCCAAAGCATTATCGTCCTTATTATTGTCCTAATTCCAATCAACTCCCCCATTGTACTTTCATATAATGATAAACGCGATATGTTTAACTATTTCCCGACACTATTCGCATGTGACCAGATTTTATTTTTCCATGTCTCTATCGCAGCACTAAGTGTCAATGGTCGATTTGTCATTTCAAAGTATATATATATATATACATTGTCGTGAACCTATGTACCTATACATATATAATACGATGACTCCTTCAATATTGACCAACAAATCTGCTCTGCCCTTCGAGGAGATATACTTCAACTTCTTTTTTTTTTTTCTTTTTCTTTCCTTCTATACAGAATGATGATAAATTGTTTGCACGACCATCTTTAACTTTTCTTCGAATATCGTCACGTTGATAACGACGATTTATTTGAACATGACACTATAATGTTCACACCTTGCAAGTATATATAATCGTATAACACAAATATCATTGGAAAAAGAAAAAAAAACAAAAATAGAGCAGTGAGAAATAAACAAATAAATAACTTGAATCTGAAACTGTTTATGTGGTGACTCTTTGTAAAACTATTTGGTTGTACAGATAAATGGTGAATTAAAAAAAAGAGAGGTCAATTAAATTACTAACCATTGTTGTCTGTATATAACCTCCATTTGTTTTCCAACAAATAATTACCCGCATTGAACAATTACAACTAATATAAATACAAGACTATAACTAGATTTTATTATACTGTTTTTATAAACAATTAAATCAACTACTAGATGTATTGGAGTTTTTTTTTTTTATCTTTATCATCGAAAACATGAATAAAAAAAATGTATGACATATTAAATAAATTTGTGGTAAGACTTGTGTGTGTATGTTTTTTTTTTCTTTTTTTTGATATAGCTATTTGAAGCCTATCAATTGAGTTCATCGACTCAAGATAACATTTATATATTGAAGAGTTAAGATATCACGTTTAACGTCTCGTGGTTGCGTGAATGTTCCCTATCATTGAATGACTGAAGACACAAAGAAAGTTATAAATCTGATAGTGAGCCACTTCAAAGTTTGACATAACGTACTTTACTCATGGCCAGTAAAATCATTAATAAAAATATACATAGATGTTCTATAATCTCATTGTGGAACTTTCATCGAGTTAATTAGTATGTTGACGTTTGCGTGATAACGTGAATAAAATCATTTATATATAGTTTATGTTTTATTTGTTGATGACGATCGTGGGTGTAACTTTTATTTGTGACGATTTAATAAAGAGCCTCGATTTCACGTAAATATTATACTTTGACACTGACAGCTGTACTATAAAAATATTTATATTATACTCATATATTTATGGAAATATATACATATACGTATATAATATATGTGTATATAAGTATTTTTATTTATATAATTGAATGAAATTTATTACCATAAAGTTGATGTGAGAATATTTTAAATTTTGTGCCAAGTTTTTTTGTCTGACCAAAAACTAAATTTATTTAATTGTCTTACACGAACGTCATTTGATCTTGCAGCACATTTACAAACTTTTTATTTTTACACTGAATTATTTACATTGCAACTTTATAATTTACTTCACTTATTTATCGTATTATTTTCAATTTTTATCAGCATTTATATGTGGTATATAAATATCATATTTATGTATTTATATCGGAAAAGATGATGAAAAGAATTTATTTGTAACAGTGTTATAAATATGTATATAATATTTTTTTTTTCTCAAGTTATTGACTTTATTTGATAGAAATCGCGGTAGCGACTTCAATTACACCACTAGTTTTTATGATGCGCCAGTTGCAAATTTTAATTTTAATAAACTTGATTGACATTGTTCGAACAAGCGAAAATCCAATTAATGTCAAATGCCAACAACGCAGTGTTGTATTAGTTGAAACTTTTTTTTTTTTTAAATATGCATACATTTATTCTTTACTAAAAAAAAAAAAAAAAGAAAAAAACTACATGATTGATCGTATTCATCATTTCGCAATATAAATTGATTCATATCAATCAAAATTTCTAAATAATTTTATCAAAATATCTACAACAGAAATTAAAAAAACATTTTAATATTTAATTTCACAAATTATTTACACAAAATTATCCATTTTTTTGTATTGCATAAAATTCTTATCAAAATTAATTTAATCATCTAAACAATACACCACTGATAGCAATTACAAAAAAATAGTAAAAAAAAAAGAAAACACCCTTGTATTTACGTTTAGCAACGAGAGTGCTTGATATTATTTCATTTTACAATAGTGGTCAGTCAACGAGATTATCGATAAACGAGAAGAAAAATATATAAAAGAGAAACAAAATGAGATAGAAAGAGAGATATATATAAAAGATAAAAAATGATGGGGTAAAAGTGTGAGCACCAAAGTGAGAGAATAGGAGAGAGAAGAATAAATAGAGAGAGTGTATATGCAGGAGCGAGAGAACGTGTCTGGCTGGGTTGGTCGGCTTTATCGATCGGCGAATCGTAGGCGCCACGTAGGCGATACGAAGACCTATATATCGTGAGTCCCCCTCATGATCGTACATGGTAGATGTTTCATTTTCTTCCTTCATTTTTTGTCTTTTTATTTCTTTTTTTTTCATCCTTAAACCATTTTATTCCTCACTTTTTTTTTTTTCTCAACGTTCCTTCATTTATTTTTTATATTTCATACCGCCTGTTTCTTGGGTTGTATAAGTACCTATATAAGTAGGTGGTAAAGACACTGTGCATAACTAGCAAGAGGATATGTATATACATAAAAGCTTAGACCTCAGTGAAATTTTTCAATTCAGTATACAGAGCCGAAAAGCTCAGCTGAGGCGTACGTATTTCATGTGTTGTATGTTCTTGTTGCAAAGTTATAAAAATAGACGCCTGCTAAACTATCCCTGAAATGTTATTCTTCACGGGTAATACTTTGCCTTGACGATAATCCCGCACGCGTATTACAGGTATATATATAGCGAAATATATAGAGAATATACATGGATAAATATGTTCGATATAGAAATAAAATACAAAAAAAAAAAAAAAGGGCTGGAAAAATATACTTATATAAAATATATATAAAATGGGAAGAAGGAAGCATCTATTTATTATATATTTTGGCACGTGACTGTTTACATTGAGGCGATCACAAGTGTTTTATAAGATATAAAAGCATACATAAATATATCATGCTGAAACTCGTGATGAAAAAAAATAAAAGAATAACAAATATTAATCAGAGTATTATGATATTGAAAATCTATGCATTATCGTTTCATTAATATATCTAAAATGAAAATTACTTTATAGCATATAAATTATTTTTGGTGTCGATAAATTCGATGTAATATTTTCATTAACTTGCACGCTTTGAAAATTAATTTTTTTTTTCTCTTGTTCTCGAGATATATTATTCAACAAGGTTTAAATATTCAAACAAGACATTCGAAATTTTCAGGTGTGATAAAATAATGTGAGAATTTCAGTGATAGTATATGATATACAAAATGAAATGCGCCGCAAGCAAATTTATTTAAATTTTTAACTAAAATTTCCTTGATAAATTCCATCAGAGATTTTCGTACATTTTCTATACATATTTATTTATTATCATTGTCATTAATCTTATTCTTTTTTTTTTTCTTTCATGATATAGCTTCTAGCTATTCTCAAGGTTCATTTTACGAATAATAATAATAAAAATGAGGAATTTATTCAATGATAGAAGATATCCTTGAAGATGATGTTTGAATTGTGAATAACATTGAATGTGTGCGATATATTCTGTATTGATCGGACAGTGCACCTCGCGCGACCAGTTTTGCCAACCAACCCAACTCCTCGTTTCCTCACTGGAAAAAATATTCACCTCCCCTACAGTCCCTTCAACTATTTACCCCCTTCATATTCGTTCACTCATACAGATTTGAAACCAGATGAATCAATGTATATATTTTATTGATACACAAAACTAACTCTGAACGCATTTGACATTGATCGGCAATATTAAAAAAAAAAATAAAAGGAAATTTTATCCACAAACAACGAACACTAATGATAAATTCACAAATAATAATTCTAAATAAAAATGATCAAAGAGTTTGGATTATGGATTATTTATGATAATATTAATTGAAATTTGCCGACAAATCAAATCAAAGAACCCACAACCAAGTGGGGATATAGCACAAATATATAGATATATATTCATGTGACTTTATAGAATTAATGGTGGTGGTATATCTGTTAACTAACCGGACAGTATACAATTCTCGTAACCTAGTTATCCAGACGAAGGAGCATGAACAGGCGGTAGAGTCGAATTGGCTTGATAGCCGAGTAACTGGGACGTCACAAAATTGGGTAGGTCGACTCGCCCTCTCTTTCTATATCTATTTTATTTATCTCTCTCCCTATCGTTCTATGGTAGCCTATAGTTGAATGATCAGTACATTACTGTTGAGTTGAAAAAGAAAATAAAATCATAAAAGTAGATATATACACACATATATGAAAAAGAAAAAAAAAAAATCAATTGATATTTCCATTCAACAGTATGGACATATTCTTTCGTTTCGCCTGATACGGAATAAAGCTGAATAAAAACTAAAAAAATATAAGATAATAATTCAAAAAAATTTAATTGTGTGAATTTTAAGTTATTGCAAATTTATGTACGTTTGTAGTGTTTGATAATAATAAATAAAAGTTTTCATTAAATCGTTCGCACAATCTTTTGCCTACGTCGAATTCGATTAACTCAAATCGATTATTCAATTATCTTATGTCATGCATCTTCGTATATTCATTGTATATGTGTACACGCATTTATATACAGGCATCTAACTCAGTATATAAACATCAATTTGTAAATGTTGGCTCATAAATATTGGTGTATAATAAATAAATAATAATAATACTAATACATACTCGGTTGTATTATGTAAATTAATTTAGAAAATGTGAATGAATATTTAAATGTTTAATATGTATATATATATATATATATATATATGTAAATATGATTAAATAATTTCTTTATTAAAGTTTAATTTTATTTTTGAATTTACCTGCCACTCGTGGGTCACGGACTTTACCGCATATTATCCAAAAGTAACACCTTCTTCTGTCGGATATTGCCAACTTGTTCAATTTTGCTCCACGAAGCATGCGATGTCGTGGCTCAAGGTGACAAAACCACAACACAATTTGCACGACTGGAACAGTGACCTGTAAGACAATTAATCATATAGGTTCGTAGCCAAAAATTATTTAAAATAATTAATATATAATACGGTATACTGGATATATATATCCAATTAAATCTTCTTATTCGAATTTAATATATGTAAATTGATGTGGATTATTGGTAATTCGAATTAAAAAAAAAATTTCTATATGGATATAATAAATTTATTATTGATAATGATGATGATTTATGTGTGGTAAAAAATGCGTTTATGAATAGTGACGCAACGCGTCTGCAACAACGGTGGCATATATATTGGATATATGAAAACCAACGAGAGATGTGAAGTAGCTCTGCCAAGAAAACTATCAAACGTCTTGTGCCAACATGCGAACGAACGAGCGTCTAGGCAATGCCCGATTTAAATGCGTAGATATATAATGGGGGGTGAACGAAAATAACGTCGTCCTCGGTGGAAACATTCGCCTGAAATGCCGTCATATCATGGGCAAGTGCGTTCCAGTGACGATGAATTTTGTCTTTACTTTTTTTTTTTTTTTTTTCTTATAATTATTTCATTTTATCACAGGAAAAATTAATAATATCTATGCAAAAATATTCCGAGATATAATATCAAAATAAAAATTATATTATCACTCTCGAAATAATATTAAACTATGAAACAATATTTAATATTATACTTAGTTATGAATATAAAATTAAAGGAATCTCATTTTTATTTCTAACAATTCATAATAAAATATATTATGAATATAAATTTATAATTTAACATTGCAATGTTTTACAATACATTTGCAAATGAGAAGAAATATAATTCAATGTAATATAATTTTGTATAGGTGAATGTAGAATAATGCATGATGATGTAGGTTCCACAAAATTGTAAGACCGCGGGATTAAAATTAGCCGAAACATTCCCCTGGTTGTCGTGGCCGGGACGTTAGTGAGATTATGCATTTATCGGATTGCATAAGGACTTCATCTAACGTTTGAACATTTGTTTTTTTTTTCTTCCCTATAATATACATGTACATTATTATTCTCAACATTATCTGACATTAAATTTTTTTTCTTACTTTAACATAATAAAATAAAATACTTAATTAAAATTTAAAATTATTCTAAACCCCACACTGCGCACATACATTGATTAACTTGGCTATTGTCTTGTGTCAATACGTGTATCTCAGTTTAATTAAATTCTAAAAACTATTACATGAGACCTTGGTTACCGATTAAGTAGACATACCTCTATGTATACAATTATATTCTCAAACGATACCACGTGATTTCATGTTATAAAAATAGTCGTAAGACGTACATCACAAAGAATGTATAAAAACTTGTTAGAAAAAAAAAAAGAAATAAATAAATAAAAATGAGTAAAAGCAAGGGAAAATAAAAAGCAGACAGAGACCAAACACATAAGGCGAATATATAAAACTATACACGAACGAAAGAGCGTGGCCCAAGTCATGTGGGCGATTGTCGTTTCGCAAAGTATTACACCACTTTATCCATAGCCAACATTCTTCCTGTATAACTCTATACACATAACATACCTAATTCCACTACGTATTGAAGAAATTAAGTATTGAATTGCTGAAGAAACATCGTAGAGAGTTTCTCATATTTCTCAGATATATTTTTTCCATTATCTACAATTTTATATGTTCTCTCTGCACTTTTTTTTTTTTTCTTCTTCTTCATTCCTTTCATCTCCACTTTCTTTATCCATAATGTTTGATATTTTTTTTTTTTTATTCAACCTTCTTAGCAGTTTATACAGAGACATTAATGCTTTCGATAATAACGACGTTCTTTTATATTGTAAACAAGTCACAACTTTTGTTGTTATACTGTCTGGTGCCGCGCGCTGTTTTATTTAGTTATTTTCTCGGCTTTGACATAAGGGACGCGCACAGCTTTGGCCTCGATTCACTACATCAATGTTATGTCGCATCACAATATTGCGGTTACATTGGAAAATAATATTGTATATATTTACATACATACAATATATTATCCTATATATAATATATTATACATCTGATATAACGTCGAATTAAATAACATCACCGTAGGATCTGTTGTAACGATTTAGTATAAAAATAATGAAGGGTCATATGTATAATCGCAACCAAAGTTTTACACGATATTCCCTTTGAGATATAGCAATCCGAGACAATGTGGAATGCAAGTGACATAAAAGAAAGAAATACTATACATTTATTTAGATATACGTAACTGGGTGAAAAGCAGCTTCCGGGCAAAAGAAATTGTGTACTGTATCTTGATTGTCAGTCTCGATATCTCTTTTTATGCTCATCAACTTTTGTAAAACACACACGACACAAATATTGACCTAAACTTATTATTTGATATATATATTCTAAATTTTATTTTCATTTTATTTTTTATTGTAATACGAAACAAGAATAGAAATAAAATTATATTCAGTTTCATATTATTTTTTTTTTTACTGATAAACACACAATGTAGGTACATATATAAATAAACTGTTTAAAGTTAGAAAAAAAAAAAAAAAAATCTGCTGATGTGTATTGAGAAAATAACACGTGAGTATATGAATGGACCACACGGAAATGTATATGGATTTTAATATATTAGTATAACTTGTTTTTTCTTGCGTCAATATGAAAAAAAAAAAAAAAATATTATTTATATAAACAGACAGAATGCGGTTCGCAATCTATTAATAAAACTATGAGATAAATGCGATTTCATCATCGTAAAATGTGATTCTTAGTTGTTATGTGGTGTGAGTCGAGTCTAAATACCTGAAGTATTTTATATATGTCACAAATGACGTCATGCATTTGAGAATATAATAAATGAAGTAGAAGGAAAAAAAAAAAAATTGAGGCTGAATGCATGACACTATGGGAGATACATATGTATATATATATATATGTCAGTATAATGCTGATATATGTATATAATGTGAGTGACACATGGTGAGTAGGATGGATAAGAGACAAGAGCTCAATGCCCGATTACTTCCTTACAGTCCTTTCTTGCATGTGCGTCATCCGCATGGTGTACACTATCAAGGAAAATTTTATATGGATGCTTCATGGAAGCTGCATAGTAATACCATCATTGACCTGATCAGTTGACAGTAGAGCGATCGATCGAACAAGCGTTCAAGCAAAAAATTCACTCCTCACATTACCTCTCAGTGTAATATACAATTTTTTTAATTTTTCAATTTATTTTTATTTATTTAGAATATTTATTTGCTAATTTTTTTTTTTTTCACTTTTTCATGACACTTTGAATTGAGATATAGATGTATTTCTCTGTGAATATATAATAAGTCATCATGCAAGAAGAGTGTAAAAAAAAAAAGGATAAAAAATAAAAAGAAGGGAAAAGCTAGAGGAATAGAGAGACCAGGACGATGACTAAATTTTATTGATTTCGTCTGCTATCTATAAACACAACATTCTTATTGTATGTACTTAGCCGACATCCGTTCAAAGAAATCCACTTTATTCTCAATGGCCTATATACATATACATATATAAATACAATATATATTACTATTTATGTACCAACAATTGAATTTCGTCTCATCTGCTATCTGTACTATAATTTTTTTTTTCTCACCATAAAGCAATGCTTTATTTTTATTCACTGAATAAAAGAATTGATATGAAATTGAATTTTACTTCAAAAAGATTGACATAAATTCAGTGATAAATTTCTCTTCAATTACAATGTTCAGTCAAGAGACAAAAAAAAAAAAAAAATCCTGAATACATTTAATAAAATCTACGTATATATTTTTGTGCATAAAAATAATTATGAAGAAAAAATTCGCTCTATGCGCGCGCAATTTAATCCAACGATGACGTAATAGTCGTACGAACGAATGGGAAGAGGGAACGGCGGGCCGCGAAACTGGCGTCGGCGCACAATCAACTGCAGCGTCGTCACTGACGTCATAAAATCGTCATAGTCGCGGTGAGCCCAGGAGGGACGGGCAGAGGGATGGGCGGACAGTAGAAGGCCGCCTTGGTAAAGCCCATCAGGGGATCCCAATATTCATAATTGTTTTACTAATACCACAAATACAATTCCCTCTATAAATTTTAATTCATTATAACTAATTAATTATAAATATACATATTCAAAAAATAAAATCACAATTTATATTCACACAAATTATAAGCAGATTATTTCTCATATTAATACATAAAAAAAAAAAAAAATATCTATATATAAAATAAATAATATTTATAAATATATATACATACATTTTTTTTTTTTTTAAAATATTTAACGTGTATTATTTTATTTTACTGAATGCCGTGTGCTGTTTTGTTCGCGAAAATTGCCAGAGTCGCGACGTTGTTATTTCCATAATTAGCTCTCGCTCGATAGCCAGCACACGGGTGACGCGCGCAGGTACGGTCCTGAAAGCGCGCACGTGGCAGCGTCCATGTAAGTCCTAAATCACGCTGATCGATCGTGTCGTCGCGCTGATCGCATATACTCTGTGTGTGTGTATGTATGAGAGAAAGCAAGAAGAAGAATGAGAAAGAGTAAGAGATAAAGTGAGTTCGCGCGCGCCTCGCCCACATTCGTATATCTGACTCCCTCGCGGACTATATGTATACCAACCCTCTTTCTTGTTTTTTTTTTACTCTATTTTTTTTTCTTCATTGCCCCAATCACTCTTCTCTACACACAACTGACTATCCGTCAATCATATGTAGGTATATATGCTACGTATGTATATGCACATAATATAACGGGTCACGGGCGCGGCTTCACTTATTCTTTTTGCATTTAATTTATACTTTTAAATATATATTTATGTATTAAATATTATGCATACGTTATATTATATATTTGTTGAAGAATCACTGAACTGATTTTTACTTTATACTCTATATATTTTTTTTTTTTTTCAACGTCTTTCTTATTTATGTGATAAATATCAAAAGTTCTATACATAGCTTTATTTATTTATTTTTTCATATTTTACTTGAATATAAAACGGAAAGTTTTTTAGATATGCTTATCGTCATTAAAAATAATAAATGAATAAATATTTAAATAACATCAAGTAGTTGGAAATATATTTTACGTGTGTAATAGCTCAATGGATAAAAAGAAGAAAAAAAATAATAAAATAATATATTAAGCTGATTTCACGAGGGATTGTGAATATATATAAATCGTTATTTTTTATGGTTTGTGTATGTGATGTGTATATATGTAAGAATTTAGTATATGGTTAGCAATCTCATTCTTCGCGTGCGTTCTCTTTTATGAACCACTCTGACCTACATCCATTTTAACTTGGCCGAAAGAATACACATCGATCCAGTGTCTTGAATCCCACACTCATTTTCTTATTTTTTTTTTTTCTTGTTTATAAATGAGCCTTTCATTTTTGGGGAAAGATGTTTTGAATGCATGTATTTTTTTTTTTTTGTAATGTACTCATGTTTATGTATGTGTTGTTTATGATGGATGTAGAAGACGTGTTTGGAAGAATGGATTGACAGATGGTCAGTCAAGAGGAGTTTGTGTGATCACACAGTTTATCGGTATGATAAAAAAAAAAAATGTCCACGGCGAAATCACAATTGAAGGACAAATTCCCACACAGTGACCGCTATATACTGAATAAGAAGTCAAGTGAGAATGGCCTTCGAACCCCATCCAAGTTACAAAACTTCTCAAACTATTTTATTTATTTTTTCATATATATCTAAAGAGTTTTTATTTATTACTTTTTTTTTTTTTTTGTGTTTTATCTCAAGTACTACATGATATTACACGGTTGAACAATTTATTTCATGCCCATCATCGTTCAATTACAACAAGTTTTATCGATGTGTTTTATATTTATATCATGTCGTTCATAAATCTAACAAAAAAAAAGAAACCAAAATAAAAACATAGGAAATTATTTTACAGTATTTGTGCATGGATGACATAATATCAGCATTGCCGAATTGACACGAGCAATGAAAAAATAAAAATACAAAGCGAAATCTATAATAGAAAATATTAAAAAAAAAAAATTATAACAATACATATGAATAAAAAAAATGATTATTTATATAAAAACGACTCGTCCTTCGTCAACGAGCGACCGTGAGAATTTCATTCTATTTTCAACCTGGCCGACCTCGGAAATGGGGCGCGAAGGGGCAACGGCTAATTAGAACGGCACGATAGAAATCCAATATATGTTAAAGAAAGTACTTCCTTTCCCTCTTTAATACCAAATGTATTTGACTAATCCAATAGTTTCAAATGACAGCAGCTCATACATACTACTTTATCAAACCAAAACATATGTATACATACATATATTTATGTAATTATTCACTGGCGTCTCTACACACACAATTCAATGTCATTCAATAATATATTAATAATAATGTAGATATTAAAATACATATCTATTAATCAAAACAATTGATGAACTAACAGCTAAAATCATTTTGCAATTCATTAAATGATGAATGAAATTGACAAATTTTTTGTACCTATAAATTTAATTAAATGAAAATATTATATATATATATCAATAAAATCATTCATATAAATAATATTCAATGAAAAGATAAAATCAACGTGAATAAATATAACTATTACCAAGAACTCGATCACTATGCTGACAATGTGTCATATGACCTTGACAATTTTATTTTATTCTTATTTTTTCTTTATTTATATACAAAAATAATCATTGTGCATTAAATTTATTAGTATATAGCCACTCGGCTATATATTTCCATGTCTCAACATATTTATTTTATATATGTATAACGTGAATTGTAAAGAAATGGCAAATATAGTCGTGTAAAGCGAGAGTGAGAGTTGACGATAGAAATAAAAAAAAGGAAAAAAAAAATAAGAAAACAGATGGTTGGAACACGAAAGAAATAGACAAGTGTCTAGTGTATATTGAGAATTAAACAAGCGTAGGGAAATGAACAACCAACGATATAGTGACCTTGTCTTGTGTACCGATATCCGTTGACAGTGTGCCATCGTGTATAATCGCGGACACCGCACAACGATGTCATGTTTTAAGATATATAGTATAAGATCAATGTTTAATAATTTGCCTGTCAATCGATTGGTTTAACGGTCACGGCAAACTATTCCCGTAACAACAATATTTTTGACCCACATGTGTGGTCGTTTTTATTATATTTTTTCTCCCTTTGTTCTTATATTTACAATTTTTTAACATTTCTTTTTTTTTCTTTTTCCTTCTTCTTCTTTCATTTTCGTTCATAATGTAAATACCGAGTAACAATTAAACTACTTTGAGTTCTAAGAATTATATTTTGCATTCTCGTTTCTTTCTTATTCTCTTTGTAAAAGCTGCCTCGATTGTTTACATCTTTGCGCACCGATATATATACATTTATATATGTACATCACAAGTACATATTATAAACTAAAATGCATCTTTATACCTATTACAAACGGTATAATATATGTAATGTGTATAGGTATCAATAAAATTTTAGTGTTCACTGAAAAATTGTTTATGCTCGAGGTATATTTTTGAAAGAAATTGATTTCACTATAGACACGCCCATATTGTTTGTGCTTTTATATATATTGTTGTGACTATGTTTTCTCTGTTTGACTTTTTAGTATAAATCTATAATAAAATGAGGATGAGAAAAATGATGAAGAATCACCGGTCGATTGCGCTGCTGTTTTCCTCAATATTTATTCAATGCACACGTGACCTCAAACTTTACATTACAAACAAAAAAAAATATATATATATATATATATATATATATATGTGTGTATATTCGTATACATATGTAAATATATAAATGCCCTTTTTTTCTACTCAACTTATTAAAGTTAATTTCCTTTAAAAGTCAAAGGGCAAAATTTATCGCTGACTCCCTGTCAGTAATACTGATGAGTTTTTGTGGTCGAAACAAATTATAAATCACCATCAAATATATATATAATGATGTATGTATATATTTTAGGGAGACGTGAGAGTTGACTTGAATTATATACAAAGCATCAAAGTCAATGTTCTTTATTTTCTAGGTGCGTGCGTGTGACTTTTAAATAAATGAACTTAAAAAAAAAAAAATCGACATGAATGACTCAGTTGAATTTTTTAAAATTGACATTTCACGAATTATATACTTGCGTGTGTAATATCATTAATCAGATATAGAGCCAACAATTTTTTATTATTCGTAGATGCGTCATATATTTATATCAGAATACATAAATATACATAAAAACAATTACGTATGTTATATACGTATATTGAACGAGAGTGATTAAAATTCAACTTTATTTTATTCCTTCTCAATAAAAGAAAAAAAAACATAAAGAAAAAAAATCCACTTGAAAACTTTAAATAGAATCGGCGATAAAACATGTTTTATTGGCAATTAATTTACCAATCATTAATATAACCATAAATATATCATGATGGTATATTTAAGTCTAGTTAAAATTCCTATACATGTTTATTCATATTTATTTTTTATCATACATTTATCTATATAGATGTATGAAAAAATTATTTATTATAAAAACATGCGTGAGTTGTCGATTAGGGTATAAAAGAGAACAAAATAAGAAAGGCAAAGTTTATTGGAGTATACAAGTGCGCTAGCAAATAGAACTCTTCTACTTCCTTTGTATTGGTTTGTAAAGAGCAAGATGCATATATACCACTTTTGCGTGGTGTCGTGGGTATTGATCGGGATAAGCACGGAGCAAAACGGGAACTAGCTACTAGCCGGGTTGCCTCTATATACTATACATATATATAACAACATAGTTGAATATATAGTTGTGCTAGAAGCGCGCGCGAGTATGCGAGAAGGGTATATATATTTATTCGTATATACTTGAGGGTAACGTAGGTAGGGGATATATTGTGAGAGAGCAGCAACCGAGTACGCAACTGCTGGCAGCTGTTGGCGGCTAAAGGAAGGCAAGAATAATACACGGATAGATCGACAACGACGACAATTTTGTATTTTATATAGGTGGAGTCAGTGGGGATTTTCGCGCATGCGAAATTTCACATATGCCAAATGATATTTAATATGAAATAAACGTAAAATTTTATTTTGCTAACCAACCACACACGTACATATTACCGTCAATGACACTACATACTTTTAGTGAAGATATGTAATAATCATCATCATCATCATTATCATAATAATATCAAGATGATAAATTAGAGAATTTTTATTTACTATAATTTTACTTACTTTATAATTTTGAAGTAATGCCGGTATTTTTAAAAATGATGGTGAATTGATGATGACGGTGAAGGCGGTGGTGGTGGTGATAGTGGTGGTGGTGAAGATGATGATGATGATAGTGGTGGTGGAGGTGGTGGTGGTGGCGGTAGCACTTTCGTTAGCTGCCGTCGTTGTCGCCGTTGGCGTTTCTTGTTGCGGACACGCGATGCGCTGTTCCAGGCGTGTCACATGAAGAATAAAAACACGCTCGTTGTTGCACGCCCAATGTGATTATAGTAAAACCAATGATGATAATGCTTCTTTTTTTTTTATATTAAAAAATAAAATGAAAATGATATTTTATTTTTAGATATTTTGATGACGAGCTCGCGACGTATCAACGTCTCGTCACTATCATTTACTCTAATTTCCACCCCGTCTAGTTGACCCGGTCACGCACGCCCACCGCCACTCCCCAAATATATTTCCACCTCGACGATGTTACTTGACACTTTTCTATAAAGCACCCAATATTAAAACAATTTTTATGTAAACAGATATAATAATACAATGACGTTGATGGTGATAAATAATTTAAAAATTTAATTGTTCTATTTTTGCTTTTATATCCAGAATTTTTCGTCGTCGTCGTCGTTGTTGTTTTATACGTTCTTTTGCTTTCTGATAATTTTGTATTTTGCTGCTGATGATTATTCCGCAACTTGATGTTATTACACACTGACAAATCACTGGCAGTCATATAGAATTCTCTATAATAAAAACACACACATACTACCCAATTGTGTCTCGTTTGAGCTTTTATTGGTTGGCCTTTATCGGCCGTTCTGTGCCTGTCTCCCTCGTTATTATTTTAATTATCTTTTTATTTATTTTCCTTTTTAATATTCCCTACGTTCACTGTTGCTCTTTGTGAACATACGTCCTTTTAATATACAATAATATTAATTTATTTAATCCGTTAATTAAGCGGGACGATGGTTTTATCAGCCCCCAAGTGTTAATACAATCACCGCCACGAACCCGGTCCGCACTCACCCTCTAACCTCGTGCGCACTCTCCTCATTGAGAATAGATACTGAGAAGCAGCAACCGAACGTCACAACGACGGAAACGACATATATGAGGAGAGAATAGCAGTGGGGAGAACGCCATGGTCATATTGAAAAGCTTTAAGTAGTAACAGACTCAGAGATGGCGTTGTTTTCTCCTCAACAATTCGGTGAAACTCCATTTATTGACCCTGATGATGATGATGAGCAGCGACCACTGACAAAAACACAACTATTTATTTTTTTTTTTGCATATTATTACAATTATTTTTATTTCTTCTTGCTTCTTATCATAAAAGATATATTTGTCACTGTCATTATTTCATGATAATGTATTTGAAATTTTTTCTTTCCCCATTTTTTTTTTTTCCCCCTTTTCGCTTCTGCAGTATACATACATATATAATATCTACTGTATATAGGTAGCTTTGCGAGTAATTTTTTTTTTTTTTTATTTTTCCACGATTACACTTGGCAATCGGCAAAATTTCTATTTCTACCGCGTGCGTTTGCAATCTTCATATCGACGAAATACCACCTCGACCCCGATTTCACGCGCGACAGCCTGGGTTAATCCACGCGCGCATTCACGTTTATTATATAGGTATATACAAACTTTCATATACAGATGTATATATGTTTGTATGTATATATGATGCAGCAGTAGCAAAGTAGTGTATGAAGTAGTAACATTTGTACTCACTCACTTGGTATTGTTATATAATCGCGAAACTCGGGAGAGTCGACTTTTTTTTTTTATTTTCCATTTCCTATAAATGTATACCAGTATAATCATTTTTTATTTTAAGTCAATAATAAATGAATAATTATTTAAATTCCATTGACGCCTTTGATAATGGATAAAAATCAGCATACAGAATATGTAATAATAAAATTATATGTTATTGTAAGATTAGATTAAAATGAAATTGAATAGAAAATTAATTACATATTGTGTTGATAACGAATTAAATATTCAATGAACGTTTTTAAGATATTTTCCTCTCACTCTCCGATTCATTTTTATGTATAAAAAATATAGCGCAAATAATCTTTTATTATTTTCATAATTTTACTTTGTGTTATGTAACCTTGGCATGTAATAATCGATACGTGTACTTATTTTTATATAATTTTTTTTTTCTCCCCCTTTGGTAAATACCTTGAGAATTTGATGAGTTCAGTGATCGAAGTATTTGAATATTCAGCACGCGCTAGTGTATGTTCTTGCCCCTGTATGCGTCATCACTGTCTCATTAGTGTTATTTTGTCATTTATTTATTTGCTGATGAAGACATGAATTAATGAAGAATATATCTATGTTACATATTGAACAAAAAAAAAAAAAGAAAAAAACAGATACCTAGTGAAGTTAATTTATAATCACGAAAATTTGATTCTACGAAATCGAATACTGATGATGTATCAATCATGTGTTTTAGTAATGATTGACGATTGATTATAATTTGTTATTTTGTTTATATGTATTTGCAATTTAAATTTCTATTTTGAAACTATTGTAATATATTTTATAAAAAGCATGCAAGGATTTATCTATGTTAATACGGATTTGAATAAATAAAATAACATTTCAATGTCACATTTGGATTATTGGATAATTAGTAATTCATTTTTGTTTTTTTTTTTTCGCATATTTGTTTTATATACGCGTGAATAATGACAAATTTTACCCGTGTATACAATTACGGACGGTAAATAGGGATGAAAAATATTTATAAATAGAATAAAGTGGGTAAAATTGGGCGAATGGCCACGGCACAAGCCTTTTTTTTTTTTTTTTTAAGTGTATGTTTTGATGTGTATGCAAACACAATAATTCGGAAAAATATATCGTACACTATTTGCCAAATTTTTCTCCCTTCCTCAATCCCTATTGGACACTTACTAATTAATACTCAATTATTGTTTATCTTAATAATTAATAACCATTGATCATAGATATTAGCACATTATTTTTGTTTTCTTTTCTTTGCAACATTAATGACAAATTATTTGGCGTCACGAATGAAGTTAAAAATCTTTGAATAATTTACCACTGCTTGCATCGTCGCACACGCGAATAAAAAAAAACCAAAAAACAAAAAAAAGAAACATTAATGGCTGTTCTCATTCTTCTTGAATTATTATACATTTAACTGTTTAAAGTAATGTCTACAGTATAATGTCATTGGTGAGGGTGCGGCATCTATACTTTGTAGCAATTCCTCCTCAGAATCAGTTAAAGATTCTATTGCAGCTAAATATTGCCGATCAAATTCCCCTACAGACAAATTAGAAAATTAAATGAATAATAAATATTCTCATTCACATTGGAAATGAAAAATTCTACACAAAACAATTCAATTTTATTATAACACATATGTTTACATAATAACACATACCTTGATCAATATTGCTTCTTCCTAATACAGCAAACGCCAAAAACAAAATATCTCTGTAAATAGAAAATGGCGGTTGTTCCATCGGTTGAGCTTTACTTCTTTCTAAGGCCACTTTTTTTATTGGTTCTGTCAAATTATTACAACGGACGTATGCGATTATATTTTGCATCAATCTGAAATTGAAAAACAAAATAAATAATGATACTTTTTCCGAAAATTTAATTGAAGGGCTATTCAAGATACTTACGATCGATCTTCAGTGTTTTGTCTCCATTGAAGATACATAGGTAATCGATTCATGTGCAGCTTCTCATTGTCCCACATTGTTCGAACATTAACAAGGCTTGTATTACAATGTAAATCTTTTATCTTGTCATTATTAAGCCAAAGTTCTGGTAAGTGACTATTTAAATTTATCCTCTCGAAATACCACATTAAATTCCAATACACTATTGGATGTTCTTGAATAAAACGATGTTGTGTTAAACATATATCGCCCTCTTGGCTTAAAACATTCTCTAATTCTTTACGTAACACCAATGGATTTAAATACGGTACAGTTATTGGTTCTGGCGATTCTTTTGGCTGTTCCATTAATTCAATTAATGCACCTGTCAAAGGATCATTGGACTTTTCACCTTCATCACATCTGCATAAATAAATATTAAATTTACATATGAATATATTTATAATTTTGAGATTTAATATGATTTATGAAAGGAATTCATTACCGATAATCTAAAACGGTAATAGTGAGAAGTGGTACAGTCGCTTTATCACAGAATTGACAGACTGTATTTAAATTTGAGTCTTCTGGTTGCCAACCCGCCATTATTTCCTCATCATAAAGTATTGCAAAACAATTATGACATCTACTGGCACTAGATATTATAAGTTCTACTACCAGACGTCCCTCGAATTCACGTGAACCTTTTGGATACATACATTCAGCAAGCTCGTAAAGTGATCCTAACGCATCAGTACTAGAATCACCTGATGGCACGAAAAATTGACAAGTATAAAAAAATTTTTTTTCTCTTTATTATAATTATATATTACATCAAATTGATTTATGACTCGTAATTGCGTAAATATATCTTACCAGACATTCTCGCAGACATTTCATTTCGATCCTGCTGTGAACCATCAGTCAATGAGTCTAAAGACTCGTGTGAAAGTCCATAACCCAATCGTTGTTCACGTTCTTTAACCTTTACTGGTGTACTTGTTGCTGATATTGCTTCTTTTATTTCATCAAATTTTTTTGCTACACTCGTTGCAGCTGATTTCAAACTATTTAGGCCACCCAGGATTATTTCATTGGATTTTTTTCCAGTTAAACTCGCCGGACTGCGAAAAAATTTTGATTAAATTCATAAAATTCTTTCACAATAAATCTCTCATGATAAATATGCTGTACATAATTAAAAAATTTCACCGCATACGGTCGGAATCAACTATTGATTATACTCAAAAATTGTACATGAAATAAAAAAATAATAAAAAAAAATACACACCTGATATAATTGGAGAGAGTAAGTGACTCGATAAAGACATTTGGTGTAATAAAATCTTTATTTTTACCAAATGCCAGACCACCAGTCGAGTAACGTCTACATTAACATGCGAAATAAACAAAAAGACAAAAAAAAACATACTCAAACACAATACAAACAAAAATCGTGCTAATAAAACAAATAACTCAAGAAATTACTACGACTAAATAAATGAAAAATATCTAAATGAACGCAAAAAACAATAATGCAAATGTTTTTCTCAACTAAACAATAATAATTTTTCAGAACAATAAATCAACTTACCCAAAACTAAGCTTGATACTTGAGCCTAAACTTGATAAACTTGACGTAACACTGTCTTTATTTGACCATAAACTACTTATTTCCAATCGATCACGTTCTCTCTCATGTTCGCCCTGTTGTGCGACCGAATGTGGCATCGTTTCACTTCTTTGCAATTGACCACTCACTGTTGCACCGGATTCATCGACTGCCTCATGAAACGTTGCACTTCGTGGCATTGAATTCGAACTACTAATAATTAAATATTAATGTAAGATTCCATAGTTTTTCATTTTTTTTTATTCTGTTTTCAATTAATATTTTATTTGATTTGATTTTATTTACCCTCGGAATAATACAGGTCCACCAGGTCTTTCACTGATTGTATTATTTACCACAGTCAATGTACTCGTCGAACAATTCGAATCATTTTCATCAGAAGGCGATACAATAGGAGTTTCATCATTCATTAAAGCTCCAAGCGGATCATTTTCTGTGACTGGCGTTCTCGTTGGACTTTTCATTGGTGAATCCGGATTACGAATTAATCTGCCATTCAAAATTATTTATAAGCATTGTACCCGATAGGGATGTATTCAGAAGAATCCAATTTTGTTATAGCATTTGAATTTTTTAAATCTAATATGAAATAATAAAATTTATTACCTCTCATCCGTGGGTGAATTATCAAGTGCCTCCGGTTGTGATTCGCACAACACTGTTCTGTCTTTTACAATGCTATCTTGACGTCGGAATTTTGGTTTCATTTTTAATTCACTAAAGCCAAAGCATGGTAAATCCGGAACTGAACTTCCATTCAAACTCACTAAATGAATTGAAATAAATAAATGAATAAATAAATAAATAAAAGTATATTAAATATCAATCAATTATCTGATGACATTTACTATTACTGATAAGAGCTTCTGCCTCATGTGAATGAGTACTGTCAAGACTAGATCTGGATGCAGCTAAATGTCTCATCCCATCTCGTTTAAGCATATCAATACCAAGTGGTTCAGTATTTGAGCTCATTTTTCTTCTTGCACTTTTTATTCCAGCTCTCTTAAATAATGCAGCGCCAACAATTACATTACGCAATTTGTTCCACATGAGTTGGCTAGAGTTTGTCATATCCGAAGGCCATGTGGCTTCAAGGACCGCCTATTAATTTTTTTTTCATTTTTATAATTCAATACTAAATTCATCAAATTAATATATTATTCTTCAGAGAAAAATCGAAATCAACTAGATATTTATAAATGAAATGCATAATATCTCTGTATAATAACATTATTAATAATATTACTTTATTGTAAAATCCATATGTCAAGGCATTTGGTTGTACTCCACTACGTTTCATATGAAATAGTAATTTTACTGCCAAAACTGGTTGACCATAAACGCCACATAGTTGCATCATGGCTCTATAACACACCTGTTTATTTTATAGAAAAAAAAAAAAAAAACAAAATGATTATAGATTATTTATGGCATTCAATGATATTAAATTTGTGATGGAGTAAAAATTTAATTAAGAAATTGACAAAATTTATTAACCTCTTCCATTGGATCTAATCGTAATTTTTGCATCTTTACGAGTAATTCATAAGCATGATGAAGTATTGCAGCTGGTTGACTGGATACTTGAAGCATCCCGGGTAAATGGAGAAACCAAAGGCTATTACATGTGCCTAATAAACAGCGACCCCATCTCTCAGGTAATGCAGCCTAAATAAAATATTAAAATAATTCATTATTACATAATAAAAAATGAAAAATAAAAATTTTATGATTATTATTTATACATACTTGTTTTCTGGCCATACGTTGAGCTACTTTAATTTCATGTTTTGTTCGTCGTGCCATTGGACTACCCGGTGTAATTCCAAATGCACTTAGTGCCGGATTTTTTAAGCTAAAATTTTTTTGCGGTCTCATTATATCAGGATTTAATTTAAATGTTTTATATATAACGGATTCTTGATTGGGTCCTGGATCAGGTGGCGGAATAAATACAGTACGCTCACTGTGTTGAGATTCATCAAGCTCTAAAAATGTAATATTTTCCTCCTCAATTCGTTCGGTGCATTCATCAAAAAATGCCAATCCCGCCATATCCATATCCGAAACGAAACTTCTTTCTTCAATGAAACGTATAAACATTTGTGTTCGTACAAGCATGCTATAAAATTTTGCATGTGCTTTATCACGACTTCGTAAAAATGCTTGAATGTTGAAGAGACTTGTTGGATCAGTTGAGCCAACAGTTGGTGCTTTTGTTATTGGTAACAGATAACTTCGGTATCCTTTTAATATTAAAGCCATAAAACGCAAAAAACTGTCCTGTATTTCAAGTTCAAGTCCTTGCTCTTTGCGTTTTAATTGAAATTCTTTATCAACACTAAAATCTTCATCAGCTTTTTCACGTTGCGGATGAATTTTTCCCAAGTTATTTAACTTCATATATATTTGGTCAAGTCCACTTTTAAGTAGTCTAACAGGTTTTTTCGGCAACAATTTTATATTTAGATATCGTTTGTCTTCGCACAATACTATATTATTTGTATCTAAATTAACACAATTAACATCGGACGGTGGATCGTATAAATCAAAAAATCGTGAGTCAACACCAATAAGAAATGGCAATGGTGCATGCAATACTTCAGCCAAACCCAATGGACAAAGTGGGATGTATGGACATTGCCATTTAAATGGAAATAAAATCATTGCAATTGCTTCACTCACTGATGTTAAAACATCGGGACGTAATGAATGAACTAATATTTTTTGTTCAGTAAGTATCAATAACAATATCAGCATGCAATTTTCTGGGCCAAGATTGCTGAGTAATTGACGAAAACTTGCGCCAGAACGTGGCAACGCTAAATCTTCAGGTTGTGTTAATATTAATCGATCAGTGCTACTAAGTTGAACAAGAATCCTCGGTCGTTGTGGACTTGGAAATGGTATATCACACAAAAAATATGAAATATATTTTTCAATTGGTACAGTTTGGGGTTGTCCATTTACCATACTGTGCAAAAATCCTAAAAATTTTTCAAATGTATCGAAAAATGGCCAATGAGATAGAATACATATTGACTTGCTGATATTCAATGATTCAGTTTCTGGATCAGTATAACGTAATTTTTCTAATTGCGCCAAATTTAATTTTTTTAATATACCAAATTTTTTAAATACTTTCACTTTAACTTGTGATTCATCATTAGAAACATATTCGCCATCGATCGCAGTATTATTAACTTTATCCAAATCAATTTGTTCATTGTTCTTTGGAATGTTTGGCTCTGGTATTATTTCTTCATAAAATGTTATAGCAGAACCATAAATTTTTTGGGCCGCATCAGCAACAGTCAATACAAACGTAGAGAATACTGGCTTTGGTTTGCTTGCGATCTTTGGCCAACATTCAATGGTAGCACCCATTGGCAAACAAAACATTGCAACTGAATTTGGGAAACCAAAACTTCGATAATCCGCCATTGGATATTTGTATAATATTGATGGTTTAAATGATATTAAATTCGTGCGATTCATTGATTTTTTATAACACAAATAAACATCACTACCTAACATGCCTTTGTTTAAATTTTTATTTATTGTGCAAAATGCCTGCGGTGCTGTTTCACCTTTATTCGTCAATATTAAACATAAATCAGTGACTACCAGTGAATTGCACGGCATTTTTCTACTTGCACGTCTGTATGTCACAAATGTCTTTGACGTTGAATTATTTACATTGGCAACATGACCATTTGGTGATTCTGATATTATTTTAGCGTCTTCCATTATACGCTCCTTTCCATCATATATAATTCCTGAAGATAAACAAAAGATATTAATAACATTTCAATTTACAAAAGTCAATGAAAATTCATAATACAAAAAGATGACCTTACCTATGTCAACAAGTGGTGGCTTGTCTCTACCTCGTCGATAACACAAATAACACTCATTAGTCCTCAAGCTTCCATGATTAAGATCAGCTGGAAATCCAGATACAGTTTGATCTAACAAAGTATAACCATCAGGACATGATTCACCCAATGCAGGAAATATAACTGCTAAATCAGTTATAGGTGCTTGCATATTCATATCTTTAAGGTGTGTTCCCTCCTGACACCAATCCTCCAATTTTTCTGATTCATTATCATTATTAAAGTCTTCATTTTGGCCTGGTAGACCAGCCACCACAAAATAATCTGCCACTCTTCTTTCATCCATTATCAATAACGTCTTTTTTATACGTTGATGTTATTTTTTATTAAAATATATCTCTTTAAGTGAAGTCAATTGATGAATCAAACATTTTTATATGAACATGATTGTTCGTAGAGACAATGCATCAATTTTAAATTCTAATACTTTGATATTATTGCTGCACTTGGGCTCGTTTTATCTCTTCAACATCCTGTACACATGATAAATCTTTGCATATAGCATACACTTTCAATTTGTATATATATATATATATGTATATAATTAATTCGTCGTGAGTTATACTTCATGTCAAATAGCATTGTAATATTATTAAAGTTTTTATTTCATGCTATGAGCAATTATGATCAAATAACTCTGGAGGCTGCGTCACCAGGAGATAAAGCCAATTATTTGTGCATGCACCCAGTAAGAAATGTGAAATATTCATCATATTTTTCATGAATTTTATAACATAAATTCAAATAATGTATTTGATGTTGCGAAATAGATGATGATGATGATGGTGGTGATGATTGTGATACACATGCAAATGCATGGTCAAAAGGCAACATATTAATTGTAAAACAGTCTTACTTATTATTTGTTATTAACTATAAACGAAGGTTCATAAAAACCAGTGAATGTTTTTTTGTATGTTGCACAAGATGCAATTGTAAATAGAGAATGTGTAAGTAGTAGCTGAATCATGTATATTTATTGCGACACTGTTACGTCTATATAACCAAAAAAAAAAAAAAAAGTAGAAAAAAAAATTACAACTTGTCAATTGATTATTAATATCATCTAATTCAAATGATTAAATTATTTACGTTCATACTTGATGTAATTGATTTTAACAACGAGATGCGTATACATCAGTGTATACGAGATTTAAACTGAATTTTAGGTTAGGTGTCACGCGCAACGTAGTATTGATATAACACACAGTATAAACACAATTGTTCATTTGATTATAATAAATAATTTTTATACAACTTATCTCTGCTTACACAAGAAATGAAAAACACTTGATATACTTGTCTACCAATTGGGCGGATTTTATGTTAAAAATAATAGAAAAACTCGTGTTTCTTGGACGGCCATCTTTGCTAACTGGCAAAATGGTTGACGGGTTAAGGTTTATTATTTTTTTTTTTTTATTACAATGAATAATAATTGATATCATGCGTAGTCAGTAGATATATTATCTCTTATACATAACTAGTCATTTTATCTACATATAATTGATGTTTTGGAATGCGCAATGATTCAATCTCATGACAAAATCTATTTATATCCCGTCAGTCCTGTCTATAGTAACTAAATACATATATATACTTAATGTTTATTTTTCCAAATATGAATACATACATATCCATACATATAACATACATACACATACATACGCATTTATAAACGCGCGCAAGTCAGTATATACTTATACATATATAGTTTCGTGGATATGTATAATATGTGTATCTGGTATAGTTAGGTTAAGCATGCGCATTAGAATGTTACCAAATTTCTCTCGCGCAAGTACAATGGGCCGTCCTACACATAAATATGTATATATAAATATTTATCACATCATATACATATATATGCCATTTATTCGATATGTAGTATATGATAATAAATTCCGTCCGTATAATTGCATCATGTAATATTTATTAATACTTGAAAGATACAACTTCATCATTATTCTCAGGGACAAAACTGCAGTATTGTTCTACTGGTAACCGATTAAGGTACTCAACAATGTATATAACTTTTAAATGTACATATAATTAATATATATATATGAATGAGTAAATATTATATTCGATAGCTTATGGTATATTATTGTTTATATACCAAAATACATATATTCTAGATCAAAACTATATTATTTATCATTATTTACTATGATGTTCTAATTGTGGTTTTATATAATCAATATAATACATTAGAATGTCATTAAATCTTTAGTTGTGAGACTATGCATTAAAATTTTCTCATTGGTAATTGGTCCATCTGTTGAAAAAACAAAAATTAGAAATATATTATTTTTAAATTTGATTATTTGGTTTAGAGATAAAGGAATTGTAATACAATATACATACCTAATTGAAACCATTTATTAGTACTTCCGGCATCTTTTCTGGCTGAATTTATCGCATCACGTAAAGCCATTAATACCCCATAACTCATACAAAGTGGTGGTTCTCCAACAGCTGTTGTTTAATGTTAAATTAAATGTGTGAGTTTTAAACTTTATTTTTTTTGTGATTTTTTTAATTTTAAATATTTATATACCTTTGGATCGAAGCACACCAATAGGATTTGGAGCATTACGTAGAAAAGAGACTCTGAAATCTATAGGAATATCTTTTGCGCCAGGTGGTTTATAATTCTAGTTGAGAAAAAAAAATATAATTTTAATGATTTGATTCATTTTCTATATTTTTAATTTATCAATGTTGTATGTTTTTCATTGATACATGTATTTTTAATATAAAAATACAAACCCATGTTCGATTGTTTGCCAAAAGTCCAGTCTTTGGATCAAACATAAGATCCTCGCTAGTCCAATATCCAACTCCCATTACATATGCGCCTTCAACTTGTCCCAAATCAATTTCAGGATTCATGCTTACACCCACATCCTCCAATAAATCGACACGTCGAATTAAATGTTGTCCCGTCAATACGTCAATCTCCACCTCTGCCACAGTAACACCATAAATTGGATATCCTTTTTGTGGATCATTTGCTAACCTACATACGAAATATGATCAATGCTTAATCAATGTTATTTTTGAATTGTGTATATAAAATTCAACAAAATTTACATGTAGTGTGCGCATAAATCGACATTTTTCAAATGAGCAGCCAAAACTAATTCTTGCCAAGTTGGATTTCCTAATTCCTTTCTAATTGGTTCTAATCGATCTAATAATTCCTTACACGCTTTCAATGTCGCCTAAAATACAAAAAGAAAAATAAGAAAATCACGAAAAATAAAAAAAATAATAATTGTAAAATGTAAAATATAATTACATGAGCACACGACTCGCTAGTAAGGCTACCTCCAGTTACGCTATTATTTGGTGCTGCCATATTATTCGACGGTTTTACATTGATCATATCAAGATCAATACCCAATGTATGAGCTGCTACTTGAGCCACCTGTGGAATTATATGAATAGTTTTACCATTCATTTTTCATATTTCTTTAACAATACGATATATTATACCTTAGTGTGAATGCCTTGACCCATTTCAATACCACCATGGACAACTGATACAGTACCATCACGAGCATATATTGATACTAGTGCATTGAATTGACCCCAAAGATGTAGAGGATATTTAATAGGTATCAAAGAAATGCCTCGTTTCATCCATCTATTATCCTGAAAAATATATTTTTCATTCATTTCATTTCCAATTCATTATCGTTTTATATTTTATTCATTTTTCTTTTATATTCTTCACTTACATTATTATAAAGTCTGATACTTCGTACTCTCGCGTCATAATCTGATGACATTTTTAATTGATCAATCATTTTCATAAGTGTTTCTTTGCTTTCTGCAGTCATATTATTCAAACGAACTTCAGTTGGATCTTTATCCAACACGTGCGATATGTGATCCATTATATTTTCGGTCATGGCTATTGCTTCCGTTGAGCCTGTAATTATAATTAAAATTTATATTTTCAATTAATTAGTTAAGAATAAAATACAGTATAATGAAATTAAATGTTTTTATATTATCACCAGGTGCTCGACAAAAAGTATTTGATGGAATATCCGTTCTTGCATCGCTTCCCTCTAAATTCCACGTTGAAGCATCGTAGCATGAATCAATGTGTAAATGGACAAATGGCGCACTATATTCGTTATATGAGCATCCACTGTTGTGCCACGTTTTACTATTGAGATATTGAATCACGCCTTCCGTGTCAACTCCAACTTCGTATTCCTGCCTTGCAGGAATTCTCTTACCCATTGTTATCATGTTGCTTTCAATAGACATGATAAAACGTGCTGGACGATTTAATACGTAGGATACAACAGCGCAAGCACAAGAGACTAAAGCATTGCGAGATATTTTAGCGCCATATCCACCACCTAATCTTCGAACATTCACGTTGATTCTGCAATGTATTAAATATTAATTTCAGCAGATATTTTATAATTTATCATTAAACTTATTGTATAAAATATTTATTGACATGGAATATTAATGATGAATTTACCGATTATTTGGGATACCAAGACAGGTGGCTATTGAAGTTTGTGTTAAATCTATAAATTGTGAAGTTGGATACACATCAATTCCATCCTCTGTCGGAATGCAAACACAACTTTGCGGTTCCATTGTGAAATGATATTGGTTACTGCACTCAAACCCTCCTTTAATTACTTGAACAATGTCCGTCCCTGTAGAAATTTGTTTGATAAAAAAAAAAGTATATTTGTATATGTATAAAAACAAACAAAGGGAGGATACGATATTAAAGACTAATATCATAGATAAATATGATATTATATGACATAGGAGGAACCTTTTCGTTTAGCTGGTACGTTTACTAACGGCAATATCCGGCTATTGTCCGCGGATGCAATAACGTCTTTTAAAGTTAAAACTGGCTTTGTCTTCAGAACATCGGCATAACTGACTTTGACTTTTTTCACTGCTTCATTTGCTAGCATATGTGTTTTTGCAACTATAACACCAATTGGCTGACCAGCGTATTGAATATCCTTTTCCACAAATAGCTTGAATAGGAAAATTGATAATAATAAAATAATATTTGAATTAAAAATTATTAGAAATTAAAAAACAAAATTTTTAAAGCTAAATATTACCACTTCATCAAAGTCCAATAACATTTGTTTACTTGCTGCGCTGATGAATAAATTTTTCCCAGGAATATCTTTTGCTGAGAGGAATGCAACAACTCCATTCATTTTCTTAAAGTTAAAATTTATTATATTTTATCATAACTATTCGAAAATGAAAATAAAAATAGAATATGATATATGATTTATGTAGATTATATATACCAAGGCGTCTTTTGCATCGACACTGACGACTTTACCATTGGCATATTCAGTGGATACAAAGGCACAAAATACTTCATTTGGTTGTGATGGTATGTCATTGACATACTCCGCTTCACCAGAGGTTTGATAAATAGACTCCATCTTTGGTACGGGTTTGTTAAATGGCCAAAGTTTTTTGTCCGTGTCATAATCGTGTTTTCCAGATGAAAGATCACGTTTCAGCATGTGACCACCACTGCGATATTTTTCATTCACGGTGTTAAACATCATATCAAGAGCAAACTGCAAAAATAATTTTCTATTAATGTCTATTCAATAATAAAAATCTAAACAAATAATAACTTTTTATATTTCCTCATTTGCCAGAGGAATTATTTATTTTTTGTTGTCTCATATTACCTTGTAAAATAAACCCTGCGCGAGAGTTTTTCGAAATTCAGGTGAATAATCTGGCAAAACACGATCGGGTTTTAGTTCGGATTCAAGAAGTTCCATTGCCTGTTTGAAAACATTTTTATCCGAGAGAGATTTTCCATTTAAGAAATTTTCCGTTTCTATAGCATGTAACTGTGAAAAAAAAAAATTCGGAAATACTTTAATGCATGGTGGTAATATTGAACTAAAAATGTGTTCCTGAAGATATATGAACGTCCTGCTGATAATAAAACGTCGACATTTTTTCTCTTATATTACATCGATTTTCATGAGTATATTCTCTCTCTCTATGGTTATTTTCATTCTTCATTTCTCATTCCACTGCATTTGTTATTCTCTTTTACTTCACACTATAACCATTACATAAGTGCAATGGATAATGCAAAAATACTTACAAAATCATGTCTAATACCACCAAATATAATATTTGGTTTTTCAAGAACCATTTGTCTAGCGTCCAGTTTGAATAAAAATCCAGCATTTACATGAGCATGAGCATTTTGGGCCCTCGGCATAATCTTCAAATTAAATATTAAACATTTTATATATTTTTTTTTCTCTTTTAAAAATTAATGCATAAAAACTATCAAATTTTTTTTTATCTCAATTCACCTTATATGATCGATATACATATTCCGGTTTGAGTGCTGGCACCATTATGCTGTATATAATCTTATGATTCATATCTGTTTCCAAGAATTGCATAAAGTTAACGGACTTTTTTTGTCCAGGTGATTCCACTAGAGTAGAAACGATAAAAAAAAAATATAATCGCATATAAAACATATTATATAACTGAATGAATATGGTAATGCAATAAAATATAAAGTTTAACAAAGTATTTCCTTTTTTATACATACAAATATGTATCTCAGCTCCAACTGTTTCCAACATGAGAAATAGGTCCGATGGAAATTCGTGATGCTTATGCTTTATCATCAAATTTCCAGCTATAGTTCCTATCTAAAATATTATTCAATTAATTATATTTCATTTTTACATTATTCACACATTCCATTTTTTTTTTTCTATCAAATGTATAAATATAAATAATATTAATTTATACTCTTGATTTCCACTATAATTAACTCACATTACGAACTGCAACACTGGCAATAAGATCAACATGATTCGCCATAAATTGTAAATGTTGAAAGCCATTATTTTTTGATAGTTTTTTAAATGTTGTTTTGACTACGGACAAAGTAACATTACCACCAAGAATCAAACCATTTGCATCATTCTCCACTCTATGTAGGTCACTGATGTCATTTATGTCCAAATATATTTGTGGTCGCTCTAAGCGATAAACACCTGCAAACAAACAATTGTATGGTTACATGTATGCTCCCATATATCGATTGCTCATTACCATTACATTGACGCGGTGGCCGTTATCATGTTGGCCCGCATGTAATGTTTGCCAAACCTTGTGGGCAGAGCCAATTGTTGTCTCCATCGCGATATTAACGTTTATACGATCCCTTACCGTGTGCTGTGTTGCCGCCATTCAATACATAAGTTGCGTTTGGATTGTTGGTGAAGACATTGAAAAGCTTTTCAATAGTAAGAACCTTGTGAAATTGTATATCGTACATTATCATGTGAATCTCGTCAGGTTTTATTAGTTCCACAATATCATTTTTTATTTCAGCATCTTCACATTCACCTTTACAAGGTTTTCCTGAATTAGGACAAGTTTTAAACTTGTATGCTTCCTAAAAATATCAGTGTAATAATAAAAAATATTATAAATTTCATTCGTTCAATTAAATTTAGGGGGATGATCAATAAATTAGTAAATGACGAATATATATTTAGTGTGAATGTCACAGGCTGAAAACTATATATTTGCAAAGTTCAAGTTCATTGAATATGTCTGATTAAATTTTGAATTCGCTTGAACTAGTTCATTTGCACTTCGTGACTTGCATAAATCAATTATAAGCTGAATGTTAATATCGTTCATTGCGACATGGCATTTATCATGATCGAACGATGAAATTATTGAAATTAATCATGGGTATAATGCAACGAAGTATATGAAATTGAATAAAAACTTTTACAATTATATTTCTTAATATTGTGGCAATTTAAATTTGTGTTTAATTTTTAAATATATTCATTAACATACTTCGATATCTTGAATATGCCGAGATAATTGGGGCTCAGCATCACTTGCAAGACCCTTGAAAGCATCAAGAATTGGACGATAACCAGTGCAACGGCAAATATTACTACCAAAAGAATTTTCAATTTTCTTCATTGTCAACGATTTGTTTTGTTCCATCAAACTGCATAAAATAACAAAATTTATTGTGCTTAATTTTTTATTTTAAAATTACAAATATTTATACATGGTTAATTGAACAAACCTGTACATATTCATAACCATTCCCGGAGAACAATAACCACATTGTGAGCCATTCATTCCTGCGAGAGCGCTTTGAATACGATGATAGCCCATTTTTTTATTTCCTATTCCCTCAATTGTTTTGATTTTCCACCTGGATATACATTACAAAAAAATAAAATAAATGTATGAACAAAAATTCATATTGTTATTTTATAAAGAATGGGTTATCCGGATAGATTTTCATCATCCAATTAAATGAATGTCGATATTAAAATTTAAAGGTATTTCCAATAATTATTTTTGCAATATAGTTATATATTTAGCTTAACCGATATAGCACTTAGTCGCCTTAATGATGTGGGCTTACCCATTGCAAATGAGCACTGGCACTAGACATGAGTTTACGGCTAGAGTCTCGCCACGAATCTCCGCGGCAATTATGCACACGCCACAACCACCCTCGTGGCACATTGACTTTGTGCCTCTCAACTTTGCGTGATCTCTGATAAAAACGTTGAGCGATGTCTCGGGCGGTATCTCATCTTGCACTAAAAACAAAAGAGAAAAATCCACGTAATTATTCTTTTGAATTAAATTTCATATATTTAATATTATTATATATTAAAAAATATTATTGAAAATTTATTTATCTTATTATAAATCTATGATAATATGGCAAACAAGGAGATAAATAAATAAATAAATAATATAATCAATATTGTTTGTGAATGAAAAATAAAATAAATCTCGAATAAATTGAATTTTTCATCAAATTATTTTTACTGTTATGTATATTAGTTTGATTGATAATTGAAGAGTGAGTTGATTGGATGTTGTAGATTGTTGTGAAGAATATCCGGGGAAAAATATAACTTGTCATTAGTTAGATTGTCTGGTTATGACTTATAGAATAAATAAAAATTTTATTTATCTGTCAATTGTACAAAGTTACATATTCGTATATGTAATAAATCATTTTTTTACGTTATGCTTAGTTACCTTCTCAATAACATAGTCATGCAGTATTTCTCAATTAAAATCTTTACATAATTACGTTCAGAGAAAAAAAAAAATTCCACTTATCTCGTTAGATTATGAAACATGCAATTTTTTTTCATATTCCAATTTAGCAATTACATATATATACCTGTGTAAGAAACTCCATTGATTGTAAATTCTACAGCATTTTTTATGGGCTCACTGTGAAATAAAATACCAGATGAAAATAAAATAAAACAAAATTGATACTATAAATATTTTTAACGTTATCTTTATTACTGTAACAATTAATATATGAGAGAGGATTGTCAATAAATTTGGTATAAAAACAATTTTGCTAGTGAATATACCAAGATATTCCTTTGGAAAATACATTTTAAGGATAAAATGAATCTAACGATAATAAAATATTGAAGAATGTTGAATTCAAAATGGCTTTCACTGTACGAATGGGTCGTTGCACCTCGTTAAACCACTTCTGCGGTTACATACAACTCAACAAATTCAATGCACCACATATCCATATATATATGTATGTATATAATATATATAATGTCATGCAGGTAGATATTGCATTGGAATATTTGCAATGAATATAGGAGGATAGAGACAATAAACTCAGTAACAGTTGAAACCCAGGTTTGCAGTTTGGAAATAATTGAAGATGCAACCGGTGGACAGTAAAATGTACTTACCCACCATACGCGTATGCACCCTGTCCCATTGTAAATTTTAGTGCGGTACCCTTGCTTTTCACGACCAGTCAAAGCAATAAACTCACGATTTCGAATGCTTGCTCGACAAAATATACAATCTCTACCAAATATATTCCACGAGAAATAATAAAATAAATATAAATTTTCAATGATTTCTTTATATTTATTTTATGTTATTTTTATATTTGATATATGGACCGGTCGACTAACGCACTTGTTTACTAGTCACAGCCACACGAGCGTTTTAATTGCTTCTTAGTTTCTTATTCACTTCTTATCCTTTCTTCATGTATTATATATCAGTCCCCCACTACATTATTCATGCATATATATATATCCTTGGGTACATAATATTTACGTTATGATAAATAATATATGAAATTACACGGTTATTGATAATTTGTTGTTGCATTTGTGACAATACTTTTGTAATCTCCGAATTTGCAATATTTTGTATAGATATTTTTTAACGTATAATAAAAAATAATAATAATTGTTGATAAAACGTCATAGTAGTTTATATAACAAGTAGAGTATAATGATTGTTCTTTTATTCTGTTGCTCATTATACCTAGCTAAATAAATTATTTCATTTAAAATTGGAGAAAAAAATTTTTTTTTTCTTTATTTTATGTAATTTTCATTTTCTATATATTGTTACATCAATTTTTTTAACGGATATGCAAACAAACGTCACTTTGTTGTTGGCGATACACTTATTATTGCAATTAATGTTTTTAGTAATTTTATATTTTTATCTATTCTTTATTTATTTTAATTTTGATATGTTTATTGACCCATCAGCGAATAATTGATAATTATTTGACGCAGTTGATATTTTTTTTTTTTTAATGAGAATTATACATTTTTTAATATTATTCTCGCAATTAATTAATGATTATATTTAGCATTTTTACAGAATCCATACATACATATATGTTATTATTATTAGCGACAACATTTAAATAAATTTGGAATATGTATTTATTTATGAATTTCGCCTTAAATATATATAATTTAAATGTATATAAAAGAATAAATTTTTTATTTAATCATCAAGTTATTTATTCATTTCATCAAATAATTATTTATCAATCAACAATGGAATTTTCAACATAAATTATTCATAGTAAACGTATTATTATAATACTATTGCTGAACATTTCACATTAATAACGAATAAATAATAATTCCTCATAGTACATAGTAGTACAATATAATATTTGTTTACACAATGTATTTTTAATTATTAATGTGGATTAATTTTACTCACAATTAATTGATAATAGAAAAATAATAGGATAAATTATGGCCACAGTAGGGCAAAAAGTAATGAAAAACAAATAAAATAATAATTAAATTTTTGTACATATTTTAAATTAAATATGTAATAGTTTGTTGAAAAATACGTAAATACAATTGTTATTCCACAATTTTTAACTTTTCGTTCATATCATGCATTCACTTATGAGATAATTTGTAATCATTATTACGTAACGATTGAACTTATAATAAAAAATATCATAATGTAGTGAGATAAATGCAAAGTGATTTACAGTTGATCAACGAAAAAAAATATATATATATATATTTATGTATATAACAATAATAATATTTCTAATTAATTTTTTTTTTTTTCATATAACAAAAATAAATTGTTTTTATACTTTAAAGAATCACGTATATCATTAACAATTATTAATACACATTAGCGGACAGAGTATAAATCTCTAGGACTAAAATACTCGCTCATAAACTAATGAGAAAAATAGAAAAAAAAAAAAAAGCCAGGGAAACCAAATAAGTTGGGTTGTATTAAACCGCAACCATTAATTTAATGAAGGCACTCGTGGCAGGAAAAAAATAATAATAATTTAAATACTTATTTTGCTTCTACTTCACAATGTGGCAAAAAATTTTCTTTGCCTGGTGAACACATTGTAGTATCCGGACTAGCATCACATGAGATATTTTTACTGTTAGATTTATCCTGTGATTTTTTTGAACCCCTTTTCTTTTGTTTATACTCAATATTCACTGCAACATTTTTCGTTGGATCAAAATGACTTTCAATAATAACTATTAGATCTTCAATTTCTTTTTCTGTTGCTTTATCTAATTTTTCCTTGATCAATTTTTCCAACGCTATCTCTTGTCCATCAGACCATGTATTCTGTTAAAATTCAAATACGAATAATATGAAAAGAAGCTTTTATAAAAATTATCAATTTAACTAAAATAAAAAAAATATACATGTATGTATTTATATTAAAGGCCTTTTTACCTTTAGTTGGATATAGTTTACGTTAGCTTCAGCGAGTAATCGTCGTAGTGGACTTGCATGCTGTCTTTCACGACGTGTCATTTGTAAAAGAGGTTTAAAAAGTGGTTTCAAGTTGTCCTGTCGTTCGAGTACGAGCTTTAATACTTCGTACTCTTTTTCCTCAGCATCGATTGGTTGAACGAATTCTCGAATGAATTCAATAGTGGATTTTGATGTGCTATCACTCAATTCCTCTTTTACTATATCAACTTTACCATTTTCTTCATTATTACTTAAATACTGAATTATTTGTAAAACTAAACGTGCACGGTTCGCAGCATTATCCCACTGGACTTCCTGAAATGAGAGAATTTTTTTTAATTAAAAATTATTAATTCAAATAGTTAAGGATTATTTATTTTTTTCTTTTAATGCTTTTTAATTATTTATTTACCTGATCTAAAAAAATACGCGATAATGTTCGCAGTGAAAATGCACGTAATGTACTGGCGCATTTATTATTAGCAACATCAAAACCATTAACAAATCCTTTGACAGTTTTTTTGAATCTTTCAAGGAGTTTATATTTTATTAATACGTCTAATAGTATAGGTGAATTAACTTTTCGTGATTCATGGTGGACCAGTATGATACCGTCTTTCGCATTGCCTTTGATGTTTTCCAACCAGTCGAGAAAATCCATAATAGCGGAAATCTCACTTTTAGTCTTTATCACCTGTAGAAATCATAAAGTAAAAATAATTCTCATCATATATTTTCTAATTAAATTTTTATATATAATATATGTATATATAAATTTATATATTTTACCTTATTGGTTTGGCTGTTTTTTAGCATGCGATATTTTCCAATTGTTACCACTTTTAAATTATGACGCTTTCGCGCAGGTGGTGTTAAATTTTTAAATGGCATTACATACTGGGCAAATGATGAAGTTGAAGTGTAACATGCAATTTGACATATTTCATCAATCAATTTTTTGCCAGTTAAATCCATATCCCATCCAACAAGAAGATAATCTCCTGGTGGAATTCCTTCAGCGATCGATGGTCTAATACTGGGTGCGGGTTCACCATTTTCAGGATTTGTTGAAGAAACCATAGCTAAATAATTTATTTTACCTTGATATCTAAAAATAAATTTCCAAGTAATTACTATAGACTTGAGAAGAATTAAATTTAGAGGTAAATAAATTTTAAGGACACACTTCGACTAATATAATTCTCTAGTGTAATTATAGAATTATTTTCAAAAAAAAAAAAAATTCCATCTACAAATACTTTTGTTGACAGTGAAATATCAATGATAATAATTGGCTTCACACAATAGATTCTGTTGCCATGCCGTAATATATTTTTTTTTTCTCGTATCTATAGTTACCTCGACGGTAAATCCGATGCGAAAAGTGACGAGAAATTCCAACGCTTCGTAGCCTACATATTAAATATAAATATTTACATCGTATTTTTTTTTTTCGCTTCTTACAAGTTTCTTAATTAAATTTTATTTGAAAACTTTATACGTTCGTACATAAATTAATCATCAAATCAACTGCTTCTAATTATTGCATTTATATATAAATGCAAAGCTATAAATTTTTCTATAACATTCACGATATTGCACAATGATTAATAATTTAAAAATTCAACTATATAAAATATTAATAACAATTTTTATTATTAATAAGAAAATTAAAAAATTATAAGCGTATAAAATTCCAGCAGTTTTTTTTTTCAAACAAGAATTTCATGTTGATTTACAGTTATTTCGCTTATCGCGCGTAGATACGAATTTTTTTTTTTTCATCTATAATAAAAAACAAAATATACACACGTGGCTGCCACCGGTATTACAGTACTATCATCCTTGCTTTCACATACCAAAGAATATTAGCCCCACCCAATAATTAAATTCTATTATCATTTATAGATTGAACGAAAAAAAATAAATGAATGAATGAATAAATAATTAAATAAAATTTCTTACCAGTAATATCAAAATCTCTTGAAATTTTTTGGGATTCTAAAGAGCAAAAATTTTTAATTTGCACACTGAGTGACTAGTTCTGGATATGATAGGCAGCAAGATAAGTAAGACACTGAGTTCTTCTGAGTCTCCGATTTTTAATCTGTGTATATAAAGTTAAATTGTGAGAGCCCACGTGTTGTATAAAGGCCACCAGTGCGCTGGTTTATAACGCATGCGCACATGATTATGATGTATTTATCAGATTGTATTGGATTATATGTTTGTGTTTAAGTCACGTGATTACTTAAATTTGACGCAGCAAAATTCAAGTCGACTAATACCATAATTAAATTTAAATTACGATGCATATGTTTTGTCTACATTTTATCATCGTTAATATTTATTATTTCATTTATATATCTGCACGAAATGGGTGAGAATTTGGCTTTTATAAGTTGTATGTAGTTGGAGCCACGGTAGATAATGTAGAAATTGTTTGTTAAATAAAATTTTCCCGATTGATAAATACTAATTTATTACATAAATTAAATCAATAAATTTTTTTTTTTTCATTTTATTATTTCATTACGGTTATTGATTTTATTGTAAATTAAATAATTTTATATTGTAGTAAATCATGGAAATATGAATTTAGTTATGAAAAATCTTGAATTATATATTTTTTTTTCTAACAAAAAAAAAAAAAAAAAATTGGGAATGAAAACAAAATTTTAATATAAGTTTACACAACTTACAATATAACTATATTATTCCAATGAAAATATTTTGAATCAGATGAGAACGAGAAGATTTTTCATCCAATATTCCAATTACCGTTATTCAATCGCGTCACGTTAAATTACTTCAATATTTTTTTCGCACCTCTCACTGACATGTAATCATTCAAGTTACGATAAAATAATATTCTGCCAATATTTTACGCAGTCTTTTATTTTATTTTATTTATTATTTTTTGACAAACGCACACCGAAACTCGTGCTTGACATTGTTTTTCAAAGCCAACTAAAAATTGAATGAAAAATAAAAAAACAAATAAATTAAAAAGAAAAAAGAAAAAAAAAATATATATATACCATTACATTGTCATTAAATATTAAACAATTCTTCAAATATACGCATTGTATTTTATTATTTATTTTCCCTGTATAAATATAAATATTAATAAAAAAAAAAAATTCGTAAATAATAAAAAAGGAAATTTAACACATACAAATATATCATTAAAATAATTTTTTCATGTTCATATATATAATACAATGGCTGATGTAAAAATAAAATAAACAAGATACATAAAATAAATACATATTCATATGCTATTTATTCATATGTGATATTAAAAATAGCGATAAAAAAAAAATGTAAAAAATAATAATAAAAAAAAAAAACAAACACGGCAGATGATGCATGTATAGCTTAGCCAAGAGGCCATTCACAAAACGAAGGTTGAGTATGGAATATAGGCGGAAGTGGGGCTATCGTATAGAGATCGTTTGTCTTACTTAAGGGTGTAGCCGATGAGCCTGAGTCTCGGTCACCCGGGACCAAAATTTCTCTACCCTAATCTCGCTTCTTCTCACAACCGTATTCGCCTCTTGTTTCTCTTCCTCACTCTCGCACACTCGACTTTCATTCGCCGGTTACCTATATACTACATATATTTGGTTGGCAATCAATATTTATTACCGCTGGTAATCCGTTGTATGAGATAATACGTAACTGCCCAACGCACTCTATATATATATGTAGTGATATACTTTGATGGAGCGATCGTGATTCTGCTTGTTCATAATATAGTATACGTTTATATATAATCGACAATAATCTAGTGAGTGTTTTTTTTTTTTTTTTTGTATTTACGTATGTACAATATTATGTTAAATTATCTTACTTTTATTTTTCATTTCATTTATTTTATTTATTTATTTTTTTTTTTGGCACTTTATATTATTCCTGCATATGCCAAGCTGCTGACGACATTTCAATTAACTTACTCGTGAAACGCAGTTAAATAGAATTTAATTTAAACATTTTTGGATGTTAAATTGAAATGGTGTTAACGGTTAAAAATAAAGATAAATTAACATGATGACAAGATCGATTAATTTGATGGATATAAATAGTTTTATATGACCGCGTGGAAATGAAGAGTATATATTGAACAATGAAGAGAAAATAAAAATAAACAAAATAAAAATAAAAAAAAATCCTCTCCTGGATATCTAATTTAAAAATATTTAAAATAAATATACCGTTACCTTTAACCAAATGTTATTTTAATTAATAATAAATATACGTACATCGAACAATTTATTTTTGTATATATATTTGCGTTGTTTATATATTTTAGTAAATAAAATAATTAATGAGTGACGAATTTAATGACAGTAATGACTATATATTAAACATTAATTACTGTCGAGTTTATCCGAGAAAAATGCCGCAGGCATCGTCCAATATTTTATCAAGCGAAATAACTCTGTTGGTTTTATTATTCTAGTGGGAGTATTTAATGCAGTAACTAATATACAAACTTATACATGCAGTACATTTATTTATATATATATATAATCGTGTGGGTTTCATTTAGTAAATTAGGTCGTTTGTGGATTTCATATTCGGTGCATTGCGTTATATAATAGCAATGCTCAATAGTTATATTTTATTTTTGGTATACACATATATAGCAATTGGTATAGTAATACATATACACAAATATATTATACAGAACATCAATGAAACGATCAGTCAGTTAAGCATGAGTTGCTGCAGTTCATCGTAGAGATATATTACGTACATTTCGCATGTACACAGAATGAATAGTAATATTTGTATACAGGTAATCACTTATGCCTCAATAATATCACCATGTGTATTAAATGTTGGGTAAATTGACTCGATGAAATTTCTCTTTGATTTCTCCAATAAAGAACATTGAACGATATGAAATAATTACAACTCTGTCAATTACATTTTGCAACAGCAGAAATATAAATGATTAATCATTATTGCAACTCATCATATTTTTAATTAACTACATATATATTGACACGGGATTAGTAATTATTGTATATTGATTGAATATGTCATTCAAACAAATTCATCAAAGGAACATGAATTCCAATGATAAAAGTAATTAACTGGATATAATGAAAATTTATTATAATTAATTCGAGGTCGGAAAACAAAAAAAATATTTCTCTCTTAATTTGATATTATTGATTTTTTTATTTATACATAAACATGAAAGCTTTCGGTATATTACACGTATATATATATACACATGTAATACCGAATTTATGAATATTTGTAAATTTTCTAAATGTGATGGTAAAGTTTTGAAATTTAACGGAAATTAATTTTATTTCCTGTGACATTGAAATTCAAAGTTGCGGTGAGTGAAAAAAAGATCGCCAAAGATATTTTACAACCCTTATACCCTTTACACTATACATATATATATATATGTATATACATATGTATGTACATGATATATACACACAGGATTTGTTTATCATTTTATTTAAACTACTTCTGACGACGCGCGTTCAAACCCTTGTCGCGCAAATCAATTTCCTTTTTCGTTCGAATGCGGGAAATGGAGAAATATGTATAAAATATATATATATATATACATACGTACATACATATATACATATATATTGGAATCGTTGGGTGGTCAAGTTGACCCATTCGACCCGCGCGTCATTTCGTTTCATTCCATTCATCACTCGATCCCTATATATATATTCAACATGTATGTATAATGTATATATATTAAATTTGTATATATATACACATGTATTTACTCCCTCATTTTGTGATTATAGTGATAGATAAAATGTTTCGATAACAATCCCTGAATAATCCCTGGATAAAAACACAAAAATCCAAAACATAAACTACATTTATTCTCATCGTTTTATTTGTTTATTATTTTTTTTTTTCTTTTATTTGGATAAATCTATATAACTATAGCTCATTTAACTTATTCATATTTATCAGTTAATAAATTACTGATTATTAATTCATAATTAAATATATTAGTTTACCTTTTTTTACCTGAGTATTTATATCAAACTTAAACTTCACTTCAACTGCAAGTCTGCAACTGTATTTTACACAAAGTCGTTGAGTTGTTTCATAAAAGCGAAAAGTTGAAGAGGTGATGAAGACTTGTGTCTGTGTGTTTTGCAATTGTCCACAAGGCTATATATATATATATATATACTCTGCACGTTTAGGTACCTGTATGTTGAAACAATCTTGTTGTCTATATGCATTTACATAAATATATAATATATATTTTATGTTTGTGTATAAAAATATATTTATTTCATGTTGTCGTTTGCGATAACAAATAATGAGTGGGGTCTATCTGTATATATGTACTAGTTCATACTTCGTATATATTATTCAACAATTTATATATATATGTATGTATGCATACTGTACATACACATACACATACACATACATATACATATATGTATATTGTTTTTCAGCGTGAAAAAATAGAAAACAGATAGAAATAAAAAAAATTGGTATGTACATTTATGTATATGTATATGTATATGTATATGTATATGTATATGTATATGTATATGTATATGGATATGTATATGTATATATGTTGCATACATATAGAATAAAACGGCGGAGAATGAGAAAAAGGCGAAAAAAAAAAATAACATGTTGGAATCTGCCAGCATTATTATGGCCCATACTACAAGATAGCTGCCCGGGCATCGATGTTTTTTCGATACTTATGGAAGTCCCCCCGTTACTCATTGTCGGCGCAATAGCTTCGGGTATCGGGGCCGTGCGCATTCGCATTTTCTTTTTATTTCCCCCCCATTCACATTTACCATCTCTCAATTTCTCTTTTTCTTTCACTCTTTTTTCTATTTTTTTTTTCCCCTTTTTCCGCATTTATATTCTCTACTTTTTCCCTTGTTTTTTTTTATACCTATACTCTTTTACTCTTTCTCTCTTGCTGTTACCCGCTTTGGTGCGCATGGTGAAACAATGATATTGCCACTCATTTTTTCGGTTAACATTTAAACCCACCAATTTCGAATATTTTCAACGATTTTCCTTGAAAATTTTCATGTTCAGATTCAAACTCAATTTCATTTATCCAAACATTAAACCAATTATTCTGTCAATAAATAAATATAAATTAAAAACTTATTCATATTTACAAAAAATTAAGAATATAAATATTACGTTTATTAACCTCTTGTCATTAGTTAAATTCATATATAATGCTTAATTTACTGTCAAATGAGTTTACTTTACGTTGTATGCTGTCAATTTATCGTGTTTATGTTTGAAAAGACCTGCAATGTTGAGATAGAGGAGAAGCGCATATTGCAGCAAATTTGTTTGCTACTACTGAGGAACAACTGTAACCACACACTATAAACCCACACTGCTGCAGTTACCTAACCCAAAGTCATTTGCTCCAAGATTCGCTACAATTCTAAAGATATATCCCACTCTCTCAACGTTCTATTCAGCAGTTCTTGATGCAATGTATCTGACATATTTCTAACATTAAAAAACACCTCTAATAATAATATATAAAAAATTCTATTCCCCATTATCATCTTCATCATTATCAAAATAGTTACCTACATATATTACCAATATTCCGTAATATAAACAAACATATCAACTCATGTATCTAAATATTTATTTTTTCCTTCTTCATAACACTTGAATTCTTTATCAATATTATTCAGAACTGCAGTGTATATACAGATACACTCACACAATGAGAGAATTATTCCAAGATATATATCTCACGTTACAGATCTGAAGCAAATGTATTATATTTCTGTAACATCGATACAATGTTTTCTGTGAAGCGCAAAAGACGTTTGTTCAAGTCTCGCGTGCCTCTATTATATACATATATATACGTATATATTTATATAAATATATATAGTATATATAGATCCATACATAGAAAAATATACAGTAAGAGAAAAAACGACAGAGACGTAAATCGATATTTGTGACCTCAATGCGTTTCAAACGTGGTTTTCACACGGTTATTTAGGAGGGCTCCTATTCTGCACACAGCTTTGCCAAATTTTTGCCTAAAAACATACATATATACTCGTGTATGTGTATGTATATACCCGCGTGAGGGAAAGTCTTTATTGCGCGTAACTCACCCTACTACGCCACCATCAATGTATTAAAGTCTCGATTGCGTTCCCCGATATAAGGGGTTGTAAAAGTGTCCAATATCTCTCTCTGTTTTTTTTTTTTTTTCCCTCGACACTTCTGTTCAACATCACACTCGGGTATATATCTTTCCCCAAAGCTATATCTATATTTTATTACGTGTACGCCTTCGTCACTCCTGAAATCATTGAATAAGAAGGTAGTTGAGTAGATAGGACAGGAAAAATAAGGGAGAAAAAATCATGATTGACAACGACATTTATATATATTTTTTTTTTTTTCCTCTTTTTTTCGGTGGATAAATTTATTTACAAGAGTAAAATATTATATACAAGGTTAAGAATTAGGGATTTTGTAAAACAATATGACAATTTGGAAAACAGCCGAGCACAAATTTTATGCTGAAATAAACACTGGGAGTGGGTTTATTTTTTTTTTTTTCTTATGTTTTATATTTATTATTAATATTATTATTATTATTATTATTATCATTAATATTATTTAATTGTTTAATTTCCTTTTATATTATTTTTCTTTCTTTGATTCCCGTGTTATTTCTACCTTTTTTTTTTCTCATAAATAATTATTTATATCATTTTCTTTTTAATTTTAGGACTGTATCATTTCGTTTAATTTTTTTTTTTTTTTCTTTGACATTGACGCTATATACGGCAGGTAATTTTTAGAGGAGAGCACGAATTATTTGTGTGCTGAATGTGTGTATATGTATGAGTGTTCGTTTCATTCAATTCCAATACAATTCACAAGTATTTTGCTTTTTTTTTTTTCCTCTCTTCATTTCCATTTTTTTTTTTTTTTGCTTTAAATTGTATGTGATACATAGTTTTGACATTTAACACTGTGCGAAACTATGTGATGACGAAGAGTAGGGAATCCAGATGGACATACATACGTACATACATGCATACTTATTTATATTCATAGGTACATGAGAGAATTGCGATTTTTTTGGATCGTGATAGGGAATAATTATATTTGCGGGAATAAAATATAATTTAAAAAATTTTAGACATCGGATCAAAATATTTCTATTTGGTTTTTATGATGACATTATATTTTTCATATGTATTTTGTCTGAGGGTAGGATAGTAGAGTATATTTATTGTTAAATTTATATCTAAATTGGAATGACTGAACAGTGGACTGCTAACGAACAATATATATGTACAGGGAATGATGAATGAGTAATTAACAACTAAAATATAACACACAACTCACACATTTTGATGAATGGTTTTGAAAAAAGCTCGAACTTTTATATCTACACAAATCATTTCTATTGATTGTTATTATTTGTGGTATTTATATTTATTTCCTTCTTTAATTATTTTTTTTTTTTTTTAATTTAAATCCACATTTGTTCATACAAATGTATGTTTATTTAATATACATATACGTAAACATATAGATCCACTGCTCAGACGAAGAATAAAAAAACAAAAACGTACATATAAATAGGTAAATAAAAATTGATTAATCTTTAAATTATTTATATTTCATTTTTCTTTTTTTTTTTTTTTTGTTTATGTAAATACCAAAGTTATATTGGACGTTTTGAGCAAAATGACATTGTCACGAGGAAAAAAATAAAATAAAATATATTTTAAATCTCCCTCATTTTATAAACAAACACAGGCTATATAATATTTGGAGGGTAAGTGGATGGATAGGGGACAAACAGAGGAGTCAACGCCAGAGGCGATAACAGAGGCATTTTAGACAGGAGGATCTAGGAAAAAAAAAATATAATCACTTTTCGCGTCTATATTAATTCAAATTCATTTTTGCATATTTTTTTTTACATGCAAACACACTCGTGTATCAACAATTTATCACTCTCGATACATATATAAATTCGTTCTTCCTCTCTTTTATTTATTCATTTTATTTTTTTATTAGTATTTCAATTTCGCACTCTAATTAACGACGATGTGCCGCGCGTCATATTATCTGAACTGACCAAGAATGAGTGCAAGCAAGAGATAGGCGCCTGATATTGGCATCCCAACCGCTGTATTACCATGTTGCATTGCTGCTGGATGTTCTCCTAAAAAATAAAAATATCACATAATATTTAATTATTCATTCAATAGTATCAATTGTTATCATTGAATATTAATGAACTTTTATCCGTATGTTTATTTGTGTATTCAATTATTTTCTGCTCGTGGTAAATATAATAATTTATATAATTATTTATATTTTTTCTTTTGAATTTAAAATTTTTTATACATTAATATAATATATTTGTTAAAAATTATATTAATGTAAATATTCAAAAATATAAATATATAAATTATTTATTATAAATATAAGACATATTTAAAAATTATATAAACATTTATTATAAATAATTTATTTTTTTTGTTTAAATTAAAATTTTTTATACATTGATATAATATATTTTTTCAAAATTATATTAATGTAAATATTTAAAAATATAAATATATATATTATTTATTATAAATATTGTACATATTTAAAAATTATATAAGCATTTATAATAAATAATTTTTTTTTTCTTTAAATTGAAATTTTTTATACATTAATATATTAATATATTTATTGAAAATTCCATCAATGTAAATATTTAAATATATAAATATGTAGTATATTCATAATAACTAATTTATATATTTAAATATTTACAATAATATAATTTTTAACAAAAATAATTTTATATATATTTAAAAATATATTAAAGCTCCTGTTGGACATCCGTTTTATTATAATTAATAAAATTATCAATACTACACATTGATGTTATATAAACTTATAACATTTTCAATAACAATCTCATTGCAGTAACTTTTACATTATTGTGTGGTTCAGTTAATTATTACGACAATTTCAATAGCTGTCTCGATGTTAACTAACGAACTTGGCACGTGATAATTATATATATTTCATTTACGTCGTATTTAAATTACACATCGATGAAAAAAAAAAAAAATAGTTATCACGTGTCTGCTGATTAGTAAACTTTTGATGGAATTACCTGACTCTTTAATTATTATAGTTAAATAAATAATTACAGAGAGAATATTACCATCACTTATATTCGCCTGTAAATATATTTACATCTTTAAAAGTAAAAATATCAATCAATATATTACAATTAAATAATACATAATTAAATTTAGTTTAATCACAATCAGTTGTATAATTTTTAAATTAATTAAATGATTGAATAATAATAGTTTTTCAATGGTGAATTTTGTAAATAATTTGTTTCTACAACTTCTATTATCATGAGCATTCTCTAGAGTCTGTGGTTTGTGCGGTAACTTAATAGCTCACGTACGGAACAGCATTGTTATCATAATTGTCGAAGTCAGCGGGAAAATGCTGCAACGAACGTAGGGAAAGGCTTCAAAAGAGAATGAGGGAGAAACGAAGGCAAGAGGGAGAGTTTGATAGAACAAGACATATATTGCACATATATAGGGATATATTCAATAGTTGTTGAAAGCGAGAGAGAACGATGTGGGGACTCGATCAGTAAAGCCCTCAAGCAAGTCTATGTTATATATAATATCATGGGTTTTGCACAAGTTCTACAACCAGTTATATATTATATATACGTGTTCAAGCTGCGTTTAGCTTGTCTACTTGGCACTGATTTGATTCTGATATCAATTCTCTCGTTGTCGATCCCCATATTTGCAACTTATTATATGAATTTATAGTTTAGATATATGTTTACTTGTCAATTTTCATTGTACACTGACAGAATTTTAAATATTATACTGTAACATTTAAATCATATAAATCATATTAATATATTTGATAGAAAAATAAGTAGTGGAGTAAAATATATTTTTAATTCGCATAATATTTAATGCAGTTCTCGAGTCGAAATTTTTATGCTACTTTTAATCTCATTATTGGGATTTAGTGAGGTTCTTCGGTTGTTTAGAAATATTTTAATAGAAAATACAACAAATGTTCCATTCTAAGGCGCAATAAGAAGAAACTTGCGTCCAAGTTTATTATAAAATAAAATATTAAAAAGCATCAAACTAAGTTCAACCCTAGATTTTTATAGAAGTTCCCTAAATCAAAAGTAGAATTGATAGGCCAACAAGTGCCATAGAACATTCAATCGACTATACTAGAAGACTTGAAGAAGCACAAAAATTTCGAATTCATAATAAAAAATAACTTAAAATGTATAATTTTCTATCAAATATTGTTATGTCCCCGGGCTTACTATAGGTTGTGGGATAATATTTACTCGAAAATTCTTTCAGTATATGTATACATACGTAAATAAATATATCAATGTGATATTACTGTCCTCGAACGAAATACAAAAACATTTCAAGGCTATATTGAAATTTTATATATTTGTATATATATAAATAAATAAATAAATAAAGCAATAAGCTTTTTCGACAGACTTATGGACGGTATATTGGATAAAGGAGGGATTTTGATGCGGGAGAAGAGAAGAGAAGAAAAAAAAAAAATTGTTTGAATGGAGCGAGGATTTTTCGGCAGCATTGAATTTGTGTCTTTAATGAATTTTGGTGAACTAGAGGGTGCGGGCGTGTACAAAGTATATATATATATACGTAAAATGTCGTTGCGTGTCGTATTATACATTTCTGTCGTTTTTAGGGTAAGCTCAAACCGACAATTCGTGGTGCAAAATATTTCACAGTGTACATATATCTATAAGTAGATATATAGAAAATTTATTCACTCTCTCATCCTCAGTGTTATAAAGCTACCTTATGTGCCTTCTTCCTTCAAATTTATGCGTCTATTTTCAAGATTAATATTCCGACAGCTTATCTTTTTTTTCTTTTTTTTCTTTTCTTCCATTTCGAATTCTCCTGTAGACATATATATTGATTCGATAACTCTCACAATCGATCACTTGATGAATTATATGTACATATATATTCTTACAGTTGCTTTCATTCCGTTTTACCACAGTCAAACGAACAACAATTGTATATAAATGTATGTATGAATGTTTTTCTTTGTGTTGGTGCTTTCGTATTTTATTCATTTTCAAAAAATTTTTGTTTTTTTATTTTCACTTTTGTTGCAATTCACACAGAGCATCCGCGTGACAAATCGAATGGTATGTGAAATATTATTCAGATAGTGCTATGTGAAAGGGCATGAAGGAAGGGAAAAGAGCTGGAAAGCGTGAGAAAGGCGAATAATACGAGAGGAAAATAGTGCGAAAAGCATAGACAGATAGATATAGAAAGTACACACATGTGAATGCATGTGCGCACGTTCCATCAATATTTGCGAAAAGTGTTGCAGCCAATGCACGAACGCAGACTAACTGAGTAAAATGTACATTGGTAAAATCTTGTTTCTAGCAAACATGCATAACTGCAAATCTGTGAATTTTACGTACACGTATATCAACTGCTATACTTTTTAATAATAAATTATATTATCATTAATCCAACATTGATTAAATAATATATCTACTACTATATAGTATTGTATATTTATTATATTATCACAAGGATAATATTAAATAAATATACACAATCAATAATATATATATAAATTTAAACATTGAAAAATGTTTCATTTTAATTTATCACGAATAGAATTTGTCAATTGATAAATAAACATCAATTCATAGTTTTTATAAAGAATAACTCGACAAAGTGGATTAAATAAAAAATATATAAAAACAACTTTCAATTTTTTTCTCTCTATGTATTTTTCGTTTGTGTATATGAATGATATATATGTATACATGTACCCGTCAATTGAATGTGAAAAAAAAATAAAAAAAAGTACTCGAAGTTGCTTGGTGGAATACTCTAAAATACGTGGCAAAGTGAAATTCGCAATAGTTGAAGCTCACTGCAGCGTGTCGGTGATTTTCGTCTAATTCCACCCATTCACGAGCTTCTACCAGGCGTAAACCAGTTTTGATGAAGCCTTCTTCCGTTGCGCGTGGGGTACACTATATGTTGCATATACAGTGACGGAGAAAACAGGAGAAAGATACCAAAGGGAACTCTATATATACTCTTTCATGGCTGCTCAGACAGAGCGTAACATTGAAACATAGAATCCCATAAAAAGCACGAGGGCTTTTCCGTGTAAAGTATTTCTAATTTTTCTTTTTTTTATCTATTTCAAACTCTATTCTATATTTATCTGAGCATGCAGATGTAAGTTTATATATAATCCGGATAGATATATAATACATATACATATAATTTACAAATATTTTTGTCATAATATTACACTTACATTTGCCCTTGTTATTTATTGTTTTTTTTTATCCTCTATAATTTTAATGTTTACTAAAAGTTATTTCTATTTATCTGTCTGTTGTTTGTGATTATTTTTTTTTGATAATACACGTTAATAAATGAAAATATTTAGATAGACAAGGATCATCAAGATGAAAGAATAAATAAATTACCATTAATCACGTGAACATTGACGCTGGCCCTTTTTGCTACAGTTGGCACACAGCTGTAATTTCCAGAGTCACTCAGTTTCGCCGAGGTAATCCTTAATCTAAAAGCAAAGAAATGAGAGTACAGTCTGGTTGTAAAGAAACAAATTGAGTAAGTCATTATCTAGTTTCAGTGTGTGTGTGTGGTGCGCAAGTGTATGCGACAATACACAAAGAATATGAAAGAAAAAAAAAAAAAGAATAAAGAGTATTTCAGAGAGAATTAATAACAAATGAGACACAGACGAGACTATCCACGCTGTTCAGCCATATAATTTATTTCGTTTTATCTTTTATTCTTTTATCATTTTTTCTTTGCATATATATACTTTTTCTGATGTTTCTTTCACTAATACTCTTTTCACATTGTATTCACGGTGTATTAAAATGGATATAACTAACCTCGAGGTTAGAGCATCACTCCATACAGTTTCAACAGTGATTCTTGGCTCAGTATTTATGTCATTATCATTTTTTGTTGATGTAACAACTGGATGATTATCACGAAACCATGCAACTGTTCCCAAGTCATGAGGTCCTTGTGACATTAGACAAGTTAACGTTAATAAACTTCCGGTTTTAACGTACATATCCGGTAGGCCCAAAATCTTTGCACGTGGCTCTGAAAAAATAAATTTTAATAATATAAATATTTAGGTATATTATATTTTCTTTTTTTGTAATTTAGATTTTTGAATATTGTATTATTATTAACAAGTCAATGTCTTTATTTTCACTTAATGTACTCTCTTTATGTACACATTTATGGAGTGAATGTAAGTATGTATGTAATAGGTGTTGGGTTTACTGTTATGTACGGTGAAATGAGTTGGGTATAATAATATTTGTTAGAAGATGACCAAGTCCTACTTTATTTTTTTTTTTCTTTTTTGTAAATGATGGAGAAGACACCTAACTGCCTTTTATGACTCGACGTAAGGCCGCACCGCGTCAATGTCATTATCTTTTATCGTACGGTCGGGACGTATTCAAACTGTTCCCCTTTCTCATTCAAGAATTTTCATGGTAGTTAAGGAAGTCATGTATGTTAATCAGTATGGCAACACTTTAACTCAATATGCTGAGCATAATTTTTTACAAGAAATAAAATGGTGTAAAAAAATTAATTAAGAATATTAAAAAAGTAAAAGAAATAAAAATAAAAATAACAGTGAAAAAGGAAAATTAATTTTTTTCTTTTCATCGTAACAGATGTAATTAATAATTAAAATGAAAAATCCCATTTTCAATATTTTTATTTATGAATAATGAGAGTTTGTTATTTATTTTATGCAAATATATACGCAGACACAGTTGATAAAGTTTTCATTATTTATTCATTTGATTATTAAATTATATAACCCAGTCTCTTTTATGTTTGACTAAATTTAATCTCACTTTTGATGTAATATTGATAATTTTCTCGATGATGGTAACTTTCATATGTGATGAATGTAGTGAATTTTCCGAAATAAATTCTCCCCCATTCCACTGTGCATGTCAGCTAAAATTAAATTAAACAAAAAAAAAAAAAAGTGCACGAAAAAATTTTTGCACACGATCAAGATAACATTTTTAATTAAACATTTTGTATGCATATAGAATTTAAAAATTACGCGGACAAACCTAAAGTTATATTCACGTCCGGATAAGTATAACCTTTTCACTCAGTATACATATATGCATATAGGTACATGTATAACAATGTTGTCGAGACAAAAAGCTAAAATAAAATTAATCTTATATTCATGTCGCAATTGTTTCTCTTATACTCTTTTACGTCATAAAAGGTCACTGCATCAGTATATCAAATCGATTTTGTGTAAATAAAATATCTAAAAAAACCGAAAAAAAAAAAAAAACAAAATAAAAAATATTTAAGAATGTCGATGGAATATTTCGAAAATAGATTTCAAATAATAATCAACAGACTCATGCTCATGTTACCTGAGGGAAAAAAAAATAATATACAATAATAATCTTTACTACCATTCGAATATAAATTGTTTACTTTTTTTAGAATCTCATATCTTATATACCTAAACAATTCTCTAAACTCAGATAATACAATTTACTTTTTGCCACAATCTCATCGGACATAAAATATAAATGTATATATGTGTACATATACAATATCCTCACGTCAATTTTTTTTTATTGCATTTATATTCGTGGTCACCGTTTACTGATACATATATATATATATATATGTATATATATATAACTTCAATTTATTACGCTTGTTATTAAGAGATAACGTTCACGTATCATATATATACCCTCAAATACATATATAAATGCGCTTTGAAAATGCAATGTCGTATATAAAATAAAATGCTTCGAAATATATAAATACGATATAAAATTGATAGCACGAAATGAATACATTATATTGAATTGAATTTCTCTCAATGAAAAAATATAAAAAAGAAATGAAAAAAAAAATAAAAAAAAATTTTTTTTTTTTTTTTCGAATCAATTTTTTCGTTTATCCGTGTTTATTTTTTTCGTTTTCTTTCTTTTTCATCTCTAATGCGTATTCGGGCGTTATTGTAAAACAGATTTATTACATTTTTTTTTTTTTAACTCGAACAAAATGTCCGAGATTAAGAGCTGAAGTTCCTATCACTCGTCAGTGACTTTAATCAAGTTCGAGATGAGTTGCACGTTCGTATACATAGATATAGACAATTCTATGGTGGGATAAATGGTAAAGATCGTAGAGTGGAAAAAGAGAGTGTACGAGAGGCATGAACTCAATGAAGAAGGAAAAGAAACTCTGCTGCAGGCTGCAGATAGATATAACAGGGTGAAAACAAACTCTTGGCCCTTCTATATAAAACCGTGCGCGAATTACTTGGTAAAGTTTAGCCAAGACATGAAAATTTTCTTTCAAATAACGTGAAAGAATAATTCAAGGTAATGTATATAGGTACACACATATATATATAATAAAATATATACATATAATAGATATGTATATATATAAAAGAGAAAATGTTAAAGTTTTATGAGAAAAAAAAATGGTGATTCGTTGGTGGAGAACGAGCGTTTTGTGGGTTGAATTTAGCGAAAATATATGTGTTAATGGGCCGAATACTGGGCAAAGGTACCTGCCTAAGAAAGGAACAATCGTTGGATGATGAAAATCACTCAGTTCGTCTGACGAACAATGGCTAACACGTCCAACTGGAAAACGGTTTCGTGACGATGGTGAACGCGCGGCAGTACCAAAACCATTCTCGCGCTCCACGAAATTTTCCGGTCTATATAACTATACGATTATAGTCGTACACGACGTTATATATATGTATGTATGTATAGTAAATGGGCAAATTGTATAGTGAAAAATGACTGTACGTGTACGTACGGCAAGAGAGTTGTCACCCGATTATATGGAGATTCGCACAGGAATACATATATACATGTCTATATATAAATGCTTGGTCATCATCCTCTTTATCTATTTCTCTGTTGCTCGATCATCACGTTTTATCGTTGTCCTTTCTCCTTTTATACATTCATCTATATATGTTCTTACTCGGTTTATATAATATTTTACTCATTATTTTCCCTCATTACTTCATCGCGTACATTTATCTAATTTCAAAACCATCATACACACGCTTCACAAACTATTATATACCTACACATATATTAAACTTGGAAACCTGATAATATACGTGTAATAATTTTGTGAAATTATGTTTACATAATTGTTTTGAATGTGTTTACAGTAACTATTCCAAAATTATACCATACATAAATGTCATATTATAATTTATTAACAATATATTAATTTATAAAATACCCTGTGTGGTTATTAAAACACTTTGCCCGCAAAAATATTGAATTAAATATTTAAGCGAATATATATTATTAAAACTAAATATAATAAACTTGGTTAATATTAATTTTAATTAAAATTTTATATTCTATCCCAATCAATATTTAAAAGAAAAAAATAAATATTAATAGCCCGAAACAAACATTCGGTTGGATATAATAAATTCATAATTACTTGAATGAATTTTTTTTCCCCGAGTAAACTCAGCGTAAATAATTCTTCATAAAATTTCCTCCAATCACTTTAGAATTATTTCGTATATAAACACCACATCATAATACTATTAATTCTAAGCCAGTAGTACATATACATACATGCATTTTATATTTACATACAACGAAAATAAAGCAAAATAAAATAAAAATAAGCATCTACCGCAATATATCTATGATATTCAAATTTCTATACATATATGGATGGAATATCTACTTGAACAACACAATCGGCCAAACAACATAGTAGGCAGCTATTATACATTTGATGTATATGTATACGTATATATATATATTCGTGGCTATGTACAACATTGTGCGCATGCGGTTAGTGTCTCGCTAATTCGCGCTCAACCACGTAGTATAGTCACCGACTATTCGTTTGAGCTACAACACACATATCCATATACATACATCTATCCATTGCAATTGCACACAGACGCATTACTGAGGGCGTTGTCGCGTTTCGGTAGCCTGTACTTCTCGCGTACAGAGTGTAGTATAATATACATACATACATACATTCATACATATATACAGAGAAAGAGAGAGGTCCAGCAACGCGACCGTCCGTGTATTAATTGTCTCGTTACCCAACGCGCATTTCATCCACTTCTCTCTTGGCCTCTCCTCTCTCAATTCCATCTAACTCTCTCTCACTCTGTGTAATTTATGCAGACCACTGCTTCGACTATCGTGTGCACACGACGCTTCTACTCGTTGTTAATCTCTCGCTTTTCTCGCCCTCTCTATATAGGTATTACTATATGCCTTGATAATTCTATATGCATTCTATCTATTCACGCATCGATCTCTCTTATACTCTCTATGATTCTCTCTCTTTTTATCTCTATAACTTTGTGACTCGATTGTTGTCAGTGTATATCTGCGTTTGTTTTCGGTTCGCCATGATATCTATTAAATTGTACTATCTTATATGTACTAAAAAGTTACAAATGGTTTTTTTGTCTTTTTTATCTTTGCTTTTGAATTGAAATGACCCGAGATATCATTCATTGGTTATATATTTGGATGAATCCACAATTTTTATATGGTATGTATGTACATTGAGAAAATTTTCGCGAGTAAATATTACCCGGTAATCTATTGCAAGCTTGGGGACATAACAATATTTGATGGAAAATTATACATTTTAAGTTATTTTTTAATATATAAATTCGAAATTTTTGTGCTTCTCCAAGTCTTCTAGTATAGTCGATTGAATGTTTTATGGCACTTGTTGGCCTATCAATTCTACTTTTAATTTGGGGAACTTCTATAAAAATCTAGTATTGAACTTAGTTTGATGCTTTTTAATATTTTATTTTATAATAAACTTGAATGCAAGTTCTTTCTTTGCGCCTTAGAATGGAACAATTAGCAATATGCGTCACTACTTCGAGGTGTTGTATTTTCTATTAAAATATTTCTAAACAACCTTTCCTCCTGAAGAACCTCCTCACTAAATCCCAATAATGAGATTTAAAGTAGCATAAAAATTTTGACTCGAGAACTGCATTAAATATTATGCGAATTAAAAATATATTTTACTCCACTACTTATTTTTCTATTAAATATTGTTATATCCCAGGCTTACATGAGTGCTACGGGGTAATATTTACTCGAGAATTCTCTCAGTGTAGATATATATTTATACTTATAAATAATCTCATTTCCGTTTTTTTTTTTCTCATTTTTTTGACATTCAATCATCACAATTACCATCACAATTCTCTTTCTTTGCTTAGTCTCAGTGTTCTATTGTTCATATTATTCCTTTCACTCGCTGGATGTTGTATTATACATATGTATAATATAAATGTATTCTTCATCATAGGTTTGTGTGTCTGTATACATATATATGAGCTCAATGTTAAGTGCTTGAATCTTCTCTCTGGTTATAATCGGGGGATTCTACCTCGCGGCGTCATTATACGAGCAGCGATTAGCAATGGAACTAAAGCTTCAACAGTGAGATAGCAGCCAGTTGAACGTTTGCACTATGGGGTATAGTCGTCGTACTATGACAACACGTCGTTTGGATGTATTGCTGCTATGATTAATGTTCTCTTTATGTGTATCGCGTATATATACATATACTATAAATTTCATTTGTTATATTTGTGGTGGCTTCTGTGATATATTTGTTTTTGGATGGATTCTGTTACGATTTCCATGGATAGTCGAATATTCAAAGAAAAGAAAGGGAAATATGAGAGAAATAAAAGAAATGAACTGTATTTATTATATGAGGGAAGAAAAAAAAAATTGTATGAGATTATATATGTATATATATATATATAGATATGTGTGTAGCCATTTTTTTTTTCTCATGTCGTTAAAGAAATAATTTTTATATGGTATCATGAAATGTATGTGGCTGCAAAATATCAATTTCACTGCTGAAACCTTTGAGAATAAAAATATATATTGTATATAAATATATATTTATTATAATTCCATTCTCATATATATATACATATATATATGTATATGTATATATACGTGTAATTTATATAATATAAATAATGTAGTTGACAAATATTATGGCTTTGTGTGTTGTAAATTATATATTTAACTTGTTTTCATCTAATCATTTTATATAATATTTCTGTTAAAATATAGACATTTATACATTTTAATTATTATTAATTAAAATTTGTTACTAACTTTTAGTAATGTTATTCAATAATGAAGTTAAATGCACTCGTGAAATTTATGTTTAATTAAAATTATCCATTCATCAGTAATTTTATAATGAACATTTTATTTTTAATTTTGTTTTTGAATTTTCTCAATTTTTTACCTTCTTTTTTCTCACATTATTATCATAATTATTATTATTATAATTATTATTTTTATTATTTTTATAACAACTGGGTTAATGCTGAGAATTAGAGGAAATTATTATTGTACTAATTGCAATGACACTGGCAGCGCTCCAAAAAGTGTCTGTGAGACGTGTCGTTAGGTGTGACATCACGGCAACACACTCGGATTTCTCGGGTGACCGTTGAGTGCAAGTGTTTCCCGTGTGGGCTTGAGAAGCCCAGAAGGGCGAATATAGTATACACAGTGAAAAACCGACGAATATGGAGAGCGTGAGGTTGATGGTGGCAGTGGTGATGTGGTCATATATGAGGACACCCCTCACGTACCACATACATACGTATATAGTATCATAACCGGGCACTCAGTATAACTGGATGCCATGAGAAATGATGATCCGTCTTTGGACACATACTCAAATATACGTACGTGCTTTAACAGATAATTCCAATGTAAATAAATCCTTGGTATATTTTTATATGAATGAGTAATTTACTAATTATTCAATTGTAAAATTTTATATATTATTAAATAGAATATATGAAAGATTTTAATAAATTTATTTACTTGTATAATTTATATAAAATATTGAAAACTATTTTCATTTTGTGGTGGGAAATACTTGTTTGCATTTAATTGTTTTCTTACTTATATTCTTATGTTTTTTATTATTTTTTATTTCAAAAGTCTTAGACTAATTTTAACTTTGTCTAGTTAAACGTATGGGTAAAGTTAAACTTTACTCGTAAATGGTTTTATTGTTATCTCGGCCGGTGGTGTATAATAGTTTGTACTACTTGGTAAAAGCTTTTCCCATATTTTAAATATAAAAATGAGAAAAAAATATAATCATAAATAAACATGGAATATAAAGAGAAAATGAAAAAAAAAAAAAAAAAACGACTGTCAGATTTATATATTTATATTGTGTTGAACCGTTACATTGTTTGTTAGGAAGGATATTACATCTATATATGTATGTAATATATCCTATGTGAGTTGGATATGTAGAGTGACCAACCAATATTGGATAGTGAACCTATTCCCGGTTTCATTATTCTGTGTGCTTGCTACTGTCGAAAAAATATGGGAAAAGGTTGGGATAGAATGACACCTATCTAGCAGCTACAAAGCCATTGGTTGACCCGAGATAAATTGCAACTTGCATTGCAACTACGCTTGACTCAACATAATAGTCAACTACCACTAATACACAACGTGTGTCCATTGTTATGTCTCGCTTACCTCAAGTAAAAGGCACTGCAGACATCAGAGAATGAATAGTATACAAGTATATCATTCTCCACTTGTTTTCACCAACAATTATATAAATTGATGCAACAAATATTATGGCGTAAAACACTCAGGATAAAAAATTTCATTGCGTATAAAGAAAAGAGAAGGAAAAAAAAAAAAAAGAAATTCTTTTGCAAGTCAAATAAATTTTAACTTCGCTTCTTTTCCCTCCTTTTTATTTCTTTTTTTTTTTTTCCATTGTTTCGTTTTTCTTTTTATTTATTTCCTCTTTTTTTTTTTCTTCTTTTATTTTATTCTTCCCTTTGTCTCTTCTTCAGGGACTTATAGATCCATTTGCGACATCCATCGAAGAAAAATCGACGTACGTTCAAACTTCTTTTAGTTTCTTTCATACATGAATAACGTATAGGTATACTGAATATAAAAATCGTAGGTATATTTTTATCTATACATATGTGTTTGAAAAGTGTTAGGTTCAAAACTATCAGCGATACATTCATGTAATTCTTGTTTCAAAATAACTATATAGTGATTCAACTTTCAACTATACTTATGTACGTAAAAAAAAACAAAGCGAGTATTAGCAATAGTTATAAGAAGATAAAAGATAAGTTATGAGAAAATAAAAGATTGAAATTCTGTGAGGTGAAGAAAAAAAAAAATATAGAAGCTTTGTGTTTGACATTTGATGAAGGAAGATAGATAGAATGAGAATTTTAGAGGAAAAGCACGAGTGAAAGTTTTAGATGTGAAATATTTTTGGATCCTTAGGGACAAAGAAAAATGATGAACGGAAGAGAATGAGATGGTGAGGTGGTTTGAATACAAAGCCCTCAAGAGAATTCGAAGCAACCAAGTTGATAAACCATCTATATTGGTAGCTCGGACATAAGCACTATGTTTACCAACTAGATCGGATCATACTCCTCTGAGGAGGGTTGCATGGTTCCACCTCTCATGTTTGTCAGTACGTCTATCGTACTCTGGTAACTCAAGTGCAATTGTGAGGCTTCGATTTCCCTACTATTCCTCTATACGAACTAAGAATAAAACTGGCGGGTCATTGTTCCCCTTTATTCAATGATAGATGTTCTCAACTCATCAATTGAATTAATAATAATAATATATATTGTTGACGTTTTGGATAATTAAAATGAAAAAAAAAAATATATATATTATAATAGACTTTTATAATTATATTTTTTTGTGACATGAAGTAAATGAGTTACTAATTATTTAGTTGATTTTAATGGATGATACGGAATGTTGTCATGTGGGAGTTGTTAAATCCCTTGTGATTTTCTTTGTAATCTAAATATATAATATTGCAATTCAGTTTGATTGAAGTTGAGAGAGGCGCATCTGCGTCTGGGTCATACAGAAGAAAAGATAATCAGTGCTAAAGTGAAAAACTTTTTCGAGATATATATTATAATGGGATTTTAAAAATTAATAGAATTGGTAAATAATCAATGGAATAGTACATATTTACCCTTCAAAGTTTAGCACTCATTTCCGTTGGAATAATGGAAGCGTCAGTTATGCTTTTAAAATTCAAAAGTAATATTAGAGAGAAAAAAAAAAAAAAAGAGATGAAATATTACCATCAACTAAAGTTTTGAATGTCACTCTTTTATTCAGACAGTATGATCATCATCGCGGTTAATTATTTTATTTCTGCAGAGGTCACTTTATGCTCACAAAAAGTATGACCTGCTTTATAAAACTTTTGCTCTCTCTTCAATTCAATAAGAAAATTAAATATTTCTTCCATGACTGCAGCTATTTTTAAATTATGATAGATCACCTTTATTTGACAGTTTACACAACATTATTTCAATTATATACAAAAATAAAAAAAAAACACTATAAATTATCTATTCAAATTTACATTAAAACACGTAATATTTATAGAAAAAATAAAAATAAATATAAAATTTTTTAAACTGTATAGCAAAAATGATTGCAATATAATTGATAATTTAGCTATAAACTCATTCAAATTTATTCGTGCTGATGGTAAACATAAAGCGAGATGAAAGGTACAAACATATCTGGCAATTAACCAAGATTGTTCGAAAGAACACGAGAGAGAGAAAATAAAAGAACAAAAATAGATGAAGAGAAATATTGCGAGTGTAACTCGTGTGTACCATCAAAAGATAGAGGAGCAACGGTGAATGTACATGTATATATATATATATATATATATACATATACATATGTATATCCATGAGAGCTCGCTGAGCGGTACTTACTCGCTGGATAGTTGGATTCCCGGATTTCCGGGTGTGCGCTGATTCAACATTTCCCGAACCATTTCGTAACCATTGCCGGAGTCAGCTCGTAATACACGCTAGGTCGAGCCGATGTTTCGCATTGACGCTTCCTTACCGGATGTACTCGGTTACGGCTACGGAGACGATCTACACGGCCATGTATATATATATCCACGTACGTTAACGTATATACATATATGAATATACTTAAATTCATTTTTATATTGAGTTATTATCTGTGACATTAAAAAAATCCCATAAGATTTAATAGAAAATTTATAACACCACGATATAAATCTTTATCAAGGATGTTATTGCTGTGATATGTATGTGATTTAATTCAAGCGATGATACGTCGAGGTATATACGATGTCATCATGGGGAAAAAGAAATAAAAAATAAAATTTATATTCTACACAGCGACTTATGGACATTGGATGCGAGTATATATGTATGTATGTGTAGTGTAGGTTGGTTTGGTGGTGAGTTTCGTTGATGAAAAATTTATAAGCCGTCAGTTCTAGAGTTGAAGTTCATTTGGTATTCTCAGAGAGAATTACGCTGAAGAGAAGAGCAACTATCTATATACTTCATATACAAAGAGAAACAACTTTTCGTAATTCACACAGATGAAATTCACACACGATGGCTTTTATCCAAGTTTCAATGTGTTAGATATATAGGTATGTTTCGATATATGTAGATATGTACAATATATGATGTAAAGTCGTTTGATGTACGCCGGAAATGTTATATATATCTATTCGCACTAGCTTCAGATAAATCTACTAAAATATACATACAAAGTGTCGGATGTATTCTATATGTATAATAAAATTGCCAGTTTGAAATTGTAAAAATCGTTAATGTCAAAAAGTATAGTGTGAGTAAATCCCCCCAAGACTTTGGTAAAGTCGGATAAGGATAGACTTGTTCAGAGCTGTCTGTCTAGTTTCAACTTTGCCAAGTAAAATTACTGGCCATTTATATCGATTCACTCTTCTTTCTATATACTTTACTCTTCACTAAACTCAGGTTCCATCTCTATATTTTCTTCGCCTTTAAATCTTTCTTTAAAAAAAAAAAAAAAAAAAAAAAAAACCTTCAGAGTTTGAAAATCCATACATATAAATATAAATTATTAACGGAAGATCTTGTGTGTAGATTAACTAACTTGCGAAATAGGAAGGTAGAAAAATATAAATAAATAACACGAATAAAAAAATATTGATGGATATTTGTTTTTTTTAATGACATCACGAGAGTATACAAATTTATGTCAATTACACTAATAGCATCGTGAAACGGAAATATGGAAACTGATTGTGGCAATTACCATCACGCATATTTGTGATTCAGAGATAAACTCTTTTTTTTTTTTTTTTCCATTAAAGTCGATATTGATATCTTCTCAAACATAACACATCAACTTTAATTATATTATGATAAAGCCTCATGTCTATCGTCAGTAGTTTATTGGTAATAGGAATTTAAAATACTAACCATCAATATAGAATTTTAAAACTTTAAATTCTATTTTCTTGAAATTTATATAATTTATATAAATAAAGTTACAACTTTAGACCTTTAAAACCTTTAGATACATGTATATATATATATATATACAATATATCTGAAAGCAGGAAAATAATGTATACCTTGCATGATTGTCGTTGCACCAAACACACATGAGATCATTTTCCTTTCTCTCTAAATTTCTTCCTTTTTCTTATTTTTTTTTTTTCTTTCTTCTCTTGCATTTTTTTTTTCCCTTATTTTACATTCTTTGCGACCTCGTGCCCACCACTTCTTCGCTTGATGTCAGCAGTAATTCGTTTTGCCGCAACCCATGCCTCGACGTCTCCCCATTTCTACCTCATCTTGGCGATTTTCCAATTATCGGCAGGATCATGCCCGCGTGTGCATTTGCATTTGCATGTTGGCCGTTCTTCGGAACTTGTTTCAATGCTAATACGATATCATTCGCGCAGTTGCGTCACGGTATACCTCTAACCAACGCCACTACTAGTATCACACCAATTTTCCTTTCTCATTCCACCAATAATATATAAATTATTCTCACTATCGTTTTATTCATTCTCTTTGGCTTCAACTCCATTCTCACCAAGTCACGATCGGTTTCACTCTCAATGAAGCAAATATAAATGTGCACCAACTAAAACTCTAATATGTGTACTATATAATAGTCAGTTATTCTATATAAATTTAGTCTGACCGCACTAAAACTTCACTACTGCGAAATTCACTGATTGTTCTCTATTATGTCACACGACAATTATTTTATAATAATTATACTGGTTTACCATTAGTTAGTAGTTCACCATACTAACACCCTCAAGATAATTAATACATAAAATAATAATATTAATATCAATCAGAAATATTAAAAATAATTTAAAATAAATTTAGTGAAATGGAATTACATTATTTAATCATTATTCCAATAAAAACAATATCACCATTATAAATATTGACTTGCTATTTTACCATCCGGATATTAATATTCATATAAACATAATGGGAGATATAAATTTTGTTGTGGATTTTTAGTTAATTAATTAAAGTGCTTGTCAAAGCAAATTACCAGATATGCAAGTTTAGCATTGACATGAATTTAGTGATGAAATGGCGTATAATCCCCATTGAATTTTCAAGTTGTAAATGTACTATAGGCACTTTTGTCTCGAGAAGTCAATAGAAGCCGGCCCTATATGCATGTATATAATTTCACTGAACTGTTTTCAACTAATTCGCCCTAACGAGTTGGTTAACGCGAGCATTGGGTTACCCAAGTTCCTATTAGCTCTGGCTCGTTTAGTACCACAACCCAAAAGCATTACATTCACCATGTATACACATACAGATCATACCATATATGTACAAGTGTTATACATTATTACAGGCATATATATCCCAGCAATAAAGATTATTATATCTCTGTATGTACATACATTACTTGATTCAATCAGGCATATAGTACCATCACTTGAACATCACACGAATTAATTGCTCACTTCGATCATTTAATTGGTCATCATACTTCAAAGAGGATATCAGATTGTATTGAAACGCTTATCCTTCAAAGACATTAATAGTTCAACATCACATTTTGTTAGTTTACAATTAAGACGATTCTGTTTTATTCTTTGTTTTATTTATCTGTCGATTTTGTGATTTTTTATTGCTAAATTTATAATCTGATACGAACTTTAATGGTAGAAATTTGCCACCATGGACAAATTAAATTTGGTACGATGTATTATACAATGTAGAGATAATAATTCTATAATAATTTCATGTGAATTATTTTTTTTTTTTTAATTTTTCTTTTTATTTGATATGAAAAACTTGTATGAAGCATTCCATAGCACTCTGAATGCCAGGAATTTTTTAAATCTTCTATAGGACACTGCGTCGAACATGATCCCGGTAGCTCGTAAAGTTTGCCATAAAAACAGAGCCAGAGCGGAAAGTAAGTGTACATATATATACATGTATATCTATGAAACAGAAAAAATATGTATATATCAAACAAGAGGTAAGTACACATAAAGTTTGTGTTTCTTTTTTTTTTTTTCAATTTGTTTTTCGTAGATCGTTATGCCTCTATACTTTGAGTATGTACATATTTCTTTATTTTTTTGGTACTTTGCGCAAGCTTGTGTAAATGTACACAATTTTAATATGAAATAAGGAAAAACAATTGCATTCAATTACGCCAAAAGCTTTATAAGATTATTTATCCCTCTATTAAATTCTATTTAATTTAGTATATGTATACAAGCATATAAATTTTATATGAAACGGAAACTTATCAAATCCTCTTCATTTATGTATAAAGTATTAGTGCGCATATTGAATTTGAATAGGTGGATTGAATTATACCTTCGGAAAATCATCAAATAATTATATATAAGTAAAATTGCAGCTGTGAATGCATTTCGTGTGCGTGTGTGTATAAATCTGTTGTATTCGTCATGATTAAAAGGGATGCAGGAATAATTGAAATGGAATAGCATTGGAAAAAAAACAAAAGGAAAAAATAAAAAATAAAAATAAAACGATAAATAAAAACAGTCATTCAAACCGACAGATTTATCGTCTGAATAAACTTGTACACACACGATATTGTTCACAATTTCTGTCACTTTAGCTTTTTGCTAAACCAAAATTTCGACATGTATGTATGTGTATATAAATGCGTTAGATGTAAACATAAATGAAAAAATATCTGTTTTCAAAAATTTGAAATAGTATTGATTATTATTTATATACTTGAATAATTTAAACGTGTCGTACGACTCTAAATGTTCTGATGAATTATCGTATTTACTTTTCTTTATTTAATTTTTTACTACCAGTGCATTTTTTTTTTTATTTTACTTTGATAATGCAGTGATTGCTGATGGTAGAAACGTTTGAAAGGACTTAATTTACTTGAATGTGTGCTTTCTGGCGCGTCATGATGAGAGGAACGAGATGAACGAGTCGTGTGGTGTCAAAGCTCCAAGTTTGAATCAAGACAAATCGATATCTGAGATGACTATATTTTTTCTCTGAATCGCTTGACATTCCTTTGAGTATCGCATCGTGTGCTCAGTGAAGCAACAATCGCTTTCCCTTTCTTCTCTCCATCGTCGTTTTTCGTCGTTCTCGTCATCGATTCTCATACGAAAGTAATGGATAAGAGAAGCCTTCGGTAGCACTCAATCTACTACTCGTCGTCGTCGTCGTTGGTGGTGGTGGTGGTGGTGCACAATCCAAACGACTGGTTTATATACTTCTATTCCAGGATAGACTTTCGATGTATATTGCAAAACGAACGATGACACCTCAAAGTGCAGGTCCCCCAATATATCTCAGTCGACTCAACAATCGACGAGAATAATAGTGAAGGAGTTAAACAAATGAAACAAAAAAATACCATCTGCTTTCCATATACTTTTTATCCAATTTCAAATACATACATAAATGTACATGTATATGTACTAATGTAAATTTATAAAAGTATGTGTAGATAAAATTCTGTCATTGATTCAGTTCAATTTTTACATAGAGAAGATGAAATAAAAATTAACAAATATGTATGTATCGGTTGGAAGGAAAAAAAAAACGTCTGTTTTCTCATTTCTTACTCTACTTGAAAATGCGTTTATACTTGGCATAAATTTTGCCGAGTTTGCATTGAATATTTATTCAGATCGTTCCATTTTTAGTTAGTATATAGATTATTCCTGCAATTGAATGGATTCGTCGTATAATATTCGTCAATATAAAGACGCGCCGCTGGGGAAAATATTTTTTATTTCTTTGCGCACTTTTTTATTATCTTTGATGAGATTTCTTTTTTTTTTTTTTCTTCTTTTATTTGATTCTATTTAATTATCGAGGATTTTATTTCATTATATTGTCACTGATTTTTAATGTACTTAAATTTTTCCCTTGATGAAAATTCTGAATGAATTTTTTGACAAATATTTTTTATCCATTGAATAAATAACTTTTGTAATATTTTTATTATTAGAATTAAAATTTTGTTTTGAGTTACATTTCATTTGATAATTGTTTATATATAATATATGAAGTAGTAAAATAACTGTTGTTATTATAAAATAATGTACAAATTGAGTTATTAAATTACAAATTCATTTCATTTATGCTTTGATACATTTTACACAGAGAATAAATATTATAATACTATTTGAAATCAATAATATACATTTCAAATTGAAACAAATGAATTATTCGAAAAATGATTAACAATTAATATTTCAATAGCGTTACTCTGTTAACTGTATTTTCCAGTAGAAATACTGACCAAATCTGTAAAAATAACTACACTAAGAGACTTTGTTTTCGCAATTTCACGGACATTCAATATAGTGTGCACTCAGGTCTGAGACCGCGCGACGCTCTGTCGCAACTTTTGCTCGAGGAAAGCGAAAAGTTATGCTTCGACCTGATCTTAAAATCGGGAATCCGTATATCCGAGTTCCGGCTGATATTTGTGCTTGGACGACATATTCCCACCCATTTCACCCCCTTCATGTTCAATCTTTTCGTTTCTTTTTCTCTAGTTCTTTCTATAAAACTCCTCGCCCAAAGCGCTGAAGTACATCGACATTATTTCCCTGGGAAATGGCCCGGGCTAGCTCCTATGACCACGTAAATATTCATCGTGTCGCTCAATATCTAAATTTAATACATTATGTATAAAAATTTTATTATTTAAGATAACAGAATATTTTTATGATTCCATTATGATATTTTGATTTGTATAATTTATATTTATACTCAAAGAAATTATTTATCCCTTTGCGACAATTATTAATGTATAATAATCCATTTGATTGAAAACTATAATTCACATTAATATAACTATCAACACTGAAAATTAATAAAACTATAACGTTAACGCCCCCAACAGCGATCACATTATAGTTAGCTTTATGATACTCGGTGGATCAGTTGACGCTATTACAACAATCTTTACAGCCATCCGGATATTAATAAACAAATAGGTACGTGATAACTATATTTTTCATCTATTTCATATTTATAAGTATACATAAATGAAAAATTTAACAGTCACTTGCCTGCTGATTAAATAAAATAATTAATGTCTTATAGAGCTAGTCAACTCTTCAACACTTGATTATTACAACTAAATGAATAATTATCCTCGCAACTCATTTCATCACATCAAAATGAAAATGTTCAACATAAAAAAATAATAGTTATAAATATTTAAATTGAATATCAATATGAATGAAAATTATTTTAATTCTTATATTGAATTTTTCAAATATTTATATAAAAATAATTTTTTTAAATTTCAATGTTACATCTCTTGAAATATTTTTATTTTTCTTCTTTTTATCCTTCTGAAATATGCGCGGTAGCATCTGGATTTCATATATATATTTACATGGATATATGTGAATGCAGTTCGTAGAGTCCAGACACGTGAGAGCCTTAATGGAAAGTCGTCTATTATCGAGCGTTCGCGTTACACTCATTCTTTCTTAGATTATACGCTGGAATGGAAGGATCATCGGGTTTCGACTGTAATGAGATAGACGCCAGGCTTTGTTACCTACTTGAAAGAAAAGAAAAAGAAGAAAAAATAAATAAGGAAGAAGAAAAAAAAAAGCTGAGAGGAATTGCTGAGAGAAGAGGATGAATGAGATAGAGGCAAAGTGGAATAGTTGGCGCGCGTAAAGACAAGTGTGGACGAGTGCCAAGTTGATGAGTTGAGGACAAGTCCTATACGAGAGGATTCATCAGCTATATACATATATATATATATATATATATATGTATGTGTACATTATAATATATACTTCAGTATAGTTATATGGAGAATACAGGTAACAAGTTGTATCTCCATGCTGGTGTAAAACGATGACAGATTATGTATAATAAACTAATGCTGAACAAAATTTAATTTAATATATGCAAAAACATGACATTTATGTTGAGCTCACGCGTAGTTTATGTTATTTCACGTAATATTTTATGTATCGTTATGGGCTGGGAAATTAAAATAATAAATTAACATAAGAAAAAAATAAATAAAAGTAAAATAGAAAACATTAAATTTGTAGATAATTAATTCTTTTAATAAATTCATGGTATATAATTCTTAATTATAAATATTGATATATTTTGAAATATATATTATTCATTTACGACTCGATAAATAATAAGAATTTTACATCATCAACAATATGAGAAAAGAAAAAAAAATAATCTGTAATGAAAATCGATTCTGTCGTTGCTTGCCATGGATTTTATTATACACATCAGAATATATACCTACAGCATCATCATTTCTCTAGTGAATACCGTAAACTTCATGTTTGCCACGCATTATTTCTGTCTGAAAGAATTTTAATCATTATCGAGAAACACACACTCACCAACTACATTGAGTGTATAGTTGAGCGACATCTTCGGTTCAGTGCTGACTTGACATTCGTAGACGCCGGAATCTCGTTGCTGCGGCGATTTTATTTGCAGCGTCCAGTTCTCAGACTTGTCCGGATGGATTACTTGAAACCTTAGATCTGATGTATATGTCGATATTCCAGCGCTAAGAATGTGCATGTCTCGTTGTCGCATCCATGAAACCTGCGAAAAAATATCATAAAAATTTATAATTATCTGTATGAATTTATGTCAAATTAAATTATGTTCATTCTCATAATAACAAATGTATTTATTAATTTATTTAAAACTTCATATCGAATACAATTCATCAAACACATTTATACATCAAAGTCGTAGCTTGTGAAATTAGATTAAGTTATGTATAAAGTATAAGATACGTTCACAGTTTCGCGATTTATTTTTTTTATATTCTCTTTTTTTTTTTTTATGTATAATGATACATAACATCGGATGATAAATTGCGACCTAGCAATGTCTCAGTCGCGGAACATGAAAATATGGGAGGAAAAAAAAAACAAAGGCATTGTCAGTTATATACAGCAAAGAGGAGGAAGAGAGAAAGAGGACAAGGCCTGATAAAAGAGCCAGAGTGAATCTCCCTGAGGGAACCTAACCTTCGCAAATTGGATCCGTTTCTATCTTAAAGTGGACAAAAAGCTCGTGAGAATTGGAAATTCGCTCGAGAGATATTTTTTCGAAAATAGATTACTCTCTTTTATATACATAGTACATTTATGTATACATATGTTTTTTGATAATTTCAACTAGAGCAAGTCACCTTGCATTAAAACACATACTAAATCTGAGAATATATAAACGATAATAAACAAAGTAAAACGGAATTTTTCAAATATAATTTTATCAAATTAATTAACTATATTTTTAGTTATGTTATATTATTATAATTATTTATATTAATGATGTTTCGGGTAAAAGGATACGGGAATACAAATTGGATATTGTAATAAATTAATGAAACCAATTAAACTTTTGTGCATTCAGATCATACGGAAATTAATTCACTATAGCATGGATCGTCTCAATTTTATAAATGTTTATGTGTAATATATGTATGTAAATATACGTATATCAGTGAAATATAATATTGGTGTATATTATTTTGCGGTAGATTGAGGCCAGTGAAATATAAACTCAACCATTTGCTTCGAATTAACCGAACTGATTGGCTTCATTGCGATAATCATTGAGTTTCATGCATCGTTTTAACGAAATTCTATGCAATATACAAACATACCCGATCATCTGATTCGGTTGATAATCCACGTTTGATAAATATCCCTACACAAAATGTTGAATACAAATGATGACATTTTTAAATTGTACTAATTTATTTTTTCATCATTTTTTATTTTTTCTATTCATCTTCTTTACATATTCACGCGGAAATCTGCCTGTTTAATTGGAAGCACTACAGTATAATAATGAAAAAAAAAAAAAAGAGGGATAATAAAATCTCAATGAAAAATATCATAGAGAGCGTATAGAAATGAAAATAGCTTTTATGTACAAGATAAAAATGAATGCACTTTACGTACATTGTGCAAATTGCAGTCGTGAACAGCGGTGTAAAAAACTTATGAAAGTTTCGATAAATATGTAGATTTCTACATATACATGAAGGTATTTATATTATGACAATGAGAGACGACTATCAGAAATCGTACATTATATGTGTGTGTGTGTGCCTGAAGCATTTTATTTAACAAAAATATGAAAGTGGATATTACAAGAGTTTAATATGTATTTTATTTTATGAATAAAAAAACACAATGAGTTAAAAAAATATATCGCTTCTCTTGTCTGTTGTTTCGACAAAAAAAAAAAAAAAAATATACATGAGCTTGTACAGTGTGTGTGCTATCCTCTGACTTGAGCTTATAATAAGCTTGAAAAATGAATGAAGTAAAAACAAGTAGGAACAAAAGACAAATTTAATAAAAATAATGAACAATACATAATGAATAAAACTTGAAGAAATGAAAATAATTAAATTTAATAATATTATTATTCAAGAAAATATAATTTTATTATTTCTATAATACACACATACACACACAAACATGTATATATATTGAAAAAAATCATTTTGTCTATTATTATATCGAATGGAAAAAGAAATGTGTGTCAAATCCCTGGTGTGTTGCTGAGCAAACGAATATTGCCAATAAAGTGCCAATCCAATTTAGCTACGTAGAAAATACTATGTAGCCGCCTTACTTTTATAGGAAAAAGACGGGGGCGGCTCGACAGTGTGCGACAACGACGACGATGAATACAAGTAAAGTGTACACGTTGAAGGAGGAAACGCGGTATGAACGAACGAGAACCATTGCAATACGTACGACGCGCCCGTACTAAAATGCAAATAGTGTCGATTCGCGCATACTTATTTGCCTCCATCATGTCCGCGCACCCTCATCGTCTTTTCATCCATATAACAATTTATTGAAAAAAAAAAAAAAAGGAACGAAAAACTACGATCACATTACTTAATATATATTTTACATGTTCATACTACTTATTATTTTTATCACTATTTCATTTATGAATATTCATATTTTTTTTAAATATTAAAATTCAACTTTATATTCTAATATTTTTCTTTCACCTTGTAAATATGTTATAAATATATAAATTTATTTATTTTTATTATTTGAATAATTAAGAATTTTTAGTTTTGATTGAATGAAAAGTTCAAGTATAAAAATATCGCCCTCATTACCACTTTCATAATTCAATCTTATATTTACTTTATCTTTTCGCTATGTTACTTCATTATTAATTCTCTTCAACGTATCTATTATATATCTTCTAGGTATGTATTAACATTAAGAGTTTTCTGGATGGTGCGGCTACCGTTACAAAGTTTCCAAGTCACTCGCGCTTTACACTCTTACATAAACACACACATTTATGTACACATATACATATATACAATTTCTCTCTTTTCCATTTTGCAATGAAGAAGGTAGCTGAGATTGCGAGTGGGCTGAGTGCGCAGTTGAATCGAATAGTAATCTATAGTTGCTGGATAGAATGCGCGCTCGCGCATTAGTGGTTACGTTGAATTTGGCTTTCAATCCAGTTCCAAATCGGATTGCTTTATAAAATGTAAAGCTATAAAAGTATATATATATATATAACATATCTACTCATATGTATATAAGGTTTATCAATGTGTGTAATTCAACTTTTACAATCCCATACATAAAATTATTTTCAAAGCTTTAATTATAAAATCCTTAACATATGTTTCATGTTTCAACAAATAAACAAAATTTCAACTTCTCACTTTGAAATTCACGCCTAAATATACACGTGTATTTTCCGTGAATAAATATATTTTACAAACTTTTATCCAACCCACCTGTACGTTTACATAAATAATACGAAAATTGGTAAACAATAAAAATTAAATATTGAAAATAATAACATGAAAATAGCTCATCAAAAATTTTGGAAAATTTATCAATATAATATTAAAAACCCCAGTAATATAATTCTAATTAAATTAAATAATTTCCAATATCTAATATGACAGTGATATACAAAATAATATAATAACCACCATACAGAAGTTCAATAATTATAGTAAATAAACGGATAACGTTATATATATTTAATCGGCCAAATATATTCTCTACGATTGGCGCGAAAGCACGCATAATTAACTTCATTGCTTTTCATACATATCATTCACATACACAAATACCTGTATAAATATATATACATATTTATATATAAACATATATATTGTGTTGAATATGCTAGAATTAATATACATAGATAGAATACAAAATTGGTTGAATAATTAATCCATGAATGCATCACGTCATTGGCCGAGACAGGACTTTAGTTACCTACGTGTATAGATGATGGTCATACTACCATGTTGGGAGTAACTTTGTTGAGATCAACCATAAGCAATCCATACATATATGTATGTATTATTCTATATAAACATATATTGTATATGTATATATATATATCCATAGATAATATGTATTGGTAGAGAATGTGCATACGTCTAGCTTGGCGCATATTAGCTTAGAGATGGGTCAGACGTGGCCATATGCAATAGACAGCTATGACACTGTGAAGATATGATCATCAACTAATTAATACGTATATAACCATCTACATACCAATATCCATCACATTGCATCGACATATTTCAACATTGTGTGTATGTGTATTGAGCATTATAGATTCCTTTGATTATATATTATATAATTATGAATTATATGTTATTGAAAATTGTTTTGTGTTTTTGAGGGAATATATAATAAATGGTTTTGATTTGTTGAATGTTAGGGAAGAATTTAAGTTCATTGTTGATTTTATTTTATTTATACTACAGGAGTATTATTATGTTTGCAAGGCATGTAAATACGACCTGAGAACTTTGGACACTCTTGGAATCACCAACAATTTGTATGTGTTTATATGTAGGGGTGTGTATACTTGATCTGTCTTGTTCTCTTGTTTTCTTAACTGTATATATGTGTATGGATATATGTGTATATATATATATTTTGTTCTTAGCATCCTTTTCACTTATGTTGTAGATCTTCACTCTCGTGCACGTCCGACTCGCGTATCTCAAATACTTACGTAAGCTCTAATGGCGACGAATGTTTTTTCTCTTTATTTATTTTTTTTTTTACATTTTATATTTATAAATTAATTCAAATTGATGAATAAATATACATGTATATAAATTGAACAAATTAATATATCAAATGGGAGAAAAAATGACGAATATTTGCCATGTAAAAAAATGTAACTGGTTTTCATCAGTTTTATTTCATTAAAAAAAAAAAAAAAAAGAGATTTATTATTTATATTCCAATTAGCAATTATCGAAAATGAATTATGAGTTTTTCCAATAAACACACAGACACATATATAGATGTGTTTATATACGTGTATACCTCATATAAATATTATATGTGGCGCAAACTGAATGATATACAGATTATTATTTTGACATTCATTGTGATAAATAATTTATTTCGACATATAAGGTTAAATATTAATAAACGATAATATAAAATATATTATTAAATATGAAAATTATGTTCAATAGATTGTCATCAGTGGATTATAATACAATTATCGAACAGAATATATAATCAACATGCACATGCAGGTCAGCGATGAATAAAAAGAAACAAAAAAAAAAAATAGTGGAGAAGAAAAAAGTGAAATAAAAAGAGATATATTGTGTGAAAGGGAACAAATCCATAGAGAATATCCCAATTGGTTAATCGTGCTTGAGCTCACGAGCAAGTTGTAACGACGCCAAAGAGCTTGCGCTATCGATCTAGGTGAAAAGAGATTAGGACCAGCAAAGTAGCAGCTCGTTAGGAAGCGGCTTGTGTCTGTGATTATCCTACCTCTGTGCACTGTTCTCTCTGTAATTAGCTAGCTAGTATAGTTGGCCTCATGTTGCCTACCTCTTTTGCCTCAGCTCCCACCATCTTTCTCATATACGGTGTGCATGCTTGTGCACACGTGCAAACGCATAGATAAGTACCTCTGTCACGGTGACAAAAACAAAAAAACAAAGCATGCAATTGCCAATTAGACGAGTGCGATTGTCAAGCAGTAAATAGCTTTCTATATTTTTTTTTTCTTCTTATTTTTGTACTTTAGATAAAAAGTAAATTGCTGAAGTTGCACGTGAAAGTTATTTGCTCAGACACTTGATAGAGATTTTAAGAAATTATTGATTTATATAATAATTATTATTGAAAATATAAATATTTGAAGAAAGACGATGAGGAAAAATAAATATGTACGTAATAGAAAAAAAAAATATTCAATACAGTTATTTCAAAGTAAAATCCCTGCTGGCAATTTATTTAAGAATCGGCTTTCAATGATTGAGCTGAATTCTCATTCTATTCAACGAATTCAATTTCCTTTTCGCAACCATTGCAGCTCACTCACGTGACTCTTTTCCTCTATCTCAAGGTACATTTCTTGTTAATTAACGTCTATAATTCCGGGGATTAAAGTTTGTCGCATTCCAATTCTTTTTCTTTTATCTTTGAATTCATTTTGTAATTATGATTAGTTCATACATTTGATAATTAGTAAATAAGAATCTAAAATTAATCTTCATTCAAGTATGAAATAAAGTAATTTATTTCAATGCACACTTCAATAATGAAAATTCACGTAATAATTCTAAATGTGGTGTTGAAAATGTCATAATAAATATCAAATGAGCAAAGAGAGTGGAAAATAGTGTAGACGAAGGCAACGACGCGTGTTCTTCACTTGTTTTTCTTTTTTTTTTTTTCTTTACATTTTATATACGTGGCATCTTTTCACGTTGAAACAAAATGCTCGAGTCACAGGAGAGCTGTCATGCTCATCAGTTTCCCGTTGGTGTTTCGCGTGTACATACACCCTCTGTGTCTTTACGTGTGCGAATGTGTGTATGTTGTGTTATCTCTGCTCTCTCGGGTATTTCTCATCCTATCCCCACATCTCAAAATTTATTTATACACGTACACATGTTTGTGTTCACACGACTTTTGTAGCCCTTTTACTTCAATTGGTGTAGTAAAATGTGGACTAATGTATGCCTTCAAATTATTCAAAGGTAGAAACAAAATAACACAACGAATTTAATCAAAAATTGTACATAATTAAATTCCGTCATGATTGAAATAATTACAGGTGAAAATATTAAATGTAAAAAATAAAAATTAATTTATTTCTTTTAATTTTCAATATATTTATATGGTAATATATATTGTTTTCTCATTAATTCATCAGACAATTATATCCCACCGCATGTTTGTGTTAGTCAAAGCTCAAATAATTCAATCCAACATCAATTCATCGCAAGTCACAGTGACGATTCTGTGGGATCTAACGTTTGTCGGATCTGTCATCATCCAAGTAATGTTGATGAAGCTCTTGTGGCACCCTGTAGGTAAATTTAGAGTTACTCATCTTCAAATTTCTCATTTACGCTAATGGATTATTGATTATTTCCGGATGATGTATTCCTTTACAACTGGTAGATTTATATAAAATACGTGAAACGTGAACACAATTGTTAAAAGGGTTTTTTTATTCCTCTTCTTTTTTTTTTTTCTTTCTATTATATACACATATTAAAATGACAGGAGGAGTATAGCAGTACAAACGTATTTTTTTTTTTCACATTCATTGTAGCAGCAATAGTTCAAACGATGGTTGCGGTTGTACTATGCATTAATGTGGACGTTTATATGTTTTTATAAGATTTTCCTCTATCATTGCAGAAATACGACGCTATATACATACATACATATATATATATTATTCTCTTTTACCTCTGGAAATAAATTTAATATAATTCAATTTTATTCTTCCTCTTTTTTTATCTTTTATTTGATTTTCTTTTCTACATTTTTCTCGCTAAAAAAATAAATTTTACTTTAATTAATTATTTTAAATTGAAGTGCAACCATAAGTTCGTCACTATTTAATTCATCGGACATCATAACTTTTCCATATGCTGTTATGCCATCAGAACAATGAAACAATTCTCAAAACTCATGTTATATTATGTCTACATGCCTGGTTAGTTTAATGAAATTAAGTGAGGCGCCATACAATTTTAATCTCGTGCACTGTTGAGTATGTATAAATATACATATTCGTTTATATATATAACTAAATTCATATATACGCATGGTTACTTCGTTTCCTATATACATACATAAATGCATCTATATGTTTATTATAATAAAGATATATTTTCTCTTTTCCCCTTGTCGCCAGTTTCGTCTTATCTGCATTATAAATCCAGCTGTAACACATACACACTTATAGGACACAGAACCTCTGATACACACTTTCAGCATCACTGACATAGTTCAACATGCCGACAAATATGTATATATATATACAAATATCACAATTGCCGACGCAGGTGTGACTATACACGCGTTCCAACGTACTTTATATACAAATTCATTTCAATGGCTTGCTTCTCATTTAGAATTTCTCGAATTTCATGCTTGCCTAAAATTCATTATAACAATTTATATCACACTAAGCAATTGTCATATAAATATAAATGCATGTAGAAATATTTTAAAATTATATTTTACCAATTTTATAATTTTATTTTTCATGAATAAGAATTTGGGAATTAATGAATACCTATATTAGGGTGCTTCGTTTGAGAGGATTATTTTTTTTTTCTGGTGGGATAAACGGAATATTACTCTGAACATTCAGAAAAAAAATTACTACCAAAAATGAGCTCTTAATTTTAATATTAAGTACTGTCGCCATCAATTTGAAATTTTCTTATTTAATTAACATGTGAATCTCAATTTTTTTTTTTTTTCATTCATGCATAGCTTCGCGACATTTTATGCTGTTTGATTGGTTCTCAGCAGACATTGTTCAGACATATTTAAAGTTTAATAGTGCCTATCACTGAATTATGTTCTATGAACTGCCTCACCGGTAAAAAATCTAGATTAAATAGGAAAATTTTAAATTTCCATGTGTTTAATTAGATTTTTCTCGAAAACTTTCAGCTCTACGGTTTTTAGCTAGGAATACTATTCTGAAGAAAATTTAATTTCCTACAAAAAAGGACTCATTAACTTTTGCTGTAAAGTTGATAGTTCTCGAGAAAAATAAAAAAAACCATGAAATTCGAGCAAAAATCGGCTTTAACATTTTTTACCGACAGGGCGGTTCATAGAAAATAATTTAGTGATCAGTACTTTCAAAGATTATATATTCCTACACAATTTCTACTGAGAACCACTTAAATACCATAAAATTCCGCGAAGCTATGCATGAATGAAAAACAAAAATTCATATACACATGTATAAAATAATAGTTTTTTTCTCAATAAAACACAGTTTAATATTTTTTTTTTAGATGCAAAGGAACATTGGCGTACGTTCACATGTCATGTCTTGAACATTGGTTGAATCAATCCTGTCGTAATCGCTGTGAGCTGTGTCATTTTCGTTTTAATGCTATAGAAACTCGACGTTATCGTTGGTGAGTAATAAAATTCAATGTACGAGAGATGTGCACAGTTGCACATATGTGCATATAATATATATGAATATACATATGAGTATGTAGAGAACGGAAGAGTAAAAGTGAGGTACGATTAAACATATCTATATATGTTGTAAACGACGATTATATATAAGACATTTGTACATGCAAAAGGCAATTTGTCGAATAGCAATTCAGCGCATGTGAGTCTTAACTCTCTCTCTCTCTCTCGGAGATTTTGAAGCTCGATGGAATCTGCCGGGCCATCAGACTTGGGGGTTCGTGCTCCGTTAAGCGGTAAACGGAACGTACGGTGTGGTTCACATGGAAGATTGATCGAAGTATAGAATGAGTTTAGCACCTCGACGATAGTAAAGAGAAACGAGAGGTGGTAGGAATGATGGAGGGATGAAACCGGAACTTAATTTGTCTTCTATCATTCATTGTATCTCTCATTCTTTTTTTTTCTTCCTTTACATTTGTACATTATATCATTTATACATATATATGTATATTGTATATAATTGTATTTATTTATATATTGATTTTATTACAGGTCAGAATCATTGAGAATATGGATGAGTCATCCGCGAAATCGTCGATATGTACAATCGGATATTCTTGTACTTGGTTTACTGACTTTTGTGACAATAGGTCTTGTGGCTGTTTGTTTATTAGGTAATTTTTGCTTCTATTATTTCATGTCATTAATTTTGAATTTTTATTTATAATCGATGATTTTATATGTTTGAATTTTTACATTTGTATTTTATGTGTATATTGTATAACGATTTGATTGAACTCTCGATGCTTCCGATCAATACAACGAAATACCGGCTCAGTATTGTATTACTATTCTAGCTCAATACTCCAAATTTCATGATCGAGTGAAATCCTATATTGTAGTCGTACGTATTGTCATACAATAGGTAAACGAGAGACACACCGTTGTTCCGGAGATTTAACTTTGGCACAGCGGCTATTACTGTTTATACATAAAACCGCACGTAAATATGGACGTAAATGTGCGCAGCCATTGCAATTAAATGTGACAAAAAAAAAAAAAAAAAGTAATAAAAATAGAAAATAAAAATACAAATGTAAAAAAAAAATAGGAGGATGAAAAAAATGGGAAGATAAATAAATATATGAGAGAGGGATATGATTCTTTATTTTTTTTTTTTCTTTCGTTCGCTTCAGGTATGAGGTACTTTATCATCGAGGGCAAAAAAATTGGTGTATCCCGAGTGTGGACTCAAGGAGCTATAATCTTCTTCCTTACAATTGTAGTCGTTGGATATTTTACCACAGCATATCTCCTTGTTAAGGTATAATAAATAAATAAATAAATAATTTATATTTTATATATTTACATTTATTAGAATAATTTTGAATAATATATTTTACTCGGTGATATATTTTATTTTTATTTTTCCTTTTTGGGATAGAGGATATTAGAGAACAAATACGAGTAGTAGTGATGAATAGTGTACGATTAGTTACGAAATTAACAGCATGGTTGGTTACATGAGCTGAAACAAATTTAGACTTGAACGTTTTTTCCCTTTCTTTGTTTTTTTTTTTTTTATTTTTTTTCCTTCGTTTTTTATGTGAACTGAGAGGATAACTTGATCGAGTAAAAGAGTGGAAGGCACGAACAACGTTGATAGGGACAACGAGAACAGTGAGTGGGTTGACATGCGGAGTTAGTAGATAGGCAAATAGAAAGAGGGCGCTACAGAGAGGGAGACAAAGACGAGGGTGATGGTAAATCTGCTCACGAAGCAAGATTGTCGGATCCTCATGGACGAGTTTAATAGAGCAGTGTGACAAGTTCTACGATTCTTCTTTTCATTCTTTCCGCTTCTGTTCCATCGGATTTTCCAACAAAACTTTTTCGCGTACATTTCCAACGTCGAAAAATGTCTTGTTTTTTTTACAATTAAATTGTGACACTTGAGTAGTGACTAAGAAATTGTTTGTTGCAACATTGTCGTTAATCTGATCAATTATAAAATGGTTGCGTTATACTGTGTACAACTATACAAAGTTTCAAGACAAGTACGCAATTAAGTGAAAACTATTTACCGATATCGAAGTAATATAGAAAACCGCGCGTTGCAGTTTCCAAGTACTTCGATTATCACTTTGGCTGAGTAAAGAGTGAACACTTCACTTGTTCACTTCAATTTATTATTATTTTTCTCACAGGAACAATTGACGCCGTGGTACAGATGGTGGAAGAATACAGTGAACGTAAGATTGGTGATTGAGCCACAGCTAAATAATAAAATTCATTGTTACAATTCAACTGCACATCATCAGAATGAAGAAACAATTATGAAAATTCATACAGATGATAAAAATATACAAATAATCAATCTTACAGAGTTTTAATTGATACAAAATTTATTATTACCAACGTCTCATTTAGTAAAATTGTACAAATGAATAAAACTCTTACTTTCTTTGTTTTGTTTTTCTTTTTTTTTTTTTTTCTTCACTGACATTATCGTTATTTTCTTTATTACTCTTCTCCTTTTATGTACACTTATCAGCGCAATCTATCTCAGTCAGTTTGTGCTCTATCAGTATAAGTAGAGCATACAGTAGTGTAGCGCGTTGCTTCTGATGTCACACAACCTGTTTTCTCTCTATTTTCTTACTGTAATCGTGACATCGTTATGTCGCTCATCGTAAGGTAGACACAATGTTTTTATATGGTTCTTATAATGATGGTAAATGGTAATTGAGTAACCGCACAATTAAATAAAAGAATCAATGCAAAGGAAATTCTTCAGCAATGTCAAATATCAGATAAATAAAAAGAAATGTGTATACGTAAAATAATGGCCTTTGTTTATCTCTATGAGGCACATACGTCAAGAATAATATAAAAATATAAAATGGAGATGAGAACAAAGCTTTGACTGAGTAACTTGGATATATCAAGCGTTTTGAAATATTACTTGTTATTTTCAGTATTTCTTTTTATATTTATTCCTCACTCCATTATTATAATATGTCAACGGCAATAGTGGAAGAGAAGAAATATAAACTCATCATCAATTTAAAGTGATTTATTTTATTTTAAATTGAGTTTTTACGTGAAATAATATAATTTAATTATGAGAAAATAAAATTCAAATTATTTCTCTCAATTCTGTTCTATTTGGAAAATTGTTTGGTATTTTAGATGAAAAAAAAAAAACAAAATTGTTCACACTGACTCTCGTTCTCGAGTGTGCTTTTATCCATATCAATAACGCACCAACATTTGGCATTTTAAATAAAGCTTTGACACCTGTGGAACTATTGGAATAACTGTAGGGGGATATCGTCGCTCGTTTGGTATTTTCTTTTTTTTTTTCATTTCACATTTATATTTTATTTTATTTTTATTTTCGTAAATCCCCGTACACTTTTTCGTTCATGTATATACACAAGCCCTTCTATTTTTCCTGCATTCAGCACTTGCATAGCGCACTTTTATACTGAGTTTATTTGTTACTTTTCAACCTGCGTTGGGACATGCGCATTCACGTTAGTTTATTTATACGCTTTTTTTGTGTTTTTTTTTTTTTTCCTTTCTTTTCGTTGATTTGCTTCACATCGATTGTGCATTCGCGATTTGGCATCACGAATGTAAATACGTTAACCAATATAAATTCTTTTCATTTTTTACAGCACTATAAAAATACAAAAAAAAAAAAATTCTCAACTGTCTACAAACTTGTAAATTATTTTACGTATATTTTTTATTTTTCTTTTACTCTCACCATACATATCGAGATTTTCATCAGATGTGTATATAGATATATAAGGTTTTTGTTCCTTTACCACCACGATTCTGTTAACATTTCTATGTATGTTTATGTTTATCTTTGTTTTGTGCGGTGTATGGGGCTCGTCTTTTTTACATTGTGAGACAGTTGTAAAAGTTATTGGCATACCCACACGAGCTGATACCCGCGAGTTGCATTCCAATTTTCCAGATGGTCGAACACAGAGAATAAAATATTGCACTGACAAAACGGGTTGAAATGATATACAGTCAAAAATCATGAAAGAATTGGTCGATATGTTTTCTCCAGCATTGAAAAGAACTCGACATTTTTCATGTGTGGAAATTCTGTATTTTCCTTCATTTTATTATTACTATTTTTCTTTTATTATTATTATTTTTTTTTTTTTTTACAAATTCACAGGCAGATATTTTTCATTTCCCCAATAAATCTCATATTCATTTTATTATCTCATTTTTATAGCCATCAACAAATCGTTTTATAAATTATATCATTTAATCTACGAGTGCAAATAAAATATAATTTAGGTATAATTTATTTATAACTCAACAACAGAGAAAAGTTGGCGAACAAAAAATTCCGAGAGAGGTTAATATTCATTAGAAACATTTCCACAAAATAGCAAATGCACAAGTTGAAACATTCTTGCAATAAATATATTTATATACATTTTGAAATTGCAAAATATGCAGGCAGAGTCGTCGCTCAAACTAATGATAAATTTCCCTCACCCAACTTCAATATACACAAATGTCTATAACTCGCCCCCAACAATATATATACATATATTCTCATAAATAAAGTGTTTCTCACGATGTGCATTATTTTCTGCGAGTAATTTTTATTCTCACTAAAAATGCATAGGATTCTTTATCTCTCGTTGTCGTAATCATTTGCGACAGGCACGAAATGAAATGAAATAAGATGAGACAAGGTCCGAGCATATATCTTACCAAGCTTGATAATGCCTAACATAAAGAGAATACATTTATAATCAAGTTAAAACTAGTTGAAAAACTTTAAATTGCATTCAACGATTGCTCTGCCTATTGTATTTATATATACACTTGTTTGTATTTCATCTGCGCTTTTGCTTTACGTACGTAAATGGACATATTTTATAAATAATAATAGTAGAAGTTTCAATAAAACTATAATATTATTGGAACTTTTTTATGCGTTGTGAAACATTAATGTCGAAAGTGAATAAATTATTTTTTTAAGCTATGTGCAAGTTATAAAGCTTTCCAACGACTTATTATATGAAATGTGTATAAACTGAGAGCTTTTTGCCCATGTTAATTATAATGAAACAGTCAATGAATGTTTTTCACTCAATTTACAATGAATTATACAAGTCGCAAATTACTTTTCCCTCCACATTTATGTATATAACATTTGATATATTACGAGCAGACGTTATATCCTTCCTGCCCCATATGTTATATGAATGTGTTACAATTGTACGCCTTGTCCGCCCGTACCGTCCAAGAAAACCAAAATATTCAAAATGGGCCCGCATACACGTTGGCTTTATGTGAAATATACGTCCGTTATATGTTGGTATATATAAAATATACATGTACATATACTTGAGATGTGCAATTTACATGCGAATCTCTCGAGGGTCAACGCTGAAAATATATGAGGCTATGAGTCGTTTGTTCCCTTTGGCCTTTCTTCCTTTTATATTCCTCAACTTCAAGTGACTTTCGTATTTTTATCTTGAAAATAAGTGAAAAAACTAAAGAAAAAAACGACTATTCGCAAGTTTTTTTTCTTTATATTCTATTACTATATACTCGTGTACAAAAACAAATTAGTTAATTAGCGCTATAGCTAATAAATGAAAACTCGCGATCAGAATTCGTTTATTATTTTATTTTTATTCATTTATTTATTTTTTTCGACGTGAATATTTATGAAAGATTCAATTGTTGATACCAATCTCAATTTATATTCTTCTGAAATACTCTTAATTTAATTTTCTTTCAGGTGCGCCATATAATTAATTTTATAATTCAATTAGAAAAATAAATAAAAAACGAAATAAAAGTTGGCTTTGTATTTTATTTTTAAATTAACATAGATTAATTATGCGCTTATTAGATAAAATAACCCTATAAAAATAGGAAAGGATGAATGAACTGTTGATTGTAGGTTTCATCGCTCTATTCCAGGTCACATGGATTGAATTTCGTATCAGAGTTACGCGCAGATACGCTTGAGAGGAAATTCACTTTGTGTGTAGTGCGTTGCATAGAGAGAAAGGGAGATGGTGTATTGAAGCCAAAAGCATATAGATACATATAAGCAGATGTGTGTATATAGAATATTCACATGAAGGAATAAACGTAAATGGAGATGAAAGAAGAGAGTATATATGGGAAAGAAAATGTTCTCTTTCATTTGAAGTAGGTAGTAAATTCGCTTGTGCATGTCCAATATACTCAAAACAAATGGTATTCGCTTGCGGGCTAATGCTTATCGCGTTAAAAGATGGACAATCCAATTTTCCATTGGCCCCCGCTTCAATACTATTTTGAAAATACATATATAAATAGGAGGATATATGTATAAAATCGATATTATATACCAATAAACGATTGTCAGGAACTAAACTAAAATCCAAACCTTCCTGAATGTATTTATACACGAATGAGAAAGCTATTGCTTCCATTTTTACTGTGCAATGTTCTATCGTATATATAAATCGGGAAGCAACTTGGAGAGTTGTGCAAGCCTCCGGCTTGCACAATAAATTTCCCCACGGTTATTTATTTACTTTTATTTTTTTTTTCTTTCCCCATTCCTTTTTCACTTCCTCATCAGATGAGTAATGAACGAATTGTATATAAAGTAAAAGCAAAAAAAAGATAAAAGCTCTCGTAAACATCACGATTTAGTTTAATTAACTTAAATTCCTCATGAAAATATAAATTTCCATTATTGTTTATCTTGATGTTGATTCAAATATTTGTAAATGAATATTTGGATAGAATAATAAATATATTTTCGACAAAATTTGATAAATCAATTTCGCAATAAGTGAATTCTCGTAGATGAGAATGTCAGACTTATTTCTTCGTCATCCTGTCTCTGTCGACTTGCCGCCAACGCTCGCTGTGTCGTCGTTGCTGTCGTCGTCCTTTCCTCCTACTACTATTACTAGTTCTTCTTCTCCACTGGCATCGCAATAAATTGTAATTATGACTTCGGAAAAGTAATGTTATAAGAATAATGGCGTCCCGAAACGAAGCGTGGCGGCGCCGACTCTACGGTAAACGTCAACTCACTTTAATTTATAAACTCTCTAGCTAAATACGTGACATTCAACTTACACATATAGCTAATACAATCTGTACTATTATATGTAAAAAAAAAAAAAAAATCTGATTTAAATAATTTTTTACAGTACTTTAAATAATAATACACAAGCTCGTATATGCTATTGTTTAAAGATGATTCATCAACCAATATATACACTACCGTTCAAAAGTATTTGGCCACTCAGAAAAAAATATTTTGTAGAAGTTTAAATAAATAAAACGACTTCATAATAATTTTAAATCTTACTGTGTAAGGGTGCGTAAAAAAGTACATTAAAGTGTTCTAAAAAATCTGAAAAAATTCATGTTACCTTATTAACTATCCTACTTTAAGGATCAATTGATATATTGCCAATTTTCTCATTTATTTAAACAATATATTTATATAAAAACAAATGAAAACCTTCGACAGTCACTTTTGCCAGGGCACGAGTTTTTTTTCTTTTTAGCATAATTATAAATTAATATATTTACACCTGGAAATATTAAAAACGATATCGATACATCTGCTACAAATAAAATTACCGATATTTTTATAGTATTATCTTGGTACTTTAATTTATCTTTATACTTGCACAATAAATCTTTTTTATGTTCTCTCTTGATTTCTATTTGATTTTAAGTGGATAAAATTATATTAAAATTTTCAGTTTATTGAATATTTTAATTTTAATTTTTATAATATTTGATTATGTATAAATACATACACATATAGATATATATTTATTTATATAAGTCAAGTAATATCTATATACAAAGGTTTATATTGTTTCATGATGAAGGCGCGTCACAATTTTCAATAGTTTGTCTATTGTTTGAAATTCCTTTTGAATTGCTTCATTGTACCAAGCCGGAAATCATTTGTATAGCATCGTGACAAGAGCATTACTGTCATCTGCTCATTATTTTCTTTTCTTCTTTTACATACTCACTCCCGTTTTTCTTTTTCCTCTTTATTTTTTTTTCGCTCAAGCACTTCACTCTATTCTCATTTTTATCGATCACTCATTTAGTGTTACTATTTAAGAGACACACACTAGTGTGTGCATTTAGGGTGTATTAAACCCTATCGTCAAGTGTGTCGGTGCGGTCCAAGCAAAGGGGTCCATTTATATATCAAATACTGAAGCACATAAAACCACAAATATCCCTGCTGGCACACTGTTTATTTTCTCCTCCATCCATTTCATATTTTTTTTTTCCTCAATTTTTTCATTTTTTTTTTTCTTATGGTTTGTTTTCATTTCTTTATTCCATTTGTTTCCCCCTTTTTTTCTTTGCTTGTTGTGTGGATATATCATGTACAGTATGTACAATATAGATATACATTTATACAAAGAAATGAAACGCCCGTCTGACATAATGTACACTCCAACCCCTTGGATTATAAATATAGGTCAGTGAATATATGAATAACGCCATTGCATTATATTATGGCAAGTATACAATTGCCGCAATATATATATACATGTATTTGTAACTTGAATTGTACATACAATCTAGTAGAAAAATATATAAAAATATCAAAACGTCGAATATTGTGTATAAATTAAATGTTGAAGACAATTCATCTACAATTATTCCATTTATGACTGGATAATATTTTTTCTCGTTATCACGAAGAATATAAAATAATCATTATATTTGTAACTTGTTATAAGGGAGGCTGTGAATATCTTTTGACACGTTGAGGAGAAAAATATACATATAGGTATATACTATTATTGACTGTGTATTTTATAGATGAAATGGAACAGGAGAAATCCAAGCGGATGAGACTCTCGTAAAGCGCACTTGGTGTGTTGGTAGGTATTCATCTTGGACCTCTCGAGTAACTTGAGGACAATACCATTGTGATGAGTCTTCCCTCAACAATCTGTTACGTGTGCTAGTATATCATAATATCAATTTTCTAGTGTGCGCAAAATTACATATATATATATATATTTATAACAACTATTGAGACATACTTTGATCAATTTTGCAATGCAAGAAAGCTTGCAATGATAAAATATTTTCTCACAATATTAATACTTATGAAAAAAATATTCAAATAAGAAATCTGTATTTAATATAGGTCACACGAAAGAATAAAAAAAAATTTTCACTGAAACAAGTGTTATTATTTATTTTTAAATTCAACAATAATATTGTCGATATATTTCATTTGAATATAAACAATAACATGCTAGAAACATGATATAATAGACCCAAAACAGTGATTATAGTTATTAATTTTTGTTTTATGCTTCATATTGAGATTATGGCTCCTAATGTGGACTTTTTTTATCTAAATAAATTAGCAAGCTCTAAATAGATGCATTATATCCATTTATTAGATTAATTAAATTATCCCTCATACTATACATAGAATTAGGATTGAATTCTATTTATTAATAAACCATTGGAGAGGGTAATTAACTATATATACACCTACATGTCCATATATCTGATATGCTACTCCTATTGCAAACGTCAGCCTTTCACAGTTCGTCAACTCTGTCTACGTATATATTGTCAGTAATAATGTTGGATAGAATAGAACCGCATAGTTGAAGCATACATAACTTCCGTCCGTTGCTGAATGTCCATCTATATATTTTGAACGCTTGCATGCATGTACTAAGTCATATGCATGCACATGAACGAAGGTTATATCCGAATACAGGATAGAGCACACACGTGTGTTACGGATGTTCATTTGATACGGGTTCTATTGTCATTGTCATGGTACTTTAAATCATAGAAATGAATATTATTTATAATTGAAAAGTAATTATTAATATTGTTTATATTAGATGATTATGTATTGTTATGGTAAATTAATTTGATAATAATTTTATTGGGATAATTAATGAGGAAATAAATGTTTAAAAAGATAATTTATGATTGAAAATATCTGATAATGTATTGTTGAATAATCAAGTTAATCATTCATATCACATATTTTGTATTTTTCATAATATTACAATCGTGATGAGAAAATTAATATTGTAGGCATGAAATATATAATTGACAGTAAATTTGATTGAGAATAGCGAGGTTGTACGAATATAGTATGAATTCATTTGTATATGACATTACTGAAATTTATGTCGAATTATTAAACTAATTTTCGCTAGTGGCTAGTAGACAGTAATTATAATGATCAATTAAATTTTAAAACAGTTCATGTGGTTATTTTTATTTTATTTATTATGAATATTAAAGCGGTTATTGGCAAAGGAAAATGTTAAGTGGATGATAATAATTACAGATATTATAGAAATGGAAAATATTAAAGTACAAAAATTCTGTGAAATATTTTTTATCGGTGTACATGTTAATAATTCTATTGTATATTCAAAAAATTTTAAATATGAAAGAATATACATGTACGAACTATATCTGCATACATGAAATATTGTGACATGAGAATGGTGAAGAATTTTGGTCGTATGCTGATGCTTATTACTTGACGCAACGTTGCATGAGTGGCAAATTGTTGCTACAATATTAATCTAGTAAAATTAATTTCATCAAGATATTTTCGTGGCAAAAAATTCAGTTTGTATAATGTGGTTATATTTTCTAGTTATTTTCAATATACTATAATATAAAAGAAGATAAACTACCGGCGTATTATACAAATAAAATTGTAAGAGTAGATTAAAAACTTTTGAATTTGTATTATCTGTAAAAATGTCAAACAAAATTATTTCATATGAATAATGATAAAACTAGAATACTTTAACGAAAAAAAATTTATTTATTTTCCACACTAAGAATTAACCAGTTTATAGCAAAAGTCACGCTTCAGGTTTAACATTAACAATTTTGTCACGTGCAATTTTAACCACCCATAATAAAGCTCATAGCGCATCGTACACATAAAACTTTTTTTTTTACTCGGACGAAATTACTCTAGAGTAAGTGCTTGGTCGGCATATATTTGTTTTTATGTATACTAAACGCCAGGCGCTAAGAATTACAGTTATAAGCGCAAGAGAGGGTGAGAGAGGAAGCTTCTCACGCTCACCAAAATTGTCGAGAGGTACGCTAAACATTCCCACAACATACTAACGGTATTTCATTGGTATTCAAAAACAACCATTTGTTAACTCAATTTTTTTTTTTTGCACCTTCCGTCTTATTTCCTACTTTTGATGCATTTAAATATTTTATGACGTTCTTATGCCATTTTTCAGCATGATGTTTCATACTTTTTCTTTTTGTCATGCAATAAATGTTCAATAAAAATAAGTTGAGAAATTGAAAATTCAATCTTTAGTAATAAAATACTCCCATTTACTATATCGGAATTCATTTCTCCATCATCACAGGTAATTACTGGAATAAAATTGAATTTCTTTAGTATATAGGTGTATATACATCTTTAAGATAATTTAGTCAGTACAGTAGATGATAAAAATTTCTGCCAATATATAAATATTATTCATATAAATTAAATTTCAGTTGAAAAATATTATTAATTATAGTCATTTTGTGAAAGTAACCAACAGCATATAGTTTAAAAAAAAAATTTTAATTCAATTGTTATTGTTTATTTGCGAAATAAAAATGAACTTTTGAATGACAGTGTACGTGGCAAGATTATCTTTTCCTCATTGCATTCAATAATTTTTCAATAAGAAATCTCTCACTTGAATTAAAAAATTAAATCATAGCATTCGAAAGTTTTATTGATCTCACATACATCAAACTTTTAATTATCAGATTATTCCTCTAAGAAATAATTATTATAAATAATCATAAGTAACATTTTTACAATTCACTCTTCAAATAACTTTTGATATTCATCGTCAATTATTTTTATTTATTTAATTATCTACAAAATGCATTTTATTTAAAATAGTATCCACTTGATTACATCATCTCAATCCATTTAATTCTAATAAATTGATATTATTTTTTACATCAGTATAAAAAAAAAAAATTAGGTCATGATAATCAATTTTATTTATTCTCAATATTTTTCATAATCTTGATAGAATTTTTGAAATATTTTGTAATACACAATCAATGCGTTTCATTTTATTATCAGTTTTTTCCTACATCTCGACACAAACATGACAGGTTATCTAAACGAATGACCTGAAAATAAAAATAAAAAAATAACTAAAATAATGACAGCTAAGCCACTAAAGCCGTCAAAGCTGACATATCGCATATACACTATACACATTCATATATGTATACATGTCATACACGAGATATATTTAGGTATCGCGATAAGTAAAGGCTTGGGTTAAGGGAGAAACTCGGAGAATAATAATTTCTTACGGTCGCCGGTCTTTAGTGCCGTCGCTCACACTCTTTTCACAACAGAGATCGATGACTTTTTCAATACATCCCCTATATATTTGTATATATCACGTCAATAATGCTTTTTTTTTTTCCATCGATTCATGCTATCGTGTTGCTTGACGGAGATTTTGCAAAATTCACCTTTCCTTTTTTTTTCTTATTTTTTTTTTTTTTTTTATTCTTCTTTTCGTTATTCATTCACCAAGCACCTTCTGTGTGTTGCGCACAATGTCAAGTTGCCGAGGGCTACACTCCTTTCACCCAATTTTTTCATTTTGTCAATAGCACTTTTTTTTCTCTCTTCCACCTACTGTATCATTTTCTTTTTTCACTCTCGCCTTCATATTGCACACTTTTTTTCTCTTCGTGCTTTTGCTCGTTCTCTTATTCTTTTTTATAAAAAACGTGCCAGTTTGCAATACAGAAAAAAAAAAAAAAATGAATAGAACCCATTCACTCATGTGTCAAATTTATAATCGGAGTGAACGATATAATTTAATTTCACTTAATTTATAAATTATTTTTAAAATATTCATCAACAAATTTAATTTAATCCACTCTATTATACATTACATTTTTTTTTCTTCTTTTTCTTTTATAATTGATGAATTAATATTAACGCTTGGGAATTGTAATGAATAATTATATATCCGTATGTAAATGAAACTGGTAGAAAAAATAATAAAAAAGAACGTAAAGAAATGTGCTAATTAAAATACGACAGCAGTTTACAGAGAAGAAAAATGAGGGAGAAAACGAGATCAACGATAAACGCGTACGGAATCATTTAATGCCATATGATTGTATGTATAATCGTTGAAACTTGGCTCTTTGACATGCGGTTTTACAAAAGCTCTACGAGACCATAGTACGAAATGAGGGATGGTGAAGAAAATAAAGTATGAAAGAAAAAAAAAATAATAAACAACGGTGGCACCCTAAACACCATACGCATCGTTTCTCCAAGTATATTTACACTTCACGAATCGGAAAACGTGAATGTGCGAACCTCACGATGCAATAATTGGAGCATGATGGAAATAACAGAGAATCATTTACGCAATGTCGCACATGCGTTGTCGCTTATCTCTCTCTCTCTTTCTCTCTCTCTATGTATACATAGTCTATGAATTCTTGTATGCTCACAAAAGACAATGAGAAACTGTAAGCTTATGCTGAATGTTTGCTAATAATAAACGCAACGTGCGTTATTAACAGATTTCTTTTTTTTTTTTTTCCTGTTTCATTCTTTATTTTTCATCACATTGTTCCATCACTTTAACTCAAAAAACAAAAAACAAAGTATTAATTTCATATCCATATATATTTTATATTTTATTATTCCATCTTTTCATGTAAGTTTTTATGAAAATAAAAGCTGGGATTATTCTACCACTAACAATTTATGTTAAAAAATAAAATTAATTCCCGCTGTATATACACAGAGCAGAGATTATATTTCTTCATGCAAAATATTCTTTCAAACAATATTTATAATACACCAGAATATATTATAAAAATTTATTCAATTCTTCATACAAATAATTTTACTTTTTATATTTTGTATAATATAAATATTAATTAAATATTATTATCAATTATTGAATGTTCATAATATTGACCTGCTTAATTAAACTCATTATGCGTTTCATGTTAATGAAAATCAAGCGCGCATATATGTATATATTAAATATACCTGTATATATACTTGTGTATGTACATAAGCATATAAACATAAATTTTTGGGAGCTAGATACGTCGTTTACTGACAACACCCTGTCCTTTAAAGCACTGCAACCCGTCAATACGATCGCATATGTATGAACAGTTGACCTACTAACATGTCTATTTTAGTTGTCAACCATATCATATGTTATTTCACACGCTTCATTCAATTTGTTCATTATTAGTATATTATACAAATATAATCTGTGCACGATCAACAACATCTCCTTCATGTTTATCCAAGTAGGATCAAATATAAAATAGTTTTGATAGCATTTCATTAACATTATTTCATATTTATAAACTATAAAATTTTATGCATTTAAAATTATATCATTTAAATATGAAATATATAATCTCATTTCATTTCAAAAAGTTTTCATATAACAATTTCAACAAATAAAATATCTCCGTGAGATGAATATATTCACATTTGTATACATACTATAACTGCGAGAGTGACTAAAATTTTCGGAGCTTTTTAAATGTGCGTTAGCATTAACAATGTTAAATAATATCCGCGAGTCGGTTTAAATAATCCTCATGTTGAGAAGTTACAGAGAGGTTCGTTAGTGCAATACTACGAGTCTTTGGTAGGAAACGAATATACAGAGAGGAAATAAAAAGAATGAGAGAAGAGGAACAAGAAAAAAGGATAGAGGTATACAGAATAATTATGTCACTGCAAAGCAATGTGAAAACCGTGGTGAAAAGCAGGTATGAAAAAAGAAAAAAAAAATGAGTATAGGTTGATTCACAACTGGGAGCTTGATACGATGTGGGCTCTCGTTCTCTCGCTGCGTGGTACACCGCGGTTCGTTGACCGACCTCTCTCGTGGCCATTTAACGACTGTGTTGCATTCACCCGCCTGAAACCCACACCATCGTTCACTAAAACTATAAATCTATAGGGTCGCACATGCAACACTACACTTTTACACCACAAAATGACGATTTCATTAATCATATGAGAAAACACACATATGATAGACCCCAAACCCGGACCCCTCACGCATTATACAGTTAAATGTCTCTGGCAAGAATAAATAAAGACAGCCGACTATAACTATACATATATATAAACCGGAAAAAACAAAATTCCAAAAAATTAAGAAAATAAAACTAAAAGAATAGAATGGATTGCACTCGTTTCTCTTCCTGTAATCTCAAGTTTCATTCACGTCGTCTCGACTTCTTTTCTCAGAGACTTTTTGTGTCTTTTCGCGCCCAGAGGGGGCAGTGGTGTAACTCTCAAGGAAGCACTTGGCACCTCATTCTATATTATATATATATATATATACCTGCACTACTCGTTTTCTTCTTTAGTTTATGCGCCGTGTGAATAAAATGACTCATTGGAAGATAGGTCAATGCGCCATACGTCGGTTTTTTTTATATATTTATATCTAGTTCGGGGCGTCTGTTGAATTTCAAGTGATATTAAAAATTTCTTAACGGATTTGAAAATATAAGATGAGGGTAGAGAGAAAGGAGAAAAAAAAAATAGTCACTGGGGAAAAACGATCGATGAAAGGAAAACGACAATGTATGACGTGATATCTTTTTTCGGGGATTATTACAAGCCCTCGACTTTGGAGCTTACAGTTGCTTATACACTTATATCTATTGGATGTTTGACAGTCTAGACTTGAAGTCTAGAAGGAAAGTTAACACATGGATACATATACCGCAGCAGTATTACTACTACCAACACAACTCTTAACGTCGGCGCACATTGGAAGTTGCATGTTTGTTCTGCACGACGAGAGCTAAGAGGACTCAACGGATTACTAAAGGATTATTTTGACCCATACCAAGTATCAAACTTTACTGTATGCCGCAATTTCCACTCAATCTCTTGACGTAATGCAAACATATCTATCATATTTTACCAATTTTATATTCCATACGCTCAAATATCTTCGATAACGAAAAATAATATAGAATAAATATTGAAAATTTGTTGTATTTATTCAATTTTTTTTTCTCTATTATATAATGAAATGTGATTCTTTCGTGGTATAATCTGAGTAAGAGTGAGAAAATAGTCAGATAAAATTTATTTATACGTCAAATTTATCAACGTCAGCATTTTTCTCAATTTTATGATGGTTTTGGTTGATTGCATGAGAGTGTATCTATTGGATCGATAACAATAAAAAGGTCGAATGGAAAATAGGTTGAAGTGGGCGAACGAATCACCAAGTGGATAGGAATCGATATCGAATTTACTGGTAGTCAATAAAAAATACAGGGTGACAGACAATATATTTTTTTTTTCTTCTTCGATTTTATATTTTATTTTATTTTTTTATTTGTGTCCTTTTCCGAATGAAAACTCTTGTAATAAGATTATATGTTCATTGTATGTATGTCTTACAATGAACTTACTAAGAACTTAATTCGTAAAATTTATTGAGTTCTAAATGAGAATTCAAAATGACAAAAAAATACATTTAAAGTTGTTGGAAAAAAATATGTATATATCTATTTGAAATTTATACTCTATCCCGATGTCTTTAAAAAAATGTGAATGAGCATAAACTTGATGGCAACAAAGTATCTCAGGTATAAAAAATAAAAAAGGTTAAGAGACGACAGGAGCAATGCGCATAAAGTTTTGAATAAAAATGGTGGAATGAAAGAGAGGGAAAGTAACTGAAGAGAAGCATCCACATCATGAAGAAAAAGCTTGACGTACGGCCTGAATCGTCAAGGGTCTATTTAAGACAAACTAACGAAGCGAGCCAATTAAGAAAATTCTAAAGCCGAGAGAGGGAGAGTTGAGGAAAAAAAAAATAAGATTTGTTCCAAGCCATAAGGTTTTGCAACTCATTGAGTCATCCATAGCAATACTGCAGATTTACCAATATAAATTTCATAATAAACATATACTAAAATAAATAAAAAATATTGAAGAATTGAAATGAAATAAAAAAAAAGTGAATGAATAAAAATGAATGATAGTAATTAGTAGCCTTTGAAAAATTTAATTCTAGTAACTTCACAAGATAATCCACTAATTACCACACAATAATCTCCCGCCAACACGTCTCTCATTTGCTTGTCCTTTCATTTGCGTTCCCGGCCATATATCTCATTGGTTATTCACCAGAATAACATCAGTCGCATCTGCGTAAACATACACGTGCTCTGCATAATTCACTATATTCACACACGTCGTAATGTATTTATCAAACAACTCTGCCTACAATATTTATGTACAATCTTATTTATAATATTTATATGTAACAATAATATATTTTACAGTTATAATATTTAATTATTTATTTTTATTTCAATTTAAATATCATCATATATTTTAATTAACTTTTTTGCATTCATTTAAAAAATTTTGTAATTTCAATAAAGTTCTTATTTCAATAGTTACAGTTTAATATTTAATTCATTTATCAAAATACTTATTTAATTATGAACAGATTAAATAAATATAAATATAAATTATTACATTTAAATGCGGATTATATGAATTAATTCACTGAACATTTAATCAAATGAAATTCATTTGATTTTATCAAATTTTTTTCTCAGTGTAATATTTATTTAAATTCACAGAAATTACGTTAATTAATTATTATTCATCATCATAATTATTTATGACGAGTGGAATAATTATATATAATTCCAATTTTTAGTAGTTTTATCTAATGTTATAATAATATATTAAACATAATATATTGAGACATAAAAGTTATTCATCAATTTTAAAGAACACACAAATAAAAGTGAATATAATTGAAGCGATTGTGAGACGCGAGAATTCCTGCAATTTATAAAATTCCACCATGCTGACTCTGATAATTTTTCAAGTATACTGAAGGAAATGAGGGTGTGAAAGATTGAGACAAAAGAAAAAAAAGAAAAAATACGTAGAGGAAAAAACTAAAGAAAAAGAAAATTAAATAAAGTTAAATAAAATAAAAAAGGTAAGAATATTTGTCTTCTGTTTTATTTATTATACGTTTCATTCGTCGCTGTGTTTTGTGATATTCACTCTCTTTCTCTCTTGCTCTTGGTCTCTTATTTTCTACTGAAATACACGAATGTACCTCCCTCACACGGAAATGCTCTAGCGTTTTTCTTACACTATACTCGGTCAATTCCATTGAGAAATGCAACGTGAACAGCATTGGACTCTGTATCAAGTGTTCACGAATAAGATTGATATCAAGCGCAAATGTAAAAATCAGTGGCATTCATTTCCGAGAGTGCAGTCAAGCGTCATTCATTCATATATAACCATATAATAAGGTCAGTAATAGAAAATTTAATCAAATCATTGAAGGAAAACGTGTTTGATAGCGATACAACTTTTTGACTATATATATTTTTTTTTTCAACACCATTTTGTCAGAAAGTAATTTAATTATTTTTTATTTATAACTCTATATATTTACTTGGATAACATGACCTTATTTTAAAAAAATAACAATCTCAAATATTTATAAATAATATATTTTCTACAACAATTTCAATTCCATTGATATCCGTTTAATAAATGTGTCTTTACTCTATTTGTTTTACCACAAATTAATTCGTAGCATTGGTCTTGATTTAGGTAAATTGTTCGAGGGTGTAACTGAAATTAACCATTCATATATAAATATAGATGTATAACTATACAGAATAATCGATTTGCGGATATGACAATTGACTAAACAATGTCGTTTGTGGGTTCAATACAATAGAACAATAAGCAAAGAATTGACGCATAAATGTCTATACATATTGGTATTTGGTATTGTTTCAATGTATCAATAAATAGCTCAATATATATGTATACATATGTAATTTATATTGAGAGATAGATAGATATATTCGATAATATGTAGCAAATATACAATTGCTTTGGGATTTGTGAAGCGCCTTTAACTAATGGCGGAAATCAATCGTTTTAACGACGTTAATCGGCTGTGCGAGAGAATTTCCAACAGCACAATCTGACCCTGATTGCAAATGAAGGAAATGTATACATATATGTATGATTTACATACATTAGTTATTGCCAATATATATTGATATCGATAAATTAATAAATTAATCATTATCAATGAATCGTATTAACACCTGTGTGATTATTATATTAATAATGGATGGATAATATTAGACTTGTATGTGATGTTATATGAAAGAATTGCACTTTAGTCATGGGCCACAATCGTACAATTGAAGCGAAAAGTTTATCGGAAGAAGCTGTTATATGTTTGCCAAGATATTATCCCGCATAGAAGACTGGCTCGGAATAACCAATCGAATATAAACGAAAAAGAAGAAGAAGAATATATGAATTGGTATTCGAGACTCGTTGAAAATGATCCATCTACAGAGACCGAGTATAATACTGCGGTATAATCAGGTGAATGTATGAAATATTTTGTTTTATTTTTTTCTCATTTTCTTGTATTATCGTTGAATATATATCAAAGAAAGTGAGCTTAATCGTATGTCATTTTTTTCCCCTATTTCTTTTTTTCTTTTTTTTTTTAATGTTTCTAATTTAAAGTATTTTTATATTCCAAACTTTCACCGTGTTTTATTCTGCCAATTTATTCATCATCATCATCATCATCACGATGAATTATTATAATTAGTCGTTCGTAAAGATGATAAGGAAAAAAGCAATGACAAAACATCGGATAATTCTTTAGGATAAGATACGCTCGAATTGATACTGACGTTGCCTGAATACGTTTACCTCTCTTTGATAACCACTTTAATTCTCTTTAAAACCAAGCTGCATGCATATTCTACCAGCCACCTCAGCTGAAACCACAACCTCTGGACGACGTTGGGACGTTACCCTAGAAACCCGATGCGACCTTCCCCCATACTCTTTTCTCACCAAAAACCTTCCATCGTCTATTCTAAAACCCAACCTCAAACTCTCCTCTTTCACTTCTTTCACTTGTGTTCTCGTCTTTCATGTATGTATACCTATATTTTCATACTTTAACTCCATAATACCGCGTTCATTCCGCCGTTGAACTCGGCTCTTTGGCCCTATAGAAATTTACGCCCGATTAACGAAATTTCAGAAGAAAAAAAAAATAACAAATGAAAAAAAAAAAAGGAATATATAACAAAAACCACACCGGACTTATTATGCGCGATTAAATATTAAAATGATTTATTATATTATGGTATAACAAGAACTTGATTTAATGCAAAATAAAATTACAATTATGTTTAATATTTATAAGTGATGATATATTAAACGAAAATATTTTACTAGAGAATATTCAATGTTCAATTTAATTTATGTATAATTAACTGTATTGATTATGGATTGTAGAGCGGATAAACAATTGATATTCGGAATAAACAATAAACTTGACCTCGACTCTCAAAGCTCTCGAGGGAGATAGATCTCGCTTTACTAAATCTCAGATCCATATGCATGTTAATAAATACTACATATATATTTCAGTGTATATATTCCAATACAACCTTCAATTTGTCGATGGAATTTAGGACAAGGATTCACCTCTCATACATGATAGATTATGATTGCCCTGTGTGTATACTGACAAAAATAAATATTTCAATGTCCCTTGTGAGTTTATGAATATAAATCAGTAAATGTAATAAATGTGTAATAAATATTTTACCCAAGGGAAAAATACTATAGAAATACTGATGATTATAACAAAACTAAAAAAGGCAGTATAAAAAATATGTCAATGTTAAATTTCATCATCATGTAAAATTCTACTAACGTTGTAAAATTTCTATATATCTTTATTACCATGTCCACGACATTATAATAAACTATCTCTTGAGATGTTCAAAGTCAAAAGTTTACCAGTAGGTAACACAACACCTGTCCGAAACAAAGTTAATTCACAAACTAAAACTATTCACTAGAACCATTAAATTTTATACTGCAGTGTAAAACAACATGTAGGTGAATATAGATAGAAATTTGTCACATATGAAATTAGGTGAAAAATCACCAGAGTCGAAATTTTGTTCCTACATTAGACCTTTATTCTCCTTAGTTTTCCTAACATGTTCCTTTTTTATACTTTAAAGTAAAAGAAATTGGAAATTTCTGCCACTTCTAAGGTCTTAAAAAGGACTAAAATTTAATAGCTGGTCCTTAATAATACCTTCAATTCTTACAAAACGAGCTATATGCAGGTCTAAAGTAGGAACAAAATTTCTACTTACTCGGGATTATTAAAAACGAGCTCTTCAATTTTAGTCCTTTTTAAGACTTTAGAAACGGCAGATATTTCCAATTTCTTCCAAAAGGTATAACGAATTTTAACTTGTACCTTCTTATTCTATATGGATGATAATAGAGATATAAAAAAGGACCAAGTTAGGAAAACTAAGGAGCTATTAAGGTTCAAATGAATATAAAGGATATAAAAGATATTGGGAAGTGACTATTTAGGACTCACGAGGTACTATTGAGATACAGTAAGGAGAATAAAGGTCTAATGTAGGAGCAAAATTTCGACTCGGTCATATACCTACGTGTCTCGTCAATCATTCTTTCTTTATCATTCTCATCCCTCGTTCACTTTAATTCTCTCTTTTGCTCTATATTCCTCTCTTATAATTCCGTTCGATCGTTCGATCGTGTGACTGGCATACACATTCGATGTTCCGGAATCGGAAACGATAAGTTGGCTGTCGAGAGGATAGCATGGAATCGGATCTCATCAAAGCGGAATAGTTACGTCAGAGTTTGGTGCAATGATATCGAGGCGTAAAATAGAGTATATACATATATGTAAGTATGTATATATTCACACTGTGTCTGTTGGAGGTGATAAATCGTAATTCCACTATTTGTTAAAATTAAGTTGATGTTTTGTACCAATGAATAAGAAGCTCAAATCGTATATTGCGGTAAAGGATTTCATGAATGTTTGTTGATGGTTTTGTGGTACATAATGATTAGAAAAAGTTGGGTGACATGAATGTTAATAGATAGTTTGAAAGTTTTGATCCTCGTTTTATTTTTGTTGTCAATTGATGGAGATGAGTTACGATCTTTTGCCTCTTGAAGATAGAAAGATAGAGGATAGATGTGGATATGTATTTATGGATGTTCCTGAATGGATGGCGTATGTATAGGATGACAAAAGTAATATCGAGGACATTTGCTCTATGTGCGAAGGGAATATATTGAATGATAAATGCATTATATGAATATATCTATTCTGCATTGATCGCAGAACAAAGTTTTAAATCCGACCTAATTTAATCCTATAGATTCATAAAATTAATGCAAATTTATTGTAATGGATATAGTTTATATATTTTATTAATTTTATTATTCGTAATATAAGAAGGGGAAAAGGTATTAAAGATTAAAACTTGAATTGAGATAATATTTCTATTCGAATTGTAATTTTTCATAATATGACGTTTTTCATTATAAATGATATTTTCTGGATTATTAAAAAGTATAAAATATTTTATTATCAAATCCAAAACTATCCTGGTATTTAATTTAAATCTAAAATTGATTTTTAATGAAACACAAAATTCGAAATGGGATTACAATATTGGTTTGACGTTCATTTATTTATCAATCAAAATATTTTCATTTAACTTTTTTTTTTTTTTCGAATTTATCTGTCACTACTTACAAATTTAATATATCAATCAAATACTTTGTATTATTCTCATCACTCTCCGCCATTATTAAAACACAATTTAAAAATAAATCCAATCCTCCCAAATCAAAAATAACATTTATCAATTCACAAACACAATAATTTTCATTCTCAACAATCTCAAATTAAACTTGACTTAATTTCATTTATCTTCACTCACCTCTTTATCATTACGCTGATGAACTCTGCAATGAAGAAACGCCGTTTGACCAATGGCAGTCGTTACATTTCTCGGTACTTGTTCACCAAAATAAGGCCAATCACTGATATTATTTTGTCCATTAGTCTTCTGGTCGCGAAAGAGTACACCTGGAATTTGAGCAAAAGAGCCAAAAAAAAAAAAAAAAACAAAACAAAAGCAAATACGTTCAATCGTCTGTTATAATTTTACCATCAAATATATTTTTATACTACATACATACATGTACATACAAAAATACATAAATATATGTACATATGTACACTTATATAGCTCGTAAATAAACTATAAGTGGGTATACGGGAGGAAGAAATATGGAGCACTTTGAAGGCTAACTCTCTGATGTTGGTCGCTCCATCGATCGAAAGTATAGGGAACCCCCGTCTCGCTACACATATACATGTATATGATAGCTATTACACCACATATATATATATATATAGACACGTACCAAGTGGACGCGATATGAACGGTAGGATAATAAATAAGGCAATGTCGATAAAACTGACCAAAAAATGTTTCACGTTGAATTCAGATCACACTTCTATGTATATATGTATATATGTATTTCTATATTCTCTAGAATGATTTAGTGAACTTACTATATGGGTTTATAAATATACATACATATATATATATATATAATAACACATCTTTCTCTTTCCATTGCACGTTGTTCGTGTCGTTCATTATCGCTTCAATAATTAAACCCGCAAAGAGGCGGATGATGAAGAAAGGGTGGCCGTATTAGGTGAAAGTGCAAAAAGGGAATTCAACCCCCAATATATATATTGGGACATTTATATATAATGAGGGTGTTGCGTGATATAAATAAAATTGTGGAATATTCTTTTTTTTTTTTTTTTTGATACACATTTTTAATATATTATATATTTTTATTGCTGTTGAAATTATTTTATTTTATTTTATTTTATTTAGCGATTATAGTTTGAGGAAAAAAATTTATATATGCTATAGTTTAAGACACGTGTCAAATGATAGATGTGATATATATGTATATAAATGATCGCAGTGGTGAGAAATTGGAAAATAAAGACATTTGAATCACTTCGCGAGAGATGATATTATTGTTCAATTTAATTTATTCCCAGCGCAATTTTCTATGTCTTTCATCGCGCGAGCGCGCATGAAGGGATGTGTGTGTATATATGTATGTGTAAAGACTATATAGAAGAGACGGTTGACTTTCCAACGAGAGATTAATGGATTTGCTATACAGTGTGGCAGTGAGTTTTCAGACAGCAACAGGAGAGGGCATATACTTTAAAAAAAAAAAAAGTCATCGCGAAGAGAGTATTCGAGTTTGTGGGCTCTCTCGAATATTAAATTTTTCACGTCACGTGAATATCTCTTGGGCTTATTGTATAATTTTTTTTTTTCCATTTTAAAAGCTTCCGTCATTGCATTGGATTGCTTTTTAGTATGGTTATTTCCTTTGTCTATACACAGCGCATCTTATATAAATGTACAAGAAGTTTAAAGATACATAAAGATCATTTTGTATAAGTTGCACACGAATTTTAAGATGTATAAAAGACGGAAGAATACCGATGTGCCTATGTATTTAAATTATATATATATATGTTTGTATATATATATATAATATTTAACGTGATCCGCGAGCTCCAGGGTGCTAGACGCTACTCTCTATAGCAATGAAACTTTGATAATCCACCGTTGAACAAAAGATTTATAGGTTAAATTTACGGAAGATTCAACATCGTTATGAGATTATATTCGACGAAAGTTTCATAGTCTCACACAACTATGCTTAATTGTGTTTTAGTACATAAACATATCTATGTATAGGAACTCATACCAATGCTTCAAAATGATGGTGCGATTATAACGAATAAAGGAAAAGAAAAAAAAAAAATGTTTACTGTATCTTCATGGATATTGAATAAACTAATTCTTCAGCACAGAAGCGTGTCCAAACTTGCTCTTTATCTATATAAAAGTGCACCGAGTACTCAACTTGAAAAAGAAATGTATAGTACAATCTCTTTGATGTATATTTATTTATATTAATATGATGATGCATACATAATTATACAAATAATTTAATTACAAATGTAATATGATTTAATTTATGGATTAAAATTTTAATTTAGTAATTTATGATAAATTATATTTGATCGTTGATGAATGATTATATTCAGCTCGTGATTGTAATATTATCAGCATCCTGAGCGAATAAAGCATACGAATTATATATTGATGAATATGGGATAAAGCGCATTACGATTATACCCGCAGGCATTTTAAACATCATTCTATTATTTCCAAATCACGCCAAAGTTTATACATATGGTGTTTTTTTTACCGCAACGAATAGGGGGATGAAAATATAAAAAAAAAAAGGAAAGCGATGTGCAAATCGTGCGGGATGTGACCATATACTTATCTGATTGAGAGTCCAGTCACGCACAAACTCCTAACGTGGGTGTTACTACAGTACTCGTACTCCTTTTCTTTTTTTTCTTTATTTCTTTTTTGCTTTTTTTCTTATGCTCTTGATATTTTGTTCTGTGGCCAGTTCTCAGCCAGAAAAATAATCCCCAAGAATTGTATCTTCAGGCTATTCTATCACACGTAAATTGAAATTCTCACACCACAAAAATAAATTCCCGAGTTTTTAATTTATTTTTTTATCACCGCACGCGATAAAAATAAATAATAATAAAAATATATAACTATAGGGTAATTTATGATAAATTAATATATTGAACATTAGAACCTCTCACAGTATAAGGGACCATTTTAAACTCATTAGACATTCCTCTATCAATTCTCTCTCTTTCACACTTTCGAAATATTTTTTTCTTTTTTTTTTTTTTTTATCTTTCTCTATTCGCCCACTTTCTCGAACACTCTAATGTACTTTTAATCGACAGCTAATTGAGCCCGAACGTACGCTCACCTATTTCACTTGCCGTATAACGAGAACTCCCGCCCATTTCTACCCTATACTCCATTTATATACACCAACGCATGAACCCTCGTGTGATTATATCGATAAGTAAAATAATAAATAGAATTAAAATACGGAGGGGGCACACGGAGCACTTTCCGTCTCCCTCGAAAAAAAAAAATAAAATAAAATGAAACTAAATTAATGACAAAAATTATTATCACAATTTATTCAACATTGCTGCAGTCACAAAAAAAAAAAAGAAAAAAAAAACAGTCACAGACTCTACAGTTTTTCTTCACATCAGACGTCGTCAAACAAGTGATAATAGCAACATATAGCAATGCAGACAGACATAAATATAACTTCATACATGCTTGTACGCATATCTATATATATATATACATACATATATTTATAAATGAGGGCGAAAAATAAGAACATTATATATAGACCGCACTCAGTTCATTTCCCCAGGGCTTTATCGCAGATGAAAAATTCCAAAATAAAAAAAGGAGAGAGGCAAATTGTTGAAATGGTGTGCGAGTGGAATTTTCAATAACTCCCATATATATATTTATATATATGCATATATGTCAACGGCCTTAAGATCCCCCGAGGCCATCATCTTCAAATCAATATATATATATATATATATATACATACACATATATTTTATATATGCATGCTTTTTCTACTGTTGTGCATAACGGTAAAGGAGTATAAGAAAGTGAATGCGTTTCAAATGCGTTTCAAATACTTGACATAAAGACACGACGGTACTTTAGAGATTTTTATGCCAACAAACTCACCCACCCTCTCTATTTTCTCTGCGTATTCAAACCTCCCTTACGTTTTATCGATTTACTATATGTGGTTGTTTATTTCTCTTGTTTTATTTTCATTTTATTTTTATTTCTTTTTATTCCTCGCACATTTGGCAATTCTCGATGTTGTATTTGTCTTTTATACATGTATATATGCTCTATACCTTGAACTTATCCGTATTTTTTTTTTTTTTTTTGTTACCTCTCGGTCAATATAAACGACGCATCGTTACATCTCTCTTTGCGGCGCGACGTTTCTCCTTTTTGTTATATGTATTATACATATACAATTCTCGTTCTATACTTGCAATGTTTCAACGGGTATAGCCAAGCACTTTTCAAATAAATGACAGATTTTTTTTGCCCCTCCTCGTATCCAAACCCATTGACGGTGGAGGAAAGAAAAGGAAACAACAAAAAAAAGAAGAAGAATATGAAGAAAAAGACGCCTAGAGATGGACGCGGGACAGCGGGGGTTGATTGATTTGGGTGCGAATTTTATTTTATTTTTTTTCAGATTTTTTTCTATGCTCACGCGAAAGACTTTCGCCCACTCTCGTCCTTTTTCCCCATCGTCGTGTTTCGCTTCATGGCGCAACGTTATCCCGTTTATACCATGTCGGATTAAACAAAGATTAATCGAACGTAATATTTTACATCGTATGTCAACTATATACCACACACTGGTGAATTCACTTCGAGCTCTCGTCACACTTTTGACTTTGTGATATACCACACGTGCCCGTTAGAATGTTGCAGAAAAGAAAAAATAAATAAACAGCAAATTTATTTATTTTTTATCAATATGTTTATGTACAGATACATCATTTTTGTGATGTATAAAATATTTATTAATGATTAACGTAAAGTATTTTCGAATGTTTATAAAATTGGATGAATATCTATTTGTATAATCGGATGGAAAAAAAAATGATAATGGAAAAAATCTACCTACACGAGGCAAACAATTTGTATTTGTGTGTACACAGTCATAACAGGTTACTTGATGGTAACGTAAAACTTATTTACGGGTTTGTTTTCGTACGAAAAAGTTAAATGTGGTGCCAGTGCGGGAACGCGACGACGAGCACCAGGGAAAACATACATACATACATACATACATATATTTATTATATATGTATGTATAGATTGAGGAATGTGCCACGCGCGCTTGAGGGCGTTTAGACTTTCCACGCGCGCTTATGGAAATGAAAAATATCTGATATAATGTATACTACACTTTAAAGTACTTTTTTTTTTTATTTTTTTATTATCATATTTGTTTATATACGGTGACCTAAAAAATATATAAAATGTGAATAGAGCCAACTACTCATCGTAAACAATTTCAATTGTAATTGTAGATTTATAAATTCATTTATAACAAATTTTTTAATATATATTTGTAAATATCTTTCACTTTATCATTTTGTGCGATGTATTATATATGTGGAGATATCGTGCGGTTATAAACTTGGCGTGTCTTACATACTTTTGTGGGGTGAATTGTCTTTGGTAGAAGAAAAAAAAAAATTCGTAAGAAATGTTAAAGATATAATGATATATTTTCTTTATTTTTTTTTTTTTTAGCACCCTCTTTTGAAGACATGAAATTAATTTCTGGGTGATTTAGAATTTTGTTTGTAGATATATTCGAAGGGGCTGTACATGAAAGACATTTATTTTCGTCAAAGAACTTCTGAAATTGATAAAAATAAATAAATAGAAATAGTTGAAATGATTCATGTAGAATTATATATAAGGCGAGGGCGTGTATACCACTGTTATCGACATGTTGGATATATAAATTTTGCGGCTCGTTGACACGGATATAATCACCAACTTTTCTTGATTGACTCGAGAAAAAAAAAATATAGAAAGAAAAAAAAAATTTATACATATACGTGTGAGAGTGCCTATCGTTGTGGTGCAAAGAAATAATACGAAAACTTTGTTCGCAGTAACGATTGACTATATACAATTGTTGGAGCCAGCGTAGAATGAAACGGTAAAGAATTAACAAAAAAAAAAAAAAGAGTATGAGAGAAAAATATAAAAAAAAAAAACTAGTTTAACGAGTATACATACATATAAACAAAAAGTTATATACTTTAGCATTTTGCTGTACTCCCAGGAGTAATTTTCACCTCAGACACGTCTGATCGGATATATCCAATCGATAATGCATTTAATTTTCAATTGTATATTTACGTTTGATCACGAAATTGCATCCAGTGATTTAATTAAAAATCAAAAGCATAAAATACATTTAATATATAAATTTCTTTAATTAAAAGATACTATTAAAATAATATTTTAAATAATATTTTAATGGTTAAAGGATTTTAATAAAATTTTATTTCATTTGTATTTATCTATATAAACAGCATTTGGATATTATCCAATTCAATTATTCAAATGTATACGTATATAATATTTTGTATATTTAAAATGATGATTTTTCTTATTATGAATTTATTTTTTTTTTTTACTTTTCGTTTTATTATTTTAAACAAAGAACTCCAAACGACGACGAATATATTTACGTCGTGAAAGAGAGTGGTTCGTCTATCTCTAACTTGCTGCATTCTGTTAAATTGCTAAACTTTCAAATATGCTAATTCCTCAGCCAATTCCAATGTCTCGGGCCGCCACCTCTCACACCTAAAACTTTAAACTCCATATGCTTGACTAATTTCACCTAGTGTTTCACTGAAAACAAACTAAGAACTTGGCCTCCAAAGTATTTCTCCACCTCATATGAATACATTTATTAATAAAATATATATATATATAATCAACAGTTTATTAAGTTTATTCTTCATTAATTATATTTTTGCATTGAAATTTCGATGAATTTACAAATGTATATGGTTTGCTAGTGTGATAAATTGGCACGATGAAATATTGGACTGACACAACAACGATACCAATTGGAATTGCAACAAATCATCAGCACAAGCAAGTGAGAGCAATAATAACAAAATATACAATGTATATATACACATAAACATGCAAAGTTGGTAACATCCATCGATAAATTTAGATATTTCGTGTTGTTCTGAATTGTTTCGCGCATTCAAATAACTCGTCACTGATTTGCATTCCATGATTATGTCTATATGTCCCGTGTGAATTTCCAACCCCTGATGTAAAATGTTCGTGTCCAAGATTTAATTTCGTGCGTAAACGTGATCAGGTGGAATAAAAAAACAAAAAATATCAGAAACTAAAACAAGAAAGGAGAAAAATAAAATAAAAGAAAAAATAAAATTAATTATCGTTTTAAAAATATAAAATTAAATATCCATAAAAATATACAAAATTAAAATATTAATTTTAAATAAAGTTATTTTTATTAAATGATAATATTTACTTTTTCGTTTGGTAATATAACAAAATTTTCAGACATACATTTTTATTTGAAATTATGTATTTTGATAGAACGGTTTATAAAAATGAAAAATTCGGTCATTCCACACAAAACGATGAATTAATTAATTTAATTAAAACATATATACTAGAAAGGATTTTCACCGGGTGCATTACACATGGCTGGCATAGCACGATTCATTAATAGACTCGTGTGTCAATACTACTACTACTACTAGTACTACAATTGCATAGATAGTGAAAGAGAATATTGGATTAATTTTTGAATTTTATTAATATCATAAGCGTACGAGAGACCATTCTCCGAGTGCCTGCATCCAGTCCCAAAACTCATTTACAATTATATACAATAATTATGGATTTTATAATATACATATTCAATGCTAATTGTACTATATTCCATTAACAAATTATATGACTCTTATTGTTAGTTATTTTTTTGTTTTGTCAGTTATGATCAACGATTGCTGGGGGCTTACATTTAATGAGGTCTCTGGCAACTGGTCTTGGATGTAAATCGACGTGCCTGCAGGGTGGTTTATCGACCCTTTACTTCAGGCTTTGCCTGGGATTTATTTTTTTATTTTTATTTTTATCTTACAATTGAAGAGAAATGAAATGTTACTGCATTATTCACTTTATCTCTGTACGGCCAGTATTATAATTATATTTAGCCATCGTCTATGAATATACACTTGTATAAAAGCCAATGAATAAAAATTCAAGCAAAAATACTGCACGTTTTATTAAAATACAATTCAACTTTATTATGATTAATAAAATTAACCGCTCCATGAATTCAAATACACTGCTGCTTATATAGTGAACAACATTCATATTCATAATTGTATAGCAAAAAAGAATTATTTAATTTCAATTAACATGTACATATTTGTTTGAATATATTTTTTTTATTTTTTGAGTTTTAGAATGGAGAGGAAAAATTTATTGTATCATACAAACATCGATAGCAGAATTATTTATAAATGAAAAAAATTTAATTGAGATGGGCAAATATTTTTTTTAAACAAACAATAGAAACGAGAATTGTTTCATTACATAAAAATTAATAAAATTACAAATTAAAATTTCTCATTGATAAAAGATTAAATAAATTGAAAAGTTTTTTAGTTAATATAAAACTCATTGAAACAAATAAATAACACGATGTAAAATATTTAATATATTATTTTTAATAATTTTTCACTGAATTATTTTTGGTAAATTTCCACTTGTTATAATTAATTTTCTATCCTAATTCCAAGTTTTTTTTTTTGTTTCTTTTCATTCATACAATATACATATTATAATACTATAATCTTTCCCTCAATATAACCCAAAATCACTAAGAAATTGTAAATTGAAACATGAATACATCATTAACGCCCTATTATATTATCATGAGATTGTACCTTGTATATACGTTGATTTGATTACCGTTAATACTATTACTACTCTGCCACCAAATGATTATCAAAGCTAAAGTAAAGTTTATTTCATTCACAAGACACATAAATTTATTAACTAACGTGATGTACATCCACAAATAAATTCATATAATTTAAATAGAGCTTTTATATAAATACATTAACGTAAAGTTATTACACTAACGAAAATACATGATGAATAATATATTAAAATTGATATTAACATTTATTTATTAGTCAATATAACAATGAAAATTCAACAGAGTCATTTTGACAATATTGAAATGGAATGCAAACTAAAACTCTTTGTCATCATTATAGCAAAATAGAACAAGAGAAAATTGAAAATGTACTACATTTTAATGACGAAAAGAAATTAAATAAATGACATCAAAGCACTGAGAGATTTCTCTCTCGTTAACGAAAAATAGATAATAAAAAAATAAAAAAAGATCAAATGTCTATAAGCTCTTTCTTTTATTCTCTTTGTTGTATAAAATTGAAACGATTCATTAATGTGCATTTATGTTACTTCTCATTCTCTCAGAGACATAGCTAAATATATGTGTACATATACGTACATATGTACATTTTCTTTCATTAGATGTGTATAGATCTGAGCTTGTATATATATTTAGACATATATACGTGTATATTTGAATGAAAATTTAACTGAATCGATGCCAATTGAGCGAATGCATAGTCCAGTGTCGTGGATGAGAAATCGGTTTGGATAGACGTCAAATGCAGATTCTACAAGTGTGCCAAACACGTCAGTATTCTGCGTGTGCTTAAGCGTAATTGAATTATTGAATAATCGACTATAGTGTGGTCTAAATTTTGAATAATTATGATGCAAAATGCGTGACTAGACACTAGTTATACATATAACTATTGACAAATAGATACATCTACAATGATTTATATGTGAACGACGATTATCTAAAGATATATTTCAACTAATTACCAATAAATTTATTTGTCTTCTAAAATATCATAAAGATAAATTAATAATAATATAAACACATTATTTATGAAAATGTTACATTGGAAAATAAATTTATTAGCTATTGATAACGATATTTTTCAACGAGCTTTCAAAATTATTTATTTGATTTTGATTGTAAATATTTTATATTCATTAAATATAATGAATAAAAAATATTCATAATTCAATTTTTTATTCAAAAGTTAAAAACGTTTTTGAATCATTAATTAGTGAACATTTTTTTTTTTTTTTTTTTGATGAATATAAAATTTCATCAATTGATAATAAATTGTTACATAGCATTTGATTTTTATCATTTGTCAATATGAAAGTTCAAAATGATGATAAAACAATTTTTATAATACATTATTAAATGAATAAAAAATAAATATGTATTTATTTTCCAATGAATAATTATTTTTATTAATTATTAATAGCTCTAAAAATCTGTGTGCTGAATTGCGAAAGAATTAATCGATGGATAATAAATTTTATATTTGAAATTATGCGACAACTGTCACACATGTCATGTAAGAGTTTATTTTATATCAAATGCGAATCTCAACATGTAGGTTATATATCAAAAATACTTTAGCTTACGTGTGTGGGCCAATGATCCACTAGGGATAGCGTGAGTGAGATGTGAGAGACGAGTGAACGAATGAGAAAAAAATAAAAAAAAAGGCCAAAAACATCCGGGTCTCTAAGGAAAACAGCTGTCGTCTGGTCGTACTCAGTGGATACCTACTGTATATACTTCGTCTACTCGCTTTATTATGCAAGCACTCGGTGTCTTCCATATAGTATATTTCATACGTTGAGACATTTTGTGTATCACCAAGATTTATCCAAGATGACGCTTTCATATACTTGTTTTTATTCGTTCATATTCTGACTTTTTTTTTTTTTCATTTTTTCCATCCGACCTTAGAAAGGTTACGGTAATTTTTATCGTATCATTATCCTCTACAGATATCTTGATTTGAATTTGAATGAAAATTGTAAATAGAAAAAAATGTAGGAGTGCTACGTACGCAGTTGATAAAAATTCATCAATAAAAGATATATCAGTTGGTTCGAATCGAAATATTCAATGTAGCAGAATAAAAATTTAAATTTAACATAAAAAATGTTACATAGGACAATTTATATGGATGTATATACTTTGTATTTTTACATATGTATAATATTCTGACCTAGAATGTTAAATTTGTAGGATTGTGCCAAATTTATATTTACGTGGAAGCAAAAAGAAATATATTTATAATCTTACGGTATGCCACTGTCTGTATATCCCAAATAAACTTTACCGTCGGATCTTTTATGAATATTTTGTGTGACAATAAAAACAGAACTTGACGTTGGAATATTGCCCGATCACTTTTATACACTGGGATTGTCTCATATTTACCACAATAATTTTTTGCTTTCATGTATTTATTTATTTATACGTTCATTTTATTTTTATTAATCATAAATACGAACATGTATACGTGTACTGAAATCATATGAGTATTTTCAATTGTCATGGAACAATACACTTAATTACTCCAACCAATCAATTTTCCACAATACAATAAATCCTAAACTGTTTCCATTACAATTATCCTGACAAATCATGTGGAAACATTTTCGTGCGGTAAATTATATACAGTCTTATAATATTGATCAATTTGTTCAATCAACCATTTTACATTATCAACTGTGAAATGCTCAAATAATTCCACCTCACTGTTGATGTTAATTAATTATATAATAAATTTATTAATTTGTTATCGAAACAAAAATAAAATTAATGATAATATAATAATAATTCCAAATTATTTGGTATTTTCGCATGAAAAACTCAAGGAAATAATAATAAAAACAAAGTCAATATTAAATTCATTTACTAATAACTAAAATAAAAAATTTTATTCATTAAAATATTTAAAGTCGACGGATTTTACCATCACATAATTCCCACAATGCACAAAATAAACTTTTGTAATTTTAAATATCTAAAAGCGCATTCATATACAATGTAACTCGATGCGTACTCCTGCGGTGAGCTTTGTGCTATTTCCCTCACATTCACCATCCTCGTATTTTTTTTTTTTTATTTATTTATTTCTCCCCACTGCATTCGCGTGACTTTTTTTTTTTTTTTTTTTTCGTATCATTGTGTCACTCATCAACAAGAAAAAGAGCATCAATGAAGATCGTGCAATCACCAATGCTCTACTGTATCAATATAGAGCGTGAAACTTTGATGGTTCTATAAAAACTTTGCCCTGGGTCAGGACTTTCTCATCGCATCTAAGTACATACATATTATATATATGTATATATATCGATAAGTCAATAATTCTACGTATTTTTTTTTCCACAAGTTGCGCGACATGAAAGTAAAACAGCCAAATTGATCCCACCATGTACTTTCGCATCCTCATACAAATTCAGAAAAAATGTAAAAAAAAAAAAGCAACTCTTGAAATACATATTTCTCATCTAGTAGTATACTCCTATTACTGGTCAGACATGACTAACCACATCAACTAATTCCACTGATGTATCAATTTATAAAATACCTCATACATGCCCACTTCCAAAACAACCTCAACAAAAAAAAAATACTCGAGAAAACTTATAATAAAAAATAAATAACAAACTCTTATCATACATAAAAAATAAAAAATAAAAGAAAAAAAAAATTCATATATATAATGTAATAAAAAAGAAGAGAGATTATTTTGATATAAAAATAAATGAACAACATATACGATATATACAAGTTCTTGAAACAATTTCTGTGAAGTACTACTGGCACACTCACACATTGTGCGGGAGACAAGGAAAACTAAAGGTCGGCTCCATGAAGACAGTAAATAAAAGCCAAGTCGTTGTCGCAATAGTATAAAGCGAAACGTAGATATATAGAAGTAGTTGATACATGTGTATATAAACTCCACATATGAGCATACATATATATATATATATTCAAGAAAGAAAATAGAAGTAAAGTGGAGCGAGTGTCGATTCACGGTATGGTTAAAGTGTCGTAAAGTGATAGCTCTTGTGCCACATCAACTACTTAACATGGTTTTTCGGTATCGTCTAAAGGCAGCCGCGCGGTGCTTGCAAAAGGCTTTATATTTTGCGACGCAAAGAGTACAGGGTGCGAATATATATATATAAGTATATACATAGATATATAAGTGGTTGCTTCACAAAGTTGTTGTCGCAGTTGAAACATCTTTTTCTACTTCTCTCACCTTTTTCTTTTTTTTTTTTTCGTTTCTAATTCTCTCTCTAACACATTTTACTTTTTATTTATTTATTTATTTATTTTTTTTTTTGTCTGTTATATATATTTACATTTATATTCTTCCTTTTCATCTCTGGTGCAACGCGATTTTCATCATTTGTTTCAACCTCGATTTCACGAAATTAGTAGCAGTTAATTATACCTTGGTGAGATAATCCCGAGCTTCAGCGGTATAAACGACAAGACCGAGAGTGGTCACCCACCAACAACATCTCTATCTCTTTTACTCGGATTATTTAGTTTCTCTTTTGCTCTATACAATGATACTACTACTGCTACTACTACTACTGTTACTGTTACTACTGCTAATACTACTACTAGTGTGATATTGCTGGTGCTGCTGGTGTTGCTGGTGCTGCTGTTGCAACTACAAATGGCTGCGGCAGGTAATGCTGGCAATGCACCATTGAGAAACATGCGGTTGTAGCGTATTTTAAAGCTCAAACGTTTTAATGTTCTTTTCTGATTTTGCCAACTAGTCAACATTGCTCAATTGGATAATCATTAAAGTCATGTAATACATAAATCATATTTAATTCAATATTATGTTATTGATCATGTTCGAAATTTATATGTACATTAATACCTATCGGCTTTGGTTATCATTCATATTGACTAACGGATATGAAAAGCTCAGGATTTTCTATGTGTATGTATATTTAAAATGTTTATGTAACGAATATTTATCGTGTGTGCTTTCAGGAAAAATTTTTCTCTCGTCATTGCACGTTGTAGATAATATTTTAAGTGTCAAGAGTATGATTGAGTTGTGATAGTACAGGTTTATAATATCTATGTAGATATTAATATTGAAAAGAAATATGTATGCATGATGTTTAAAATTTTATTTCGTTATGCAATTGAAGAATAATTTAATTCAGAAGCGAATAAGTTTAGGTTAAATGTGATATTCAAAAAGGTAAATTTAATTTGATGAAATATATAAAATGAAGTGAAGAAGTTGTTTTAGATTCAATCTTCTGCCAAGTAACGTGTTCTGTCAATCAGTTTTTCTTTTTTTTTTTTTTTTTTCGTTTAATATATTCTTGCTGGAGAATAGAGAAATAAATGTAAGTATATACTTATCCAATTTTTGGTATGGAGAAGTCAATAAGATTTGAACTACTTGCGGATATATTTATACCGGATTCTTTCTCTATTTTTCTTTTTCTTTTTTTTTTTTTCGTTCTATCTTTCACTTTCTTCTCGGTCTTCAAGTGAATCTTATAGAGAAAGGCAAAGCGTAGAATTTATGCTCTTTTACTTACATCCCCCAACGATGAGATTCAAATACACGACTGTGGGGGCGCGCCCTCTGCAAAAGTGATTTTCCTTCAAAGATTTTATTCACCGACATTCTCAAAAGAAACTTACTCTCCACCGACTACTTTTTTTTTTATTCTTTTCATTTTTTTTTTCTTTATATTTATTATTATTTCCTCTTTTACTTTTGTTCGTTCCCCGGGTAACCCAACAATTTATCTTTGAAATAAACTCACCCATACTTTACACTTGCATCAACAACATAAATGCAATGAATTCATTTTCTCTATTCCGTTAAACACAATCACAACTTCGATAAATTGGTTTTACTCAAAATGAAAATAAAACTTCAAAAAGACATTTAAATTAAATAATAAAACTCTGTAATACCCCCACACCTATGAAAAAATTTTATTCAAACATAAAAATTAATTTTTAATTTATTAAAAAAAAAAAAAAAAAAAATTCTTAATTCGTGAATAATTTTAATTAAATTATAATGATAAAAATTTAAATACAAAAAAAATAATGATTACGCATCATATTTATATATTCCAGTTCTCGAAAATTTAAAAATTATTGCTATATAAACTATTAAAAAATACATGAAATTCATAAAAGCCCAAGACTGGTTTACTAAAAGTTATGAATATGAATTGCGCGAGAAAAGCACAAATTAACAATGAGATAAGGGGGAATATACAACAAGAATTAATATTATCATTTGTACTATCCACGCCTGTGTGCATTATTATATATATTTAATTATAATTTCATATATGTATATATAAATAAACATGTATATATGTATGTATAACAAATACATTTTCATTGTAATATATGTGTATACATATGTAAATATAATTATACCTTGAACTTGGCGTGACTCGACGATAATTAGCCCAACAAGCAAATAAAGCATCATCTTCCCGAGGCGGACAAAATTTAATGATTAAATAATAATTAATTTGCAAATAAAATTTTTTCCAAGTATTTATAACTATGCTAAATTAACGTTTTATAAACACTTGATATTTAATTAAATTTCCCTTTATATGTAACGTTTTTTGACGTCACTTTGACGTCTGTATCACTCACACACCGATAAGTGACCACTAAATACGATTTATAAATTAATAATTTGCTAGCTCAATAGCTCAATAAACAGATACGTCTTCCAGCTCCCCACGGAGTGCTCTGCACTCCCATCTATCATTACACCCCAAACAATCACGTGGTATTAACCCTAAAACTCGCGATTTATCACTATTAATATTATTCACTGTTGACATTATTATAAACACTTGAAACACATTTAACAGTTTAATTTTATTTCGCATAAAATTTATCATTATTTTCTCGTTATTTATATTCATTTATAAATGAGTCACTTACTTTAAATAATCAAAATAATTATCGTATAATTATTTTAAACGAATATTTAATAACAAGAGTATATAATAATGATTTTGTGATTAATTGTACAATTGGCTGTGAAAATATAAAAAAAAAGAAAAATGAGAATAAAAATATTGTGAATAAAAAATATTAATGGAAAAGTTTTCGCGCGTGGTTTCGAATATTTGCCAACCAACTCCCTCACCGTACAACACGTTGAGACGCGTGGGATGACTCGACTCCCAACGATGTACCGCGCGAAATGACTCTGCGGGGGTTGTTATCTGAATAGCGCATGCGCTCATTTACCACTGCGTCGTGATGGATAAAGGCCGATGACTATACAGTACATATAAGTATATTGTATATATAATACTCGGCGCAGCCCAACTGAACGTCATCGCAACAACCCCATGCACATCCCCCGTGTGCAAAGTCACACGGTGACGACCTACCTTTCGTTGTTACCTTTCATCCCCTAACCTTTGTCGTCTCGTATACATATGTATATTGTCTATAAATTTTATACACATATTCAGATATTGATATGCACTGTTTATTATGTAGACATCAAGAATTCCAACGCGATGGTATTTTATCGTGAAATAAATAAAATTGTTTGATAAAATCAAAAATAATATTGTATGAAATGGAATGAAATTCGAAAGGATGTGTAACTTTTTCTCATCGATTTATTTTTCATCTATTTCTTTTTTTGTTTATATATGAATGAATAAAATGGAGTTTTTTGATATACAAATGAAGTCTCGCATGAATAGCCTTGCACGAATCATTGCACAACTCGTACAATTTTTAAGCTTCAAAAGAGAAAAAAATATTACATGTTTATTGAAATATTGGATTTTGTTTCTAGTTTGCACAAATAATTTTTATAATAAAACAATTTAAATTAAAATGAATATTATTTTCCTCCTCACTCGGAATATATTGAATAACTAAATGAAATAAAACATTGATTGTATTATAGATTTTTTCATTATTCATTATCATAAGAAAATATTATTACCGAAAGATAATTCTCCAACTGATGATAAAATTGTTGCTTTCAATAGCAACATTACATAATATTGATTCCCTTACAATCTTACAGTGAGCAAGAAACCTACAGGAATATTATCACAATCGAGCTTTACCTACCGGGGATAAATTCACAATGGAATTATCACCAAAGTCTTTTTAATAATGAAAAAAACACCATCGATAACCAAAAGTTCTTTATCAATTCTTATCATTCATGTATAACAACGAAAACTTTTTCTCTTCCAATTTATCTCTCTCCCATCTCCTTCTTCCTATCCCACAAAGAACACTACAAATTAAACGAAAGGATATAAATAAAAATAAAAATAATAAAATTACCAATCAAGCAATTAATACCAACCAAAAGCCAAAAGTTTTTGACAGTTATTAAATAAACATCTTGATAAACAACACGAATTTACTTCACGACATTAATCCTCTCTCACTGTGTCATTGTTTGGCATCGGAATAAGCTGAAATGTGAAATATAATACGGCATGTACCACTCCTATTCCTATACTGCAGTAATCCTCACTAATTGCAAGAGAAAACAACGAGTCTATATAGACTATCAAGTCGTAAGGGGAAACATTCAACGTAGGCTGTTTCCCATACACATATACACACGTATATTCATTAAGTTAGTATATAACATAAAGAAAATTACTTTTTTCTCCAAAAGATTTTGTTTACTACATCAAATAATATACATTAGCCACCACTAAATTATTATATGTCCATTACATGTATACGTAACAAAGATATTATTACCACACCCTCTCACATTATTTTGCGTTCTATTGCCTATTATAATATATATTCTTTCATTATTATCATTATTATCATGATTTCATTCAATCTCAATGTGAATAATCTCAAAAGAATTTTAATTGCAGGAAGAGAGCGAATATTTAAATGCATATCCGCGGTGAATTTATGTTAGAGAAAAGGATCGTGGGAGCTTTCAACGTTGAAGGTCTTCCACTGTGTGTCGTTGTCTAGCTGAAGGCTACGAAAACGGAATTGTAAAATCCTTCATTGGATTTAATCGTTTCCTATGCACTCTCTGTTGTTCATCATTGTATAATATACATGTGAATGATAATGAATGTGTGTATTTATATATAAATTTGTGAATGGTAAATATATGAGTGTGCGTGAGAATGGAATAAAGGTCGTACGATCTCTATAATAATTTAATGCCAGATATAATAAGTTACTTGCTGTCTGGCGAACTGCCAAAACCGTGGCAGTCCCTCTATTCATTTCTCTATATGGAAGCTGAAAAGCTCACACGCCGCCATCCAAGTGTTAACGTATGAACTGTCTCTTGATGGAACCGATCCAGATTATAAAGTTTAAAATGGCCAAAATCCATAATTGGTTCGGTTAATATATTATATATATATATATATATTTATTTATATTGTATATGTAAATATGTATAAAAGAGCCGATTAATTAAAAACCTATTGTTGTCCCAATAATAATTTATATTCAATTAAATAATTATATATTTGTGCATGTATAAATATTTATTATCGAAACATAAAGCGTTAGAAATTTTTATATTTATATAATTAATGTATGATGTAAAATTTGGAATGATAATAGTGATAAACATTTTACAATCTGTATAATAATATTTTATAATTTAATTTAAATCAACGGTTGAATTTAATTTACAAAATTTCAAGATAATCCTTAATATTAATAAACTTTATATATGTATATTATGAAGATATTTTGGATAATTACTTGTAAAATTACGTTGAGAATATTGTAACATGACATACCAATGACAAATATATTATGTATGTATATATGTATGTATGTATAAAATGTGTCGTGCGCCAAGCGCGGCACAACACATTTTAATTACGGCAATTTAAATTCAATAATTTTGGCGCGCCGCGCGGGTACTTTACTTTAGCGGGGAGAAGCCGCGCAGCTGTTCTACGAATTAGCATACTAAACTTTATCACCAACAGCTCGACAAAGACGTGCCAAGACGGCTGAACTAATTCCGAAGATAGAATAAAGTTGGAAGTGTGTGTGCGCGAGAGCGCGAGCGCACATATACGCCCGCGCATCGTGTTAAAATAGACGAATGAGAAGATGGAAGCTTCTGCGTTTACTATTGATGTACCTTATATTATTCCTTACCTGTATGGAGCTCTTCAATCTATAGTTATGCTGCAATTGAATTAACGCATTCGCTATTAATTAGTTATTCAATTTGTCATTCAAAAATTATTGAAGTTTATCGGAGATTCCTTTCAAATAATATTCAATTAAATTAACAAATTCATTTGTTTAGTTAGTTTTGATTAATTTCTTTGAAGTTTAAATTTATATTTTTTAAATAAAAAATAATTGTTACAGTTTCATTATATTTTTTAATATTTATATTATTTCATATTTATTTTTTTTTTAGATATTATTAATTTGTAATTAAGAATAATTTAATATTATTGAATTTACGTGTACTATAATTTATTTTAATAATTATTTATTCAATTTGTCATTCAAAAATTATTAAAGTTTATCGTAGATTCCTTTCAAATAATATTCAATTATATTAATAAATTTTATTTGTTAATTTTATTGAATTTCCTCGTAGTTTATTTTATATTTTTAATATAAATAATTGAGAAATAATTATTACAGTTTTATGATATTTTTTATATTATTCATCTTTTTAATATTTATATTATTTCAATTTTATTCTTTTGATATTATTAATGTGTAATTAAAAATAATTTAATATAATTGAATTTACGTGTATTATGATTTATTTTAATATGTAAAAAATATTCTTGATGATCGACACGCTTGGGCACTCACAGGATATATGTATATGTATACATACATATTACATATATACTATACTGTGTAGACATATACGTAACAATTTCTCAGCCCCAGTACATATAATATAATTGGGATGAATATTGAGAAGTTGGCAGTGAAGTTGTAAGTAAACTTGGCCGCCGCAGGCGGTCTCGTTGCTTGAGAGCAGAGACGTGTTACGGACAACTATATCTCATCCTCTTTCCCCTCTCTGGTGAGCACTCTTGCCCGCACCTTATACACTCTACACTTTATATACCACATCTACGTTTCAGCGTAATGTAAAATTCTACCAATATTATCAATAAACCAATAAATTCAAATGATAAAAAGAAATAAAATGAAAAGTAGGAAAATAAATAGATAGTTGTGCGTGGAAAAAAAAAAGAAATTTTAATAATCATTCAAGCAAGAATAATTTTTAGAAAGCATATTCTTTATTTTATTTTATATTTCTTAGTTTTTTTTTATCAATGGATTAAATAATTTGATGGAATTTTATGATTCTGTTAATTTAGATTTTTTTATTATTTATTTTGATGATTCAGATAATTGGGAAAAATTATTTTTATTTTATACATTACTGTTTGTGTTTATTTATTTATAAGTGAATGTCGTGGTAAAAATATTTATCATTCACCTGTCCATGCATGGAAACTATTACACTCTCATCTCTCATATATCGATCCAACCAACAACTGCGCGTCTCAACTTGTTGCACAATTCTTCAAACTCTACATGGTATATAAATATATAAATGCATTAATATGAAAGAATTTATTGAAATGAATAATTAAATAAATATTTGAATTGCATTTTTAAATAGAATTTTTAGTGATGAGCATGCATAAATTATCAATATCACAGTAATATGACGTTTACATTAATAAATTAAATCGTCAAAATCAACCAATATCAATCTAACTCAATTAATATAATTTCTGAATAATTAAATTGGTAAATTCCAATTTGTACCTGAACAACAATTAATGAATAAATATTATAACTACACATTTGATTATATTATTATATAGTAATATTTCACATTTTAATTTATAAAATAATAATAAAATTTCATATATAATACGATGACAATATTTTTATTTTATGATAAAAAAAAAAAATATGATGAAATAAAGTGCAAGGTCCACGGGGATTCCATCATCCGGTAATCTTGCCATGTAAAAAAGTCGGACGAAGAAATACGCGCGGCTGTCTTTTTCTTTTCCAGCTGACACTGCATCTTCGGATCGCGGCCAAGAACACGAAAAATTTCCCACAGTGTATAAATGTGCCTTTATCCAAACGCTTTTCCCCCATCTTTTATAAACTTGATCGTACTATTGCTAAAGTTTTTACATACACCACACGTTCAACTATTATTTATTCAATTTAATACAATACAAAATAAGTACACAAACATGAAGAATAAAATTGGAGCTGTACATAGGTAAAGTCAAAATAAATTATTGACAATTATTATCCATATTATTTATTAAATAATATATTTAATCCACGTGGATGATTTTATTTTTTAACGGTTGCTCTTTAGTAATTCAACCGTGTGCCGATAGGACCCATCTACTCACCCATTGGTATATAGCTAAACATACATACATATATGTATATACAAAACGTTGGATAATAAGTCACTTGCTCCACGGATCCTGGACCCGCGTTGGTTGGCCACATGCCAGTTCTATTCGCGCTTCGGTTGTTCCGATCTATTCTATACCGTGCACGTCACACGCATGACGCTCTTAACTAAATTATGGACAAAGTAGACCGATTTCACACGGGCTAAAGGGGCATTCATAAAGTTCCGCATCTTCATCTTCATCAATTTACCTTTTATTCATTCTCCACGTCACATCTTATCGCATTTAAATTTATAAATTACATACAACACGTGCTCATATGCATAACCATTTGTTCATGTAGACTCGAAGAAACTTGTTATGACAAGGACGAGAAAGAAAAAAATTTTCATAATGAATTTGTGATTTACAGATGAGTAAACTATCAACTCTGATTTTTATAAATAGATTTTTAAAGTAAATATTTTTTTCAATCACCTCAAAGTTTTTTGTCCATCGATTGCATGTCGCATTACAGCCGGCCGTGAAGTAGGGGTAAAGTGAAAGACGGTCGGTAGTGCAGCCAAGGCCAATATGATCTACAATCCGAAAAAAAGTTTCACTTGCATCATGGTTTCATAAAACCACACATTTGTTTGTTGACTTCGGTTATCAATAACTCAATCAATAATAATCGTATGAGAAAACAAAGGATCCTATGATTCAAGGATCCAAAAAATCCAAAAGATCCAAAAGATCCAAGGATCCAAAAGATCCAAGGATCCAAAAGATCCAAGGATCCAAAAGATCCAAGGATCCAAAAGATCCAAGGATCCAAAAGATCCAAGGATCCAAAAGATCCAAGGATCCAAAAGATCCAAGGATCCAAAAGATCCAAGGATCCAAAAGATCCAAGGATCCAAAAGATCCAAGGATCCAAAAGATCCAAGGATCCAAAAGATCCAAGGATCCAAAAGATCCAAGGATCCAAAAGATCCAAAAGATCCAAAAGATCCAAGGATCCAAAAGATCCAAAAGATCCAAAAGATCCAAAAGATCCAAAAATCCAAGGATTCAAGCAGTCAAGTACAACGAGCTATTTAATTTTAGTCTTTTTCAAGACCTTAGAAGTGGCAGATATTTCGGCTTCTTCTATTTTAAGGTATAAAAAAGGTATAACGAATTTTAACTTATACCTTCTTGTATCCACATAGATGATAATAGAGGTATAAAAAATGAACAAGTTATGGGAACTAAAGAGTTACTAAGGTTCAAATGAATGTGAAGGATGTGAAAGGTATTTAACATTGTAATATTTTATTTCATAATAAACTTAGACGCAAGTTTCTTCTTTGCGCCTTAGAATGGAACATTTTGCAATATACGACTACTTCGAGGTGTTGAGTTGTATTTTCTATTAAAATATTTCTAAACAATCTTCCTTGCTCCTGAAGAACCTCACTAAATGCAAATAATGACGTTTAAAGTAGCATAAAAATTCCAACTTGTGATGTGTATGGAAAATAAATATATTTATTTTTTTATTGATTGTAGAAAAAGTAGTTTCAAACACCGGTATCAAATAATAATCACTTAAAGTTGAGTGATCGTGAATTTATTTTTTTTTCTCTGAATGTATAAATATCTTATAACTTTATTTATCAGCTGTCAATTTTTATTTTTATGTTTTATGATAATTTTAATACAATTATTATGCACTTTTATATTGGGATATGATGAAAATATGAAAACATGAAAATTTTCCCATGCAGTTTAATTAAAAGCGACGGCGCGCTTTTCATGCGAGTGCTATAACGATTCGATTACTGTTAACGGAACACGTCAGCAGTTAATGCGGATAATTTCATGATGGGCTTTATTGGGTATGGGCTGGAAAATCATGCTCGTTCAAGTATCGATTATGTATCATTCATGAAAAATTATCATATATACACACACTTCATTTATTCTTTAAAGAATATATAAACACGATAATAAAGATAATATTTTACATATTTTTCTTTTTGAATATATAAAAATTTCTCGTATATAAAATGAATATATAATGACTGAAAAGATTAATAAAATAACAGAAAGAAAAAAAAAATTATAATCCTTTAATTTTAAATTCACAAAGTAATTTTGTGCGTACGGCAATTAAATTAAATAAACCTATCTACATTTGTGTAGTTGCACATTGTCGCAAAATGCAAATGGAAATCCTGAATCTCTAACGTAATTAGTTAAAATAGATCCTCACACTTTTTTTATTTTCCTATTCCTCCAACTTTTTTTCTTTCGCCTCCTCCTCTCAAACACATATACACACTCGATCTGACGTTAACGGTAATGGTATAAAACGGCATAAAAATTCTCAACTAAATTTCACCATGTTCAAGTAAATCATCCGTAATTCCATCCTATTACTTTTCACATATAAAAAAAAAAAAAAAATACTTTCCACCTATTTTACAATAATATAATTGAAATAAAATGAATTAACATTTGTCATATAAATTTTATGATTTCTAAATTATCTACATAAGCATTATCGCCTTCTCTACATTTCTCTTATTTACATCTACACATCTCTATACATACTCCTACATATGTCGTGCATTGTAATGAATAGTCCATGAATAAACCCATAATTTATTAGGAAATATTATGGAAATGCAGTTGACTTAAATACGACAAAAAAAAACTAACAATGAAAAAAGTAAATGAATATATGAGACTATGCACGTGAATTGGTACATATGAGACAGGTGGTTAAACTGAATAGTATATACTGTACGCATGCAGTATATATACATTGTATATACCTATACACTCTGCTGATGACCCTGTCGACAAAGCCATCGTTGAAGTCATTGGCAAAGCTGTTGCTAGTACATGTCGACCAACTGCAGCTTTTCGTTCACATAGAAAATAGCTATACGCGCAACGTTAACAAACGACAAGAGATAGACACAAAATTTATATGTATACATATAATATACACATAGTTCTAGCGGTGATGGTGGTGAAAGTGGTGGTGGGTACAGAAATAGGGCGCGGACAGTGGCTCTGGTCTCTCGCAAGAGAGTGAGCTCTCTTGCCTCTAATTACCCGTCTCTGCGTGCACCATAATTTTCTTTAATCACAGAACAGCCGCGCGTCACTTTACTTTGACCATATTATTGCACGAAGGATTTTCGTACAAAAGCTCAAACACATTAACAACTCTATATATGTATTTATACTTCGTCAACACTTTCCTATCTCACCTCTCACTATACTCGACAAAGTCTCGGATGAGTATATGTATGTATGTTCTTTATTTTCCATCGTTCTATATCTACCATATGTGTTATTGTCCTTACTCTCTATATATTCTTCACTATTTATCTTAGCATTCGTGTATATATATTATATGTTCTATGTATATGTATAAGTGTTTCGTTTCATCATTGTCTAACCCACGAATGAGACCTAAACTTTGGAATGCATCACCAACGCCTTTGGGCTATATAAAATGAACCGGACACAACTTTCGCCACAATGGTATACACGAAAAGCTTGTTGCTGAATTTCAGCCCGCGAACATTCGATAAATGCGCACAATCATGTTTCAAGTAATCTCCAACTTGCGATAAGTCTCGCTTATCCCTTTGCATTAAAGCTGAATTAATAAAATATTAAACTCTAGGAAAAAAAAAATATATTGTATGTATATCCACACTAGGTTGTTTCATTTTTAGGTGATATTTTTTTTTTATTTGTCATACATGAAAGTCTGATAATTTATAATGAAATAAAAAAATTTTCCTGATTGAAAAAAAATTCTGAATTAATTAGAGGTTTAGCTAATTCAAAGATTCGATTTTCTATATAAATAACACGAGAAAATTTTTGTTTTTGACTTCAACTCGATTTTTCGATGAACAAAAATTTTTTTTGGAAAAAATAAATGTACAGCTTTTATAGGGCATTAAATTTGCTACAAAAAAGCTGCTCACTGCAAACGTTCTCCGACCAACAGTTTTCGAGTTGTAGAGCTGGAAAAGATGAAAATTGATTATAATTAACAACAAATTTTCTTCAAACTGGAATTTATTGATTTGACATATATTTATTTGACATATACATATATATGTATATAAATAAATAAATATATTATCTTATAATAAACTCTATAACGCTGAATAAAATCGAATTTTTGAATGAGTGAAACCTGTAATTAATTAAAAATATTTTTTCAAACAGAAATAATTTTTTTTTTATTATAAACTATCAGATTTTCAGATATAACAAACAAACAAAAATATCGCCTAGAAATAAAATACCCTAATACACACAGATAATAAAATAAAATTATAACAACTGTGCAAATTTATTTACAAACAAATATAAAAGATAAAAAATAATCAAAGTAAATAAATTATTTATCATACATTATACAAGTTTATTTTTGCATTGTAACTAAAAAAAGATGCAGAAATATTATATGTATATATAAAAGTGAAGTAATTATGTAAAGATGAGGTTTAATTAACAGTACGATAGAAGGAGTGAGTGAGTTCTTGATCTCGATATAGAAGCGAGTCAGCATCAGAGAGAGCATAAAGATAACACGAAGAGCAACGAGGAGCTAAACGTGTGCTTCTGTTGGTTGTTGGCATGGCATAGAAGCATCAGTACACTGAAATATATATATATATGTATATATAAATATCTATATACGAATGAGTATATATAGGTGAGCAGATGCGCATTTCAGTGCGGGAAGAGGGTTTGAAGCAAGCTTGTTGTTCGAGTACCATATCCGGCCGAGTCGGCCGTGGTTGGAAATGCCGCTTGTTGTTGTTGTTGTTGTTATCTCACGCTGTTTCCTGGTAATTGTCTTGTCTCGTGTATAGCAGCCCCTCATTGCTATTTCACTCTCTCCCATTTACTATCTCACTCTTGTTCTCCTACTTTCCCTCAGCTGCCTCTTATCTGCGGAATAATTCAATAATGGCCCGAGGAGTTTCGCGACGCGACGAAAATTTCACGACCCCGAAAAACAATAGGCGTGTCGGTTGATGGCTCGTGTACTAACTCGTAGAGGTATATGAAAGAGAACGAAATATGTATTATATATGTGTATGTATTATTTATGTATGTACACAGATGAAGATGATGGGTAAGATAAATATTGGGTTATGTATAGGAGATGTACTTGATTATGAAGAAAGATAAATAGAAGTAATTATTATAATTACATCTATAAGGTTTATGTTTTGAATTTAAGGAATTTATTTATTTGATGATATATTTTTTTTTTTTTTATTGTTTACTTTTTTAGGGAATTTATATTGTTGGAGTATTTTTTGATTTTTAAAGTTACTTATTTATTATAATAGTTAATTAATCAATTTGATGTTCAAAAATTATTTAAGTTTATCGTGGATTGCTTTTAGATAATAATATTTAATTAAATTAATAAATTTAATTTGTTAGTTTTGATTAATTTCTTTGGAGTTTATTTTATATTTTTGAAATTGATAGTTGAGAAATAATTGTTACAGTTTTATGATATATTATGTATTATTCCCTTTATTTAATATTTATATTATTTTATATTTATTTTTTTGATATTATTAATGTGTAATTATGAATTATTTAATATAATTAAATTTACGTGTATATTATGATTTATTCTAATAATTATTCATTCAATTTGTGATTCATAAATTATTGAAGTTTATTATAGATTCCTTTTAGATAATATTCAATTAAATTAATGAATTTCATTTGTTAGTTTGAATTAATTTCCTCGGAATTTACTTTACATTTTTAAAATAAATATAATTGAGAAATAATTGTTACAGTTTCATGATATTTTTTATATTATTCACCTGTTTAATATTTATATTAAATATAATTTTTGATACATAATTTCATAATAATATATAATAATAATTAAATATAAAACAGAAAACAATGGCGAGTGAATAAAATTTATTAACTTAAATGAATTACAAAAATTTTTAAATTATTTTCCAAGCATTCGTGTCAATTCATTCAATTGATTTTATTAAATTTTATTTTTCAATTGAATCTGTATTTTTAAAATTAATTAATGTATCGTTCATGTTCCTTGCAATGAGAAATTGTTATTAATTAATTAATTGTCAATTTAGTAAATATTGATGATGAACAGAAGGTGCAAAAATGAAGGTAAAAAAATATAATAAAATGAAAAGTAGAAAAATATGACGCTGCGTCTTCCTTACGAAAAATACTGTGGCATTCATCGTGTGGAGTTGCTGACCGAGCGCATCTTTTGCTACCTTTGTTCGACGAATAGAAGCCAACGAGAATTGGAAAAATATATATCGACTTTTTCCCATTGGTATCAGTACGTTATTGTCACTTTATTTTTCAAACACTCATCAATCAGCAAAATAGATTCTCATTACGTTATAATATTAAAACAAAACCACATTTATATACTTACATATTTATTTATATTAATAGTGCAACAACAGTAAACAAGAAACTTCCATCGTAAATTTATTAATCTTATAATACTTTTATCAAATTAAAAATAACGATAAAAAAAAATAAATAAATTATTGAATATTACTCGAGGTAAATTAATAGGAAAACTAAATACTATATCCCACCACCACCACCACCTGATCATCTTTACTCATAATTTATTTATTTTAGCCATCATTAACATGATATATTAACATATTTATTGAAAATTATTACCAAGAAAAGTTTTAAACAGACATAATTTTTTTTTTTTCATTTATTAATATTATTTTATATTACACATGTACCACAGTAAAATTACTTTAATCATTTTATTTTATCTGCAAATAATTATTTAACAATATAAATATATAATGTCAAATGTCAGACAAATGTAGGAATATAATATATAAATGTTCACGAAGCTACGACGACATTTGCAATATTGAGACGTTGAGGAAGTAGAATGAACAGGTTTATACATGTAATGTATACATATATCTCATAGCCAACTACAAGATTCCAAGGATGTGTTCGTCCTGATTAACGACAGTCATTCAACGCGTAACGCCCAGTACGCCATTGCGCGACGTACTGCAACGATTCATTATAATCTACATCATCGTCATCAAACATTCGACATATAACCAATCGTGTTTTGTTCGCATTTATTTCAAAAATTATTTCTCCAATAGTTTATGTATATTAGGGTGCTTTATTTTTAGCCGATATTTTTTTTTTATTTGTGAACACTGAAAATCTGATAATTTATATACAAAAAAAAAATATTCCTGTTTGCAAAAAAAATTCAGAATTAATTAGAGGCTTAGCAAATTCAAAAATTCGATTTTTCATATAAATAACACGAGAAAATTTTTTTTTTTTAACTTCAACTCAATTTTTCGGTAATCACAATTTTTTTTTATGCTATTGCATTGTTGATTCAGCATTATAGCGTTTATTGTAAGATAATAATTAATGTCAGATCAATAAATTCCAGTTTGAAGAAAATTTTTTGTCAATTATAATCAAATTTCACCTTTTCAACTCTACGTACAACTCGAAAACTGCTGGTCGGAGAGCGTTTGCGGTAAACAACTTTTTTGTAGCAAATTTAATGCCCTACCAAAGCTGTATATTCATTTTTTTTTTAAAAAATTTTTGATCACCGAAAAATCGAGTTGAAGTCAAAAAAAAAAAAAATTTTCTCGTTTTATTTATATGGAAAATCGAAACACCCTAATTTATACATGCATAAATATATATATATCCAATATATATGCATGTATATATGTATGTAGGTATAAAATATTTATTACTATCATTACCAATATTATTTTAAAAATACTGATATTCCAATATGTAAATAAAAAGTACTATGGCAAAATATAATACGAGATAATGGTATGGGAAACATTAAAGTCTGACACAATACGCAAAGTGTGCGTTAACAGACACACACATACACGTCACATATTGCTTCTCGTTCACAATAAAAGCTCGACAATAGAAAAAGAAACAAATATTTGCCCCCGTATGACATTCATATATACCAGCCGGTGGATGTGTAATTGTGTTTGCATTTAACTTGGAATCCAACTTCCTATTTCTTCAATTCAATAAATTATTCGCAATTCTATTAAATGTTAAATACATTTATTCGTTTACGTTTATATATAAATGCAAGTCAAGACGAGATACTTACATAAAATATTTCTTTTTTTTTTATAATTCTTCACTTTATTTATTTATATTTATACGTTAGAGATATCATTTTGTTTGTTTTTTTTTTTTTTTTCAATAACAATATGGTAAATTGAATAAATATAAAATAAAACATAGACATATAACATGGTAAAATGATTATATATATTTTATATTTATAAAAATAATTGTAAATTAAAATTTTATATAAATTTATAGTGTAAGTATATATTAATGTATTTACATACAATTTTTTTGTATAATCTTTATATTGAAATTTTTATATTTATTTGTGTTTTATATATGTATATAAATCGTATATGATTCAAGAGAATCATTAAATACGGATAGAGCAAAATACGCCACAAGAGCCAACTATTATAACGTAAAATCATATCTACGAAGTAGTACAAGTCTACGCTATGTAACAAAAATGTAATACTTGCCTCAGGGACAGTGAAATAATGCTCATCCTTGCGTTTAAAACGTCCTGATATTTCCTATATCATTATAAAACTTTGTGAAATCAAACAAAATAATAAATAAAAAATACAAAAAATTGAAAACGACAGCTGTTGATTTATCAATATATGAACGTGTTTATACGAGCATTGCGGTATATGACACGACCAAAGCGCATATAACAACGTATATCCATAAAAGAAAAAACAGCAGAATGATATATACAAAAGAAAAAAAAATAATGCGAGAAAAATACAGTAAAAGTGAAGGACTAAATGGCTTACGTGCTCCTTTCACGGTGAACTAAACAAAGTCCAGCTTGTATTACTTTACGAGCAGAGAAGCACGTGATCCATTTCGTCGTTAAGGTAACGTGCGAAGCATCTCTATAAAACTCCCAATAGTATATATACATATCTATACGATATGTATGACTATGTTATGTTCATATAAATAGGTATATGTATTATACATATGAGGCAATATGAAATCGACAAAGAAGTATATGATGTAGAGACAACAGTATATTGTTTGGAGATAGCCGCATAACAAGACTTTGTACATAGAGGAGAAGAACATTGATGATATTTAACGTTCATTCTCACATGTGTCAACTTGACGAAAAATCTATTTTCTTTCATAATATATAAATCAAATATGTATGTATATATGTATTGAATCAGGGTGTATGTGCTGCAGTTATATAAATATATTATATTATATTTATTTATTGTTAGTATAAATATTTTTTCGTCTTGATTTTATGATTTTATATTGAATTTATTAATTGAGGGTGTTTTTTTTTTTTTTTTGCATAAGGATTTTGTTAATAATTTATATAAACTTGAGAATTCTTAATTGAAATTGTTTTGATATTTATTTATTAATGAAGTTATAATTTTTTGAAAAATTATTTATGATTACTTTTGATAGAATTATTGTTGAATTAAAATATTGGAAAGGCTGGCGAAGGTGTTTAGTATTTTATTTTAAACTTGAAGGGTGACTATTTGGTTTGGTTATTGTAGGAGAAATGATTGTTTATAGAAAAATTTAGAGTGTTGGAATTGAAGATGATTTTTTTTTTTGATTGATTGAATTTTATTATGTCCTAGTGATTAACTGTGGGACAAGAGTAGAAAAATATTTGAAATGTACAATGTATAGAGTAAATTACAGTAGTGTCGTAGTATTTAACAATGAAATAGATATTAAATAAAAAAAAAGACAATGATAATAAGTACAAGTTAACAAAAGATTGAATTTGGATAATATAGTTGCTGGATGTTTTTTACGAATTAGTTGAAGAGTAAGTAAGCCTTTTGAACATTTGTAAATACTTAAATTAATGTATTATCAAGAGTGTTAAAAAATAATACAAAATTCTATGAGGATCATTGCAATTAAGAGTACATACAAAAGGAATTATACAATTATATTTAACACACAGAACCTCTGGACAAATATTTATGATAGTTGTTCCTTACTACTGAACAGAAGGGATGATAAAATTGAATGAGAGGAAAAATAAAATGTACCTTATATAACGAAATAAAAATAAATCTATTAAATCAAATAAAGCAAAAGTAATGACTATTAAAAGTCTTTTGTTAAGATCGATAGATAAAATTCATAGAGTTATTTGTATATTGACTCGTCTACATAATCCTCAAAGTTATTCCATCATCGATGGGTAGTGATTTCCATTTTCTTATGTCCCTCTTCGTCTTTTTATCAATTCTATTTTTTTTTTTTTTCGCTTTTTCGCAGCATCTATTCTTCGACGATTGATAGAACTTCGGATGAAAAGATACCGCATTCTCTGTGTCCGTTGCCATCTCCTGTCGCCGTTGCCCTCCTAAAGTCCGACTTATCGATTCTATACGTTGAAAACGAAGACGACTCTCTGTTTGTCTGTCAATATCTTGATCTTACTAACACACAGATAACATTAGTTTTCTCTCATGCATACACTGTACATCCACAGCTATCAACTTACATTACTGAAATAATTCCTATAAAGGAATTACAAATGAATAATTGCCATAAAGTTTAATCATCAAAGAAAAAAAAAAAAAGAAATATATTTTCGTCATATGATAAAGAAAAATATTGAATTAAATGTTAATCTCGTTATTATATTAAAAATGTTAATATTACTTGACATCAAGTAATATTTATATTATATATATAATTGTTGTTGCATTTGTATTGAATTGAACCAATTAAATAATTTAAAACAACTCTCAGGATAATTTATTATCCAATGGTACTCAAACGTTTTACATTATTTTTATATATCTGTATAGAGTTATTTGAAAGGGAAAAAAGACATTGAAGAGGATGTGTCTAGTTGACTCGAGAATAAAATTGTGAGTTTGTTAAGGCGATGCATTATTCAGCGTCAGTAGAGATTTCATGTTATTTATTAACGATGATATCTCAATACCTTGGATTTAAAATCAATTTTCGTCAGCATCAGTAGTAGATTTATCCGCGGTATCATCAATAATAGGAACAAACACGTTGAATATTGTTGATGAATGCTGGATAAGAGCTTTGAAATATGATTCAAATACGATTACAAGAATATCATGTAGCAAACAATTCAGTTCATTGATTATTTTTATTTATATCTGATGGTCTATATGATAAATATCCGATGAATATATATATATTTGATTTGGTATGTGTTGATATTTTGTTGAGTATTATTATTGCGGTTGATGCGTGTATCATTTGTGTAGACATAAATGCGTTCACCATTGTGGAAATCAACTGCGTCAAGTGGCGGCACCACACGGTAACTCCAGTAGCATATCTTATTAGAAACAAATATTCATGTCACATACTAGACACCGGCTGGTGCCAAGTGTTTGAATGTTACCTATACGCTTATACTGGGCACGTGCGTAAGAGAATCTCGGCCGTGTCTCCGCCAAGTAGACATAATATACGTGAAATATATTCCTCACTTTTAAATAAAATTATGAATAAAAATGATAGAAAAAAAAAAAAAGACTACATTTATTTATGAAAAGATTAAAATGATTGGATATTTATTATGATTAGTATTTATTTATTTTTATCATTATCAATAGTCAAGAGTGCATTTACATATCAAATAGAAATATTTATGAATATATCAATTTGATTGGTAAAATTATTTGAATGTAAAATCGTATATTTTATTCCAAATTAACGTCAATATTTTTATTTTTATCATCGCTTTTGATGTATAAAAATGTATAAACGCGTGCGCGCGCCTTCGATGAACCATATTTTATACGGTCATTATGCCCAGCAGGGTAATAAAATATAATACCGCACAATTACTGAGATCTCTCGAGTTGGCGAAAGAAGGGAAATAAAATCAGCATAAAGGCGAGCCACCAAATGGCGTCGACAGACCTTAATGAAAGTACCCCAGGAGTAGCCTGGTGTGCCTGGATATTTAAGGAGTGCAAGAGGGAAAACGATAGAATGAGGAGGCTTTTGGATAAGAAGGAAGGAAACGCGAGCGCACATACATACACACACAAACCCTTAAATTAATTCACGATGAATTACGTCCGCGCCAGATGTTCGGGCAGTTGTGTTTATTTATGAAGGAACTCTAGCATCTTCTTCTCTTCGGGAATCGCGTGTAGAATCGTGCGGAATTATCAGACGACTGCGTGTTTTCTTTTTCCACTACTTGCACTTGTCATCACAATCAGCTATTTAATGTTGATGTTGTTTATAAATTCACTATTAAATATATATTTATTATCATAATAGTATAGAAGAAAAATAATTTATAAAACATTTTTAATATTTCATATGCAATAACTGCTCTTTATTTTCTTTTCATTTTTTTTTTTTTCATTCATATATCTTTTGATATACTTACAAAGTCGTTGATCCTCTCGAGCATTATTTTCAACAGAAATATAATATAACTCTAGCAAATATTTAATAAATTAATTTAATACAAATTTTGTGATTTTCTTCTTTCAATTTTTTTTTTTTTTTTTCATTTATTTTTATGTACACACACACACCTGAATATAACTATGTAAAATATTTCAGAGGATCGTCAGACGCTTTTTTTTTTATTCTTCGTTAGCAATACAAAAAGCGACAAATGAATGATTGAATATAATTATTTTTTTACGTTCACCAAAAATTCGTCAATCAATATGAAAATAGTTGGTGATAAAGCAAGAAAAATGACATAAAAATAAATTTATTCTTGCTTTTGACAGATTCATACCAATAATTGCAGCACACCATCTATTTAAATACGCGCACGATCAATTCACATGTCATTTTTCACGACACTAATTGGCATGACATCGTTATAATTATACATTGCACACAAAAGCTCTCATCTCACGGAAGACTCTCTCGTCTCAGTTAAGTATTTCTGTTTGTATCCGTGGAATAATATACATATTTTTTTTTTTTCATATATTTATCATTTTCCGTCTGATCTCACAAACGTCTATTTACATTGTGATTTATTTATATATAATATTTATATCTTATACACAATCATATACATACATAAATAAATATATATGTATATGCGTATACATATATTTAATTCATCTATCTAAATTGTGCTTTAACACATATTTGATAAATTGAATTTATTTATTTCATTCATAATAATATTCGTGTAATTTTTTTTTTTTTTTTCAATTTTTTCTGATTGCATTTTATCGTTCAATGCACAACTTGTTAACGTGAATTATTAATGATATTATCAATTTTATACTATCACTCATACATCAGTCACATTAAATTAAATTACCGTGTGACACAATGCGATTTATAATGTCATTTTCATTTGAATTTTACAATTTAATTATAAAAGATAAAATACTATTAAATAAATTGAAATATATTATTTTGAAACAATTTATAAATAAACAACATCCTTGACCGAGTACCCGGTAATAAAACAGTAATATAAATATAAATATAAATTCAATAAAAAATAAAAATAAAATATATTTTTATTTCATACGATATGTTGTTTTTTTTTTTTCTTTTAGTTTATAATTTTTTATCTGCAATCTCATTGCAATGACTATCAATTTCACTTTTCCGTAGTATATTACTCAACCACTTGGAATCCCCTTCAATATTTATTTATTATTCTCTCTGTCTCTTTCTGCCTCTAAATTTGATATTTTTTTTTTATTATATTTCATTTTTCATTTTATTTTTCTCCCATGAATTCCTTTATTCTTATATATATGGGATAAAATCACTGATACATACACTCTATGGGCTCGTCGAAAATCGAATCATGATAAATACAATGGCTATTAAATTAATGTTACGGCATTGATAGAAAAATTTAATGCCACAAGCGATAACGCAATTGGATGACGAGGAATTTGTAACTGGGGTTGGACGTCGTCTGTTTATTTTCATAGTAGGTAATGGACTTGGTGTACGACTTGGTGGTGAACCACCCACGTGACCCTGCACTGTATTGTCCAATGAATATGCTTTGTTATCCATTTTATCCAATTCAGCTGTACCAGACATCACAGTCTCATCATCACCATCACGTTCTTCGTAATAAGGTGACAAAGGATTATTGTATGCCCTTGATGAACCGGATATTTCTGTTATATATTTAAAAAAATAATAATTAAATCAATCAATAAATAATAAAAAAAAAAACAATGGGAAAAAATAGGAAATATATTTATAAATTATTTATATTTTGTAAAATTAATTTAATAACTCACCGGATAAACGAATGCTAACATCCACAGAGCCAAGTGAATTTTTTGCAACACATCTGTATGAACCTAAATCTTGCTTTTGTAGATTTCTAATGTTGAGCAACATTCTCACTTGAAATGACGATTTAAATACAGCTTGAACATCACGACGCGAGCTTGCTATTATCATTTCTTCTATAAAGCAATTAGATAAAAAAAAAATAATTCAATCAATATGATACAATAATTCGCTAACCATAATATCAGGTTTTTATTTATTTATTTTTCTTCAGATTAAATGGTTTTGAAAAACTGAGAAAAAAAAATATTACGTAAATAAATATATAAGTAGAAAAAAAAAAAAAGCAATGGAAACAATAATTGGGTCACGAATAAAATAAATAAGAAATAAAATACGTTTTCTCAGTGCCCGTCACGCTTTTATTCTTTATTTTTATTTTTTATTTTCACTTTTACGTTTTGTTATTTTTTTCTCTTTACTTTTTCATACTCCCTCATTCCTTTTTCTTCTTTACTTTTTTTTTTTTTCTTTTTTTTTTATTTATACTACCCTTCTACCTATTCTACTTTTCTTTCTGCTTCTTCTGTTACTCGCGCCTTTTCTCATTCACCTCTCTCGCGCTCAGTCTTTTCCTCTTTCACTTGGCTTGCATTTCCGATTTTACGTATATACAGACACACACACACACACACCATCGCGAGTACGGTAACCGAGGGAATTCCAAGTTTATAGAAAGTTTGCGCAAGAAGCTTTATCCGGTCGAATGGTCCCAAAATCGCCGAAAGAAACAAGTGACACCCGTTCAATTCGACTATATACAATTCCGATATATTACTTATAGTATATAAATTGAAAATATCAAGAATATCATGCATCAAAGATATATTATTACAGACATCCAAAGATCCCAACAATAAACTATAAATTATCTTACACCAAATACCAAACAAAAAAAGAAATAAAATAAAAAAATACATCAAAGAATAAAAAAATAAAATTTACCATTATCTTTCATCCAATAATTAATAGATTTCGGTGATGCTTCAACGAAACATTCCAATGAGACATCTGTACCCAATGGCGCACCAACCAGTTGATTAGGAACATGAATTACAGGAGGAACTGTAAATCCAAAAGTAACATGACAATTTTAACACTTGTTTATATAAACAAAATAACGTGTAGCCCATCTGCCATGTTGGATGTATCACAAAGTTGGGACAACAAAGTAAATGTGGCATAGCCCATAAGGATTGAGAATACAGAGTTGGAGAAATGGGTGTAAAGAGAAGTGAATAGGCACAAACACACGCGCCATCGTAACATTCTCTTGCACTTTTACCCTTCCCCTTATTCCACCACCGCAAATACATACTACTACGTCTTCATACTGTCTACATAACAATCTACCAACCAGTTTCTCTCATCTGCTCTTTACGCTGACGTCTACTGCAACCAACTCTCAAGCTGTCTTTCCTAAAATCCCACCACCGCAAGTTGCGTTCCAATTACTAATTATACTCACAATGGACGTTGATCGTGATACGCTTACTGATGGCCGGTGGCACTCCGTTACTCGCGATACATAGATATGCGCCCATATCGTGACGTGATATCTTTGTCAATCGTAACTCCTCGCCATGATATTCACCAATCGCCGTTGCTAAATAAAATAATGATTAAAATAACGAAAAAAAAAAAAAACAAAAGAAAATTAAATATTTAATCATAAATCATTATTTAGAATTATAAAAAAAAATTTTCTATTCATTATTTTATATATTTTTTTAATTTCATAATTGATTCTTATTATTTTTATATTTAGTTCAATATTATCAAGCTCACTTTTAGATTTTTGACCGTTTGACACAGAAACAGATTCACGTATTATTATATCCTTTCCGTCCTCACGTCGCCAGTTGACACGGGGTTGTGGCACGCCCTTTGCTCGACAAATTAACTTTACCTGTCCGACATGCAATTTATATTACTACTTTACGTATCCCTTTAAATAATTCAATACACAGAGATAATAATTTAATCAATTGACAATAAAAATAAATATAAAATTATAATTTGATAAATATAAATAATATTTTATTATAAATTAATTTACCTGACCACCTTCACCAATCATTACATCACCGGATGTTTCATCAGCGACAAAATCTGGCGGTACTTCAATAGTAAGTGTACCAACCTATAATTAAATGCCGGATAACATTTCGGATATAGATATTGATTTTTATTAAAAATACACAAGTAAATTGTTTCGCTCATGATAATGATAAAGTAAAATTAAACATAAAATTATAAGATATGTTTCAGTATACAAAAATATATTTATAATAAAATTAAAAATAACTAAAATCCATAATAACCCACGATAAACTTATTGAGAAACTCATTTGCTCATGATTTATTCTTCATATTTAAGCAGAAATTCACATTTACACACACACACACAATTTATGCATTATACATACAGATAAAACTTTAAATTACAAGTTACGCATGTAATTATCCTTGGAGAAAGATGCAACGAGACACGATGTAGTCTTGAAAGTTGAATCATTATAATCGAGTTGTGTCACGACTTACATCTATAGACATAAATGCCTCTTGTTTCTTGTATCTTTGTACTTACACATTAACTCGTATATTCTCACATATATTTACGCTAATTTACGTAAATATATACATATATATATATATATATATATATATTCTCAACAATGTGTATAGATATAAATGTATGTATATAATAATATATACTGACATATAACTGGTAGATAAAAATATCTGGATGTATGTGTACACAAGAATATCTACTAACATGTACAAACGTGTTTATATATCCTTGTGAAATACCGCCGTAATAAGTGAAGACACCACCATGGCGTCTTGTAGCAGCTTTGAAATATTGAGAGCTCATTCGGGCGTTCAAAAATTCTCGTGAGACGCGAACAAAATAGTCAGTCTCTCTCTCTTACTTTGTTTAATTCAAGTGAACGCTTATGAAAATCGAGTTTCCAACGAAAATTCAACCAAGCAAATATATATACATAACATAAATATAGTATAGATTATTATAACTATATGTATATATATGTATAAGTATTATTATATGAATGTGCTGATGTATATGTGTATATATAATTTCAAGGAGAAACGTTAAAGTTTTTATAAAGTTATTTATTCATTTTTTATTTTGCAATTTAATTGGAAATATTTTCATAAGAATAATAAAAATTGAAAATTCTCAAACGCCAATTAAGCGATGAATTTATTTAAATATATATTCGTTAAATAAAATTGTTAGTAAATAAATTAAGTGAATTATTATTTTTTATATATATTCGTAAATGTGGATGAAATAATGTATAAAAATTGTTAATGAATTTATTTAATTATTTATTCATGTATTTTTTTTTTTTTCTTGTTCCTTTTTACAAGATGAAAATCAAATATTCATATATTAAATGTGTAGGTTTAATATATATTAATTTAACTAACAGTGGACGAATGTGCCCGCATACAAGTTGAATTTGATCTTGGGCAAGTTTCACGTCGACAGGGGGAAGAAAAAGCGAATGAAAGAGAGTTAGGGAGAAAGGAAGAGAAGGACTGTTGGTTTGGAGAAGGAATTAGAGTTGCTGGTTTGGATCTCCTCGGAAACGAAAAGTAATTGGCCCATTGCGAAAGCGAAATAGAGATAACATCGCGTGTAGTTTTGCTTTATAAATATATTATCAAGAGAATGATGAAATGCGATGTGGCAGATCAAAGTTAACAAAAATATTCAGCTATTAAATTTGATAGATCATTAAATATTCTTCAAGCTAAATTTAAGTATAAACTAAATTATTTTATTTTAATTATCGATTTAATTTTATTTGTTTAGTTAAGAAAAATTGATTTATAATACAAGGACAATTTTGTGTTTTATCGTTATGTCAAGGTAATTTATTAGTTGAGTATCGTGTATTTATTGATCTGAAAATGCACTTGCACACACGAAGCCAAGAGCCCGCACGTTGCCAATTAGTTATTGCTGTCGACTTAGTGGAAGCATTTTCCTTTGGCGCCAAACCGCCAGTCCACGTCGCCCGGGCGCAAAAGGAGATAAAGCCTTACGTGAAACAAAAGCGAGTGGAATAGAGATGAAAAAAAAAAAGAAAAAAAAAGAGAATTACCGAATAGTAAAGGAAAAGTGAGAAAGAGAAACGAGTGGTTAGTTACTGAAATTGTTTCAAGTAGTAAATGGCAAACGCGTCCGACCAACACCCACCTGCGACTACTGCGCGCTAAACTTTGACCATTTCTCGCTCGGTTATTCGTCATTGTTTCACTATTCCACACCATACGCCGAGCGAATACTTTAATATAAAAAGAAATAAACGAGAAAATAATTTTGTTTTAAACGAATTTATAAAATCTTCAATTCGATCAAACGATTTATTTTCCTTAAATAAAAAGATTAGAATAGAGTTATATTATTATATGCGCCAATAAATATTATGAGCGACATGTAGACAGGTTTTTAAAGAGTGTGAGGTGGTTGCTTGTGCTTGTATAAAATTGTATGAGAAAATATGAAGAATGAAAAAAAAAAAGAAAAAAATAATGTGAAAAGAAAATGTGACAGAAAAGGAGGAATATGACCAAGAGTGGGAGTGATGGAGAAAGAGAGAAAGTAAACGAGATGAAGGAGAAGCAAAATGAAGACGGCAAAAGCCAAAACTTTTGATGCGTCAGAAAGTTGAGTTGGACTGTGGAACAACTCACCAAGACTCTGGCATTACCTTCGCTTCTATACGTACATGATGTTATATGGGAAAATGGAAAGCTACTTATAGTGCGAATTTAATTCAAGCACCCTTATATAGAAAAAAAAAAATTAGATATATATTTACCACGTCGGCAATGACACTGTCTGATTCCTCTTAAGTATAAAATTCACAAGCACAAATCATAAATGAATAATTTATAAAAAAAAAATTTTTTTTTAATTTTCAAAGTTAAAAAATCAAAATAAAAAATATATATCTAATGATTTTTTATATTTGACATAACAATCGATGGTTGATATATTTTTTATTTAGTTAGTCTTGCCATTGTGAATGATGAATAGGAATTATTAAAAAAATTATAAATAAAAAAATAAATTTATTGATGAATTAATAAATTTATAAATCAAACCAAAATTAGGATTATGAATAATTTATAATATTTGATATTACAATCGATTGTTAATATTTTTATTTAGATATTTTTATCTGTTAAAATAATAAATACAAACTTAAAAAATTATAAATGAAATAATAAATAAATTGAATAAATAAATTTATAAATCAAACCAAAATCAACTTGATAAATAATTTGTAATATTTGTTATAACAATCGATTGTTAGTATTTTTATTAAGATATTTTTATCTGTTAAAATAATAAATACAAACTAAAAACATTATAAATAAAATAATAAATAAATTGAATAAATAAATTTATAAAACAAACCAAAATCAACTTGATAAATAATTTGTAATATTTGTCATAACAATCGATGGTTAATATTTTTATTCAACTAGTTTTTCACTTGTAAATTATAAATATAAACTACAAAAATTATAAATAAAAGAATAAATTAATTAATGAAAAAGTAAATTTATAAATCAAACCAAAATCAACTTGATAAATAATTTATAATATTTAATATTACAACCGATGCTTAAAATTTTCATTAATTTATTTTTACCAATATAAATAATAAACACAAATTAAAAAAATAATTTAAACAATAATAAATTCATGTTATTTAATATTCTACTGAGAAATTAATTCAAGTATTAATTAAAATATTATCTTCCTACACTATAACCTCAATGAACAAACATTATATTTTGTTGAGATATACTCAGTCTACATACGCCTCTATATATTTACACATACATATACATATACAATTATATACATATATACATATATATATATCCATATATTCAGAGGTAATAATTAATGCGCCACAGCTCGGCCCGCCGATCGTTTGTTCACTAGCCACGAAATTAACCCAATCATTGCGCTTTGCGCTGAATAAACCCGTGAAAGTTAAAGGGGGTGTATGAGAATTGGAGGATAAAGGGGCGGATAAAGTACAGATGAAAGAGGCGGGGAAAACAAGTAGATAGAGAGAGAGAGAGAGAAAGACCAAGAGAAAGTGGATGAAGAAGGAGCAAAACCAAATACACAAACATATACAAATTCGTGTTGGGAATTATCGTATTTCTCGAATCATTGTCAAGTGCCTTTGATCGCTTCATCTCATACCAAACTATATTTGGACAAGGCAATATCGCAAAGGTGCACAACTGCATCATTGTATTTCTGATAAATTTAATTATGCATATGAATGTTTGGTATTAATAGAATTTTATGATTTAATATGTTTTGTTGGTGAATTAATAATAATATTATTTAATAGATACCTGGCTCTTCATTGGGTCTGTGTTTATTTGACACATGTACAAGCCTGCATCTTCTAGCTGCACACCTTTGATATGAAGATTCCACGTTGAATGATCGCTGCGTGACACTGAGACTCTTGGATTGTGCGTTATTACGTGATCGTGAATGGCCTGAATAGCCTTTGTGTCAGCTTTGATCCAACCAACCTGATGCGTTTATATCAGAAAATTTATGATTATTTTTAATGTAGAGATGAGGTTTATATTTTTATTTATATAAGTTGATAATGAATTTGAAATACTGAATATTGTTTCATGCAAAATTCCAATAATATCTGAGCTTTTATTTATGAGTTATTGAATTTTTTAAAATTATTATAAATTTGATTATTTATTTTTTTTATTTTTTGTCATCTACAAATTTTTTTATTTTCAATAAAAAATTATTATTATTTATTATATTTGTAAATTTATAATATATTTATTATAACATTATTTGTTTATAAGTTTTCAGAAAAGCACAAAAAATTTTTGAATTTTTATTAATTCTAATTAATAAATAAAAATAAAAATCTGATTAATAAAATCATTTTTTGCTATGTATTTTGTATATAATTCAACTTGGATGACAAAAAAACAAACAAAAATTTTATTCTAATATTAAATATTTTTTTTTAGACATAAAAATTTTTAAGTATTATTAATAAAAAATGTTTTATGAGTATAAAAGACTTGGAAGTCTTTTCTCAATTAATTATGTATGAAATACTTTTTAAAGATCGTATATATTTGACAATGATTCTTGAGTATGAATAAAATATTCTCAATTTTCGAATTTCTATACGTTCAATTCGAAGCACATTATTGAGAGATATATTTAGTTATCGATTATATCATAAATACGTACTCGATAACCGCCCAAATGTTCCACCAAACATGTAAACATAGCATCTCTACCCAAAGGAACAGTGAGATTTGCTAACGGTGCCGCGAATTCCGGCTGGAATGCACCACCTGACTCACATATAATATAATTCAAACAATAAAACTCTTTAATTGGATTTAATTGTAAAACATAGAATATTCAAATTAAAATAAATATTAAAAACTCACCAAAATTGTCGTTTGGATAAATTAATAATATTGTAAGCATCGCCCAAAATACTTTGGTGCGACCCATCATATCATTAAAATCATGAAAACTTCTGGAAAAAAAAAAAGAAAAAAAATCAATATTTGAAATTCGATAAATTATTTGTCTGTTTTTTTTTTTCTTCTTTCTGGTTCGTTCGTAGGAATATTAAATATTTTATCTTGGATACAAGTACAAAAACAATTTTTCATTGAATATAAATTGAGGTAAAAAATAAAAATAATAATAAATAAAAAGTAACGTTTTATTGTCAGCAAAAATTGCCACGACGTAGAATAATTTTCCCGTGGGTGCATTCCCACAGCTTCGAGTCGGATATGCGATACAACATTGCAGCTTCAACGGCATATTAACCCGTTAAACTTCCTCTCTTTATTCCCCTCATCTGCATGCGATTTGCCCGCGACGACGAAAAAAAAAAAATATATAGAAAGAAAAAACATCTTTATGAAATGCAAAAGTGAAAAACTTTAGAGAGTAAAATAAATTTATCGAATTCCGTTGGATACTACAAGAAAAATATTAGGCACTTGAATGTAAAATAAATTATTTTAATATACGTAAATTAATATGTATATATGTATAATAAATATTTATATATATTTAATTTTTTTCTCTGACAATAAACAGATGTAAATTATTAAATAATAATTAATAAACTCTGCGTTAATTATCAGAAACACGATTGTTCACTTTAATTAAAATTATGTTTGCGAAAATTTTGATGAATTATAAAACATTAAAATGGAAAGTTTTTTTTTTTTAATTTAGGTAACTATTGTTATAACTTTCCTTGTTATTATTAGTAGTGTATCGATAAATAGTAACAGGGAACATACCAATTGCTTCGTGCTAACTATTATTTCTTTTATTTTACCAATAATTGTCATGACTATCGCGTTCCCCTAATTTAACTACTTTCATTCAAAAACATTCATATCATAAAAAAATATATTATATACGTATACATGTATGTATATAATTGATTATTTATCAAGTTTATAAACGAGCTATGAGGAAAAAAAATCATGAGAATGCGAATGAAATGAAGAAAAATAAGATAAATGGCGGGAAAAAAAATCACTACATTAGTAGAAGTAAATCATATTGAATTTTGGCCTTGACATTTTACACTAATGACACATTTATTTTTTACACATGACTGTATAAATAATAAATACAAAACAAACAAACAAAAAAAAATGAATAGAAGAATAAATAAATTGATGAATAAATAAAGTTAAAAATCGTAACAAAAATCAACATGATGAATAATTAAAAATATTCGACATTATAACCGATGATTAATATTTTTATTCAATTATTTTCACCCGTGTAAATAATAAATACAAAGTGAAAAAATTATAAATTTAAAAGGATAAATAAGTAAAGTTAAACGTTAAATTAAAATCAAAATGAATAATTTATAATATTTGACATCACAATCGATGATTAATATTTTTATTTAACTATTTTTGCTTGTGTAAATAATAAATACAAACTTAAAAAATTATAAATAAAAGGATAAATAAATTGATGAATAAGTAAAGTTAAAAATCAAACCAAAATCAACATGATAAATAATTTATAATATTTTATATTACAATCAATAATTAATATTTTCATTAAACTATTTCCCCCCCAGTAAATAATAAATACAAACTAAAAAAATAATAAATAAAAAAATAAGAAAAATTATAAATAAACAAAATGAATAAGTAAATTCATAAATCAAATAAAAATCAACATAATAAATAATTTATAATAATTAATTATTATACTTCATAATATTTTCATTCAACTATTTTTTCTCCTCTATTTTTATTCTTCTACTTCATCAAAAAAAAAAACGATCACGATTGTTAAATCTTCATCAAACAAATTATTATAAATATTAAAAATATTTTATAATATACAGCAAAAGTATTACACAAGAAAATTAGTGAAGAACACAGTATATCAATATATTTTAACTTCGTATGCGTATATATTTTTGCCATAGTAAAGAGAATTACGAGCGCATCGTTTTACCCTTGCCTCTCATTCTCGCGCCATATATATACAACCAAAACTACTCCGCGAACATTAAGGGTCATTACAATGGCCATAAATTACGGCCACAGTCCGCTCCAATATTTATGTTATCAATTTCGGGCCTACTTCTCCATTGCGGCCAGACTAAATAAAGAGCTCGCTCTTTCATTGCATTGTCATTGAAATAGAAATGGAAATGGAAACATTCATATGTATATTATTCTATATATATATGTATATATTTCCTATTTTTTTTTTTATATATGTATATATTATATTATATAAAATATTACTCGATCATAACCATAACCCACAATTTTTATTTATATTATTACTATCATCAGTAAAACACATTATATAAATGTAATATATTTTTATGCAAATATTTTCCATTGAATTCTATACTTTTATTTATTTTTTTATGTATATATATATATAAGCATGGAGATTAATGTATACATAGATAAATAAAATTAAAATATATTTGTATATATTAATTTGAATAAAATCCCGAAATTTCGTATCTCATTATCGAAATGTTATTTGAAACAACATATTGTTGGTGATAATCTCTTGATTAATGTAACATGTCTCGGCTTACCTATGTAATCTTCTCTCAACTCCAATGTCAATTATCAATTTATAAAACTAATGAAAATTAAATATAAATGATTAAATAAATTTACTGATTATTAATATAAACACAAATTGATAAATAATCATGTAAAATTTTTAATTTAACTCTGGAGATTTTTTTTTTTTTTAATAAATATATACAAATATTTCAAGTTAATAACCAGTCACGTGGCAACAGTATTTTATAACCATCTAAAATATATCTCTCTCGTTTACTTTTTTTACTCGTTGTTCTCTACTTTATAACGATAATAAAACTCGTGATACGAATTTTACACCCCTTATCTCATATCACAAAAAACTTCGTTTATACTCAATAACAATTATTGTACCAATATAAATTGAGATACGTTAAATTATTTTATTTAAAAAAATTCCACTAAATAATTTTCACTTTCGTATAATTAATTGTCATAAAATTCAATTGACAAATAATTCATTAGATATTAATACAAAAAAAAAATAATAATATTAATAATCAATTGTAACAATTATTGTATAAATTAATAAATAAGATGACGAAAAAAAATTTTTTTTTAAATATCCATGAAAAATATATTTGTAACCGAATAAAAAAATTTGTTCGAACTTTAACGTCTATGCTCTTGAACAGACGCCGGTAAACTGTTTGCATCGTGTTGAGCTTCACCTCATGGTCTCTCGAATCGCAAGCACACAAGAGAAGGAGAAAGATAAAGCGATACGACAAAGGAGAATGTAGAGCGAGCACGAAATAACGGCGAAAGGATAGGACGAACGAAGGAGGCGGCGAAAATATTTTCCGCGCAAACTCATTGGAGTACTCCTGCACGCGTGACACTATACATATACATATGTACATGTATACTATGCACAAATGATAAGTATATATATATACATATGTATACATATAAAGTGTATATATTGTTTGAAAGATAAAGATACACATAAAGGTTGAAGCTTGAAAGAAAAATAATAAAAATAAAAAAAAAATACCAACGAATAAGTAGCGGTGGATGAGGGGACTGCGGAGATTGAAGAAACACGTTGGGTGATTCAATTTAAAAGGCGCGAGCCCACGACACTGGCCCACGGCACTGCTTCAAAGAGGACAAACGGCAGTCTCGTTAATTTAAAACATCGCAAGAGAGAAACTCGACGTGCTTGCAAAATTAACTATCGTCCGCGCTCACTCTGAAGTTCATTTATTTCATTTTTTCTTCTTTTATATATAAATTTCGTAATGAATTTTGTTTCTTTATTTTATTTATATACCATACATATTTTATATACTAATATGTATATGTATATATGTATGTGTATTAGCTAAGGTGAATATTTATTATTGGCAACCTGTTGATATACATATTTATGTACGGAAGAAACATTAAAATTTCAACGCTCAGTTAATTGTGCATTTGAGAATTCAATTTTAAATATATATGTATCTATTTTTTTATTTTTTTATTCTATTTTTTTCTTCATTCAGCATTTGCCAGATTTTTTCATTTACACTCGACAAGAGCTCAGTAAACAGAGAAAATCGTGAGCTCTGTGATGGAAAACTCGCATATTGCTCACGCGACCCACTTTACATGTTTCTCCGAATTCTTCTCATGTCAACTAAATAATCAAAAAAATAAAAATATATATATATATATAAATCCATATAAATATATACATAAATAAAATACAAATAAAACAAAGAATATAAAAAACTGACAATAATAAAATAAAATTAATAACTGTCATTTTTATATACATTTATGTTACAATTTTTTTTTTTTATTTTTCAAATTTATAAGCGAAGACAAAAAAATTTATAAAATAAGTAAAAAAATATCCAGATGTGACGCACATATTGCACACCAATATTTGTCACTATCACTATCATTGAAAACAGCGTCGGGAAATGCAAAAAAATAAATAAATAAATAAATAAAAATTGAACATGGATAAAATAGGAAAATAATTTAAAGAAAATGGGTATAAGAAAGAGGTACGAATATGATCGTTCAGGCCTCAGTTACACATATACAATATATATATATGGATACCCGACGACGAAGACGGTGGGGGTTCTCAAGACTACTTTGGGTCGGAACACAAAACGGTGCTCGATAAATATCGACGATTATACGACAGAGTCGTATCGTTCCAAGCGAATGGTACAACTACCATCGTTACTGTTCGATTGGCCGAGAAAACTTGCTAGAATCATCGATACAACATGCGGATAATGGCTATAAAGATTGCACCGTCTGCTGCGAATTTTCGCATTAACTTTATATTCTAAATATATATATATATGTAACCCAATAAATTTATAAATATGTATATATAAAAAACAAGTGACTATTTATTTTTCTCATAAAATAAAATTTCCTGAAGTAAATAAAATCCAATTATTGCATCCTTTACTTCATTTTTTTATTCTCCTCTCAAAATCCATTCACATATATTTCTCTACATATGTATTTGTTTATATTAATTATTTATAGTGTATTTAATTAACGTTAATAAAATTAACTTCGTGTTACATCTTATTAGTATAGTTTATACATTGTTTCAAATAATAATTGAAAGGTATCTCTTAACTATCTCTGAGTCTTGCAAATCTAAATGCGATTCTATAAACACACATACACGTATAAATATAAATTGTTTATATATATATGTATATATATGTGTATGGCTTATAAGTGTATACCAATATTGAGCATACAACAATGAAGTTGTGGCTACGGTGGTGCATGAATGTATTTTGCTTGAGGCATTGAATGAAGCTGCACACACTCCTCAAACATGTCAATGCTTCAGACAAATTCTTCAATATTATATACATAATTATTAGTATAACTCAACATCAAAGCTTTTGCCACATGAAATTTCAAATGGTTCATCTTTGACGAGAGAATAAAAATCATAATAATTCAAACATTGTATTCAATATTAAACTGATTTAATATAATAAAATAAATTTATAAAATATTACAGAGTATAAATAAATACAAATGATCATTATTTATGATTGAAGATAAATTTATATATCATAACTTGAATTCATAGTCAATATAATCGAGTATATATGTGAAACAAAATCAAATGTATGTAGCTATTGGTGCAGGTGTTACCAAGTTTAGCCAATCGTTGGAGATCCTCGTCCTCATCGTCATTGTTTCGACTCACAAAAGTTACAGACTTTTCCCTTTTACCTCACTCTCTCTCTCTCTTGCCTCTTCACTTCAAAAAGCTTTATGTTATCTAAAACTCATGTAGATATATATATGTATATTGTATATACAATGGACTCCCCTTTTGGTCTGTCCAAAAGTTTTCAGCCACCGGTCAAAAGATGGAAAATTTGTGCGGTTCGATTTTCAATGTTTTGACTTTTTCTTTCTTTTATTTATTTCTTGTTTCATTTCAATGCCTTCATTTATCATATGTATATACATTTATATTTTATCTTTCTTTCTTAACCTCACTCATCTTTGTCATCTCATGAGCTCAAAAACTCGATTGTCTATGATAAAATCAGGGGAACGCAACAATGACAACGTTATTCGTAAGTCGAAGACTTTAGTTCTTTTCACCCAACATCAATGAAGTTTGTATCTGGGCGCACATGGCGCGTGTATATCGAGGTTGAGTTAGTGACGGGCGAGCTGTCGCCAGTATGTGCCAGCTGTTTCAGTATACTAGCCGAGACTCAACATCCATATAGCCATCGGCTTCCTGCTATACTATCTTCTCTCTCATTCTCTCTCGTTTATGTGTGTATATACATAAACCTTTTTTACCTACTTCTTCCCTCGCATTGCGTCACATCCCTATTCCCTTCCCTCATTTCAAACATCATCCACTACCACCACCACTACATGAGCTTTAACAATCTTGTTTGATGCGCAATGCCTGACCTTTACTCATGCGTCCCAGCTGTGACAAAAGTTCGAGCATATCATTCAAATATTATTTTTTACCAATTTTTAAAACTTTTTTTTTTTTTTTGTTTATCTCTTTCTTTTTTATTTTATATATTTTAATTCAGATATATGAACAAACTTTTTGACTGTGCGTCATACAAAACATGTTCAATCATGTTATTCTTTGATAATTATATAATTTATAGTGATTAATTTTATAGATTTTATTTATTTATTTATTTTTTTATGTTTATTTCTTTCTTTTTTATTTTATATATTTTCAATCTGATATATTAATAAAATTTTTTGACTGTGCCTTGTAGAAAACATGTTCAATCATGTTATTCGTTGATATGTATATAATTTATAGTGATTAATTTTATAGATTTTACTTAATTATTTTTTTTTGTGTTTTTTTTTTTTTTTTATTTTATATTTTAATTCAGGTATATGAACAAACTTTTTGACTATACTTTATACAAAACATGTTCAATCATGTTATTCTTTGATGATTATATAATTTATAATAATTAATTTTAAAGATTTTACTTATTTATTTATTTTTTTATGTTCATTTCTTTCATTTTTATTTTATATATTTTAAATCAGATGTATTAACAAATTTTTTAACTGTGCTTTGTAGAAAACATGTTCAATCATGTTGTTCTTTGATATGTATATAATTTATAGTGATTAATTTTATAAATTTTACTTATTTATTTTTTTTTTATATTTATTTTTTTTTATTTTATATTTTAATTCAGGTATATTCACAAACTTTTTGACTATACTTTATACAAAACATGTTCAATCATGTTATTCTTTGATATGTATATAATTTATAGTGATTAATTTTATAGATTTTATTTATTTATTTATTTTTTTTATATTCATTTCTTTCATTTTTATTTTATACATTTTAATTCAGATATATTAATAAATTTTTTGACTGTGTTTTACACAAAACATGTTCAACCATGTTATTCTCTAATATCTATATGTAATTTATAATAATTAATTTAATAGATTTTATTTATTTATTTTTTTTTTATGTTTATTTACCGAGTTTTATTTTTTTCTAAACGATAAAATTAATATGTGGAATGTTATGGATTTATATAAAAATGTAATGTGGTTTAATTTAGTGGATAAAACGAGCAAATATTGGTGACATTACGATTTCAATCTCAGCGAGACCTTTGCATTTTATGGGGTTACATGGTGTTCACGTCGCAAGAAAGAGGACACTGCACCTGGAATATTGAACATTGGCATGTCGTATATTGAGGAAGCTCAAAACTTTTGCCTCTAAACCGCGAGTAGTAAAATCTACACGACGATCATACTTTTCATATTTACTTTTAAATTTTTTACAAACGTTTTGAATTAATTTTTATATCTTTTTTTTTTTTTTTCAACCTTTTGGACATTCCTGCGCATATTTACATGACAAAACAATAGACGATATGAAAAATATAAAAATAACGTTGGAATATATTACTTCCTGAGGCTATATAAGTAAAAATTTTACACATACTCATCACTCTGTCCATGTGATACGTTTATAAATAAATACATATAAAGAAAATATATACATTGCGAACTTTTGATATGTGTACATTCGCACATATATGTAAATACGTGTATATAATACATAGCCATGTATATGTATAGTTTTTACATACAACGCCCACGGTGTTATAATCGTTCATATTTCTCGTCTTGACTTCTACTTCTTTTCAGTTATTAAAAACAAAGAACAAGATGGTAATGTAAATAAAAAAAAAAAGTGCAAAAAGAGAAAAAAAATAAATAAATAAAATGAAAATTTAACACGAAAAAAATTCTTCTTTACTGTAATATTAAATTTAAAACTGACATTGTACTTGTGAATATTATGAAGTCATTTAGATTTTCATAAAAGTTTTCAATAAAGCATAGTAATTTTTTTTTTTTTCTTTTCTATTTCTATACTTTCTTTCAATTTTTAAATCTTCCTTTTTTTCTATATTTTTTTTCACAAACAAAGTGACTGAGATTTGTCGATTGAAATGTTTCTTGTCACCGGGATACTAAGTACCTATTACATAGGATACTTTTTAATACCCACTATTGAGGTTCTGTTTGCCAATGAGAGTGCAGAATGTGCAGCATTGTGAAAAGACTACACACAATGACGAGGTAGAAATTAATCATTGAAATCTGCGCGGTTATACGTGGTAAAAGAGTTCAACTTGAGGTCGTTTTACATCAGTATGAATATAGTGGGTGCAATGAGAGATAGATAAAGCGAGTGGGTAAAATTCAAAATGTAAAAGAAAGAGAAACGAAAGGAAAAATATAGATAAAAGAAAAGAGGATTTGTAAAAGAATAAAAAAAAAAATGAAAGAATAATAATAAAAAATAAAAGAAAAACTCGTATGACTTCACCTCAAAACCATAAGTCAGCAATTTTCTCTCAGTACATTGAGTACGACGGACTGGGCAAGCGTCACAAACACACACTTCAGTACGTAGTAGTAACAGTACATATATAGTGAACACACTCGGACTCTCGCGGTTGTGTACACCGCAAGTTCATCTCACAGTTTCTTATATTCTTTATACTCTCCACGTTCCATTCTCTCTCACTCGCGCGATCCAACCAACTAAAAATCTATATAGAACACAGTGGACACTGTATGTCATCCTGCTGCGAGTTATCTTTAAATCCGTTTTTCCCTTAAAATGGGCCGAGAGAAAAAAAAAAAAAAGAAATTAAAAAATAAAAAGTTGGATTTTTTTTTTCTTTTTTTTTTTTTTAAACATTGAGCTTATCAGGGAGGGGGGAGGGAGGGAGAGGGAGAAGGAGAATGATAATAAATAGAGTGAAAAGATAATAAAGTAAAAAGGAAAAATATTTTCAACATTTCACTTTTAATATTTTGTTTTCCATATGTATATTTTCACCACTGTCCCATATGAATTTAATGTCCACCTGTGAATAATGTTGGAGTATATAAATTTAAACAACAATTTCCTATGGGAATATATGTATATATTAATTATTTATTAGAATTATTTTATATTATTGTTAGAAATCTTATTTTTATTTTTTTGTATTTTTTTTTTTTTTGTTTAATGCAATGACAATGTTGACATGGAAATTAATAAATTTGAAGAGTACACTCTTTTCTTTCCTTCAACTGTCAAAGATTAAAGTTCATCATGTATTTTTCTTTTTTTTTTTTTTGCCTCTCTATACCCAATCTCGCTCACTTTCATTCCCGTTTCTTATGCTTGCTATTGCTACGTAAATTATAAAAGTAAAAATGACGGAATAAAGGGCAAATTTTCCCCTTGGATGAACCATAATGAGAAAAGTAATTCCAATTTATATAATACCTCCAAGTGCGGAGAAGTAAAATAATATCCTCAGTTCGCTGTGGTTCGACCAAAGTTTAAAAAAATAAAATAATAAAATAAAATAAAAAATGAAACGAAGAAAAAAAAATATTAAATCTTATATCGAATGTCACTCATCGACACTAGTATAAACTTGAAGAGAATCTTCGACTTTATTCTAATTTACTTAAATTAAAATCGGAACGTTTAAATATTTAACAATACTATTTACTCAATTAAAATAAAATACATATATACATTTATATACTTTATCTTACAATTTATAAATAGATTGTCCTCGTAAAATTCATACGTCTCACGTATTTATTTTATATCCATCTATTTATCTATTCACTTATTTATTTATTTATTTATTTATTTATTTATTTATTTATTCCATTTGATTTCATTGTTTTGTTTTTATTTCTATTTTATCGACTTTATTTTGGCGTGGGAATAAAAGAGTGTGACACTCTGTGAGAAATGCGAGCTTTCAACAGACGTGGACTGCAAAAATAAGAGCAAGTATCAAAAGCAGTACGCATACAGAAGAAAACCCCTTTTGGTTCTTCCTCTTCATTCATGATGACTGGAGTACAAGGTGACGACATCTCTTTTGCTTCACTTGGATGCCTGGCGGGTCTCACTCGCGTGTACGATAGGTTCTCTACCTCCTCTCTCAACACATCCTTCGCCCCATAGGACGATCACAAGAATACAAGAGAAATAGAAACGAGCAAAAGCAAAAGAGAAATGTAGAAATGGCTAATGCAGAAACAGAAAAGTGACAATGGTGATGATAGTATAGCAACGCTACTCTGGCTTATCTCAGTGAGCTCTTGGAGATGAGAGTAAATGGAGTGAGGACTCTGTATACCCAACGAACGTTTTCCACTGTTTATCTAGTGTTACCATCATATGAATTATTATTATCAAGAATTCATTTCTTTATCACCAATTTTCTTTTGACCTTTTTCCCCAACAAATTCACAAATATTTCGTTTGCCATTTTATTCACAATACATTTACACAAAATTCTATATAGGTATTTGACGATGAAAAGAAAATAGAATAAAAAATAAAAGAAAATAAATTGAATATCTGCAATAACATTTTGATATTTTATTTGTATAAATTTACCACATTGAATTATTTTTTTATATTAATATTTATTCATTTGTGTATATTTTTATATCAACATAAAATTATTATTTTTACTTATTGTAATATTGTTATTACTACTATATGGTTATGTTATTTTATTTGACTTTTATAACAAGAATGTTCATCTTTTTCGTGAAAAACATTGAGGCGTGGCAACGAACAAAAAATATCGTCCCGTTAATCTCTTCGTTATCATTTTCCTCCCCATACTCCGCGTTGATTGATTGTTGCAGGCTTTTATAATAATTGCCTTTCACGATTATCTGTCATGATATTAACCCTAATTGTTTGCATCAATTTAATCGTCTGATCATAATCTTACCAAAAACTTTCATCACAATACCGTTAAATAGTAAACACTAACGATATATAAATAACGATATCCAATATCAAACTTTCCCTTATAGTAATAAAAAAATAAATAAATAAAACAGCCAATTATAATTAAAAAATAAATAAAACAAAGTGCAAAAATGATTAATAAAATTTTTAAATTACAACAGAGAGTAAGAAACGTTAATGAGGAAAAGGTTATTAATACACGTACGTATATAAAAACTACATACTTATACATATATATCCATATACATATATATATATATTTATCACGACCCATATTTATATACAAGCGAACATAGACTGAAGTGAAAAGAAAAATTATTTTTCAAATCACGTAATGCCGCGCGCGGATGAGTGTTGTCGGATGGTGTCGTCGCTTATCAAGTCGACGGTTCCTAGAAAAATATTTTCCTCTCGTGCATTTATCAACTCACACATAGATATAAATATGTATATACCCCTAAAGTTAGGTTATGTGCCGAGGACAAATGAAAGAAAAGAAAAGGAAAAAAAAAAAAAAAAAACAATGACACTAGATATTCAGGAAGAAAAAAGTTCATCCCCCCATGTAAATCGCATTTTCACATTTCTATCCAAAAAGCTTATAATAAAGATTCTTTTCTTATATACCAAATCTATATGTATATTTATATCCAGTGATAGGCTCTTATTTACACTCCATACATGTATATATAATTGTATATATATTATTTGTACATATTCCAATGTGTATTTCTTATGTATCGATTGGTATTTCGCATTGGCAGTGAAGAAACGCAAAAGATTCAGAAAGTCTTGTAAAGATATTAGGTGAAGGAAGCAAGGAAAGCCCATCAGCAAGACGCCCGTAAATTCCGCGTTGTTGCCGAAAAACCCTCCTACACTTTACCCCCCCCCCCCCCCCCACTTCTCTTTCATTCCCCTTCTCCATCATGTATACACAAGAAAATATTACTTGACGTGTATTTTCAATCCATGTAACATACAACACACCACCAGTCTATCCAACGTACTCGTATATGCTTTTGTATTCTCGTTTTCATTCTCATTTTTCCTCTCAACCGGAACATTCGCCAAAAGTTTCAGAGAGTTGTTTATTTTTTATTGTTTCTTTTGAAATGAAATAAACAAAAAAAAAATTATTCCTTTCAAACATTCATTTATTTACGATATTTCGCATTAAAATTATTAGAATATTTATATATGAAGTATTTATCATTTATTTTTTAATATTTAAAAATTAATTTTTGAGAAAGAGTTACATGAAAGAGCCATTATCATTTACGCGATAATTTTTGAAAGAATTATGGATATATTATTATTTTAAGATAGTAACATTGTAGCTAAATATCATTTATAAAAATTTGACAATTTATCAAAAATAAACAGCGTCAAAAAAGAAGTTTTTGAGTTCATTTTATTTGTTTTTTGACATCTACACGGACAAAACTAATAGTGATATATGATTATCCAATAATTTTATAGATATATTAATTATCAGTGTAATGGAAAAGATAGCTTTGAATGGTCCCTTTATAAAGCTCTTACTAAGAAATCTAAAATAAATAATGATACAAACTCAGATACATCAAATAAAATTATGTGAATTCTTAAAAAGAACGTGCCTTTAAATTTCTCAGATTCAAATGAATATTTTATCCAGAGTTTGCGTTATATAAAACGTTTTATAATAATATAAGATATAAAATTATATCTAAACATTATTAATAAATATAATATTTTTATTAATCTATAATTTCATTCTCGTAATAAGAACTTGGCTTTTTCAATGCCTATGTGTTATAAAAGAGCCGAATTTCATTATTTTTATAAATAATATAATAATTACAAGTCCAAAAATACCAATAATTTCGAAAATCATTTTATGACATCATGTACATAAATAAATAAACAATTACTCATTACACAAATTTTTTAAATTATTTATTACCTTTCATATTATTTATCCCTTTTTTTTTTCTTCAAAATCCTGGCTCTTTCATGTCACTCTTTTCCTATATTATTTTTCTTATTTTTTTTGTGTCTCATGAAGTTGGGATGAAAAAAATGTAAGAATGGATAAAAGAAATGTGTGAACAATGAAATGGAGTAGGAAAATATATAAAGACACAGTGAGAATCGATGGAAATAAAAAATTCCAGTCGTTGGAAGCAGCCTTCAATGTGGATTAGCATATTATTTACGTCCTGTCCGATCGCACGGTCCGAAAACACAGTCCGGCGGCTAAACTTTAAATCTCCTCTCGTCGGAGTGGTACTTTACTAGCAACGACGTCTCACCTCATTAAAACGCGACGTCTGGAAATTCCCGTGGGCGCGCCTTCACCTCCACCTTCCCTATTTACTTCCTCTTTCTTTCTCTATTTCTCTCTATCTGCCTTTTACACAAATACATACATACACACACAATCTTTTGCGCAATTCAGTCACCAGAGACTTTCTTTTGATAGTATTTCCTTTCCAACCACCCTCATTCCTTGACTCTTTTTGACTATTCGGGCCCCACAGCGCATCACCTCATCTATAAAGTAATCTTGTGCATACAGAAACGATTGAAGAATAAATCTAAAAAAGACATTAATTATCTCTCCAATTTCTAAATAGAAAAATAAAAATAAAAATTGATAACTATAAATCATCAATTAAGATTATAAATAATAAACATATACTGATAAATAATTCTGTTAATATTTCTTCTGAAATAATGAAATTAATTTTTTCTTTTATATATACATATTCTGTATCAGCAAATGATACGAATCTTTTATTATCTCAACGATAATCGATAATCAATCACTCGCAAAGTTATTGTCCTTTCATGCGATGAAGAAATTGTTTCTCCTTTGAGAGTATATTATATTTTTTGAGGGCTTCTAAAAATGTACTGTCATCTGTCGACGACAGTGAGTCAATTGGCTTTTCCACTGAGAAAAAAAAAAAAAGTAAACGGAAAAATGTCACTAGTGTTTGCCATTGTTAAAATAAAATAAAAAGCCAGCAAATGAGAGATAACGAAAACAAAAAAAAAATATATATTTGAGAGATATAGAATATACACAATTAAAGATGAACAAAGGGCAGGGATGTACACGCCCATGTGGCCCTCGATGCCAGATAATTCTAGTTTAGGGGTGTGTGTATATGTATGGGAAGGCAAAAACGAGAAAAAGAAAAAAAAAATATATATATATGAAGTAACGTGCATTGCGTCGCTGAATTGGTCCCCTTTCATCAGGTTCATGTTTGACACCAGCAAACCCTCGCCCCTCATTCCACTCATTGTGATTCATTATCACGGTACTCATAAGGGTTCATTAATATTATCCTATGGACAACCTAACACGCTTTAGCACTAGCGAGGGAAAATAAAAATACAAATAAAAATATACTAAATAATATATAAAGATAATAAAAAAAAAAAAACAAATATGAAAATAAAATTGACGATGAAAAATCAAGTGTTTGTAATAAATTAATTATATATTAATCTATTGAATAAAACGAATGAAATTTACGTGTTAATTAATAAATTAATAATGATTAATGGTTGATGGAAAATTGTAAATAGTATACTTGGAATATATTATCGAGTAAGCTTCGATATCGGTGGTACGTTAAACAACGCAATTCAATTAGAACGTCGTATTAAATGATTAATGTGGGAAGGATGGTGCTCGCGCAATGATCGAGAAAACATGCGCGCGTACAGTATTCTATTCTCAAGACATGAAATAGCGAAACTGCCAAGTTAAACAACGTGTATATATGTATAATATACAATATAGATGTGTGAATACGTATTTGTATTTGTGTGTAATAAATAAATATTTTTTTCAGTACTGTGTAAAACGATAATGAGAGAAAATCTTAATGAAAGAAATTTTAATGATGCTATTAATTATATCTATATGAATATAAAATGTTATTTGTGAAAATAAAATTAAATTTTCAATTAAGATTGAATAATATTTGGAATTGTGTGATTGTAATAAAAATAATTTTAAAATTGATTTTTCATTTGGAAATTTTGTGAATACCAAATGGAGATATGGGCACTATTGAAATTTCAATACAATAGAATAACTGCACTAGCAAAAACGTGCGACGTAAAATTTTCGTGAATTTGCATATTATTCACGCTCAATTAAACTCATAGAGGAGAGAACGCCTTTCTAGAAAATGCCGTCAACGGATGGGGCTCCAATTCATAATGGCGTAACTATTAAGTCTGTTGAAGAATATTCGAGTCATTTCCAGATAACTCATAATTTATCCAACTATATACCCAAAAGTAAATGAAAAAAAAAAAAAAAATTGAAGAAAAAGAAAAAATTAGCGAATACCCATTAGAAACGTTTTTTTTTTCTTTCCTTTCTTTTTAACTATTTTTCAATATTATATTCAGCTCGCTATTCATTTTAATTATATGGTTATTAGTGGATATTGTATTAATAAATTAAGAAAAAAAATTACATGTAGATAATCATTGAAATTAAGTGAAAAATATATTGATCTATTCGAAATGAAAATTGCAATTGTAATATATCGATTTACAATAAATGTATTTAATTAATTAATTAATTAATTAATTAATGCGAGAGAAAAAAAATGGAATTGAAAGATTTGTGTATATATAATATATGTATATACATATATAATTAATACATACATCATGATTTTGTCTAGGCCATCAATTCTCAACGCTGACATATTTTTTGTTTGTTTTGTTTTTCTACACTTAGAGACACAATGGTCAAATTGATCGCGTTGATTCACTTTGCGTGACTAGAAGCTGACAACTGCCAAATATCTACAAAATGCGAATAAATTATGTGCAAATTTTGTTATTTCTCTTTGTGATTTTTTTTCTTTTCTCTTATCGTCAATGAAATATAAACGAGTTAACGAATTAGTTTGTACAATTCAAATATATCATTTATATATGTGTACATAATAATTTGTCAAAGAGTAAAAAAAATATGAAGTGGATTTTCTATTGAAATAAATCGATATTAACCGAGTTATTTTTACATAAATATAATAAAATAAAAAGCTACTGAGAATATTGGACAATTCAACATGTAATATTTCAATCAAAATCAAAGTATAGTCATACCATGAATTAATTCATTCAACATTAGCTGATGTTGAGAAAAAAAAAATTATTAATAATAAAATTGTATTGTTTTTTTTACTTAATTATACCTGCCATGACATAACCGCACACAGTCATTTCTTTCTCGTTATCATTTTAACTATAAATAAACAAAACCTCGATTCATATTAATTTATTTACGCTCAAATTATATATCAGCTAATAAAAAATTTTTTTGCTCTTTTTATCTATGTTCTGGCAATATTATTTGTTTATTCATAATGAGAAGTATTGATTTATCATCGCAATATTGAATTATTTATCATCTTCATTCGTCAAATTTATATTCTATATAATATTGGAAATAAAAAATACTCATGATTACTTAGTTAAATAAAAACAATATTATAAACGATATTATATTTGTTTCTTTTTCTTTTTTAAATTTATATGCAGCTGCTTATGGCAATACGAAGAGATATTATTTATAAATACCCCTTGTTTGGTAACAACCACAACACCATTGATTGGAAGAACGACGAGTTCTATTTATCTCTGTTATTATTATTTAATTATTTATTTATTTATTTATTATTTCTTTCATTTCTTTCTTTTTCTCTAAATTTGTATCTCACGCATCCTGATTTTCCTCGCTGGTTTCATTCTCAACAAATTCAACGTGAGTAAATGGAAAATGTCCTACTTTACCATGTAACTCACCCTCCCATTGACCATTAATATTTGTTTTAGTCACCTTTATCATATCACCAATCTCCAACTTTAACGCAGTTTTATCATAAGCATTTGGTACTCGCGCTTGCTTAACTTTAGCAAATGCCGGCAATGTTCGCTGTATATTCGAACGACGCGTTACCAAATGTGCTGGATCTTGATGTACCACTTGTGATGTACCAATTGTTTGCGATGTTATTGTATTTGAGGTAGAACTACTACTACCAACAGTACCAGTACCAACACCACCACTACCACCTACACCGACACCACTAATAATATCTGGTCGCACATTATTTTCCCCACTAATACCAAGATTTTCCTCATCATATTTTTGCACATAGGGCACTGGAACTAAACCCTTTTGACCAAGACTATTTTGTGCTGTCCACCATTGTTCCTCATCTTTTGTTATTACTGTTAATATCTCACCTATAAAACAAACAAACAAATAAATAAATAGATAATAAATCAAAATGAATATTGATCAAATATATACGAATAAATATTTAATATAAATTGTTAATTCACTTAATATAATTATTTTTTAATTCGTTACCTTTTCTGAATGGCAAATCATCTGGATCATTGCCTTCAAAATCATATTTTGCAACAACCCTTTGAATTTTCTTTGGTGCTGGCCTGATTAATGGTGTTGTATCTAAGTAATGCAACTTATAGAATGCTAATAGATTTGGAATATCTGGAAATATTTGGTCACCAATTCGATAACGTATTTGATCAGCTTGCTGTATCTTGTTGATTATATAATGGCTGACTTTACTATCTTCACGTACACACAAAACAAAATCGCCATGAATTGATGTACTATCACGTACTAAAAATACACCACCTTCTTTTTCTCCCATAAGCAAATCAGACGCATCTTGACGCGACATTGCGCCAAAATACCAGCTATAAAATAAAACAAAACATTAATAAATGTAACTAAATACATTAAATGAACGACTTTTTTATTGATATGAATTTTGTAGATAACAAAAAGAAATATAAATACCTGGATTTATCATACTGATCAAATGTCGCAGCCATTATTTATATTATTTTCAAAAATCAGGATTCAGTTATGACCGTCCCCTGACTACCTTCTCGTGACTAACTCATCACAAATCGCACAAATATTACAGGTGGTTATTCATCATCGTTACTGCAACACATTACACATTTATAATAATAAATATAATTTATACAATAAATTAATTATATTGAAACGCAATATAGACAATTTACTTAGTACAATTAAATGATAAAATTTTATTTCCACAAATTTTTTAGAGTATTATTATTACATTTAGATGATGACAATTGTAACAATGGTAGGAAAGAAAATATTATAAATACAAGGCAAAGTTAAATGATGTAAGTGCTCAATCAATGACTTTTAAAATGTACTAATACATACAACCAAAAGAATGTGCTTGTCTTCTTTTATTTCATTGTTAATAATACTAATGAGCTGTTTATATTATTATATTGTTAATAAATTTTCTTCTAATTTAATACTTACAGGATATGAATTTCTCAAATGTTTCATTGATAATTAATGGTATTTATTCAGTAGTTTCATGTAATTTTGATAAAAATTGCAAAGACGCAATGATATATGTATGTATGTATGTTGTACAATGTTCGAGAAGAAAAAACGAGAGGATAACCATAGTATATGCGATAGTAATAAGAAAAGCATAGAGATGAATATTGTAAGAGAATGAAGTTGAGCACGAGAGAAATATTTGCGCCGGAAAAACATTTGAAAAATATCAAGACGGCAGCACAATCGGTGCATTGTGAAAAAAAAATATATATTTACAATTGAGGTTAGAAAACATTTCTCCATTCTTTAAAATTAATCAAATAATTTGATCAGAGGATAAAATCATTTTCCTATTCAACCACTTCAAGAGCAATTGTATGATTATAATATACATTCTATCATAAAAATTTTTAATTTCGTGAATCTCGCCGCCATTTTGTGTAAAAATTCAACTCACTTCACACCAGTTTTGTTACGCCCTTTGATCAACTAGTGGCAATATTGCGTACTCATTAATTATTTAAACAAATGAATATTATTGCAGCAAACATGATTATATTAAATAAATAAATATATTTAGTTTATTTATAATAGCGTTTCAAGAATATATGTATATATGTGATTATATGTAAATGATAAAATGATTTCCAAACAAATTTCTGGTGATTGTTTAATTAAAATTCATATTATTTCATTTACAATTCATCTTTACAATAATTATCTTAAATGATTGATCAAATAATTGATATATTATATATACCCACCAGAAAATATAAGATTGATTTAATCCATTGAATGTTAAGTGACGTCGAAAATAAAATTTCTTCCCTTATTATTATAATTCTTATTATTATAACACAGGTAAATTTAACGATTGTTTATTGACTCGAGGAATATCTGCATACAATTCAATATGAATATGCTAATAATAATGCGACTGTCATTTGAATATTGTAAATTTTAGGAATATCTAGTTCATTCATAAATAATTTATAATTTTGATAAGAATTTTTTTTTTTTTTCCCATTACACTAACGAATTTATCAATAATATGAAACGTAATCTGAAGTATTATTTATAATATTTATAGTATTAAATAAAAAAAATTATTAGTGATATATATATAATTTTATAATAAAATGTATTTTCACTCAAGTGTGTGCATTTAATAAATTCTTTTTTCTTTTTACCAATTTTATTACTAATCACTTAATTTTTAGTTGTATTCCAGCAACTTTATTTTTAACAATATACAGAGAAATTCAAGATTTTACTTTTTTTTTTAAATCTTAATTTGGAAAATTTATGAAAGAGTTTATCCATTTATATATCTAGAAAGCTATTTAAACTGCTTAAAGTATTATGCAATGTTTCGACATTACATGTAGCACTAAATTCTCTTTACATATAACATTATTGTGCAGTTAAAAATAATGTAATATATCGAAACAATGACAGCGTGTAAATGGCAATAATGAAGAAGCCAAACAAAATAAATTGATAGAAGAGAAAAAAATTATAAAGACAGTCTTCCACATTTTCATCGAAACAAAAAAATATTAAACCAATATATAAATGTTAGATATAAGTAATCCCATTAAAAATTAAACAATCGCATTAATAATATATTATGAAATCGCGTTACTTTATTTTTTGTATTGGGTATGTGTAATTTTTGTTTTTTTTTTTTTTTCATTTTTTTTTTATTTCGTATCGTTATATCATTAAATATGGTAATGTAAGAATGTACATGAAGCTAAATCTAAGTCATTTAACGCCATTCTTCTCTGAGCTCTCTCTCTCATATCATTCGCGTACATCATTTTGATGTTGTTAACTTGATTTTTGTGTTTGCTGTTGCTTTTTACGATGTTCATAATTAACCAATCTTCGTCCAACTAAATATTTATCATTCTTAATATGTTCATAAAGCTTTTTAAATTGACGAATATGAATTGTTATTAAAACACAAACCGATATTATTAATAGCAAAAATGGATATAAGCGTCTTGCAATAAAAATTTGTGTCTGTAAATTTGTCACAAATAATGGAATAATACCATAAGCAACTGCATATGGTATTGCCAATGCTAAACCAAAAACACAAATAACAGGAGCAGCAAGTTCTGTTACAATAAATTTAAGATCCATTTCTCTCACCCCATCATTGTATGCACGTTCAATAGCTAAACGCAATCGCCATTCGGGTCCCATCATCGTAACTGCTGTTGCAATTTTCGTATAAAGCACACCAAGTGCCCAATCTTGCCATATAAATAAAATCGGATTTTGTTCTAATGGTACGCGCAACGGTACAACCACAACTAATTCTAATAAAAGACCAAATAACAATGGTATAACACCAACTAAAAGAACAAATGCTATTGACGCTCTTACGCTCACAATCGCCCAATGTTTAATTCTATCCAATATTGCACGACGTCCGCGTGGTAACCATGAAAATGCTAATGCAAGACCACGCGCTGCTGCCCAACAAACATATGTACCACACGCAACTGTATAAATTTCATGGACTTGACCAGTGAAAACAACTATCGCATCTCCAACACCTGGAAAAAATAATAAAATAAAAAATTAATCATTAAACTTTTATAATTACGTGTAATATGAATATAAATAAACATTTTATACTAACTATTCATTGTCAATGCCGGTGATAGAACTGGTGGTGATGGCGCTGGTGCACCAACCATCCACAGTGCCATAACTCGTCTGCCAAGCCATACTGGCAATGTCATTGCAATCAAACTGGCAATGACGAGTGAAACACAAACGAAAAATAATAATCCAACTAATCGAGCTGGAAACCATTTACTTCTTGTATAAGGTTGATATCCTGTTGAGCTTTCTCTATGTAACATTTGTCCAACAGCTTGATGTGCAGCACCAAGACCTGGATGCTGTTGCGGTTGTGGCTCTTCAATTACCGCTGCGCCAGACTCATCAGTTTGGTCTCTCAATAAATATGATTGTAAATCAAGAACCCACGCAACAGCTTGACACCATCCGCGAATTAATGCCTTCAGCCATGTGCGTGTATGTGATTGTTCAAGTAATGCCGGTAAAATAACTTGTAGTAATAATAATTCCAATGATAATTCGCTGACTTGTGCCTCAGTTTGAACTGTCACTGTGTATGGTAAAAATCCTGGCCATACCCATCGCAATAATTTTATTGGCAACCACAACATTAATAATATCGCTGTACCAAATATCACAGCCGATACAACGAGACGTCTTGCGTGTCGCAACATTGGCAGATGTATCATCTCTTGTATTGGTGAAAAATCCGGATCATTGAGATTACGTAAAAACCAAAGTACACCTGGTCGCAGTACTTCACGTAATAGTAATATAAATGACGCAAAATAATAAATATAAACCATTCCAACTAACCAATGGATAAACATACATGTACCAGGCGCAAATCTGAAGGAAGATTCTCGATCTTTTAATGTTGCATCAAACATTGCTAATGAGCATATATCAAGCCACCAGCCACAAACAAGTGGTAATACGCCAATTTCAACAACTGATAATAAAGAAACTTTTACGACAACATAACCGAGGCCAAGTATACGTTGTGATCGTTGAAAGCCAAATAAAGCTGCGAGTGTATGTAAAATAACTAAAGTACCACCAATAACTCCATATCCACATAAAGTCGTGACAAGACCTTCGAAATGTGACGCAGCTGCGTGTTCCTCAAGTCCTAGGCCAACAAGTGCATAATATCCAAACGTATATGGACAAAATGCAAATACCAATATGAATAAAGTATTCAATGATATAACCCAAAATACGTGCTCCAAAAATAATAACGATCCGTCCAATCCAAGTAAACGTTCCCACGTTAATTCCTCAGCTGGTCTGTCCCACTCCATTGGATTCCAATTAGCATCTTCAGCCTCACCCTGGCCCGGTCCTTGATCTTGCGCTTGTTCATTGGCATTATTATCGTGATTTTGAACTTGTCCCCGCCATCCACCATCAATTCCACCTTCAGGCTCACCAATTTCAATCCCACCATCGCCATCACCATGTCCGTCATCACCATTATCACCGCCACCACCAACATCACCAACAGCATTATTAATTACTGGATAATCGGCATTGTTTTCACCAATTTCACGATACATTGCATGGTCATTATTATTCTGTGCCGGTTGAACGGGCATTCGTGGCTCATCGACAAATGGTGGTACATTATTATTGTCACGTGCATCAGGTTGTTGCTCATGAGCGTCTTGGTTTTGCGCGGGTACGACATCCTGTACGGCATTATTAACAGGCGCCAATTGTGCATCGCGCTCAAGCCAATCAGGCCCACCCGCGTGTAATATTTGTTCGCGTAACCAGACTAAACCAATAAATGCAAACAATGTACATGTCACCACAAAACATCCCTGAAATACGTCCGATGATACATTCTCAGTTGACAACATATCCATCGGCAATGACATTATCTGTAAAAGAATAATAATTATTAGTTGATTGATACAATTGTATTAAAGATATAAACAATAACAACTACAATAAATAATGCAGATGAATACTCACTTTGACGAGATCCAATGATCCACTAAAAAGTGCTTTATAAGTACGACACGCTGTTAGGGGAACAAGACCCAGCCATGCTAAAGCTACTAATGTGTAATGTAACCAATATTTGACAGCTGTCACTACACTAGAAAATAATCCACCAACGACATCGCGTAATGGTAAACGTCGTGGCATATCAGGACTGTAAATTGGTGTGAATGAAAAACGATGGCCACATAATTCGCAATATTCCTTTCGTGAATATCTCATCCATTGAAGTAGACACTCTTGATGAATCCATTTTATACTTCCAGTACAAATACACGGATGAAATAGCGGTCGATCAGCTAAACCCTCTGATCTACAGACACGACAAATGTCTGCACCTAACATGTCCTCCGTCATGTCGATGGATATATATGCGATATTTTATCCTCTAAAAATATCACCAATTCAAATATGATCTCACCGATTCTGAAAATGATTAGTTTATACATCAAAAATTCAATGTTTACAATGTATTATTGATGTTTTGCACAATATAAATATCATAATTTATGTTTAAAATAATATTTTTCAATATAAAGATGTTGTATACAAGAGTGGTAATAATATTAGGTTATGTTTGGAAGGATGAAATGGAACTTTAATTGCGAGTGTGTTATAATAAGTATGAAATGTTTAGAATTACATCAGATGAATATTCTTCTTGTGTAACACTCGTGTGACAACGTACAATGATAATATTAAGGTGAAAGATATGTATATATGTATATTATGTAATAAGAAAATTACTTACGTTTTTCACTTATGGCAAATATATATGATCAAAAACTGTGCAAAACATTGAGGAAAAAAATTATATATAACAATGTGACGCACATACATACGGATACATATATGTCTCACTTCTCAGATTACTTTTTGGACCCAGCTGACTTTTTTTTTTTTTTTTTTCGTGCCAATCTTCAGACAGTCAACATACCAGCTGCACAAAAATGAAATTGCTTTATTATACAGTTGCGCGCGCACATAATTGCACAAAACAATTGGGCATCGAAGGGAATTCAATAATTTTTTGTGAATGTCGGCGAGTTGACTATCAAATTTTATATTCAAATATATTCATGTGAGATCTGATATAGCTGAATATATTTTGAAAAATAAAATATATATATTCTGTCTGCTATTTGTTTGAACGATATTTTCTAACTTTAATTTGAATATTTTGCAGTTGTTTGGTTTATATTGGTAATACTGATTGACTTTAACCCCTACCAATTACTTTTCAGCATTTTCCGTAAAATAGTAGAGGTCTCTGCTGTAGTAAAATATATATCTGCATTTACATATCATATAAAATATATTTTGCATGTGCTGTATTAATAAGAAATTGCATTTCATTGATGAAATAAAAAAGTCTCTATTGAATTTTACCCAATTTTCATCTATATAAAAATTTATATTGCAGTTGCAACTATTGTTATAAGGTTTTATGTTGAACAAATTGTATATAAATAGTTTTTAAATTATTCAAAAAGTTTCTGGATCTGCCGCTAGATGCAAAGTTCACTACGCGAATGTGCATTTGTGGTTGATAAAAGTACTGAATATTTCCATTAAAATTATAGGTTAGATTACAACCAATTGAGTGAAAAGAAAATATATGAAGAAAAAGTCAATAGAAGTAATTAACTGCACGTTCTTCGAATAAATCATATTTATAATTTAAAATATATTCATAATAATAATTATTCGCCAAAATGGTGAAAAATTTGAATGATAAAAATAGGATAATGGAGAATACAGATGCTGAAACAGTTTTAGAGAAAAAAATTAGAAAAAAGAAAACTAAATTAGTGACCAATCAAAATGATGAAGATTCAATTAAACTAAATGAAAAAAAACATAAAAGAAAATCTTCTGATAAAAATAATTCTGTTAATGATGAAACACCAACTAAAATCACTAAAATGTAAGCTAAAAAAATTATCTCAACACTGTATCAAATTTTTTATATGAATTATAATTTTTATTCCTTTTTACATTTCTGTTGTAGTGCAAATGAAGATGATCCAGAAGAAATATCAGACAGTGATAATAAAAAAGAAACTAAAACTCCTAAAGGACCATCTAAAAGAGAAATTAAGAGAACAAAAGCAGCTCAAAAAGAACTTGAAAGACTGGATCAACATAAGCAAGAGACTACTCAAAAGGCATTGAACTACCTTTCAATGGTAAATAATTTATTTTATCAGTAATAATGAATTATATATTTTTAATTGAATACATAAATGGTATGCAAGCATAAATTTATTTATTTATTCATTAATTTACAGTGGAAACACGCTAGGAATGAATGGAAATTCATGAAAGTCAAGCAAATTTGGTTGATAGACAATTTATTAGATGAAACTGCAGTTCCTGATTCAATTTTTCCAACTGTTTTGGAATATTTTGAAGGATGTAAAGGCATGGCAAGAGAAACATTATTAAAAAAAGGAATGGATGTTATAAAAAAATACGAACAAAAATTAGAAGATTCTGAAGAAATTACAGAAACAATTGAATTAACTAGAGCAAGACAACTGTTAAAAGCTCTACCAACAGAAACTTAAAATTAATTTCAATTAAATATAAGAATGCAATTATTGTTGAAAATTAATACACAAAATTACATTAGATAATCTAAACTCACTATACAATTTCATTATTGAATTTATTATTTATTATTTAGTTCATCTATTAATAAGAAATTCATGAAAAATTTTTTGTATATATCAAAGAATTATATAAAATTCACTTATACAACAAAATAAGTTTTTATTTAATAAATATCAGCATAATTTAAATGCTAATTCATCGTGAAACATATTTATCACACTACTATAATTGTAATATGTACAATTTCATTCATTATTTACGTATTTATCAACGAATTTTCTAAGTTTATCAGTGTCCTGTAAACCAACAATTCTTTCTAGAACTTTGCCGTCCTTCATTGCAATTAAAACTGGCACAGATTCCACCTGGAATCAATATATATTAATTAATTTAATTAACCTAATTACTAAAACTCCATTATGTATATGTATTCTTTAAAAGCACGATTTTTAAATAAAATTTCACCTGATAATCAAGAGCTAAATCTGTATTTTCATCAATGTCCACCTTGGCAAGTAAAATTTTTCCTTGTTTTTCAGCAATTACACTCTCCAAACGTGGTGTTAACATACGACAAGGATTACACCATCTTAAATTGTAATATAAACATAATCAATATTAATAATAAATAATACTTATCAATAACTAATAATAAATTGTTTCTTTCCATCTATTTAAATTACTGAAAAATTCTTACGTTGCAAAAAAATCAATTATTACAGGGACTTTTGAATTTATAACTCTCTCATCGAAATCTTTATTATCTTGAACTTTGAATGCCGGTGAAATTGCAGCACTTGCAAATTGTTTTACTTCCATTCTTTTACCAGCTTGAACAATAAATCTTGAACCTATTCTCAACATGATTGTAAAATTTATTTAAACCGTCAGTAAATACACAAAAACGTATGTACAAGAGATAATTTTTTTTTTAACACTACTGAAAAAGAGCACGATATAACAATATCGTCAATATAACCTCACTTTTTGATTAAACACAGAAAAATATACTCAAACCTACAACGCAATTATTCATATCACAAGAAGTTGAGAATCACTGTAATAAAATATATAATTGCAAGTTATTCATAGGCTACGAAAACCAGGTTTTTCTTCACGATGAAAATTTCATTGATAATTGGCTCAAAAAAATACTAAACTCAAGCGCGCAATGTAAAATAAACCAATCACGATACAAAGTGAGGTTATTAAAATATCTAATTTAAAAATTAAAAACACTTGATATTATGCAAAAATTTCAATACAAAAACATAAAAATAAATTAACGACTTAAACTATAATTGAAATTATATTTAAATATCAATTTACCATACAATTATACTGCACATTTAAAATGTAGTAAAATCGCAATTTTGAACTACACTTTTTGTTTATATTATCTGCTTCAATGACTTTTGAGTATAGCAATAAGCCTTGAAGGTAAAGTCGAAAAAAAAAAAAAGCAAACATAAATCAGATTTCAAAATTTAATCAATGTCATGCGGCAAATCACACGACTTGCATAAATTATTTTCCATGTATACAAAATAAATATTTAATATACATTATAAAATGGTGTAATAATCAGTGAATCATACATAACGATGACAGATGTCTACACTATTTATACAATATATTATTGCTTCGTTAATAATTGCATAAACGTTAATATAAATTGATGCTCAGTGTCAATAAATATCACATATAAAAATTAATACATACGTGCAACATACAAAAGAATTATTTAAACATGATACATCACGATGTTATGCATTCATATCTATCAAATAAAAAAAACCGTTATTAATAATAGCACGTTGGATAAATTAATAATGAATGATAAAATTAATTCACTGAATAAATAAATCTCATTTATTTTATTTTATATACCAAATATTAATATTTCCAACTTAATAATATACTATATCTAAATGTGTAGGATTCATGTTTGCAATTGATAAATTTACACACTCACACATTCCAACAGTGCAGTTGAGAAAAAAAAAATTGCGCAATTTACACGTTGCTTTACGATGCCTCAAGGTTGATGAATAAATTTGATGAAAGGCTAAATGAAAAACAACAACGAGAAATAATCCTGATGATTCAACTTTTAATATAAAACTTTTCTCAATATCATATATAAAATTCTTTCATTATTATTTTATATTTTCAGAGCTCCCAAGTATATATATAATAAATAACTACATAAAATTGCTTATTATTTATATGTCAATTACCCTGCAATCAAACAAAATTTTCGATGATTTCCTGTGATTTCTATAAATAAAAATACCTTGCATGTAATAAAACCTTAATAATTTATATAAATAAAAATATAAATAGTGAATAATAAAATATGAGGGAAAATTTCACGTTAATAACAATGAGGTATTTAATATTATTTGTAATGTGAAACTATCCAGACGTATCTAACACACGTGCTTTATCATCTTCTTGTGGATCATCAACCGAATAAATATGAATTGTAAATTCTCATCCATTTGCTCTATATTAACAAGTTGCGCAATCAAGTAAACTCAAGGCCAATATTTTATACTGCTATGCATTATATACGTAGATAGTAAATATATACAAGAAGTACTCTATATCTACATACTACAAAACGCTATTTCCGTCTTTGAAATGAAATTCAAACTCAAGAGATAGTTATACCATCGTTCATCAACGACCGATGAACCCCTTACATTACACTATACTGATATGACTTTAGCATGTCCTCCTTTTTCCATATATGAATATATTTGTTGCTTAATTCATTATTAACCGTCACTGCATAGATCAGTTAACAGTTATAATATGTATACGTAAATCATATAGATACTTATTTGTATGTAAGAATGGTTCACAGTATAATTATATTTTGTGTCGTATTAAATTCTCAGACAAATTAATATTTATATGCACGCCACGTTGTTATGACTATATAACAATAGCATGAACCTGCAAAAGATAAAATAATAAATTAATAAATGTTCAAAAATTCAAATAAATAGATAGATAAATATTGTAATCAAATTAAAGAAAAAGAATCATTGATTGAAATATATTTTTATAAATAAAATTATTGATACATACAGTTTATGTAGGTCTTGTATATTTTTTTTTTTCGCTTAACAAAATTTAATATTTGTTAATTTACATCATGAATATTGAATGGATTTCAAAATGTCAATTTTGACAGTAATGTACAAACAAAATCCAAAGCCATCACGTAGGAAATGCTTGTAAATATATAAAATATGTTTACGTGAGTATGTAACAACGTGAGTGTGATGCAAAAATATATATGAATAAGACACGGACATTATATTATAGAAGTAATACAAACATGTAGTGAGTCCGGTGTTGTTAGCTCTCGAGGTTTGCTAACAATATGATGACGATGACTCCATTTCTGTCCATTACCCAGTGACGCAACGACCCAATTCCTCTTGCTATATGTATACTCTTTCTTTACTTTAACTGAAGAATTTTCGCCTGTTTTGCCACACTACCGCATTGTAATTCCTATAAATATATAATATACATTAGTGGATAAATAATAATAGAAAAGAAAAGAAAAATTCTTAATGCATTTATCTCTCTGCCAAAATATAAAAATTTTCTTGCATACAGAATAATAAAATATAAGCATGTTTATAAATGTAATTTATGTATGATAATTTGTTTGAATGGTCCCATTGAAATGGGTCGCTATAGGGTCAATAGATAAAATTATAATACTTTAATTCCACTTTTATTATCAAAACATTAATATATTTATTTTATTTTTATTAAATCAACGTCTGCGTCTTTCAATTTTATTTATTTTTTATTTTTCGTGCACTCGATATTTGCATTAATCTCTTATTCTGACATAAATCAACACACCCATAACGGATGCACAAGTTGCGTGATCTTTGCGACTTCCTGCATTTACTATTGTATATAATATATACATACATATGAAACAATTCTATTTCAGGAATCGATATATTCTTATTTGTAGGGCATTGTAGATAGTAATATAAGAAGGGTGCGGTCTTTAATTGCAGAATTACGTGTATGTTTAAAATAAATAATTCATTAACATATACTTATTATAAATGTATATGCGTTGCAGTTAAATCAGTATACTGCTAGTTAATGTGTGTATTTATCATTGCTCGACAATAATTAAATCCACATTCGTAAATATGAATTTGAAATAATTAATATTAGTGTTAATTAATGACAATAATTTTATGAATAGTTCAATGCCTAATTTTTTGCTGAATCTCCAAATTATAATTGTTTAGAAAATAAGAAAAGGCAAATAATTATAATTTATTTGAATGAATAAAATATTCTTTTTAAATAAAATTCCAAAATAAAAAATTAAATTTATACTTTAGCATAGAATTGATATATGAAGGTAAAAATTTCGTAAGTTAAGCAAGGATGACACTGACCTACTCATATATCAACCGTTTATTGGTTGGATTATGTATTATTGACAATATCAGATGTGTATGATATATTGGTTGACTGTATACACGATGTTAATTTGTGTGGATGAAGAAAAATTAAGTTCATTCATTAGCTAATTGGGAACCATACAATGCCGCGCTTGATTTCTCGCTTCTTATTTATTTTTTTTTTCTCGTTTGTATATCATTCTACTCTTCATTATATTAACAAAATTAGGTCAACACTTTCCGTATGTATCATGTCTATAAGATCTTCATTTATGTCATATAAATTACTTGAAATTTAACGTAGGGAACGTGCAAGAATGAACTCAAGATGGTATTTAATTTCATTTATAACGTTGGCACAACGCTATGAAATTTCTCTTTCTTTCATCTCTTTATTCTTCATCCTTAAAAAAAAAAAAAGAAAAACTTTTATTAGTTACAATTGAACAAATAATTTTGATAGATAATTTAACGGTTTTTCGAATTATTATGTATAGAATAGATATACTTTAATAAATAACTCACCGATAACAATAATTGTATATAATTATTTTATTTTTTATTTATCTATATTAATATGTGTCCTTAAATGTTGTGTTTTTTTTTCCTTTAATAATTAAAATAAAATTATGTTCTTTTATTTTTTATTTCAAATTTTTACCTAACAACAGAATATGATGCGGAAGTCGAGGTTATAATGATAGAATCTTTCACGGTCATTTTACAATTAATTCTTCTATCATAAAGGGCAATGAGTTGTTTTTAATTTAACACATATATATACACACCTTGAATTAACATATTAAAACAAGGAATATGTGGATGAATACATAGATGAAAATTATATTCATGAAAGAGAAGGATTACCTTGGATTGAAGAAAATGCCGTCATCGTGATGTACTTGACGATGAGTGACGAATATATCAACGAAGATAAATGTATACATATAAAGATCTATGTAATATAGTAAAACATACAAGGGGATTATTTGTATGTATCTATGTATATAGATGACGTGTGGAGCGTGTCAAGGAAATTTCCATTTTTGTGTGTTTTTATTTTACATAAAAAGTCTTTTAGAAAATGTCCATGAAATTCTAGTAAATTTTTTCAAAAGATTTATTCGTTTATTTTTTGTTAATTCAAATCGCGTATAGTCATGAAAAGAATAAAATAAAAGAAAAGAAAATACATACAAGAAAGGGTATTACATAACCTCAAAAGTTTGAAAGTAAATAATATTCAATGGAGAAATAAAGAAATAATTTTCAATTGACGAATCAATAAGCAAATATTATTGCATCATCGGAACTTAAACATTGATGTAATGGTTTAAAATATCCATTCTCGTCCTAGCATTCCAAAATACACAGCAAATAAAAATATACGCACGTGTATTAGTTAATATATATACATACGAAATATATATATTTGAAACAATGTTTGTATAATTTATTCAAACGATGAGTTGACGCATGAATGCAGTGTTATTTAATTGTTGATGAATTTTTTACATTAACGTTATCATTGACACTTACAATTTTAATGCAATTATAAAAACAGTATATAGTCCATAGCTATGTACATATGTATATGTACATCATAGTGACTGTGACTTCCCTATTGATATGAATATGTATGTACATTTATAAACATTAATAATTTATAAATTCCAATTGACACTTGAAATAAAATAGGAAATGATGACAATTAAATTGTTCTATCAATAAATATGTATTATGTAGTTATATAGCACATTATTCTCTGGACGTCATGTCCAATGCTAACACATAAATGTATTTATCTGTTTAGGAGATTGGCAAAGGCCAAGCAAAGCCCTGGCATCGATCCAAATAAATCTTGAGTCATATGATACTTACTTACAACACAAATATAGTTTTGGATCTTAAGGTTATTAGTTTTTTTTCCTTCCTATATTCCAATTAGAAGAAAAAATATTTATTATCAATCTGAAGAGAAAGCGTACATAAACAACGTTTATATTAATCTTGGGTTTTTTATTGGATACAGAAGAAAAAGAAGAAGAAGAAGAAGAAGAAATGAGTCAGTAATAAAATTAGATGATAGAAATAAAATAATTGAAATGAGGGTGAGATATTAATTTTACAATATTATCATTTTTATTCGGAGATATTTATTGAAATAAATTAATATATGTATATGTAAATGTTTTATTCGTTCATTCAAAGAGCGTGCGAACATGCAACAGCGTACGATATTATATGTATATATACATTGAATTGTTTTAGAAGAGTGGGAAATAAGTTTGATGTGTGTGGGTGTGTGGGGCGCGTCTTGTGCACGACACACCGTTCACCGTAGGCATCGTTCAAAGTTGATCGTCAGTCAAAAAGCAAACGCCCGATGATATGGACCGCACTTGTGACATTCTATATAACGTAAATTTATAGTTGGGTAACAAACATATACGTATACACGCACACATATAATCTAATTGTTGGCCCTGGTCCGACAAGACGAAATTGACTAAGAGGAACAAACCAGCACAAGTTTAATAATAGTCACTGACAAAATATCTCCCAGCTACTGTTCATCTATAAAATTAGTGATTATTTTATAGTTTGAAATAAAAGTGATAATTATTTGATTATAAAATATTTAAAAGAGAAATAAAAAGGAGAATAAAATCAAAAAAATTTAACAGTGAATGAAAAATTGTAAATATAAATAACAACACGTGTGCATAATACCGCGCATTGTGTTTTTTTTTTTTTTCAAATTATATTTGAAGTGTGTATGCAGAGAATATTAGAATAATGTTGAAAAAATTAATATTATTAGGATTATTGGCGATTGTTAGTGGCGAACAATTTCGTGAAATATTCCGATGGAATACAATTGATATTTCATGGCCATCAGAGGAAATACGCACACGTGTTTTAGATCGAAATGAATACATACCAGAAAATAATCCAATAGCTGGTATTAAATTTTGGCGTAAACGTATGTTTTTAACTTTACCACGATGGAAACACGGTGTGCCAATAACACTTGGTGTTACACCAGGTGAGCCTGTAACGCGCAATTGGTCACCGAAAATTGAGGCATATCCCACATGGGATATGCAAACAGTTGGCGATTGTAATGCGTTTCAATTTGTTCAAAGTATGGAAATAGATCCAATGGGTCGAATGTGGATATTGGACACCGGAAGAACAGCCACAATGACAACTGAAATGCAAGCAAGATGTCCACCGCGATTAGTTATTATTGATCTTGAAAAAGACGGTGCTGTATTAAGAAGTTTTCCATTTCCCCAAGACGTTGCACCCCACGATTCAGCTTATTTAAATGATATTGTTCTGGATAATACCGATGGTGGTTTGGCTTATATTACCGATAATGGCGAACGCGATCCAGGAATAATTGTTTATTCTCTGCGTGAAAATAAATCATGGAAAATACGCCATGACTCAATGAAACCACAAGCTGAAGCAGTGGGCTTTGCAGTGTCACGCACATGGATCAGAACACCAATATCTGTTGATGGAATTGCATTGTCGCCGGTGGATAGTCCACATCGATACGTTTATTACTCACCGTTATCATCATTCCATTTGTATGCCGTACCCACGTCCGTTTTGAAAAATAATACCCGTGATATTGATCCATTTGTACGTGATATCGGCAGAAAGAGTTCACAAACCGATGGAATGATGATGTCTGCAACGGGTGTTCTTTATTTTGGTTTACTTGCTGACGATGCAGTTGCAATGTGGGACACAAAATTACAATCATCATTCATCACTGGTCAACGAATTATTTCACGCGATCATGTACAGATGCAATGGCCTGATACATTTGCCTTTGATGAAGATGGTAATCTTTGGTGTGTCACAAATTCCCTTCAGAATTTTATTAATAATAAAGTTGACACAAGTTTGGCTAATTATCGAGTTATCAGGATAGCAACTGGAACGAAAAGTTATCAATATCATGCTGATGGTAGTATTCCTGATGGTCCAATTATTACTGCTGGAGCTAGTGATCATGTAGCTTTATTATTGGCAACAATTCTTGGCGCTATTCTTACACTCACGCTTAAATAATTTAATATTTATATATTATATATACGCAATATTTTTCGCAATTGAAAATTGCGAATAAATTTATTATAAGAATAATAATTATTATAATGATAGAAAAAGTAATCGATTATTTTGATTGCTGATTATTAATATATTTTTGTTTGGGCCACTTGTATCATTTTCCCGCCAAAGCGATTTTAAAATAGAATTCAATAAAAATAATGATTATAGACACACAGACAGACGTGGACAGAAAAACAGACATTGAGTCTGCTGATAAATAGGACAGACGATGGGGTAAAATAGAACACACGAGTTCATTTCCAGATTTAAATAGATATAGACTTGTCTTTGATGACAGCATTAATGATGACTATGATGAAAATCTGAAGCAAAAATTATTTTGTGCCTTAAAGTCTTAAGATGAATCAAGCATTACTATCACGCGCATATTTTTACCCACACAATTATATTCATATACGTAAAATTGTTCTTTATTTTTTTTTACTTTATTTTCTTGTTGGATCATTCGAATTATAATGTAAAGGTCTCAAAAGTTTATGGGCCAAAGTCAACTCTAAAATTTTTAATATATATATTTATGTATATATTTATCGCAGAACTATTTTTTAGTTGATGACAGCATTTGGAGAAACTTTATTACTATCGTCTGAAAATACGTAAAATTGTGAAATAGCAACAGCAATTCCCCACCGATTTTCTAATTTATTTTTTTTTTTTCTATACAATTAATCTGTCAAATATATTTCATCTCACGATAATGAACATTTTTTTTTATTCTACAATTTTAATTAATTGTTAATTGGTAATATACAATAATAAAACTAAATTTTTTCCAACTTATTTTCTTGGTACAATTTGTCATCATTAATATAAGCAAAAATTATAATATAAATGATTTTATTTATTTCTATTTAAATATGATATATTTAAAAACTTTTTGGAATTTAAAAATAATGTGACAAAATAAAATAAAATTATATCACTTCCGTGTTCCATTTTACCCTGCCATGTATATACATATATACATACATTTATTTGCTTTAAAGTCACAATAAACTTTTATGTATATACTCATTAAACAAATATTATATATATACGCTATTTGTGCATGGATGTTTATGACTAGTCGTGAATTACGTAATCCAAAATTTCCTCTTTATAAATCTCTTGGTCCTTCTGATGTAAACTATTATATATCCACGATTATAATTAAATCTCAAAGTGCAATACAGTGTTATTTTATAAATTTGTAAACCATCAAACTCATAACAATGAACAAAACAAATAAAATAAAATAAAAATTATCATCACTAATATTTTATTTTATTTTCGCCGATTCTAAAAAAAAAAAACATTTAATAATAATTATATACCTGCATTGTCCTTGAGTTTGTTTAAAACTATTCATGGAAAATTTCTCCGTATAATCACACAGGCCAAAGTCTCAACAATATAAATTCATTCATGTAAAAGAAAAAAAAAAAGTAATGTTTATTAGGAAAATAAAATTATACAATATATCTTGTGTGATTATTTCATGAAAAAATTTGAATTATAATAAAATTCAATTGACTTTATGGTTGGGTTGATAATTGGAATGGAAAAGAAAAGGGGGAAGCTTTTGGAAAAATAAAAGAAAATGATAATTAAATATGACTGATGTGTATTACTGATTCTCACTATTGTTTACGCTCACGCATTGTGCGTGCAATGAAAACACAACACGCAAACCCACAACACATACATGTACAATGGATTTGTCCTAGTTTTGCAGACGACACTATTGTATATATTTGTAGGAAAATCATTTGCCTGTGGCACCGCCAAGCCCACCATTATAAGCACCCTGTTCCTTGGTCTCCATGTAAATTAATTGTAAACAATTATGTCTGTAAACACAAATATATTCTCATTATATTGACTTATTTGAGTATATTATTATATTTGAGGTTATACACATGTACTAATGGCATTATTTTATGGGAAAATAATACAAGAAATAATTAAATATATATCACAATTTTCATTATAAGTTCAAATTATTATAAATAACCTCACTGTTTATAATTCATATATTATAATAAATGAATAATAGAAACAATATTTTTAATAATGATAAATGTTAATAGATTATTTAATAGAATGTAAAAAAAATAATATATGAAAGAATTTATAGAAATAATTTGATAAATAAATGTTAATGATGAGGTAAGTGATAGTAATAGTGACGAACATTATTGTAGTGTATTGATAATAGTAGAACTATAATTAATTATATATGATAAAATGTGCATGTAGATTTTATTAGATGTCAAATAAATAAAAGGAAACATGACATTAATTTAACCTATTAATTACATCCTGTATGAGATTTCTGTATGAATGTTGTTTACATAAATCTTTTGTAGTTATGTTGTTAAGGAATTAACAACGCGAAGAATGTAATAATGTAATTAAGCAATAAATTGTGTAACAATAATATGTATCTGCTATTTTCCACATTGTCGAGATTTGAATTTTTCGGCGGTTTAATTTTACGCACACCAGATGGCATTACCGACAAAACAACAATGACATAACCTAAAAATCTACTACTTTTTTAACACAACGGGTAAATATATATAATTAAATGTCAAAATATTTCTCAAACGTTTTTCTATACTGTAAATAATATTTTTATGTTTAGTATTATTTATAGAATGTAATTGATTAATTAATTCGCTCGCACCATGGAAATATTCTAAATACACGAAATTACGTCTTCGATCGTTGATATCAGAGTCAAGTTGAGAACCTCTGCAATATGTAGGTTTATTTGTTTTGTTATATGTAATAATATTCAATTTCTATAAAAAAAAATTTATAATTAATTCAGAATCTATGGATGAAATATTTTTGATGTATATAATAAAACTAAAATAATTAATCGCTAATTTTCAGATCGAATTCAATATGTCGTTATTTCCTGCGTATGGGAACAAAACAGCTTCTGAAACTTCATCTGATGTCCCTGAATCAAAAGCTGTTGGAGATGATCCCACAACAAGTTGGCTTAGTAATACTAGTTTTCAATCAGAAATAATTTGTCTACCAAAAGTATTGCCCAGTATTACGATAGATTCATCGGACGATGAAATTACAGAAATAGCTTCGCAAAATAATAAATATCCATTTGTAAGAGAAGATTTGGATAGCAAACAATTTCGAGAGGAAAATTTACCATCAAAAAAGTCCAAAAAACAATTTAAAAAAAATAAACCTCATCATAGACATCACAAACATAAACCCGAATATGATTTAGATGTAAAAAATGTATATTTTGATGATAAATTTCGTGATAAAGGAAATTTGAAAGTTGATACACTTTGTTCTCGGATCAGACCATTATATAATTATAATTTATACATGAAACCTATTGGATTTGTTGGATTTAAATGGAAAAAACCAGAAGCATTAAAAAGATATTATAGTAAATCAACTAAAGTGAAATCAAAGGATGAAGAAAAAGTTGATAGAGTTATCAAAAGAAATAAATCGGAAGTTAAAGAATCAAATGATTTTAATAATGATAAATTAATGAAAGAACAAAATATATTGCAATTAAAAATTAAAGAATTCAATCAACAACTCGCTGAAGAACCTACAGATATTCAATTATGGCTTCAGTATGCTAATCTTGAAGATAACAATGAATTTGAAAATAGTCACAACAATTCAGATATTGAGAGAATAAAATACCAAAGAAAATTGGCAATAATTGAAAAAGCAATGGAATTAAATTCCAACTCCAATGAACTTTTAATTGCAAAATTAAAATTTATGAGTGAATTAGTTCCGGCAGATGACTATTCACAACAAATTGAAGCTTTAATCAACAAAGATCCAGGTAATATTATTCTATGGCAAGCATTGATTACTGCAACAAGATCATCAGTAGCCATGTGTACAGCGCCGAGAATACAAAGTTTATATTTAAAATGTTTTGCAACACTCCATTTATGGTCAAAAAGTAACAAAGAATCATATGACAATCGTCTATTAAATATTCTCTATCAATCATTAATATTTTTACGTCACGCTGGTCTCTGGGAACAAATGTGGGAATCAATACGAATAAATTTGAACTTAAATCTCGGTATAAATAGTAAAAATATACATTATTCAAAAGAGGCAATTGAAGAAAAAAAATTAATTGACATGGAAGAAGTAATTTTAACGTCTAGATTGCCATTAAATCAATTATGGTTGAGAATTGAACTCCTACGTGAGAATTGCCATTGGATGAGCGTAGAACGTGATAAAATTGAATTTATTGGTGATTCACATCGATTTATATCACCAGAAGATATCGCAGAATATATTCATCCATTATTAACACGTGAATCTAATCTCAAATTAGTTATTTATATGCTTTTAACGTTAAAAATTCCATTATTACCATTGAGACACAATACACTTAAATATTTAGATATGGAAGATAAAAATTGGACACTGGATTCTATAGAACCATTGGCCGCAATATTTTATCCTTGTGTAGGAGAAATCACTGGTCATAAACAGAGGTTATTACTGTCTACAGGATTATTTGATGGTCGACTAACATCGGGACCACAATATTTACGTTTTCATCCAGCTCAAGAACCTTATTTAGATTTTATTCGAAATGCCTTTCATATAATTGCAGAAAATCTTAAATCACAGGATAAAATATTTATCAATGTATGGTGGTTACGATTTGAACGAATGCTCATTGCTTTGCAAAAAAATGAATCGTTAAATAATGAAAAGAAATTCAAAAAGTTACGAGGTGTGATAAAAGATTTTTTAAAAAAGGAGGAAAATCGAAATAATTTACATTATTATCGAGAATATGCTTTAATTGAACGTGAAATGGGACGATTTAATAATTCTATAAATATTCTGAAAATGGCTATCCAAACAAAAGGAAATATTTCAGAAATAATTCATGATGATGATGAACGAACGGCTTTGATAAGTTTACATCGAACACTTGTAGAAATTTTATTGGATGTGAGAATAACGGATGAATGTAGTAAAAGAGATAATATTTTAAAAGTATTTTCACAAATGACACCAGAACAATCGGAAATTGAATCTTTAAATTCTGCTGAAAAATTTCTCCACAACTGCTATCGGGAATTCACAGAAAATTTCAATTCAACACCATTCGAAGAATCTGTAAATAAATGTTTTTTACCTAATTTCCATTGCGATGCAATTGAGTGTTATATTTATTTGCTGTATATTATCGATCGACCACACGATGAAATAATTCAAATACTCAATAAGTGTCTGGAAATATCGCAGGAGAACCCGAGTTTACAGGAGCAATTTCATGAAAATAAAATAACATTCATGCAGTTGATTAATGATAAAAATAATTTACAGAAATGTGTAAATGAAGCGATGAAAAAATATCCAGATAATTGCTACGTACTCTCTGTATTCGCAACAATAGAGGTATGATAAAATAATATTATCCTTAATTAACAAAGTAAATTTATCTTGCTAATTTGTTTAATATCGTTATTAATCATAATTTTATCTACAGTCTGAATTGCCACATTGGAGTGCAAGTGAGCAAAGAAAGAACAATCGATTATGGCCAATAATAGCAATGTGCTTAGCAGGACGTGCTCGTTTGCATTCACCAATTTGTCTGAATGATCCAACGGCGATGACTGCGGCTCTCAATAAATTATTACGTTTCCATGAAAAACTCTCCATGTAAATATTATTAAATTACTTGCTATGTACATCCCAAAGAAAACTTTCAAGGACATAAGATAATTAAAATAATTAATAATTTTATTTTCCAGAATGCCGGACATACGCACCTGTCCATTAATATGGCGATTGTATATGCTATTGCTTCGTGAGCAGAATCTTTGTGAAAAAAAAGGCGAAGAAATCTATCATGCAAGCATAACTCAATGTCCATGGGCTAGATGTATTTATGTTGATGCAGCTGAAATAGCACCGCAATTTCTCACTCAAATACAGGACGTTATACGTGAAAAGGATTTACGAATGCATTGCACTCTTGAGGAACTTGATATTTTAAGAGGATCATAATTCATCATCATATTCTTATTGTGATCATTATCATAATTACAGAGATATATATGTATATTTATTTGTTCCTATAAATAATAAAAGATTGATATAAATTTTTCTACATAAATGATGACTTGTATAATTTTCGTTCGCAATGAAAATGATATTCACATAATTAAAAAAAAAATTTCGCTGAAATTCATCAATACGATGACAATATATCTGAAATGGATTTGTAAAAAATATGTATGTATGAAGGTATATGCATTTATGTATGTGTTGCGATCAATCTAATATACATATTACATAATCGATTGATATATATAAACATAACCTAAAATTTAGAACGGAGAATAAGTTGAAAACAATGGATATGAAAGCAATTGTTATACCTGGAGAAGCTCCTGAGTCAGACGAGGATGCAATTGATATTACAACTGTATGTAGTTCAATTTATTATTATATATTTTTAATTTTATTATTAATGATTTTTTGGTTAGGGGTTTGCATTTAAATACAGCACAAATACTTCGGGAACAATTATTTCTGGGGAAGCTACTGAGTCGGATGATGGTAGGACAATGGAATAGAATTCTTATACGTTATAAATATAAATAACTTTGAATAATAAAATGCCATATTATATTTTTTTATGAAAATGAAGATGGTGTAAGTTGGAGCACTACAAGCGCTGTGATTGACGCAACTGCTTGTCCACAATATTTGGACATGAAAGTAACAAACTCAAAAAAAAGTCATATCAAATACAATAGTTTGCTTCATAAAAAACTACGTAAGTATGAATATAAATAATTCTAAAACTATTTATCTATTAATAATCGTATTCGTTTATTTTTAATTATGACTATAAATAAGACATATTTATTATTACAATTACATGGTAAATTGGAATATATTAAATATATTAACTCGCATAATTCCTGGCCAATTTTAATATTCAAAGAATATACACATTGTTAATAAATCAATTTTCATCAACAATATTACACTGCATATAAACTTTTAAATATCCTACAAGAAACAAATTTATATTTATGAACAAGAAATTTCATTTCAATAAAGTATCAATACAAAATTTTATAAATGATTAAATCATTAGAATATAATATAAACAAATAATAATAAACAAATAATCGCTGATCAATAATAATTTCTCATATTTATACATTTAGACGAATGCAATGAATCATTGAGAAACGATTTATTACGTTTAACTGATGACACCATAACTACTGGTATCCAAGAGCTAACGAATGCAAATAAGCAATTGATGAAGAGCGAGCTTACCGTACAAGAGGCAGCATGTCAACTGAGAAATGCTTCAGCACGATGGAAGGAATCATCCAGCGCTCTTTTTCAATTGATTGATGCTAATTTTTTGAATACCATTAAAATATAACCTCTCAATAGAGATTTAATGAATATACATGTATATTTTTGGACATTTGCCGGCGTTAATTAATAATATTCATTCAATAAATCCGTATTATTATCTAATAAAATTTAATTGTAATTAATGTACAAGCTTAATTATTGGCTGTTTATAGGACTTATGATGTTTAACAATGGTCAGTTGTAACCGTTTCATTAAAATAATATTAAATAATTGGATTTGTTTGTGTGTTAAGCATTTTCAATTGAATATTGTTTTTTTTTCTCTCTATTTATTTATTTTCATTATTTCCATCCTTTAATTATATATTGCTAATATTTCTTTATAATTCAATGGCAGTACTATTCGATATATCAATTAATTATTGACTATAATAGCAGATACTGTACTTTCAACTTATCTGGCAATTTTTGATAATTTTAATTCAACTGTGAATTTAATAAATAAATTTGATTGATATTATTTATGTATACTGTGTATAATATATTCATTGTAGCATAATAAATGTTATAATTCATTTTACAGTTGATTTATTAACGGACATTTTTTTTCTGTAATGCAATATATCTTTACTAGTGCCTTGTTCTTTTTTTTTTTCTTTAATTTGTATGCAATGTGTTATGAACAGTGTAATAATTTTATTTAATTAAACAATTTCAGATACGCTAATTATGGTATTACGTATCATACTATAATTCTTAATACTTATTGACTCCTATTTGTACAACTTTCGTAAAATTAGAACCTTGTTGCAATTTCAGGGAATGTGTATTATATATAAAACAAAAAAAAAATGATAAATATTGGTTAATTATTTAACGATATATTGCGATTAGAGCGAAAATGCGAGAACGCAGTCTTTTTTTACAAATTTCTAATCTATTATACTATATTTTTTATTGTTTACAAACTATTTTTTTCTATTTTGATGTTTTTTTTTTCTAATTCGAATCAAATTTCTTATCAAATGCACAACTTTTGCTTGGTATCAAAGACCTGATATCATATCGTCATTATATGTGTCATCAATTGTATGCATTTATATACTTCTAAATATTTTAATTGTGATTTCTTTTTTTTTTTTTTTTTTTATATATTTTTTTTCCTGTATGCGGAATGAATTTGGTGACTAAAATGGGAATTGATATTAAATCTAATGAAATTCAGTCTTAAATCATTCACATTACACACATTATTAATCGTAAATAATAAATCTGAACAATTTTTTTCTTTTTGTTTTGTTTGTAATCTGTACGTATAAAGCATATCACAATTAATGAAAACATATTTTTTTTTTTAATCATTTGGTCACGGTGTCGCATTTAAATCTGTGACGGATACGATCAAGCAGTCGTTTCGCGCGATGTATACATTGTTTGTTAATATTTATTTTTTTGAATTAAATTCACTATCTCTTTTTTAATGTTTTACAAACATTAATTTAGATTAATAATTCTTATGAATCAGTTAATGTTTTTTTTTTCTATTTCATCTGATCGTTATACGCTAGTAGAATAATATTCTACAATTACGATATAACTTAACTTATTTTTAAACGATTATTATTATATTATGTACTTCATTAATATCAATCGACACATTAGCACTACTACCATGTCATATTACTGAGCATCAATATACAATTCCATAGGGTGCGCGCACTGTTAATGATCACATTAAGGTCAGTGCAATTCATTCGAAATAATTCAAGAGGAAAAATTTCTGCTGATTGCCAAGAAATTGAAAGATAAATGAAAAGAACAATTAAAATAAAATCAATTAAATTCTATCTAAAATCAAGTACAATCTATTTACAGTTATTACTAAAAAAAATATATATATTATATATTTTTTATATACTATAACTATATAAATATCTAATTCAATTATTATTACAGTCAATTGCTATGTAGTAATTTTTATTATTAACTTTATTCTTATTATTTTTTTTTTCATTGGCCACAGGATTGCCACAAATTATTTTTCCCTTTTTTCATTTCTTATAATTCACACATTGAATATTATACACATGAACACACCCAAATTAAATAATTGGTGTTATTTATCAATTCATCAAGACATTGATTATACATAACGGGCTTTCAATTCCAAAATAGAATCAGCGTTTGCTGCAATTGCTGACCCTTATAAAAAATACGCCGTCGTACGCGATACATATTGGCTAATGTGAGGGCGCCCACCCCCCACATGGCCTACGCCCGCTCCATCTCTCCACCGGTAGCGTACATCTGAAGGAGTGCCATTGATTCTTGTGCTTGTCGTTTTTCAGCTAAAAATCTTCCTGATGCTTCTTTCAATTGTTCTAAAAATAAGCGATCCGGCACAATATCAGCGAGACTATCTGGATTCATATCACTTAATAATTCTAAATCATTGCCACCGAGCAATGAAATATGCGATGGATCACCATGAAGCGTTGACACAAGTGGCTCAATTGCATTTTGATAACGACGTGAGCTATCAACACTTGTTCGTCTTCCATTATCTACATTATCAACAACAATATAACGTGATGCTGTATTTACACTTCCTGGTGTTGCCCATTTTTCATCACCTTGAAGCACCATCAAACTTGTATTTCGTTCCAATGTTGCGAAATATTCTTCATCATCTACCTCCGTACCTACAATTATTTTTCAAATATATAAATAATTCAAAACATAAATACATCAATGAATAATAATCAAATAATAAAATTTCTGAATCATAATTGAATGTAATAGAAAAAATTATTTACCATCTTGTTCCAAAACAATTGTAAGATCAGCATCACTGGGTATAGCTAATCTATTTCTTGCAACATTAATTAAATCTTCCAATGATGATGCAGTTATTCCTTTTCTTTTTTCACGATTGCAGTCAACAATTTTGTATGGATTTCCGGGCGTTGAAATAAGCGCTGTATTCTCAGACATGTTGGCTTGAAATTAATTCAATATAAAATGATTTAATAATATATTATATATTTACTTCATAAATAAATACAAACTCATACACAATTAATTAATTAATTAATAAATAGATATTAAAATGAATTTATTTTATTAAGCAATTTAAAATTATTTGTGTGTATATATAATTTATTTGTAGACTAGAAAATACTATAACGAATATTAGAGGGTGTTAACCCGCGTTATACTCCAGAGAAAAAAGTAAACTATACACGCCCAATATGCGCGCGTACACATCAACACATAAACATTTTACATTCACTTAGATAATAAATAATTATTAATTCACCAGATAGATAATGTTGACTTATTTCCGTTGATATTGTTGAAATTGGTACTGGTGTTTTATTACTATAATATTATTTTATCTCTTCAAATACTTATTATTAATTTAGAATTACTGAATTTGTGGATGGTGAAGACCAACACGACAATATTGATATTTAAAAATATTTAAAAGGATAGGTGTATATATTATTTGGGCAGTGTTACAGGGATTGTACTCTTTAATTATTCCAAAATCGAAAACATATTTTTATTTAATTTTTAAATATTTGTTCATTTAATTTTTTATTTATCTATTTATTTTTTTTATGAGAAAGCACTTTTTTTATTTACGTTATAATTTCACACGTTTATGTCGTGATAATTAATTAATCAATGATTTTATTTTATTAAATATTAAATATTAAATAAAACGAAAGAATTTACAATTGTTTAATTTAATTTAAATGGATATTTTTATTTTGATAGAGAAAAGAAAAATGATAATTAAACAAAGTGAAATATTTAAATGGAAAATCGGTGGTATGTCACAATGTAAATTGATAACGACTGATCACCCATTTAACCGCGTGTGATAATCCAACTAGCACTGGGTCAATGGTGCATCAATCCTTTCTATTTATACTCCGTTTCGACCGTCGACCGCTGTCGCACATACACGTTAGTCATGTGACATCCCATCCAACCTATGTAAACTATCCCCCACCCTTTACCAAAACCACCCACCACAGTGAAATCAATAATCTACCCCTCTACTTCAGCATCAATTTTTTATTGTGGCTGGAGTAATTTTTTTTTTTATGAGAAAAATAAAAATATAAACATATTTTTATATACATGATTTATGTATTCCAGACGAATTTCATTAATAGTTATTATCATTTTAGTGTTTGAAATAACACGAGGACATTTGAATAATATAATTGAATTTATATAGAGAATAAATTTGAATGCGCAAATAAAATATTGGATAGATTATATAAATTTGATGAGAGAATTTATTTATTTAATTAATTAATTATAGAGGTAATTAAATATATAATTTGACTTTGTCAACAAACGAAAATAAAACATTGTTTGTCAACAATGGTTTATTTTTATATTGAACAACTCTGGATATTTTTTTTTGTTTTTATGTAGTATGGTACAAATTGGAGATATTTTTTTGTGTTTAAGGAAAAAAATATGTTTAAATATTTAAAAATAAAGACGGCAAATACTAAAAATTTAAGGCACAGCCCTGCTATTATTTATAGAATTGAGCAGCCAAATGAGACACAATTTTCAGTTTAAAGTTAGATCACCAGTAGTCAAGACGAGTATTTTAGTTTCGATCAGTAAAATCGACTGATTTTGTGAAAAATTTTAATCGTTGATTTATTTTATAATTCAAAGATAAATATATTGAGAAAAAAAAAAAAAAGAAGTTGAATATAGTTTAATAAACTTTGAGAAATGCCACCAGCAAAAGTTGTTGAAGAACCTGACGATAGTAGAACATGGGAATTATTAGAAAGATGTCTTTTACCAATAGCATTTTCACACGCTGTGGCAGTAACCTTAGCTTCTATACTTAACACATTGGGAATTTCGCAAACATCTAGTTTTGTATTATTCCTATTATTTCTCTTTTTCTCCATAGGCATTACATTATTTTACCACAACCTAAAGGTACACATTATCAAAATTCCTTTTCTCCATTTATTTATTTATTTATTCATTCATTGTTTCTCTCATCGTTCTGTAAAATATATTCATGCAATTCTCGAGTACCTAATAATAAACCACACACAAAATTAATTATGTCAAGGGAGATTTTAATACATGAATATTTTTATTATACAGGTAACTGCGGCTGGAAAAGCGATTTTAGTAACTGGATGTGATTCAAGAGTTGGATATGCACTTGCAAAACGACTAGATGAATTAGTGAGTCTAAATTTTTATTAAATAAATTAAAAATTACATTAAATAATGAAACATAAATATATTTTTGTAGGGTTTTATCGTTTTTGCTGGATTCCAAAATCAATCTGAGTGTGAAGAAAAAATTAAGAAATTAAAAGAAGATGCATCTGGCAGATTACATATTTTGCAAATGGATATTTCTTGTGAAAGAGATATACACTCAACTTTTCTCTACGTTAATGAAAATTTGCCTGATGGAGCACCAGGTATTTAAGATCATTTCAATACACATTATTCAAACTCAACTATTTTTAATAAATGATAAAAAAATTATTATTGAGCATTATTGTGTGTAGGGTTGTGGGCATTGGTGCATGCTAATGCTTGGATTACCCTTGGGGAATGTGAATGGGTTCCACCCTCAGTAGTGAAGAAAAGTGTAGACATCAATTTCACAAGTGTTGTCAGATTGACTCAAGTATGTATTGTAACTTTAACAGCTTCTTTAAATTTAATTGACTGTGAGGAATAAATGAAAAAAAAATATCTATTTATTCATATTTATTATTTAGGTATTTTTACCACTGGTAAGACGTTGCAAGGGACGAATTGTTTTAGTTTCAAGCATTTTGGCACGAATACCAAGTCCAGTAAGAGGAATACAATGTGCCAATGGGGTAATTTATGTATTTAATAATCAAATTAACATTTATATTGTAATATTTTTTTTTTACAACTCGAATCAACTTTTTTTTTAGGCGGCTGCTGAAGCTTGGGGTTCATGTTTACGATTAGAAATGCGTCGTTGGGGTGTTGACGTTGTAATTGTTGAAACAGGAGAATATGTAGCAGGTAATGCATGGTTAAAAGACAATATTGCTCTTTTGAATCAAGCGAGAGATATGTGGGTACAATTGGATCCACAAACACGAAAGGAATATGGCGAAGAATTATTTCAAAAGGAAATGTTGTCATTGGAAAAATATACAAAAGGACCAGATGCTGATTTAACTCGTGTACTTCGTGCATTAATCGATGGAATAATTAAAACATTTCCTCTTAAAAGATATACACCTGTGTCGCGTAAAGAGAGAATGCAGGCCTTTGTTAGTGACCATTTACCAAAGACAATTTACGATATTATTTACACCGATTAATAATAATATTGGTGATGATAAATGTAATATATAATTATAAAATTGTAATTGGATTGATTAAAGATAAATAATATAATTGTATTGCTGAATAATATCTGGTATATTGTGGTGGTTATAATAAAAATATGCATGAAATAAAATTGAAAATATTAGTAAGGAAATTTATGAAATTAATAGTTTATATAAATAGTACCTTTTTTTTATTCGTATTTTATGTCCAAATATTTTAGAAATCTCTTATCAGCAATTCACATTTTCATTCCTGAGAATAACAAAAAAACTTGTTACAAATTACTGGGAACTTTTTGTATTGGTATAAGTTATATAATAATATAGAAAGTTGAGATTAAAATTAATGATTTAACTTAAAAAACAACATAAATATTACATACAAAATTATATATGTAGTATAACTTACATTTATTTCGAAAAATTCATGAAAATAGTTTTACTTATTATTATAAACAAATGTTTGAGAGGTTAGAATCTATCTATATACATATTTATGAATATAGGTTAGGATTAATACTTCGTTGTTGTTATTTGATAAATATATAGAACGGTAAACATTTTGAATCTTATACTGATTGATATTTAATTTATATAAATGAATATTATTTTTAAGAATTTATTGAATATTGAAATACATAGTACAAGTTTTAATGAAAGCAAAAGTATTATTATTAGCTCGTGATAATAATAATATGTATGTATTATAGCTTAAACATGACTGCGGGCAGTGTTGCCAAAATAAAAACACTAAAGTTGGTCGAAATAAGCTAAGTAATCTTGATATATAAGCCATCAAAAAAAAATGAGACATAACCTCTTCTGATACACGATCTGATTGGACGAAGACATCTGAGGTTACTATAGTAAATGTGTTCTTATACTTTATTAATCATACTATAGTATAGTTACTTATAAACATGGCTCCATTTAGGAAGTAAGTACATCTCCTGTCAATTTATTATTACTCACAAAATAATGTTTGTGATATGTCTTAATTTTTAATATTCAAATAATTTAAACTATAAACATATTTTTTATCATTACAATGAATTATTTCAAGTGAATTGAACATACTACGGGATGTAAATTTATCAGATCTCAATGCCGACTACATTTGAAATTTTACATTTGATTGATGACGTGTATCTCAAACAGATTATGAATTAAAGTAAAAAAAAAAAATATAATGGGACCAGTAAACATACATTTTTATTTATTTGTTTTATCAACATTGAATGATGTTGATAAAAAATGCAATCGTCATTTATTAAAATGAGAATATTATATTTTATGTACATATCTCTTTATGTATTCAAATTTACAATACTGACTTGTATTTTATTTTAATTATATTTTTACAAGAGTACAATATAATGTTCTTATTGTTTTATTGTTCGTAGATTTGGAGTATTATTTTTATTATTATGTTTTGTATTTACGGTACAATCCGTTGATCGAGACAATTTCAAAACATGCGAACAATCTAGCTTTTGCAGGTATGTACTTTGCACTTTTCAATAATTGTTTTTTATTTGTGGCTATTAATACTGTAAATTATTGAATTAATATTTCTTCTTATAGGCGTTGTCGAAAAGTTGAAGCTGGCAAATCTCCTTACCAACTTTTAGCAAATACAGTATTGCAAAATTATTCAACATTATTTGCTGAACTATTTAATAAAGATACTGGAGTGTATTACGTATTACAACTCACAGCTCTTGAAGAAAATACTTTTAGACTTCATATAAATGAAAAGAATCCTCTTAAACCGCGATATGAAGTCGAGCATGCTTTACAGGGTGTTCCAAATCAAATTAAACTTACAATAAGTGAAAAGACCGATGATCATACAACTGTTACTAATGGTCCAAGTAAAATTGTCATTTATCATACTCCATTAAAAATTGATTCGTACTTCGGTGATCAATTGGTAATATCTGCTAATGCCCGAGGGCTCATGAGATTCGAGCATTTACGAACCAAAGTAGAAAAGTGAGTGGATAAGTGCTATAGAAATATTTAAAAAAAATTAGTTTGTAATTTGAAGTTAAATAACAATCGAGATAAATTCATGTATATTATAATATATTTTTTAATTGCGACTATTTTGTATTATTTTAGGCCAGCTGAAGGTGAGGAAGGTGCCATAGTTGAGGAAGTAATATCTGAATATCCCGGTGATGGTGCAGAAAGTGATCCCGGAGCGTGGGAAGAAAATTTCAAATCTCATCATGACTCTAAACCAAATGGACCTGAAGCAATTGCATTGGATTTCAGTTTTCCTGGTGCTGAATTTGCTTATGGTATTCCTCAGCATGCAGATTCATTCGCATTGAAATCCACCAAAGGAATCGATCCGTATCGATTGTACAATTTGGATGTATTTGAATATGAAGTCAACGAACGAATGGCACTTTATGGATCAATACCAGTACTTTATGCTCATGGGTAAATAAATTTTAACTAAAAGTAGACAATTTTTTATTACATACATTATCATCAATTGTTTTATAAATTTAGGAAAGAACTGACGTCTGGAGTATTTTGGCATAATGCTGCTGAAACATGGGTGGACATTCGTTCAAGCACAGATAATAATGTTGTTGAGAGTATTGTAAATTTTGTATCTGGTGGTGTTAAAAAACCACAAGTTGACGCTCATTTTATATCAGAATCAGGTGTAATAGATGTGTTCTTTTTATTGGGACCTAGTCCATTAGATACATTCCGGCAATATACATTATTAACTGGTGTTACACCTTTGCCTCAAGTGAGTAGATAAACAATTATTTATTAAAAATTAAATATACAATATTCCATCGAATACTATTTTATTTTTATTCTTTCTAGTTATTTACGTTGGGTTATCATCAATGTCGTTGGAATTACAACGATGAACAGGACGTAATTGATGTAAATAGAAACTTTGACCAGTATAACATTTCAATGGATGTAATGTGGTTAGACATCGAGTATACTGATAATAAAAAATACTTCACATGGGATTCTCGTAAATTTTCCAAACCTTTAGAGATGATTGAAAATCTCACGAACGTTGGTAGAAAATTAGTTGTGATTATTGATCCACATATTAAACGTGATAATGGTTATTTCATTCACAACGACGCAACAGACAATGGCTATTACGTTAAACATGCTGATGGAAAAGATTATGAAGGTTGGTGTTGGCCAGGATCATCATCATATCTTGATTTTTTCAATCCTACAATTCGTGATTACTTTGGAGACCAATATGGACTTGATAAATTTCACGGTACAACAAATGACGTTTACATATGGAACGATATGAATGAACCGAGTGTATTCAATGGTCCAGAAATAACAATGCCAAAGGATTTAATTCATTATGGTGGATGGGAACATCGTGATGTTCACAATATCAATGGACTTATGTTCACATCAGTAACATACGATGCATTAATTAAACGATCTCAAGGTACACGAAGACCATTTGTATTAACAAGATCACACTTTGCTGGATCACAACGTTTTGCCGCTGTATGGACTGGTGACAATACCGCTGAATGGTCACATTTACGTATCAGCTATCCAATGTGTTTATCAACAGCGGTGGCTGGTATGTCATTTTGTGGTGCGGATATTGGTGGATTCTTTAAAAATCCCGATGCTGAATTATTCACACGATGGAATCAGGCTGGTGTTTGGTTACCATTTTTCCGTCAACACGCTCATATTGAAACAAAACGTCGTGAACCATGGTTATTTGATGACGACACTATTCGTCGTGTACGTGACGCGATTGCTTTGCGTTATTCGTATTTACCATTTTGGTATACATTATTCAGAGAACATGAAATAAAAGGTTATCCTGTAATTCGACCACTTTGGGCACATTATCCTGCGGAATTTAATTCTTTTGCAATTGACGATCAATTGCTTGTTGGTGATGCAATTTTAGTGCGTCCAGTTACGGAAGCATCAGTAAGTGAAGTGACGGTTTATTTCCCGGGCGAAGGTAAAGACAAATGGTATGATATTAACACAATGGAAGAGTATAGTACACCAGGAAATGTACGAATACCAGTGAATATTGATATGATTCCGGTATATCAACGTAGTGGAACTATTGTGCCGAGAAAAATGAGAAATCGTCGCAGTTCAGTTGCAATGAAAGATGATCCATATACGTTAGTTGTTATTGGAGATAATATGAACAAAGCATCGGGTACTTTATACATTGATGATGAAACTAGCTTTGAATATCGTCAAGGAAAATATATTTATCTTCAATTATTGTTTGATGGAAATGTCCTGTCATCGAAGCATATTGATAAATTAAATAAATTTGAGACGAAGAGTTGGTTGGAACGCGTTAACATTGTGAATGCACCTCAAAATGTCAAATCAGCCAAGCTTATAACGAAAAGTAAGTAGTGAATTTATTTCATTTAGTTATGAATAAAGTGATAATGATGCTTATTAATTGTTCTTTCTTCATTTAATTTAGGTGGAAGCACTACATTGGAGGTGAACTTTAATCCAAATAACAAAGTATTGACAATACGTAAACCAGCAGTCAACATGGGTGAAGAATGGTCAATTGAATTGATACGTTGAGCACAATTGTAAAAAAAAAAAAAGCCCAAAAAATAAGGGAAAATATTTAGAAGAAAATAGTTAATCTAATGTTCATAATGGCATTAATATTTTATGCCGTACTAATAGATGAAAATTGTAATTAATTAAGCATAAACCTTTCTACAGTTTACCAATCACACTCTGTAATTATTATCCTTAAAAAATACTCCTGAAATATGAATTAAAGTTTTGAATTTAATTCATCAATAAATGATAATTAATTAACAACGAAGACAGTTTTTATAACAACGATATATAATTAGGTATAAAAATCATTTGAATAAATATACATATACATTTTTTTTCATATTTTAATTTGACATACGATCACTTGGCGCTTGTTTATGCGCTAAATATAAAAACACTATTGATGATAGGGCAGAGACGAGAAATATAACATCAAACCATCGATGATAAAAATTGAATTGTAAATCTCCCAATACTTGGGTTATAATTATTCTATATTCTGCTGGCATATTCATTCGCATTAGAAGCACCGAGGATACGAAATACATTCCCTGAAATTATATTTATCATTATAAATCCAACCACATAAAACATTTATATTTAATATTTGTAAATATATTACCATTATTTGAGCTAATATAAGAACGATGATATTTGAGGATTTGCTGCTTGATATTGCATAGAAAAACTAAAAAAAGAACAAAGTGATTAGAATTTTTTCTTACAAAAAATTGAATTGAAAGATGAATATTAATTATAAAATTCATATCTTCATTATCATTTTTCTTTACCTTGGTCAATGTAAGCAACAATCCTCGTATTGACGTGACAACAATGCAACCAACAAGAAAAAATGATATATGCTGAGACCAAAATGTAACGTCAATATTAAAACCAATCCAATGAACTGCAATTTCAATGCCTCTTGTTACTGGATCTTTTTTTCCCACACGATCAAATACAATATTAATTGTAGACTAGTGATAAAATAAAATACATTATTGATTTGATATCAAATATTATTTTTATCCTAACTCAATACTTACTATAAAAATTTTCCATACACAATATATAGAAAAAAAGTAGCCGAGAAAATTAAAATATTTTCCCTGCCATGTGGCTGCCCACACTAATCGTTCTCGAGCATTTTGTATATCGTGCACTTCTAAAAAAAGTTGACGAGACAATTCCTCCAATGCGGAAATGTCTTGCAACAATTTTTTGATATCTACAATAAATTAATAATACTTAAAATAAAATTAATTAACACATATAATTATTATTCAAAAAACATACTTTCTTGATGTCCTTTTGTATTACTTAGTGGCGATATCATTTCCCAAAGTCGTGAACGAGTTTCAGGTTTTGATGGATCACTTTTTTTCGCTATGGCAATACGTTTTTTTTTCGCTATTATCATATCAATGGTTTGTAACAATCGTTTTTCAACAACCTGTACATCAGCATATGAAACTGATCTCATGAAATATGCCATCGATGAGTATGGATAATTGACAGCACCAAAACCAGACAAAAGTGCCATTACAGTTACACCAATAACGCCAATTCTGCTGACACCTTGCTCTATTGATAATAAACCCTTCTTTGGACTCATTATTGGAAATGGATCACCCAACTTCCAAAACAAATATAAATAAAATAAGTAAATTAGAATCGTCAATGGTCTTATTAAATTCAGTCGCACTGAAAGAAAAGAAGTAAAGAAACAAATTTTGTACTCATTAAAAAATATTTAGATTAATAAAATTGTTATTAGTATATAATAATATTTAAAATTTACCGAATCTAATATTGCTTATGATAAAATATGCAATATAAAATGGTATTACTACAATAACCATAAATAGTAACATATACAATCCTACATTCCAATGAAAATATCTCGAGCTGAAATTAAATAATTATAAAATTATTTACTTAGTATAATTGATATTTTCATTTATATTTTGTAACAATAATTATGTGATACCTTGAGTCCAATATTCCTATAATTTCGAATATTATTAATTCAAACATGGTGCATGATAAGGCGAATGTTGATGAGAAAATTAATTGTACCAATCGATGATGTACTTCGTAATCTCTGAATAATTTTTTTACAAAAAATACCCATCCTCCTACAAAGAATAAAACCTAAAATAAAGAAAACATTTTTAATCAGATTTTCGTAACAATATTTTCCATCACTGTTACATGCATTTGTTTGTTAATAGAAATAATTAATAATTTTACCTGAGTAATAAGAATAACACAAGTATCTTCAAAAAATGTCATTTTATTTTAGTGGTACAATACAATTTACCGAAACATTATTTTATTCAGTAATATTTGCATACGTAGAATATAATGCCAATTACCAAAATTTAAAAAGACATAAGGCCAGTACGTGTGCTGTAAAATTGCAAAATAAATAAACTATATACGTTCAATATAAAATATATATATACATTTTTGCATGGTGCTAAAGTAGATTCCTACTTTATCAGAGTTGGTTGATTGAAGAAATTAGTATATATATATATATATATATAGAGTATATTCGTAAAAATTTTTTATCATAATGTTCAAAATTATGGAGACTAAAGATTGAATTTATAATCATTTTTTCATAAAGTAGCCGCAATCCTCCAAAATTGGTTTATTATTCATGGATCTTTGTATTCTACTGAGTAAATATCATATTCATTACATATTATGAGCCATATATACTGGGTTTAACCTCCAATAATAATTATTTCATTTGTTTATGGCACCTGTCATGAAATAGTAGAGGTCTCTGCAGTAGTAGAGACACACTCGAAGCCCTACTAAAAAAAAAACAAAAAAAAAACAAAAAAACAAAAAAGAACAAAAAACAATCAAGCAGTAACAAAGGAAATCATCAACACAAATAAAGTTATTTGCAATAATGGCGAGTCAATTAGTGAAAGAATTGGACGCGGCCTCGCTTATTTTTTTGGTAAACATTTTTGATGATGAATATATTATTTAAATCCGATTGACAAATTTATTTTTCGCAAACTTATTTTGTACAGACGCTTATATGTATTGTACATTTATAGGTTATGTGATTAAAAAAGCATTTAATATTTATAAATATTTAATTTTAATTCACTCGTTTTGCAATAAATATTTATCTTAGTGTTTGAGAAAAAATTAAATCTATTTTATTTTGTATTAATTGAATATATAATATGTACATAGATTATTTATTATTTATGACTATTAGGCACCACCGAATCAGGTATCTCCTGAGCAACGACATGCAGCAGAGGAAATATTTATGAATTTCCGGATGACAAAAATGCCTTATCAATTATGTCGTGATATATTAGAAACAAGTAAAATGGATTTTGTTTTGTACGAATCAGCTAGATTAATCAAATCGGCGTTAATAAAAGAATGGAAATTATTGTCAAATGATGATACTGATTTATTGAGAAATTATCTTTTTCATTATAATTTAAATAAACCAACATTAGCGCCATTCGTAAGAGAACAAATAACCCAAGTAATTGCAATAATGGTGAAAAGAAAAAGTGTTGAAGATGATGGTGTAATTTGTAATGCTGTATTGAATGAAATTGACTCAATGATTATTAATGGAGATTTACAACAGGTAAAATAATTTATAGAATAAATTTGATGGAATAATATTTTATTGAATGAAAATAATATTTTTTCTTTAAATAAATGTTAAATAGTTGGTTTTTATTTTTATAGCAACTTTTTGGATGTAGTTTAATATTGGCTCTGCTACAGGAGTATAATACATCTACTAAGACAACAGACATTGGTTTGACATTGGACGTTCATTCAGCAGCAAAAAAAACTTTCGAATATTCGTCTTTGAAACGTATATTTAAATTTTGTGTTGATGCACTTTCTGAATTGACTAAAGATGAAATTACAGAAACACAATTGCCTCTTGTTAAACAATTAACTATAATAGCTGAAAATGTCATGACTTGGTCTAATTTTAGATCTCGTATCCTTTTACATATTTTTATATATATATTATTTATATTTTTATACTTAAAAATTATCATACTGACTTGAAATATTAGCCTTAATTATATTACAAAAGATAAAAATGTATTTGTCACGAATATTATGACTCAAATTATGTGTATCACTGGGGCTGGTTCATCTCCATGTCTTGATCAATCATGGGAAAAGATTATTGTAGATCCAATGGTGATTCATTTATTTTTTACATTATATTGGAAAATTCGAACCAATTTACAAATTGCTCATCATGCAAGAAATTGTTTGGTACGAATGTCAACCTTGAATGCCTTTGAAAGAGGAGATCGTCTAGGAAAATCGCAATACTTGAATGAATACCTGAATGGATTTATAAAACTTATTACCAGTAATAATATAATTGACCAAGAGGCTGTTAGCATGGCTCAAATAATACAAGGAATTTTATTAAATTTTAAAATGGAGTTGAAATCATTGAGTAAACAGTTACGTTTATCTTTAATTGATCAAATGATGAGAATAACTCGGATATGTTCAGAAGGTGGTGCCCAAGAAGAATTGGTAATTGATAAAAAATTTCCATTAATTTAATTTCTTACAATTATAAAAAAAATTCTTACACCAATCATATGATTTTATAAATTTTGTTTACAGTTATACGACGATGATTGTTTATACTTGAGTGCATTCGAATCAATGCTTGATAATTGGTTTACTGTATTTAAACATAAACACTTACTTTCTGAGCACGACGTTGAACAATATTCGGCAAAAATATTTGAGTTATATGTCAAATTTCGATTATCACCGCCAGACGGTAATAGGCTAACTAACGTTAAAGAATTAACGAAAGAAGTGGTAGAAGTTGAGGAAAATGATAGGGAAAAAAGCCAGAGACAATTACAAATAATCGGTAATTTATCTATTTGATATTGATATATTAATTTTTTTATTGTCTACGTATTTTTTTATTTTTATTATAAATTCAATAGGTAATATTGCGAGAAAAGCATTAAATCATTCATTGATTTTATTGATACAAATGTTGGAGATCCGAGCAGTATCATTACATCACGTACTGAGTAAAGTGCTAACTGATCACAAATGTAATTCAAACATTTCTCCTATGGACAATCAAGATTTATATGAAGATATACATTGGCTTGTATTACTGAGTGGTCATGTATTATGTATGGAGTCTCAAGGAGAAATGGCAATGATACCGGCAGAATTAATAAAACACAGTATAGAACAAGTAAGCAACTCAATCTAGCTCAGTATCAATATAATATTGACCAATTATTTATTCATAATTATATTATTGTAGAAAAAAAATGGCAAAGTAGATCCTGATATGAGTTTACAATTGTTTGTATCACCACAATCAAATTTATCAGAAATATCTGCAAACAGCGAATCTTTTGATCATGCAATACGATTAGCTGCAGTTGTTTTTCGTTTAGCTGAAATTGAAAAAATGGCAATTAAAGGAAATATAAGTTATGTATTGAGTCCAGAATTGAGCGGCACAATAATTTGGTTTTTCCAACGATGGACATTAAATTATTTACTGCCAGATGAAGACATTTATTATCAGATGAGTCCAACATTCTATCATGCATTTGGTGGAGAAAGTATTGGTGCACAGTGGACAGTTGATTTTTTACTTGAAAAAATACATGAAATTATTACGACATTTATGGGAGAGGAAGAATTGATCAAAGATGCGATGAAATTATTTTTGGCACTGGTTAAATCTAAACCAAAGTAAGATATATTATTTTTTTTTAATATTCAAACATATTTCAAATTTTATATTACATTTTATTTGGTTATAGATTTCCTGACAGAACATTATGCGTATTGAATTCAAATCGTTTAGGACAACTAATTGATTTGGCTATGAAGAATCATTTTGCATTTCCGCAATCAGCAAAAAGAGGATTATTATGTGCAATTGTAATAATTGGTAGGGCCTTAAAAAATGATGATGAAGAACGATATTGGTCACAAACTGTGAAACTTCTCGTTGACCGATTCAACCAAATTCTCAGTGGGAATGGTGTTGTTCCATCACCACATCAAGAAGACGTAAAAATTCAAATAATCGATTTACTAGACTGTTTCATAGGTAGGATGATTGAACTGATATTTCCATTGATCGAAACATACAAACTGATTTCTTTATATAATTCTTTATTAATTTTATTTTAGGTGTTGCTAAAGGCATTGATACATCAACTGGTCGATCAATTTTTCGTCATATTAAACCTGTATTATTCTTACTTCCAAATTTATTAACACATTATCACCATTATCAAGTAATTGTTCAATTAATTCTCAAATTTCTCTATGAGTGCTCACGGGAAATGTTAAATTGTATAAACGAGGTATGTGGTAAAAATTAATGGGATAATTAGGGTAAAAATTGAAGTATTTATGATTTTAATGTGTTGGATTTCAGCAAGAGAAGAATGAATTTTATCAGTGTTGCATTCAGACAATAGAGGCTTATGCTCGTTGTAATATTAATCGTGTGTCAATTGATACAACCTATGAAGAAAATACATTTCAAGATATTTTGGTATTCATGAAATTATTACGTAAATTATTGACAACAAATTCGACGTCATGTTCTGATTTAAGTAAAAATCAACCTGAACAAAATTCTGTTATTTCATCAGCCGATGTTTTTCTTGGCGGTTTGAATGTTATTATGCCAATGATGACAATGGAATTACTTAAATTTCCATTCTTATGTAACGAGTGAGTTATTTATTAAAAATATTTCAAATATTCAGTTGATGTATTAAATATACATTTGTTTTTTTTTTATGAAAAAATTTTTATATTTTTAGATTTTACCAAATGATTTCCCATTTATCTGCGGTAAATCCAAACAAAATATGTGATTTGCAAGGTGATTTACGCCAACAGTTAATGAATTCAATAGAGATGGGTCTTGTTTCATTTGATTCTGAAATAACAGAGATATGTTGTCATATTATTAAAAACATTGCTGACTACATTGCTGAACACATTTCAAAAGATCAACCAAATTATCAAATGATGGCGCCATTTATGAATGTAAATATAGATATTGTATACATATTTTTTTATTTATGAATATATTGTAGATATATACAATTATAAATGAGATCTCATAATTAATTACTAACAGTTACTTATGCTAGCTATTAATTTTATAATTTATTTGAATACATTTTTATGTTTCAGCTATTGATGAATCTCATTATATCACGTCAAATAGATTGTAATATCGTATCCAATGTTGACAAAACATTATATAATCTTATGTATTGCTATCATGAACAATTTCCAAAGTTGGTGAAAGATTTTTTAGCTGCACAACCAAATTCCGCAATTGCAGAAAAATGGGCATCAGCATTTGCTAGTTTAACAGCTGATATGCAAGTTCCAACTCTTGCTAAAAGTATTGCACAGACAGAATTTCGTAAAAATTTTGAAAGATTTATTGTAAATGTATTAAATTTGACAGCCATTCAATAATTAATTATTATCCAAATTATGCATTCATTTTTTTTTCTACCCTGTTTACGAATGCACATGTGTGGATGAAAATGTATATATAATTAAGTGGGCTTTTTATATAAGTGCCATTATGTTCACACGAAATACTGAATAAAAAACAAAATTGACTTTAAGTTATATTAGATAATACATTTCATAAATATTAATAAGTTTCCGAATGATATAGTACCGAACACATTTTTTTTTATCTATAATTTTTCACAAATAAAATTTTTAATTGAATTTCAATTAATTTTTTAGTAAGAATTCTGGCGATCGAAAGGTTAATATTTCTGGCGTAATCCGCACATTTTTGCAATAATAAAAATCATGTATAAATTTACTTTTTCGCATTTCATTGCAATTATAGAATTATTATCATCATAATTTATTTTATTTTTTTATTCAAGTAATCGTCATTAAAATGTTTATATTAGCTTTATGGATACACTTATGATTTACAAGTGTTGATGCATGCAATAATATCAATTATATATTGTTGATTATATATTTTTTTATATATCTTTAGTGCCATATAAGTAAACAAAAAATATCACAATCATAGTAATAAATAAATTCAGATCTTATGTATATATATATATGTATATGTATACATATATGTTTTTGTCTATCGGATATAAAATAAAAAAATGCGAATACATAAATGTAAATAGTACAAAAAATATAACAAACTTAATAATATGTTATTTAATTTATAGAAAATTAAATTTTTCAGTGAATTGTTGTACCCACCATTTAGTGAGATTTAAATAAAAATCCGGACCTTCTGGTTCGTAATCTAAATAAGTAAAATCCTTGTTACTCACAGATTTAGCCGGCTCAATTTGTGTGCCCTCATGCCACTCATTGAAAGATGTAATTGCAATAATATTTGCGCCACTATTCATTGCACTTCTCCACGCGGTTTCATAATATTGACCGTGCCGACGATGTCTAGTATTTTCTGCATTCCATGGCCGTACCTAAACAAAACAAAAAATAAATAAATAATCCAAATATAATATTATTATTAGAGTTATTGCAAATAATTAAAATTAAAATTTTCATTTATAAAATTTCACCTGAGTGTCGATGTAACCTGGTCCCAAACACGGTATAAATAAAAGACCATTTTGTGTTGCGAATTTATTCAAATCTTTCCAATTTTTCCAAGTACTGCCGTAACTAAAATCATTCACCGCAAAATACGTATAAAAACCATCAAAACGTGATTTTTTAATATGACTACGATGAGAAGATTCCACCAATAATCCAATATAAACCGCATCAATTTCACTTCCACGCAACGTTAAATTGCCTCGTTCCGATAATAATTCCCACCATGCACTTGATGGAAAACGATACGAATCATAAATATAAACGACTGGAAGTAAAGGTCCACTGCAATAAAATTATCATAAAAATAAATATACATAAAATTAAACTATCAAAATAATATTGATTAAGATACATTATCATCTTTTTACTTGTTATTTCTAGCAGCACGATGAAGTGCTGGATGCGAAGCATAACGATTAAATAAATATGCTATATGTTCCATTAAATTAATTGGATTTCTGCCAGGATACGGTTCAATGTGCGGAGCTATTTTTAAATTGTATCTGTGCGCGGCATCTAATAAATCAGCCATTAAGGAATCAGTACTGTCTGGTGCAGTTGGTGGCATCCAAGAAACCACAAGGACACCTACACCAGCTTCTCTTAATTGCCACATGTGTCGATCAATTACCTGATATAAAGAATAATTACAATAAATATACAATATTACATTATTATTAAATAATTTATTTTATTTAATGATTATTAAAAAGCACCTGAGGATCATTAGAACTATAGCAGCCAAGACTTGGATAATAATTAGCACCAATATCAGCTGGTGGCCGATGACTTCCATCTGGAAATACTCTTTTATCATTTTTTTTCCAATTCGGTAAATAATTATGATTCCAGTGCCTCCATTCACCATCATAAGACAATGATCGATACCATGGATAATAAAATATATGAATATTATAATTTATATCCAACTGTTTAGTATTATTTTGCATCAATAATGGCTTCATTTTATTTCGCATCTTCCATGACAATTTCGACATTCTATTCAGCAGATTATTACTATTATTCCTCATTTTTTTATGATAAATATTGTTATCATCATTTGTTTCTTTTGCAGTTTCGTTATTAGTATTTTCAGATTGTGAATCATTATCGATACGACGATTATTAATGTTAATGTTAGCACCTGGTGATGTGCTGCTCCATTCAATGCTTGGTGTTGTTCCACTACGAGATTGACATCTTACTGATTCTAATGGTGATAATTTAATTATTATCACCATTGCCATTAATGTTGAAAGAACAAATACCATTACAGATAAATAAAAACATTTTCTCAAAGAAATTGTGCTTGTTACACTTCCAAGCATTTTTTATAAGTTTATTATTTTTAATTTAATTAATATTATCTATATTATTATAAATTTTGATTATGAATTTTTTATATGGTATTTAAATTGTTATTATTACAATTATTATTATCTATTGTGTATGTTTATGATATTCTTGTGAATTTATATTTATATACAACATTTTTGTATAATGAAAATTTCACAATATAATATTTGTGGTATATTATATGATATTGTCATATTTGGAGTAAAATAATACTCATATTAATTGTAGATTTTATAAAACACGTTTATAATTCTGAATATTATTCACTTTGTAATATTATAATATTAAATACGGCATTTTTTTAATAGTTTACAACAATATTACATCATTTTGTCATATCTCCCGATATCGAAAAACGAAAATTAATATGTATATGATTGTATAAGTGTATATACACGCACAATATTGATAGATATTAGATATACATGTATGAATTTATAAGTTTAATTCACCTGCCACCATCTTTTCGCTGTGGCGCTAGTATATTTGTAGGTTATCCACAGAGAACTAAATCTAAATTATAGTTCACAATTTATGTCCAACATAAAAAGCGCCACTATCGCGTTTAGTCATCATTGCAATGTATATATATATATACTTTTAAATGCACATATGTTTCATCATATGTTAAATTCACTCACACAATTGCAAATATTGCGTGAATCATATTTATATTACATACCATTTAACCGAGTTGAAAAATTATAGATAAATTCAATAGTTTTGGTGACTTTGAACTAAGATATGTTTGACATTGAAATAGTTATATCGTTTAAATATATATAATTGTTTGTACGTATTTTATTGAATAAATACGTCTTCATATCATTAATATACTTACATACTTGGCACACATATAACACACATACACGCATACTACTTATATGTGATTTATTTGAAGAAAAAAATAAAAGAGGAGAAAATTTTTTTTTTTTTCTGCGAGAAAGCAATACGGACAGCCATTGCTTAGTTGGTAATCAAACAGTTTACAGTAGATGAGAATAATAAAGTGGATGGAGCCACTACAATAAGTTACTATTCATTTATGATAAAGTTGCTTCATGTGTTGTGTCATTAGTCATTATGATTGTTACAGCTTCTACAGATGCAAACATACTGTCTGGAGTTTTACATTACGTAAAATAGTTAACAAGAATATATTATCATTGAAATAATATTTGCGAAATATTATATCGCTGTACGTTATGGAATTTGTGAATATTCAAGTGAACAGTATGTTTTTAAACGTATGTGAATTTAAATAATTTTATTCACGTGTCAGTGCACCGCAACATTAATGAACAGAAGGAAGAATATAATTAGCATTTATTATTTTTCCGTCAATTATATACAATCTATAAATATATAAATATCTACATAAATATATTAATATTTTTGAAAGAACATAGCATAAAGCTATTTTTATTAATTGAAAAAAAAATTGAATGAATAAAATAAAAATATATATTATTTCGATTTTTTTTCTATTGAAAAAATCAATTAATAATATAAAAAAACCAGTGGAATTTGGATCCATTTATTGTGGTGGTGTTTAATTGTTCATTTGTGAATAATAAATAAATTATCACATTACATTGGTTTATAAATATATTTTTATTATAAAATTGAAATGCCGCTGTTTGGTAAAAAGGATTCGAGTAAAAAATTAAAAAAAGATGGAAGGGACGAAAAATCATCACCCTCTGTTGATGATAAATATATTCTTAAAGAACTACTTGGAACGTAAGTATTAATTATTTAATTATTTATTATTTATTTCCTTATTGAGAAATAGAAATGAATTCAAAATATATATACATAATATTGTAATATAATTATAATTATAATATTATTTTGCAATAGTATAATTATTTCGTCGATTTTTCAATTCGATATTGGATAAAAATTTTTTATTTCATCTATAATGTCAAGTGCCAAACTCACACATATAAACAATCCGCAATATACGTACATATGTATAATAGTATTATATAATATTCATCGTAAATATTTTGCGCATAATATGTGAATTAACGTTGACATATATCACTTTCTTATACAATTATATTGAAGAAAAAAAATTTTTTTTTTTATGTTTAAATGTTAATAATTGAGATGTTATATGTAAATTTTATTTGCAGTGGTGCTTTCTCTGAAGTGAGACTTGCAGAAAGTAAAGAGAAACCTGGACAAATGTATGCGGTAAAAATAATTGACAAAAAGGCACTAAAAGGAAAGGAGGATTCCTTGGAAAATGAAATAAGGGTATTGAGAAGGTGGGAATTGTCATGTATTTAATAACAATAATATTTAAATATTTCAAAGTGTATGGCTAACAAATATTTTAAAAAGCGCTGGCCCGTTGCGTATATTCTTCTATTTTATTTATTTATTTATTTATTTATTAATTAATTAATTTATTTTTTTTTCATTTAAATATTTGTTTAAATATTTTTATATGAATACTATTCTATCAGTCTACTTGACTTTATTACTCTGCAGTTCTAAAGTCGCTTGTCGGGACTTGAGTAAATGACTGTTTTTTGTTTTCTTATTGTTGTTCCTATTTTGATTTTTCTTACATTTTTCTTTCATTTTTTTTTTTTTTCTTTCCTTTTAATTTAATTTTTGTTACTAGGCATGCTTTTTATTTTTGATACGCGCTTTATTATTCCATTCGAGAATATAATTCGCGTTTCGCATTTATACATCCGTAATTATTACGTTGCGCCTGCCTAAAAAATTTAACATTAATATTGATTATTTTATTCCTTTTTATTTTAAAAAAACAAAAAAATGTTCTTTCATTTCTAGTAAGTATTGCAGTAATAATAACAGGGTGTGGCTCGGTATTATAAAGAATTTAAAAAATATTCCTGTTGTAAAAATATAGATTGTGTTTGTAATATTGTTGTGGTGAAAAAAAATAATATACAAATCAATTCATATGTATACGTACATCGATCCGAAGAGAAATTCAACAGTGCTATTAAATATCAACTGTATTATTGGTGTATATATATTATATACCTATATATCGTTAAACATATATCATGTTACAACACTATCATACTTACGTATAAGTTTATTGTTGCATAATGACATTTCCTGCGCTCCGCTTTGACACCTTTCTCGATATCTCAATGGACCGCAACTTTTTTCTTCATAGATCCTAATAATTCTTCGTACTATTTTTTTTCCTCTATCTACTATTTCTTTTCTAACTTTTGTAATATTCAAAATTTATTTCTACCGTCCCATATACAATCCACCCTATTATTTATTACCCAATTTATAATATACATCGTCACGTCAAATTACGAGGCACAAACAAATGGATCGTTTGATACCTTTCCAATAAAATAGTTCTGATAGAATGATAGAAAATAATTAATTAATTGGGAGTGAAGATAGGGATCGTTGGTTAATTGGAAGAATTTAAAAACGACGCCGTACAAAAAATTATTTATTACGTAATTGTGTATGGTGTTATTGTAATTCGTAGGTTCAGTGAAACAGTGACACCACAGAGTGGTGATGGGTCAATCAAGTCGCATAGTAGTGACGAAAGAGGATGGTAAGTGAGGGCCCAATTTTACGGGAAAAAAAGCTGGTTATATATTCACAATACCACTTTACATTATATTTTTTTTTATATTTGTATTTTATTATTTATTCGTCACGTTTTTTTTTTTTATCATTCTCATCATTATCATTAATGGGGTTATCTATAATCTTCATGAAAAATATTCATTACTTTTATTCATTGACGCGATCACTTCATTGCGAAAGGCCCTTTATCAATTCAATTTAGTCCAATTCACACGCAACATAATATTCAATAAAAAAAAAAATGATGAAATATAATACTATACATTTGATCATTTTATACATCTGTGTATATTTTATATCTCAGAGAGAAATAGATTAATTTTTAATGATAAATTATTATCTTAACAGTATATTTTTATTATTGAAAAATTATATTCGTGGAATTTTACATTCATTTTGTGTCATTATTGCGCTTTGTCATTTGCAAAATTATGTATAGGTAACGATAATGAAATGAGGCGAAATAAGTTTAAAGTTTAAAAATTATAAATGACAAAATATACTAGCACAATCATACAGTTATGGCTTTAATTCATTCATATTTCAATACATTTATACAATATTATTTATATCACAATGGGTACTCATCTCTATTCTCTTTTTCACTATACTCGGTGAAGTATATTTATTTATATGTATATTATATTTACTTGCATTTTTCTTAGTGGTGTAATATTATGTTTTAAATATTTGATATTGCGCCAATTTAATTATACGTTGCGCAACGCTTGCAAGCTTGCCAAATAATTTGATGTAGATATTTAGCATGTTTTTATAATTGGGCATAAGTAATTGTAGTCGTTAACTGCATGTGCACTATGTATACAAGTACAAAAAAAAACATTCAATATGTATATATGTGCTTGAATTAATATTTATTTTACAGCTATATATTAATCACACGCACATTATAATTCCGCAATATTTCTATTGGTACGCTTAATATTATTAAATAATTAAATACAAGGTGTTATGCATATCATTTATTATGTTTTCATCATACTTATGCATACAAATATATTTAATCTATAAAATAATAAACCATTTTATTGGTAAGATTAATATGAAAAATAAATTATTGAAAAATAGTAAATATATATCAGGTATAAAAAATTAAATTTTCACATTTACAAATCATTGTATAAATTCATATCATTTTTTTCATTTTTTCACGAACATCAAACTGTATATTTGTAGTTTTTATATTTAAAAAAAAAACATAATTTAATAATTGTTACAGGTTAACCCATCCAAATATTGTTCAATTGCTAGAAACATTTGAAGACAAACATAAAGTTTATCTTATTATGGAACTGTAAGTTACTTGAAATAATTTATTTCTATTTATTAAATAGCATTATATAAATATAAATTGAATATATTTTTCAATAAATCATATAATTATTTAATATACTTTATCTTTTAAATAATATTTTTGTAATTATAGTGTGACTGGTGGTGAGTTATTTGATCGAATAGTAGAAAAAGGTTCTTACACAGAGAAAGATGCATCGGGACTTATACGACAAGTGCTTGAGGCTGTTGATTACATGCATGAGCAAGGCGTTGTACATCGTGATCTTAAACCTGAAAATCTTCTATACTATAGTGCTGATGAAGACAGTAAAATAATGATTAGTGATTTTGGACTCTCAAAAATGGAAGATTCTGGTATTATGGCAACAGCATGTGGTACTCCAGGCTACGTTGGTATGTAAAATTTAACTATTCATCCATAAATATTACATGTATGTAGGTATATATTTTTATTTAATTGTTTGAAATTATTTTACAATTCAATATTTAGCACCTGAAGTGTTAGCACAAAGACCATATGGCAAGGCTGTTGATGTTTGGAGCATAGGTGTAATATCTTATATTCTTCTTTGTGGATATCCACCATTTTATGATGAAAATGATGCTAATTTATTCGCGCAAATTTTAAAAGGTAATTTATAATGAATTTTAACTTAATGTGCTGTAAAATTAATTTTCCAACACCAATAATCAAACATTAATTATTCATTTTCAATAATATTAATAACAACAACAACAAAAACAACAAAAAATAAATGCGTTATAAATTGCTGTGGTTAAGTGAAATTTATACACTCAATTATATATAGATTTGTGCCTATATATGTTTTTACAATATATAAATTCGCGCGATGTGGCGCAAATGAGCTAACAAGGCTGTTGCAGGTGAGTTTGAGTTTGATTCACCTTATTGGGACGACATAAGCGATTCTGCCAAGGACTTTATTCACAAACTAATGTGTGTCAACGTGGATGAGAGATATACGTGCAAACAAGCGTTGGCACATCCATGGTAATTTTTATTTATTTACGTTTGCTTATTTTTCACTTTATTTTCATCTTCTTCTTCCGTTTGTTAAAACATTTAACCAGACACTTCTTTCTAATTTTTTCTTGACAAAACTAAATTTAATATTAATAATACCAATAAAAATGTGTGAATATGTTTAACAATCGTGTATTACAGGATATCAGGAAATGCAGCGAGCAATAAAAACATTCATGGTACTGTATCGGAACAACTTAAAAAGAATTTTGCCAAATCGAGATGGAAGGTTAGTATAGGCGCATTATTATTATTTGGCTGATCGTGGTCATGTTTACTCACCAGGCCCAGTAGGAAAGTCTCCCTGTTGTCTCATGGTTGCAGCAAGCATATCACGCGGCTACGGTCATACGTCAGATGCAGAGGTTGGCGCTGAACAGTGGAAATCAGCAGCAGCAGCAGCAGCAGCAGCAGCAACATCGCCATCCTCGTCGCCATCAGCCACTCCAATCGCCACAAGACCTAGAATTGACAGGCCCCTCCACAGGCAGCCAAAAGTCATCGCGGACCGAACAATCGCATCCCAATCCAATTCATTGTCATCGAAACACGGACACGTCGAAAAACACATGCAATTGAAACAGAATTACGATTCAGTGCGGCTGACAACAAATCATCATATTCAACCAATGACAACAATTGCTACGGAAACAACTTCGTTATCAGTTGCACCTTGTATCGATACAAAAACATGTTTACGTAAAAAAATGCCATGGGCTAATACACGCACTGCACTTACAACACTATTTCGAAAAAATACAAATTATCCAAACAAAAAACAGCGAAGACATACTAAAAATTGAATCTCATATTTTTTTATTTTTTATTTTTTATGTAATTTTGGAATTGATTCGTTTCAATTATTTTTTAAATTATGCAAATTAACATTCCCTTATATCTGATTTTACAAATAATACAACGACATATATACAATATAATTATTTTCGGTGACATTTTACACGAGAAAAATAATAAGTAAATAGAATATCATTAGTAAATTAATATATAATTTTTTTTTTGTCTAATTACTGGATTTATATCAAATAAAAAACAATCTTTACTAATATCTCACTATGTTGATATTTGTTCCAATGGAAGCATTAACTATAGGTGAATAAAAAGACATCTTTGAAAAAAAAAATATAAGATAACAAACAAAAGACAAAAATAAAATATGAATGATTGGAAGCATTAAATAAAATTAAAATGAATTGAAATAATGAGGATATAAATATGATAATGAATTGTTACATGCGAATTACAGCTCGCATAATCTTAAATGTTACTTTATTTCATAAATATTCGGTATATTAAATATTACAAAAAAAATTTCTTCTTGATACTTCGCGAATTGTTACAACAGAGCTTTGAGCAATATATACACGTGATAAATTCATAATTTTTTCACTTATTCTCACTGCAATATGCGTACATATATATAAATATGTATATGTATGATAAACATATTTATTACAAAATGTACTTCAATTATCAATGAATTAAACTCTTAATGACAAAAGAAAAAAAAAAAATAATCAATTGATTTAATGAAAAATTTTATTCCATTCAACTATTCTAAACGGGAAATAAAAATACAAATAGCTTATAGCTTTCGCCGCTGTGCATTGTTGTAATGATAATTTATCATGTCGAATAATGAATAATTAAAACATTATTGGCAATTAAACGTGCATCAAATAATATTCTATTCAATGGGATATAGAATATATTATGCTAATGTATAAAAGAAAGAAAAAAAAAAGTCCAAAACAGTGTACTTGATCGACTTAAATAAAATTCGCTTATGTATATGTATATTATATAGAAATTAACTTTTTATTGAGATATTGTGGACTAAACGTGAAATATTTTATTCGCAATTACTGCTTGCCTATAAATAATATATTAACATAACATTATTCATTTGAAATCAAGACAAAAATCTCGTTCTTCTTTCGTTTTTTTTTTTATTTAAATATGTAAAAATATTTTACAAAGATCTATAAACCGTCTGTAATTAAAACGCCGCCCGTCCAATTATTGGTCATTAAAATACATTCAATATATAAATAAGCATTGAAACGATCAAGGTCATAAAAATGACGTGCAATATATTCTGAAAATTATAAAAATATCAATAAATTCAATATTAAATTTGAACTGCATACACATTATTAAAAAAAAAAAATAATTATTGCGTTAAAATGATCATGTTTATTTTTATTACATGAATGAGTAATTATAAATAATTATTACTCTTTCAAAATAAAAAAAAATAATAATTAATTCTGAACTTTCCTTGGGTGCTTTATTGTTTATAATAATATGATTGAATCAAAATGGAAGAAAAAAGTGAAATGAACAATTATACAATATACAAACACAACTTTATCTAGTGGGTTCCTAGTTAATATCACGATACAAAAATTGCTGTGCAACCTTCTTACAATATTAACTTGTAATTTGTAAATTTCACTTACAAATAACACTTCTAATTTTCTTCAATGAATAAATATAAATTAATTTAAATAAATGCATTTATCTATTCAGATGGATGAATAGCAGAATGAATATAAATTTTTCCGATACATAAACATATGTATAATATGATGATGAATGTTTTGATTGATATTTCATCTTGAAATAACAGCAGCTGCGTGTGTTTGAATATTCATCAACAAGAGGAAAATGAATCGTAAGTGGAATCAATCTATTTACATACATAATTACATGCATGTCATCAGTTTGTTCGTATGAATCTCACAATAAATAAAATGATTTTAATTAGTGATTGATAATCGTCCATTGCGTTGAATAGAAAATAAATTTAATAATTCAGTTTTTTTTTTTTTTTGCACAGAAAATAATTAGTGTTTGCATGTTTATTTGAATACATTCGTGATGTAGAAGAATTAGTATTAAAATTCCAGCAATATGGTACATACAGAATTAATTAGTTTGTTATTTTATAACTTACGTGTATACATATATACAATTTTAATATTTAGTTTATTTTATTAAATGTTTAATGTGGAAAATGCACTTTCTGAAAATTCATGATTAATATAGTTGCTTCATGTGCGCATGAAAAAAAAAATTCAAAGAAAACGGACTGACCAAAAAAAAAAAAAAAAATACTATATAATGTTTAATTATCAAAAGTGATAATAAAAAATTTTGATTTCATATATATATGCAAAATATTGCTGTACATGATGATTGATAAAATGATAACAATACTTGATCAAAAAAATAATCAAAAAAATGTTAAACTGCTATGCACTGTATGCATAAAAAATACTATGGAAATCATTTTCGAAAAATAATGAAATGATAAAAATTAATTAATCGCAATTCAATAAAATAACAGTGAATTTTGGCTATTAATTAACCGTCGTAGGCAGATAATGCTTCTTGTAATTTGTTGACAATTTTTTGATAAAAAGCGATTTGCTCTGTTAAATGATTTTTCATCGCTTGATTAATGTGAATATCTCTTTCGGATTGAAAGTGACTTTCTTCTGCCATAAGAGTGCGTGCTATGATATCAGTACGACGGCCAAGTTCTCGTTGCTCTTGCGGTTCCATTTTATGCTCAGTGACTAGACGTTCGCAATCTTTTCTTTTTTGTACTGCACTCTAAAAAAAAAAAAAATACGTTTGTATAAAAAATTTTTGTGTCTTTCTCTCACACAATGTTAGGCAAATTAATATAGAATTGGAAAATAATTAACCTTGTGAATAGCAATGACATCGGGAAAACTGGTAATAATACCACGATAAATATGAAATTTATCGGCGAGCGGTTCCCAATCAAATCTTGGTTGATCATCATACAATTTACCAATATCATTGTATACATCGCCGGTAAGTTTAAGTGCTTTTGTCATACGATAACTACCAGGATCATCGCTTTCTAATGCATGACCAAGAGACATAAATGCTTGGCCAATTTTTTGGAATTCTCGTTTATATAAAACTTGATATTTTTTTCCTTGATCCACTATCGTCGCCATAAAATTCTTAATAACTGGATCTAATCCATTTATAAAACGTGAAAATGCATCGATTTTAATTTCAACTTTTATCGTGTCAAATACTGTATCATTACATTGAATTGCATTGAAACAATTGACACCTAATAATTCATCTTTTTCTGCTTGACGTTTGCCCGCTTTCCAACGTTTCTCATCAGTACACGTAATAAAATGTTCCCATACACGACTACGCGATAAAACAGGATGTCGACAAACATAATCAACGAATTCTTGTAATTGTGTTCGACGATGTTCGATAAATTGTTCATCATATCTGCCAGATATTTGTTTATCCGGCAACGGTGGAATTGCTATGAAACAATATTTTTCCTCAAGTCGCTCATGTAACCAATCAAAATGTTTATATCTTCTAGAAACTTGAATATTGTTAAACTGAAACACAATACCAAAGATATTAAAAAATAAAGAAATTAAATAAACACTAATTGGATAATGAATAAAATAAAATATAATTTACCGTTGGTGTTAATTGATAAACAATAAAGCTTTTAAGGCCCTTTAATTTTGATCCTTTTTTCGGTGACGTAATAACACAATTATACGGTTCACCTGTTGCTATCCATTTGCATCTTTCATCGTCAGATTCTTCAATAAATATTTTTTCATCCTCAGGAACAGGTATAATTTTTGTACCAAGTAAAAAATTTTCTTCACCTGATTTAATAAGTGTAGAAAATTTGTTATTTTTCTTCGGTACATTTGGTATATTTCTCTCTGGTATTATTGAATGTATTGCTGGCGCTGAATTATAATCACCGGCTGATGATATTTGATTTGATATTAAATGTCCCGTTGACAATTGACTTTGCGATGATTGATATGATTGTGTGTTAGCAGATGCAAATGGCGTTGGTTGACTATGGCCTTGTCCAACTTCTGAATCATCATCCCAATCATCGTCCCAATAATCACCTGAACTTTGCTGTGTTACAGCAGACACAGCAGCTGCGGGCAATGATGTTTCAACATGTTGAACATATGCCGCGGGAAACAGACCAGATTTCCCACTACTATTATAACCTTCACACCATCCGTCGCCCACATTGTCTCGTGTTACAGTGAGAATTTCACCAGCATTAATTGACAATTCAGCAGTGCCAGGTTCACCAGAGAAATCATATATTGCTCTAACCTAAAATAATGAAATTAAAAATAAAATCAAATTAATAATTTATCCACAAATAATTATTATTAAATTAAATTACCTGTTGACTTTCCATTCTTTTACTGATAATAAAATACAACTAATGTATTATTTTATGAATTAATTAAAAATATATCACATATTTAATTTGAAAGTACTCCAAATTTAAAAGCCAATATTAGTTTTATCAATATTGCCATTTCATTTATATGTATAATTGAATTAGTCAACTTTCCCTTAAATATCGTGTTTAATTAATTTTGTTGATGACTAATATTTAAATTAAATGGTCTTATTGTGGATGCAATATTACTTTCTCACTTCATACAAATTTTCACTGTTATAATTATGTATACATATTGATATTATTTTTCTTATTATATTCTCTAAAAAAAAAAAATAATACGTAAAAAAATTTTTAATATGATATTTTTATCAACGTCACCATTCACTGACTGCTATGGATATTACAAATAATTAATAATTGTGATAATAAATAATTGTTTTGTTCATGACGATGAATATGAACGCAATAATGAAAAATGAAATTTTATACCGACAAATTTTATGAATTCCTATTTAAACATGAAGATGGCGCAATGAATTGGCGCGCTTTTGAACAGTTAATTTAAATAAAAAGATATCATTGATCAAACTGATGCCTTAAAATTAATACAAACTGGTTAATTATGTGGTTTTTGGAAATATGGTGCGGATTGTATCAATTTGATGTTTTGCGAATGCAGCATGATTAAAAAATATATTATTATTAAAGTTATATTCAAAACCGCCAAAAGGGCAGTGAACCGTGAAGGGTGTACATAACCTCCAAACATAGGAGAAAAAAATAACAAACAATTCTTTACGCATCAATTTATTTATTGAATTTACATTTAGAATTAAATGTATTGAAGGAATATTTACGTAAAAAACAAGAAATGATAATAGGTTATGGCTGAATTTTATATTTTCGGTCAATTTGATTCAGCCGAAAATTTCAAGCAATCGGTTTTATTTTGTAAATGGAGTTTTCATACTGGTGAATATTAATAAAAATAATATATTTATACTTATATTATAAGTGTATAATTTATTAATAATAATTTATAATTTATTAATTGATGGTGATAAACTAATTATTTTGTTTATTTCATCAGGAAGTGGATGGAAATTAATTAATGGCAATAACGAAGGTCAAACACAAGAATGTCGTGATTTATATAATAACAAAAGTGCTTGGAATCATCCAATTGATTTACATTATACAACACAAACACTTCAGAGATCGCCAAAATTACTTGTCCAAATTTTTGCCCGTGATAATCACGGTAGAGTTTTATTTATTGCATATGGGACAAGTTCAGTACCATTAATACCTGGGTCACATGAAATTAAATGTCACACCTGGAAACCAATAGGTATATTATCATATCAATTCTTTTTCTTCTGATTAATATTCAAAAAAAATATATTCTTCAATTTTGCTAATTATCATGTGATTTTTCTCTGTTAATTAATAGGTAATTGGGTAGATAGACTTCGTGATAAATTTTTGGGAATTACATTGCAATTGAAAACACCGAGTCTTTTAGCTAATAGTAATGATCGGTTTGAATTATTAACAGAAACTGTTGGAACAGTTAATATTAAATTGCAAATAATTTGCAAAAATTTTTCAAAGTTTGGTTGTCTTCTGTAAAACATTTTTTTTTTACCTTACAATTCGAACAATAGACTGCTAATATTCCGTCCCGTTGATTCAAATAAATAATTAACGACCATGAAGTTACTATGGAGAATATTATTCTTGATAATATCTGGAAATATAATGGTTGAACAAATATTTGGAATAAATACTGAAGATTATGGCGCAGTCACGTGTTCAAGTGAAAATAATTGTGAAGAATCAATGAACCATGAAATAACTGATGTGAATAACAATGAAAATATAAATTATGCAACTGAGTCAAATAATAATGGTGAGTGGGAATTAAATAATAATGTTTATACAATTGGAAGTCCAAATGTAACAAAAACAATATCGACAACAACCTTATCACCGACAATTTCAACACCAATACCTACAAAAATGCCAAGCAATATTAATGAATCAATGATAAAAAATCTTACATCAAAGTTAAATTCAATCAAACAATATAATGTGGAAATTTGCACATGCGATTTGACTATTTCTCAATGCGATATTAATTGCTGCTGCGACACTGATTGCACGCAATTTCATTTAACTATTTTTTCACATTGTATCGATCGTCAAATGAAAAATTACGACAGTCGTTATTGCTATACAAAGAATTTCATTCAACGAAATAATACGGTATTTATGTTAGAACGATTGGCTGACAATTTATTTTGTATCGCTTATGATAATTTACCGCCAATTTATAGTAAAAGTAATGCTATAAAAATCAAAAATCGAAAGCAATTTGATGAAATAATGATGAAAGATATTGAACAAAAATTCACATGGACACAAAATGAATTGTTTGTCCCATTAAATTTTGATACTTCAATTCCGTATCGAGACGAAGATGTCATATGGAAAATTCAATCAAAATCAGTAAAATCAATTGAGCTTCCAATGAATGGATTCACAACTCAATGTATATTCCGACAAAAATTGCAATATCTAAAGAATTTTAATTCATATTGTCTACAAACAATTTTGTCTAATGACAATAATGACTTATTTACAGATACTTACAATAATTTCTCAGTTATATCATCGCCAATTTTTTTTAATATCACATCTCCATTATTGTCAGCAGTGAATGATTATTGCCCAAAGAATATTTGTATTCCCATTGAAACTAAATATTGTTCAAATTCATCATCTATATGTGATATGACAAAGCCACTCGAAGCTTCTTGTATCAATGGCAGCTGTAAAAATATTGTTAGAAAAGTTTCCTATATAATTACACACAATGGTACAATGGGAATAAAAAAAATACAAATGAATATTGAACTTGGCAATGTTTCAACAAGTTTTTATCAACATTTCGATGTCCAATATCAATGGGCAGACTATAATGACGAAGATCTTGTTTATCGAAGTGGAAACCCCGGTTATCTCATCGGTAAACCTTTAATAATTGGAACATTAAAGTTCAACACCACCGATGACATTGCAATGGGAAATAATTATTCAAACAAAACAAATTATTTCTTAACTGTACCATTGGCACAAAAAAATGGTGATTGTTATGAAGATAATCGATACATCGTTGGTCTTGGTGAAGATCTTAAATCAAAATGCCACGTATCACTAAAAACAAAAAACTTTTCAATGAAGTCATGCGAAGAACTTCACGATGAAATTCTTTCGATTTTCTTTCAACAATCTCTTGTGAACGTTACTGAAATTGAACATTATAAAATTTACATATCAAAACTAGGTAATATAACTAGTAATAATAATAATGTTTCGAATTGGAATCAAATATTATTGAACAAAGTGCCTAATAAAATTTTAAAAAGTGAAAAAACCAATGAACAAATACAATGTTCTGGTTTAACAACGTCTATTAAAGTAGATATTTTATATTCGCTATTACCAAAGCCAGAAAATATTGATAATTATAAAATAATTGGAATAGGAGTAACACTATTGGATGAAAATATTATTTGGCCAAAATGTGTTACTCGCAATTGTACGGATAGTCTTGACATAGAGCTAGTCACTTATGTTAAATTTCACGACATATCAACACCAAAAACTTACTATTATGCTGGTGGACCGAATTTAGATATTAGTTTGCCATATGATTTTTTCTATCCGTTTCTACGTAGTGAATGTATTCGTGTTGAATCGAATTCACTTTTCTTTATAGTGATAATCACCATCATTTCCCTATTTATTTAAATAATGAGTGAAATATTTTTTATTTATATCACGTGTGTCCTGCACTCATAGTAATATAAACACCACATATTATTCATTATAATCATTTGCATTATACATTTTACTATTCATTAATAAATTATTTATACGAAACAAAATGTTCCATATTATTCCGATGTTTAATTTTTATTTATATCCTCTATTCTCCCGCCATGAATTCAAAATCGGTTTAGAGGTTATACATTTCTCCGCCATCTTATCCTACAGTATAACCGATAAGACCAAATCATTTTTTCCCGGGTCTCCAGTAATTCATCAAACAACCGTTGGCGTCGCATCATGACTCTTGCCAAATACATCAACAACATTCACACACACATATAAATATATAAACATATATATATATATTCATGCATGGGTATTTAATGCACTACATTTATATAAAAATATTTGTGTGTGCAGACGACGCCGATGCGCAAGAATGGATTCTGTAGTGTTCACTGTGCGCCGATGCTTGCGCTTTTATCTCTCTCTCTCGCTCTCTTAAATTCACCAAAACGGTATGAAACAAGATGGCTGTCACTTGTTGGTAGTCACAGTGTGTATTTTCTTTCAGTTTCCAATGTGCATTTTTACTGTTATTAATTTATAATTAATTGCCTGAACAAAGTCTCGGCATACATTGCCTGAGACTAAATATTAATCGTCCATTAGTCAACAATAATATCACAATCAACAATCAATAAATTCAATCAAATTATATTATAGTATATAAATTATGATAGCGCGTCATTGCAATGTGCCGTAAATGTGTTAAAAGACATAATAATACAATTATTTTACAGTAATATACATTAACATGTGTGTTCAATTATCATATTATTACAACAATTGTCTTCCAATATTTATACAGTTTATTAATAATTAATATTATTAATATATATTCCTGAATTGTGCTTGAATCAATTGAATTGTTATTTGATCTACCTGGAGTTTGTCTACCAGCCGTTTAAATGAAAGGTAGGCGTTTCATAGAGAGTTTCATGTTCTTTACTCGTGAAACTTTATCGTTTGTCTAAACGACAATTTTACATTCTTTATTCTTTCATGTATAATATAATAATCATAGTATTTATTAATAATGATGATAATTGTAATATTAACAATAATAATTATGATGATGATGATGATGATGGTGATAATAACAATAACAACAATGATAATCAAACAATTACACTTAGTTTATTCATCTTCATCACATTCTGCTGTACACAATTGCATTCATGTCAATCTCTAACACATCGTATGACCTCGTAATATCAATTAACATGATAACGGAACTCGCCAAAGTCCCGAGCTTGTCACCAAGGTGAACATTCCTGTAGTTTTTTTTTTTTTTTTTTCCGTCTCCTGTCAAATATCATCTATCGTTTATTTGTATAATATTACTAAATACATTGTAGATGATTGCACTTTATGATAAAACTGAAATTATTTTACAGATCTTGTCAATTGTTTTTGTATGTATTTTTATTTGTATTTGTAATTTTAACAAAGGTTCAAATTTGTATTCAATGGTAATATGCAAGATAGAAGTAAGAGAAGTAAAAATTTGCGAGTAAAAGAGTGTAGTAGAAATTGTATGATAGGAAAAAAATAGCTATTGAGATTATTATTATTACTACAATCGTGAAATTAGTTTTATATTTTTTTTTAATTGCATATTAGTGGTAATGAATAATCAAATTTTGTCAATGTGATTTGAGATTTTATAGATAATAATAGTATTCTCTGACACATTTATTTATTTGGGATCATGAGTCGTGGATTGTTTTTTTTTTTTGTTATTCTCTTTTTGTTATCGTTTCTTTTTTGTTACTTCCGGATAAAGCCACCTGCAGTAATGGAGAACGTGTAACATGATTGTTCGATTGACTCCTTTTACTGGTGTATGTGTGTGTTTTTTTTTATTCATTCATTCATTCATTCTAATTCACGCTCTCTCTTTCTCTTTCTCTTCCTTTTTCTTTCATTCACAAATACGTAAGCATACACACATGCAAATAAATATACTACTAAAGGCGTGTCCCTGCAGATTAGATAAATCTTAAATACAAATTCGCCACTATACATTAGTATTTATTCTAGATTTTTTTAAAACTATCTACTTCATTTATTGACAATGGAAAATATTAATTCACACCGCTTAATCATTTGTAAATCAATTGCCATCAATCAATATGTATGATAAAATAGTTATCGAGATACTAGAGTTAATTATTAATAAATATATTATTTGTTTTATTTAATTAAATCTTTGCTAATTATTATCTTGAAGTCGAAATTATTATTTGGATAATTCAGTGAACTTGGTAAATAGACAATAATATGATTGTTCAATCATTTAATTTACTTGTTTATTTATTTATTTATTTATTTGTTCGTTTCTGTATAAATATAAATATATTATGTGCAGGTAGATCGTTGTACTGGACGCAAACGAGGAGGTGAGAACCGGCGTGAAGGTGTGGCGGATATCGAAGGGATGAATGGAACGACGGCGTTGCGTCGTGTTGTCGGAGGGGCTGGGGGTGGTGGGGCCGGAGGACAAGAACTACCACCCATTGTCACTCTTGTTGTATACAAGGACGACGCTGGTTACGGGATGAAAGTGTCCGGTGATAATCCCGTTTACGTTCAATCAGTTAAAGAAGGTAAATTAATAAATATAAAAGCAAAAAATAATTAATACTCATTATTAAAAAATTTCACAATTTATATTTGTATATCTATAAATACAGTAAGGTAATTTAGATGACAATTATTTACTTTAACAATTTTCATTGTGTATTAATAATTGATATGTATTAGGTGGTGCCGCGGCGAGAGCTGGATTGCACGCAGGTGACAAAATAATAAAGGTGAGAATATGCTAAATAATTATTTATATTAAAATGCATAATATAATTTTATTTTTCTTTTATATTTAAAATTTTTACGTTTAATTAATATTATTTATTTTTAGGTGAATGGCGTTAATGTTATGCAGTCAACGCATACGGAGGTCGTGCAGTTAATAAAATGTGAGTCACATACGAATCATGATATTGAGCATTAACATAAATAATATGGATGATATAATAATATATAAAAAAAAATTAAATTATAGAGAAATAGGACAAATATTTGTTGACAAATTTATTTTATGGGGCTGTTTTGATAAAGGTCGTTAAATAATTTTTATTCATATTTTATTTATTTATTTAATTTTTATTAAACAATATTGTGAGACTAATCATTTGTCCTACTGTCAACCGTACTATCTACATAATAGATATGTGAACCTGTGTGTGCACCAATAAACACAATGGCCTGCGGCATCAGTGATGTAAGCACGTGCGTTTATAGCGGTGACTATGTCGCTGGTTTTTATTCCCACTCAATACATTTCCATCGCTTTTGTGTGTGAATATATATACACATATACATACAGATGTATATGCCAGATGTACATACATAAATCTAAATATTCACAGTCGTCTTCATTCTCGCCACAATCAAACAAATATTTTTAACCTAATTAATTTTTAATATCATTAATTCTTATCACAATTATTTAATGCACTTAATTACAATTGCACATTTTATTTTTAGGTAATAATTATGATTTTGCACACATATATGTATGTGTATATGTATTTTATTATGTGATAATTATTTCGAGGACATCACTTGATTCGAGAAATTTTTATTGTCATTTTCAATAATAATATTGAAAGAAAAAGTTTTGTAAATATTAATCGCATGAGCATTAAGCTGTTTGTGTGACGCCATGTGAGGCATATTTCCGTCTGTGTGTATTACGTTATTGCTGCAAATATCCGTCGTCAATAACCTCGGAATCATTTCACAGCAATTCGTTTTGCCAATCATTCATTATTGACATTTCAATTTTTGCCTCTTCAAACGATCGGATGCGAACAATTTTGTAATTGCATGATGGCACTCACGTGACAGCGATTTATTGTTGCACGAATGTTAGTTGGTGGACTTATCGGTTCCGGTGCGATAAAAAAAGTAATAAAGGAAAAAAAAAAAAAGAAGAAGAAGTGGAAAGAAAACGGTAATGTTTCAAAAAAGCCAGCTCAAGCAGAATAGAGTGAAGTGGACTGTATTGAAGCTGAGTCAGCTATAATCTTTTTTTTTTTTTTTTCGTTTTGTCTTATTGGATTTTTATTTATATACCTGAGTAATTTTTTTTTTTTTCTATACTGAAATTTATTCGTTTTGTTTGTTTAGTTTTTTATGCTGAAACCTTCAAGCATTCCCGGGCATTTAATTGTTAATTAAACAAAGTTTTTATTTTTTTTCTGTTTAACGTTTACATTTCTGTGCATCGAATTACTTTAGATATATTTTACACATGTCAAACGAGTATATCATTAATCGGTGTGTCGAGACAATGTGTCACGTTTAATTATTCCCTGCGCGGTTTAGCTGTGTGTTGTATATATTTGTTGGCGCACGTACCTTCGCCTCGACATCATTTTCACTTCATATTACAATCGCTGATCCATCAAAGAAGAATGATATCTATTTAAATGAAATATTGAACTCTAGGACACGCGATTGAATATTCAAAATCATTGGACCATATTTAAAATTCCTATTGATTTATATAATGTGAATGTGTGTGTGTCTGTGTGTGCATGTGTGTTTTGTTATATACATAAACTGTCTTGTTTGGAACGTATATAAACACGAGGGTACGTTCGTCATTCATATTAATACATACCTGTGAAGATTCGCTCTTGTAAAACATTTCCTCATTTTTTTTTTTTTTTGTATTTTCACGCCAACGCCACATGCACGTACATCATCACTAGCGTGCCAGTTTTGCCAACGACATCATTCACGACAGATCGTTTCATCACTTTGAATCCATTATCGTTGAACTAATTGATTATGTCGAGAATTTTGTGAAATTTATTTTAAAATAAAACATAATTAAATTTCTCCATTCACATGAAAGAATTACGATCTTACGATTTGCAACATAGTTGGCAAGTCGTGGGCCCGTTGGATAGTTATTTTGGTAAAGGAAAAAAAAAATCATCTGTAAAAAAATATAAGAATGAAAAATACGAGTGTTTCTATAGCACAAAAAAGTTGAAAAAAAAAAAAAGTGTGATAACATTTTTATATTATTTCAATTGAGAGCAATTAAATTGTCATTAATTTTGGATTATCTTAATCTCCTGCCCTTGCTAGTAATTAAATTATATCATACCCAATATCAAATGAAATTAACCTTATCAACCGAAAATTCATCATAGTTATTTATTTTTTTGTTTTTTTTTTCGTCTTGAAAATCATTTTAACTCAGCGCGAGTGTGGGACGAGGTATCAGAAAATTTCGGTGCATCGCAGATAAAAATATCTGATGACTAATATTTCAAGTCAGCCTTGAACTTCGTGTATGTTAATCTAAGTATAAACATATATACATACATATTTTTATACGTGGTTAATCTGTTTACAGCATCAACGCAGGTGGTTTTGACAGTTCAACAGAAACCAGTGGGCGCAGCAAATCTTGCAGGATTACAACTTAGCAATACTGCTGCAACAAATATCATCGGTGCACAACAACATCAGCCGCGTCCCGCGAGTTTGTCAGCCGGTACAACAATGGTGTCGCCTTCATCCCAACCTGCCACATCGTTACATCGTGCATCAACAGCGCCAGCCGGCAGTTCACCGTGCACCGCACGAATAACTGGACCCCAGCCAGTTGACGTAAGTCCTTATATGGACTATAAAAATGAACGATTGCTTTGCAACCCTGTTAACTCTGCTGCTGCACGCATTATTGATTATTCTTCTTCATTTATATCTAATCCTAAAACAAACACAAATGCTATCCCATATTTAATGCAGAGAAGGGCGTCCATTTCCAATTATCAATTGACTTCATCGAAACGAAACGTAAGAGTTGATTAATTTTATAATTTAATTTTTCATTCCCATTTATTTTACATATTTATTTTTCTTTATTATGCATTATCCATTTTTTTTATCATTTTATTGCTATTAACTTTTCATTCATTGGTGTAAATAATTTATTTATTTTTCATTTGCATATTTCATTGCTATTTATTTCATTCGGAATTACGTGTGCTTTTTCCTCTTTTTTTTTTTTTTTTTTTGTCATACCTAATTGTGTCATGTGAAAAATAAAATTATCAACAGCACGAGAAGAAACGTCAATTGGAGACACAACGTGTACACACGTTCCAGCTAATGTTGGAGAAGGAACAAAGTTATGTTGATAAATTACGAAGTGAATTAGCCAAAGCATCGGGCAGTGGATCAGGAAACACAACAAATATCACGACATTACAATCAGAATTGGCAGGCGCTGAACGACGTGTTCGTACACTATTAGATCAACTTGCAGCAATCACCACCAACGATCAGGTATATAAATATTATTTCCATACTAAATCCAAATAAAGAAAAAAAACACTAAAACAAATATTCAACCGTTAATCCAAAATCCCATACAAAAATTAATTATATAAATGGTTTTGTTTTATCAGTTGTTTTTTTTTCCGCAATCGTTTTGTTTATATTAAGTGGGCTTTTATTGTTACCAATCCCAAAAACAAACGAGGAAATGAAAGATGATAAAGAGAAAAAATAATGTAATAAGAAAAAAAAAAGAAAAAAGAGAGATATTATTCAAAGGCTTTCTCAGTTTAACCCGCGATATTTTTTTTAGCTAACCTGCTGTTATTGTCTTACAGCTTTGCTCGTTGGTAACAAACACCTCGTCTCCCCCTGGCCATTATTCCAATTGTGGTAATAGTAGTGGTGGTAGTGGTGGTGGTGGTAGTAGTAATAGCAATGATTTACCGCCACCCCTGCCATCGCGTAAATCCCTATCCATGCAGAGTTTATCCCCGCCTCCATTACCTCCACGACCACCTCCACCCAACTCAAACATGCACAACGTAGTACAGTCGGAGCTGGAGAGACAACTGCTGACTCATTTAACGCCCCCAACCACCAGTCATGGCATACCTAACTCTGTAAGTAATGTCATCGACTCGTCACATACATTCTGGTTGCCAAAAATTTTCTCATTCTCTCTCTCATTCTTTCTCTCTTTATCTCACTTACTTCCTTTCTCTCTCTCTCTCACTCACTGTTTCTCACACGCACACATACACACACGCTCACGCAAACATATCCTGTATTTAAACATCCGTTTATATTTTAATTTCTTCTATTCATAATTTTCTTTTTACACGTTGATTGACATTTTGATATTTATATCAATGATAAACACCACATAACAAAAACATTGTCCTCTTTTAATTTAAATTAACAAACTAAAGAATAATATTAATTAAAAACATGGAGTAAGGTGATGTAATGAAAATTAAATAAAGCAATAAACTCAAATTATTATTTTTATTCAAGTCGAAAAATAGACAAAAAATTAAGTTAATAATATTTTATATGCAGTTTTTTCACGAAATTTAATTTGTTTTTTTTATGAGTTTTATTTATGTGTTATTATAAAATAAATATTAATAATGTCGAATTTAGTTGTAAATTATGTATGTGTGTTTGTTGAAAAATTGTGTTGCAGTTTTCACAGGGAAGTAATTTGGGCTCGCCAAATTCACTTAATAAACATCAGCGCACAAAATCATCACCAGAACAATTGGGAACGACTATTATTTCACCGTCCGAGGCGAGCAGATTACTGATAGCATCTGAATCAATGAATGATCTTTCACCACCACGACACGGTCGACATAGCGGTATTGATTTGGATGATCCCACTGTTCATATCACACCACCGGGCACACCGCCACCGCCTTATCCACAACCAAGTCCCGGAAATGACATTTCCTCATCCACATTAAATGAAGTGAGTATGATTTTTTACTCACAAGTGTAAATACCAAAACATTTTATATTTTATAATTTATTTATTCATAGAAATGTATGAGACATTTCCTCTTTATATTTATATTAATATATGTAATGTATGTTTATTTATTTCAGAGTCTGATAGATAGTTTTATGCCATTATCACCGTCACGCCAAACGTTGAATGAAAGTAATTCTGGATTACCGATAATTCAACAACCAATAATGTCGATGGAAGATGATGACATGAGTGACCAAGAAGTTGTATGTATATCAAATCTATTATTTTTTTATCAATCGACAATAAAAATAATAATATTGAATGAATTTATCTGATGATTACTTTGGATTTGACAGGGTCAACTGGAGGATCATGGACCTTTTAAATCATTGTCTAGGCTGTGGGAACATCATGCGCATCTTTCAGTTTTTATCAATTATGTTTTATCAAATAGCGATCCTTCCAGTCTGGTAAGCAAAATTACATTTGTTCGATTATTAATTTTTGTTCTATTACTATTTCTCATTCATTCATTTATTTATTTATTTATTTATTTATTTATTTATTTATTTTCAGTTATTTTATTTAATAACGGATCTTTACAAGGAGGGTAATGCAAAAGAGATGAGAAAATGGGCGTACGAAATTCACTCTAGTTTTTTAGTACCTGGTGCTGTGAGTATTTATACAAGAGAAAAAAATTTATTTTTTTAAATAAAAATATGAAGTGATATTATTCATATGTATTTGTTTTTATTTTTAGCCACTGCGTTTGCATAATGTAGATGAAAATGTCGCGAGGGAGATTGACGAAGTTCTTCAACGTGAATCGGACAAAGAAGAAATATTGCGAAAAATATTTTGGAAAGCCCGAACACGAGCCAAGGAAGAATTAAATGAACAACTTGCGGATTTTCAACAAAAACGCACTGCTGGATTGGGAATGTTATTTGGCCCGAGCGATGCACAATTAGATGAAAGTGAATCCGATAAATCAAAAGAATCAAAAGTTATTGAAACATATCTTTTACCTAAAATGGAGCCGTATCTGTAAGTAAAAATAAAAAATAAATATATAATATTAGGAATTTAGTAAATGAATGTAATATACATTTTTTTTATTTTTTTTTTAAGCGAGGATATGGAGAAAGATCCGCTTGATTTACGACAATTTACCACCGCTGCGGGTCTTGCAACAATATTATCAAAAATATTCCAAATACGTTCACCACCACTCGATCGTTGTCCCACATTTGTTGCTAAAGACAAGTCAAATATTAAGGCACGATTACTCACAGGCAAACCAAGAAAAATGACTGTTAGAGGTCATCATTTTGGAGCCAATCAATATTTTACGGTTACATACTGCAATCATTGTCAACTTATTATTGGTGGCATTGGACCGCAAGGTTATCAATGCAGTGGTAAGATCATTTTTCAATTTACAATCATTTTTTCTTTGTTTATATAATCACTATCTTGCATTAAATTAAAAATCTAACCTTGTTATTTCTTGAATTTTCAGATTGTTTTCTAAGTGTTCATCGCCAATGTGTTCGAGTTGTCGAGGAAAATTGTCCCGGCCCATTAAACCGTAAAGAGCGCGGTAACGATAGAATCAGTAAATTAATGGAACGTATAAGACCAGAAAGGAAACCGCCATCATCACATCATCATCATCATCTGCAGAATCAACTTCATTACAGTAAATATTCCATCTATGTATATTTATTTAGAAAAAAAAAAATAACAGAAAAATATATACTTCAGTTTCAATTACTCAATTTTTTTTTCTCTTTTTTTTTTATCCAGTCGAGCGCGCAAAACGTACCGAAGAAGAGGCTGTGCTGACAGACGGTGAAAATGGTGAGTCATTCAAATATTTTTTCTTTTCTTTTTTATACATATTCACTATTTTTTTTTTATCTCAATCTAAACATACACATTCAACAGTAGAAGAAACAAAAAATCAAAAATTAATTTCATATACAATTAAAAATGGAATTTCTACCTCAAACGTTCAGTAAAATATTGTCCTCTGTATTAGTGCCAAAAATTCTTTGGATCAACGCCAAATGTCACTCACTAACCAAGTATAAAACTCGTCCAGCGACATGTCACAGTTGTCGTATATTTCGTAGAAAAAATAATTCCGTATTTAAACTAAAATGAAAATAGAGGAAAAAACATTAAAAGTCGAAAGAAATTACGTAATTAATTAATATAGTCAATAAAAATATTCAATGTAAATAAATGTTAATATAAGGAAACGAAGCTTCGCTGGAATGAACCTTCGTAATTATAGGTAGATATATACTTCGTACACACATACATACATACATACATACATATATATTACAGAACCACGTTATATTTATAGATGCGTAATGCGATTATATATGTATAGCGACAAATTGACCGCACCGTCCCTGACTCATGTACACACAACAATACTCATCTAGTACAAATACTATACTAAAGTTTACATTAGCAAGAATAAATGAGAGAGAGAGAAAAAAAAAACATTTTAAGTGAGAGAGGTAGAAAGAAAAGAATCGTGTCAGTATCCTCAGGGCGCCATTACTTAATGATATATGTATGCATATAAATGACGTTTTTAGTATTGAAACGATGCGCATACGTTCAATAACTACTTGAAGCCAATTCGATAATTCCTTATCGAAGTATTTTTCCAGTTCCAAATAAGACACACAACGTGAAAGCAACATATGTATATTCATTTATTAACTGACATAAATCTAAAAACTAATTCGTAAATTAAGTAAAATACAACAGACGGAATAATAAAAATAAAATATAATAAAACAATTGTATAAAAGTGTGAGAAAAAACAAAGCGCAACCTCTATTCAATTAAATAATTAACATTTACACGTGTTCCAACAATCATTATTATAATCGTGCGACTGTGGAGGCGTTTTTAATCGTAGTCAGTGTCCAGTATCGCTGAAACAACTGTTGGAATAACACATCACATTAACTAAATATTCACGTAAATTTATAAATATAAATTACTGAATTGCAATAATTTACAAATACATAGTGCGCATACACATCCTCTAATAAAAACGGAGCAGTGAAGTGAATGAAGAGAGTGAAGGGAAAAAATAATCAGCTGCAGCACTATAAAGTTTGGAAATTATTTTTGTTATCTACAAACGTAAACGATAATTATTTTCATTAATGTAAAGTATCATCGTGAAAGACCTTGAGAATGTGGAGATAAATTGATGATTGCGTATGCGGACTGTTAATATATCCATTTGGTAGTCGCATATGTGCTAAGCTGAGAAGCATCATACTCGTTATTTCTCTCACATCACTGTTTGGACCGTAAAATAGATAGAGGGGATAAATTGAGAAGGAGAAAGGAAGAGAGGAAACGAAACGTTGTGGCTTTTTTAGTGAAGACCGGAAACATAAGCACCCAGTAGAAAAGGAAACAGCGAGAATCGCTTTGCTGCTGAGAAATTCATCTGGCACATCAGTTGAACATCAGTCGTGGAGAGTAAGTGAATATACGATAAAGCACACAGCAGCAGTATAGCGTGCAACAGAGTAAAACTCTCTCGTGAAATATTATACAATACACAGACATATGTTGGAGGTACGAGTGCAAGAGAGTTTGGAAGGGGATACTCGACCCCACCACAATAATTCTACCACAAATTTTCCACCCCTCATGAGTGGCTTTGGCAACCTAAAACTCTCTACTGAACGATGCAAGAACAGATTTCATCGAAAATTCAAATGTGATGGTAAAATTTTATGTGAAACATTATGTTTACAATAATAGCTGTTGTGTTTTTATTCGTTTTGAAAAAAAAAAAATTTATTTTTAATTTTTTGGCATAATTTGGTATGCAAATACAATTTTTAATTAATTCAAATTCTATTTGTATTTGTTTATTATTATTTATTAAATAATAGAATGAGAAATAGAGCAGTATTTTATACCAAATTGTTCAATAAAATTTAATTGCAAACAGAGAAAGAAAAAGATATTGTGAATGATTTCGATATGTATAAGAAAAAAGTTATTTAAAATTTTACACAGGGGTGACGAAGAAGACGGCTAAGCTGAAGAATATAAAGTATCATGGTGCCACAAAGTGTTCTATTGCTGGAAAAGTTTGGGGAACATTGTCAGCTGTAAGACGAAATCGTGGGAATTATGATGAACAATTAAATAGAACTGCTGATTTAATAGATCAATTGGATGATGTAAAAACAAATATTACTGATATTAATACTGATGATAATGATGATAATGATAATGATGATGATGATAATGATGACGACAATTCCGAAGAAAACAACGATTATTTTAATACGAATAATGAACAACTCGATTATCAACAAAATAATTGCTTCAACGTAGAAAATAATTGTACAGGTTTGTGTGTTGTGCGAAATTATTAAATAAAATATATATTTAAAAGAAAGATTTATAGTTCGAATGTAAATGACGATAAAATCTTAATTGAATATAAATTTTTAGCTCACAAATTAAAAGCAAATATAAGTATTTATGTACATACATGCACAAATTTAGGTAGATGCGTTTTACTATTGCACACACAATCACAAATATTCACGTTGCACGTTGAGATAAATTGCAACGCAATCGAATAAGTTTTAATATAAACGCAAACACCACTCAAGAGTGATTTAATATCTTTTCTGTTACTTTCCAGATCATCATCGTAAATCCAAGTGTTTTTCATTGCACACGAACCCTCATACTTTTTAAATTCATTAAAAATATTCAAGGATAAAAAAAAAGTTTATTTCATAACAGGAATAATTAAAATAAAATGTAAATTAATTCAAAATTAATTTAAATAAAATGAAATGATGTTGTTTATAATGATGACTATAATGAGATTCCATTAACGACATTCAGGATATATTTGTCGATGGAAAAGTATCAAGACGTGCATTGCATATGTCGTCGGGTATTTAAAGTGAAAAAAATCAAGGCACGCGTAGATTATTTTTAGCTGATCGTGATCTAAAGTCAAAAGCGCATTTAGAAATAAAGGGAGAATACCGCTGCGATATCTTCACCGGAAGTTTCCTATTCACCCTCCTTGTATGCAGTCCCCATTCATTTTTTTGCTTTTATCTCTCTTCGTAAAAGAGAGCACAAGGGAAAGTTAACTGAATTTAGTATTTTGAGAAGTAAAAAAAAATCTTATATCGGCCTTTGCATCCGTCACAAATTTATTCAAAGATTTTCGTGATAAATTTCTATATTTGTAAAATAAACCATGTTAAAATCCCAAATTGCCTCTGACGATTATGATCTTGTGTTTTTTTGGATTGTTGCCAAAACAATACATGATTGAATAAATAACTTTATGAGCATATAGAGCGAGTGATGAATAATATATCTGTACATAAAATGTTTTGTGAATGTGTAAAATGTTGATTATTTAAATCGTTTTTGTTTTATAATATTTACAGGCGAATATCGTGGAGGCGGCGCAAGCGGAAACGCACGCAGCAGCACCGAAAGAGGACGCATTTCCGCATATGGTGATCATCCTGATAATATGGACGATCCTTCTTCACGAGAGGATATTTCCGAAATGTATGTATTGCAAAAAAGATAAAATAATTATTTAGAAGTATATGTTGAAGTAATTTTGTTGTGCATCTTAATATTTTTCATTATTTTATTTTAATTTCATATATTCAATTAATTTTTCATGTTTAGGGTGCAACAAAATATTTCCAATAAGCCAAAGACATCAAACATAAACAGATCGGAAAGTTACAAGGAACGTATTCATCACAAGGTAATAATACTGAAATTAAAATGATCATTAAAATGATTTAAATAAAATTAATAATTTGGATAAATAATTTTTTAATTTTCTTGATAATTTAGTGTAATTTTTTTTCTTTTAATTACAGCGACAATTGCGCGAGAAACGAAAAACCAGCGATCCGAATCTTTCAAAAACAAAGTGAGTAAATAATAAATTGTTGAATTAAGAAATTATTCTCAAGCAGTTGTGAGAATATTTATTTTCGCTCTCTGAACATTGAATAATTTTGATTGACTTAGTTCCGGCATTCAAAGTCAATTAAATAAAAATATCTGGCAATTTTCAGCATTTAATATTTGTAGCCTTGAATTTTATGGTTATATATCTTTTTTTTTCTTTCATTTTTATTATTAATACTACTTTTTTTTTTTCTTTTTATCTTTTGGCAACCACCACGCAATACATTTTTACTCACACCCACAACTTCCACGCGCACGTGCGCAGACTCACGACTGTCCCCTCGAGTTCACCCTGTATATCATTTTCAACCTTCTTCTTTCCCTGGTTTGGCCAAATGCTACGTCGCGACATCAGTGTGACGTTAAACGTTCGTTTATACGGTTACAATTCTTTCAAGTGCCGAAATTCGTTCAGTATATTTTTATAAAATCACGCATGGTATTTTCGTTCATTGAAAAACAAAAGAAAAAGTTACGAGCTATATTATTTTTATTTTTTTTTTCCCCCTCTCGTTAATTGTACTCGCGAGTGATCATTTAAACAATAAAAAAAAATTTTGTAATTATTCAATACCAATATTTTGTGTTGCTTATTGGTTTGAAAATATGCGTGTATAATATTCGCGTTCTATTTAATGTAGTGCTCGACCTCGACAAGACTAAAATAAATATTCACCGGGAAAATACGATATCAGATGAGCACACACCGATTATAAAGCAAATTTTCAACTATATTTATTCTATTTTTTTTCCTCTAGTTTCAGAATTCTTTTTAATATATGAAAAAAAAAAAAGTAAAATAAAATTATTTTCGAATTCCTGGGCATCAACAATTACTCATCTAAATAAATAAATGTATTTCGGTAATTTATAAACAAACGTATTCATTGATCTTCTGAAAGGAAAAATTTTTTTTTTTTTCATGTCTTTCATTTTCTTGTTAAATTAATCAGCATTTCAATAAACAAACATTATAAATACGTAGTTGAATACCATTGCGTACTGAACGCAGTAAATTTCTATCTTTGACACTGCCGCTCCCCTCATTATTTTAAATGACAGTGGAAAAATATACTTTAACGCCCATGGGCATTAATAAACACATAGGATATATGCAATAATATATGAAAACATCAACAATTTTTCCAATAATTGAATCTGTAGAAAATTACATAGAGGAATTAATTATGAAATCAACCAAGTATATTAAACAATTACATGTGTATTATTCTACCCTCAGATGTATATTCGATTCATAGATAAATAATTAATTTATAAAAAAAAATATTAGAGGTAAATATATATGCTTCGAATATATAATTATCAAACGTACGAAACTGAGAAAATATACAATTATCGTTTTTATTTTTTATTTCTAAACTCAATCAATAATTGCGAATCGATACTTCCTCTATAGACACAGCCTCCAACTCCTATCCACATAACACAAGCGCAGTTTATGTGAAAAAATAAGCTTTGAATGTGATAGTATAGAGAGACAGGACGAGAGGGCAAAATACGGTTGGCATAAACGATTTGCTCGTTGTCTGCAAAATAACACAAGCGTCAAAGTAAATACACTTTGCACGTGGATAGGGGAAAATAACGTCCATACACACATAGCAATATATGCATTTATGTGTGCACAGGGAATTAATTGCGTGTGTACTATCAGAAAGAGGGTGAATGAGGTGGAGGGTAGGTGGCATGGAATTGATTAAAGTGATGGAGGAGCGGCATCGATAAGTCTAGGAAATGAAACCGCTGTTTCTCTACGTTTTTTTTTTTTTCTTTATATTCTTCTGTTAAATAAACTGTGCGAAATGACCATATGAAAACAATCGTCATGATGAGGCCGTACGTAGAATTGATCTACTAAAAGAAATTAAAAGAGAAAGTATATTTTGTGGCGATTGTGTAAATATCGTTTATAATTTTAATTGATCAAATAAAAAATTTTATATGTGCGAAAAATTATTTTTTACAGTGACATTATTGTAGCCTTGATCTTATTTCTCTTGATGAATTTTGTTGCGATGTAAATGTGTGGAATTAAATGACACGCACTTACAAATATACACAAGATAAATGACTATACAAAATGTCAACTGTATAAATTTTATGTACAATATCAACCTTTGCAATTAATTCAAAAGTTCAAATTCACGAACGTCAGGGCGATAGAAAGTTCTTTCCTTTTCAACTTGAATTATAAACATGTAAATTTTTATTTTTCATTCTGCTTTAATATATTATAATTGAGTTAGGAAAATTTATTTTCATTATAGCAAAGTGAAGCCATAGTTAAATGGGGTTTGATGTGTGATGAATTAAACAAATTAAAAAGAACGGTGAAATAAATAATTTGAATAATGAGACAACGTAGTTCACGTCGTGCGGGACGTCCACGACCGAATTCGCGAGTAGACGACAATATTCCCGATATTATTACGCGAAAAGACAATATTACATTGCCACTTACTGAAAGACCAAAAGATATTATTGACAAGTGTTTAATTGACAATCGTAATGGTATTGATGTGAATGTCAATAGTGATACAGCAACTCTTTCTTTAGCTGAGCGTCGAACACGATCGGAAAGGTATCAGATAAAATAAAAAATTTTCATAATAAAAATTATGATTCGAAATTATAGAAAAAGAAAAATTTATTCTGAGATATTCAAGAAAGGAAGTTAATTTTAAAATAATTTATTTTTATTCTTTATTCTCTTTTTTTTTTTAGTGATTGCGAGGCAGCAGGAGCGTTTCCGGGCAATTCAGCAGGTAGCTCATCCAATAGTAGTTTATCAACGAGAAGTTTGGACAGTCCTAGCACCAGTTTGGAGCAAGTGCATCCAGCAAATGCGGGACACAATACATCAACCTCATGGGATAGTGACGTTGATGTTGAACCCGATCCACCTGATTGGAGTCAAAGTGTCCCTGAGGACGTTCTATCACGGCTCAATAATTCCGAGAAAAAGCGACAAGAAGTCATTAATGGTTAGTATAAAATATTTTCAATAATAAAACCAAGATACAAAAAAGAAAATTGAATAACTCTTTATATTGTTTTATAAATTTCAGAATTGTTTCACACGGAAAGGTCGCATGTGCGTGCACTGAAAGTACTATCCTACGTCTTCCATAAACCATTAATTGACTCTCAAGTGCTTCCACTAGATCAAATACAACTTTTATTCTCGAATTTGGATGAAATGGTGACCATTCATTCGAGCTTCAATCAAATGATGAAACGTAAATTAAGTGAAAATCCATTGGTAGGTGATATTGGTGAATTATTATTGGATATGTTTGATGGTGATAATGGCGAGACATTTGAACGTGCGGCATCAATATATTGTGCCAAACAACAAGTTGCACTCGATGCATTGCGCGATCGACGCCGTAAAGATCAAAAATTAAATGCATTTTTAAATGAAGTCGAAGCAAATCCATTGTGTAGACGATTACAATTAAAGGATCATATATTAACAGGCATGTTGAGATTAACAAAGTATCCATTATTATTTGAGAATTTAGCTAAATACACACCTGACACAAATGAAAATGAAAAAACCGCTGTGTTACGTGCATTGGAACGCAGCAAAGAAATATTAAGTTTGGTTAATCAAGCTGTGCGTGAAGCGGAGGATTGTCAACGTCTTACAGAAATTTTACGATTAACTGATCGTTCGGCATTTGATAAATTTGATCATTTAAATACTGTACAGGAATTTAAAAATCTTGATATAACAAAGCGTACATTAATATTCGAAGGACCATTACAGTGGCGCATTGTTAATCGACCAAAACTCATTGATTTACATGTTGTATTACTTGATAATGTAATATTATTATTACACCGACAGGATGAAAAATATTTATTGAAATTTATGAATATAAGTCAAGTTAATTCATCAAATGAATTATTAAGTCCCATTGTAAAGGTGTCAAAAGTTCTCGTTAGAAATAATGCTGTGGATAAAAATTCATTATTTTTAGTTAATACTTCACAAAAAGGTGCACAAATTTATGATTTAGTTGCATCATCATCTGCCGAATGTATATTGTGGTGTAAACATATTGCTGAAGCCGCTGAAGCTTATAAATCACGTAATCGTGAAGGTAGACGGCCATCACCACCAACAGTTATGAATGAAGAGCCAACACCACCACCTGAAGCGGCGCCAAATGTCGTTGACAATACAAATAATACTCCGGAAAAAGAAAAAATAGATAAAGAGCCAGAAGCAAAAGAATCAAATGATCAACAAATATCATCATCTAATAATACACCCGATGCACAAGAGACCGATGATAATCCAATTAATAATACAACAACAAATGACGAAAGTTCAACCGCGCAAACGAAGAATGAAAATGAAACGCAATCAAATAAAGAACATAATCAAATATCATCAGCGGGTGGTGGCATTGCTGAATCAATGCGATTAGTTACATGCACACAATGTTCATTAATTGATCCGGTTGAAGTTCATGCTGAAGTTAGACCTATTCACGTTGCTGAGCCTGTACTCACGCCGATTGAATCTTTAAGACGTAAAGATGAGGCAATTAGGCAGGCATTAGTTGAAAAACAGTCATTGGTCGCTGAAATTTTAAATATTCCAAATGAAGATTTTGAACATGTGGCGGAAATTGCTGCAGAGCCCTCTGTCACAGAAAAAGAACCAACTGAATTGATACTTGCTGCAATTAATCAGGCAAATCAATTAGTAGGAATGTTAAATTCAGCATTGACTGTTACGGAAACTGAAGCTGTTCTTGCAACACGTGGTGCAACAGCAACTGCATCGGTGGGCTGTGAATCAGTGGGATGTCCAGTGCCACGAGCTCACCCACACCCACATCAACCAGTGATACCAGTGGTGAATTTACAACCAATTTGTCACTCATTAACGACTCAACTCTCACAACTTTTGGTAGGAATAATTCTTTGATTATAATTTTATTAATAAATTTGTGTTTGTTTACCGTAGTTAGTGATTTTATTTTAAATTTATTGTCGTTTGAATTTATGCAGAAAGTTGTAAAAGAAAGAGAAGAAGACCGAGAACGTTTGCGTAAGGAGTTACATAGAAGTAGAGAACGTCTTCATGCTATTGACGCCGATGTACAGCGTCGTGAGCCATATCAATTTTCTACAAGCACAACGCAAACGCCAACAGAGTCGGAGGATCATATTACCGCAGGTGGTGCTGAAGACATCAGTAAAGATGTGAGTTGTATAAATTATTTATAAAGAGAGTTACAGAATAAAAAAAATGTATTTAAAGTTATTAAACTAAAGATATTTTAATTTTCGATTAGTGATATTAATATGTTGACTTTATGTTCATTATATATTTTTTTTCTTGGTTTATTTACAGGAGTTTGTCGATGCGTCCTGCGGTGAACCCGACAATTCAATAGAAATTAATGAGACGAAAGACACAACGACAACTGAAATGATGGGCGATAGTGTTGGTTGAAAGTATCACACTGAATAGATGTTATTGCATTATTAATTTTTTTTCTACTTGGTGCATTTGCATGAGCGCAACGATTTGCCTTGTTTCACATTTTGGTGGCGCTCGTACTGAAAAAAATCAAAAGCAAAAAAATAAAAAAAAACATATACAGTAAATATTAAAATTTAAATAGCTGATAATTCGCTAGCTATTTATATTAAGCACGTAAGAAAGAAGGAAAGAAAGAAAAGATTGTTAAATTATCCATTTAGATGAATAACAAATGGAGATTTAATTTTTTTTATAATGCCTTTAACAAGGATTTTATGTAAATAGATTGATTTTGCTCTATATTTTTTTTCTATTATTTTTTTTCGGACAGGGTATCACATCATTGACACTACAATTAATTCTGTTTTGTAACGACGATATAAAAAGTGTGAATATCAAGTTTTTTACTTTTCCCCCCTCTCATACCACGCAATTTTCTTTAGTCATTTTTTTTATTGATGTTTAAATTAATTAAATGGAATCACCAACATTTTTATTCGATCACAAACCCATTATTGTAGCAAAATACCAAACGTAAGATTAAAAAAAAAACATTTGCATTCATACTTTTATATAATTGTATTTGGAGCCATGATATATACAAGATATAATATATGTAGTTAATTATTCAGCAACAATGTTGTTTAAATACTCGTCTAATTACATAAAATCTTTGTATTCATTTACAATTATTATAAACTACATAGTGATGAGATACCATTATTATAAATATATTACAATGTACATGTATAAAATATTTAATAACATTATTATTTACAATTGTATTAAATATTAATTATTTTTCATTTTCATCACGTTGCGAATTTTTAAATAAATAATTACATAAATTATGCATTGATTTGTAATAAAATTCCCGCGAGATGTCTCTTCATATTTCCGGTTTTGTCATAACAAAATTTGATCGACAACAATTACATTGAATTCTAATCAACTATTTCATTGATTTTTACAAATATTAATATAGGGTAGTTTAAATCCCGTTTTGATATTCTTTATTCATTAAACAATCATGAGGAACATTGAAATAAAAGCAGCTATAAATGATTTCAATGCAATTAAATCAAAAGCTCAAGAATTATCTGGTTCTGAGCCAAAAATTATTCAACAGGTTGATACTTTTTATGCCAATATTTCGAACGGTCGTTTGAAACTACGCGAATTTTCGGTAAGAAAAATAATTTATAAATATGTTCATGGAATTTATACATATATACTTTTATTATTAACCTATAAAATATATTATTTATGTCTATGTTTATCTTTTGCAATGGAATAAAATTGACAATCAAAAGGATGGCACTGGTGAACTGATTTATTATGAACGTCCTGACACCAAGGGACCAAAATTATCAAATTATATAAGAACAAAGTTCAATAGTAAAACCGCATGCAAGGAAATAGATCAAATCCTACATCAAATACATGGACATCTTGGTGTGGTTAAAAAAACTCGACTTTTGTATATTATTGGGCAATCCAGAATTCATATTGATGATGTATCTGAACTGGGAAGCTTTATGGAAATCGAGGTATGTATTTTGTTTAAAATTAGGTTAGAAATACATTATATTTGTGAAGATATATGTGTATAATTGATGAGAAGAATTAAATAATGAAATAAATAATTATTCTATAGGTGGTACTAACAGATGATCAAGATATTTACGTGGGAGAAGAAATAAGTAATGATTTAATGGCAAAACTTGGTATTACTTCAGATAATTTAATTTCCACAGCATACATTGATTTATTGTTACAAAAGGCTAAAAAAGATGGTATTGATAAATCATAAGGTTATGTTTCTCGAGGTTTATTTATTTATTCCTTTTTATTATAATTCTGTACATGCTCAATAAGTTGAAATAATCGAGAATTTAAAAATATGAATTGTTGTATTCACACTTAATTAACGAAAAACAATTCGAATCTCCAGAAAAGTTTTAGGTCTAAATAAAATCAATTCATACAAGTATATTTTTATTAGTTATCTGCCATAATAAAGTTCAGCAAACAAATAAAAATATAATGAAACATAAAGTACGAATTGCAGTATGAAATATAATTTCCTAATTTATTTTAAGTAATTTATAAACTAATTCAATATCCCAGTGATTTGATAGAGGATCAAAATCAAATTTTCTAGATGCCAGTATGAATTTTAAACATATTACTAGTGCACATGCGCCACGGGGTTCCATCACATTGCTATATTGTATGCCATTTATTCGTGTATAAACTATACACTGTACAAGTTACATGCATGTGCATATAACTGATCTAACCTATAAAATAAATAAATATTTTTGATCTCGTTGTATATATATACATATAAACAAATATATAAACAAATTATATATAAATTGTGAGTAAACAATATACTAAATATATTGATAATTATAACTAAGATAAATTGAAAATAATTGATTATAGTTTTAAAATAATTTTTTAGAATATTTTTACATCACTACAATGAAGAACTTGAGAGTTCATTATCAGATTAATTGTGAGTTGAATGAAGCAAAGCACGATGGTATTCAGATTGAGGACGTATTACAATCAGATACCGTTTATTATACTCACTCCCACAATGATAATGTCTACATTTTAAAATCCAATTATTTCTACACAATTGTTATTGGAAAGGAGCTCGAAATATTGTCCCAAAAAATCACTATTTGTAATATCGAGAATGAAGAACCAGTTGGTATTGAATATTTGGGCGATGAGGATATTTTTTATTGTGCTTACAATTCTGGAAACTTGATTAAAATCAATGCGCAAGTTCCATCTAACCAAGAACTTGTTGCTCACATTGACGATGGATTAAGATGTATTAAACTTAGTCCAGATCAAGAGATTCTTACAGCCGTTACAAATGGAGGCTCGGTTATTACAATGATGTCAAACTTACAAGTTATAACACAGATAGATTTGAATTCAAGCGATTTCGGTGAAAAACAATTTATAACAGCTGGATGGGGACATAAAGAAACACAATTTCATGGGTCAGAAGGAAAAGCAGCAGCTAAAGTAAAGTCAACAATAATTGGTAAAACCGAAAATGATAGTGGGTTACCATCGATAACATGGCGCGCAGATGGAACAATGTTCGCCGTCAGTTTCTTCAACAAAACAAATAACGCAAGGCAATTTAAGGTATTCAATCGGGGAGGGACTTTGCAATACACGAGCGAATTAACTGATGGACTTGAGGAGAATATATCGTGGAAACCATCGGGAAATCTTATTGCCACCACTCAACGGCTTCCAAATAAACATGTGGTTGCTCTATTTGAAAAGAATGGCTTGAGACATCGTGATTTTTCTCTGCCGTTTCACGTGAACGAAGTCGAAGTGATGAGTCTGATGTGGTCACCAGACTCTGAGGTGCTCACTGTTTGGTGTAAAAAGATAGAGTCCAATCATACCATTCTTCAATTATATACAGAGAGTAATTATCATTGGTATTTGAAGCAAACAATTGAATTCACCGCTGATAATCCATTGCTCTATCATTGGTGGAGCAATCAGCCTCATGCCAAAAAACGGCTTATACTATTAACGAAAGAAAAATTAATTATTTGTTCATTTATATGGACGATAAATCATACTCGCGATAAATATCCGAAAGATAAATCTGTAGTAGGTGTCGTGGATGGTAACAATATTCTATTGACTGGATTTAAAGTGGGCATTGTACCACCACCAATGTGTCACCAATCATTAGAATTTAATCAAGCTGTCAATGAATGTATTTTTTCACCATGCAATCACCAAAATTCGTTTTTCGATCCGAATTTTTTCTTTTGCCTACTGAAAAACAATCAATTAGCACTTTGCGCTCATATTGACGTAAGAAATTTATGCATCACAATCTATTTCTCTATTAATTTCACGTTACTATCATATTAAATTATACATTAATTAATTTTCAGGAGGGTTTATTAAAATATAAATGCGTGAAATCTTATAACATTGAGTGGGACATACCAACAAAAATAATAGATGATAAATTTTCCTATTCACTGCATCACTTTTTATGGCTCAAAGATGATTTGATGTTATGTTCGGCTGTATCAAAGACTCATAACTATTTGTGTGTAATCAATTTGGAAAATGTAAATGAGAATGATGGTCGAATTGTAGTGCGGTAAAAAATATTCAATTTCCAAAAACTATATACTATTTAATATTGAATTTATAATTGAATAATTATTATATTTTATTTTGAAACAGTGAGGTTATAAGATTGGATGGGCAAATCCGCCACATTGTTCCTTCGCCGGACGTTAATGTTGCATATCTACTTGTGGATGATCATGTGTTCAAGTATATTCACCATGAAGGCGTAATGATGGTAGACATAAGCGTTTCTGCGAACTGTGAACAAATGGAGGTTGTCGAAATTGAAAAGCGTCATGTGATTGTCACGCTTGATAATAGAAATCGTCTTTCTCTTGATGACAAAATAGTCGCCCATAATATCACCAGTCTTTGCATTCATCCATATTTTCTTCTTCTTACCACTCTACAAAACGCTCTGGTCACCGTGACTATAAATAAAAATGGCTTTACACATCTCTCAATGTTTAATTTTGTTGATTACATATGGACAACGGACCACAAAGAAACATTAACGGGTATAAAAAAAATAAAAATACTAAATATCAAATAAATTCTGATGTAAAATATATAATATTAAATTCTTCGAAAATATTTACATGTTTTTTATGTTCTAGGGTTGAGCATTAGACGGTTAGAAAGAGCATCAACTCTGGTGATAGTAATTCCTGATGATGCAAAGTGCGTTCTTCAAATGCCACGTGGCAACCTCGAAACTATTCAACCACGAGCAATTTCATTTGTCAATCTCAAATGTTATTTAGATGATCTAAACTATTTCCCAGCATTCAATGTAATGCGAAAGCAACGAATAAATCTGAATCTCATCTACGATCATAATCCAGGTCTCTTTGTTGCCAACGCCGAGAAATTTATCGATGATATCAAAAATCCGTCTTGGTTAAATTTATTCATATCCGAACTACAAGAGGAAGATGTGTCAGAAACAATTTATCAATCGTGTTACAACGAGGAAGAAAATCAAGTTCGTAAAACTGGAAAAACGCCGAAAGGAGGGAAAATTCAAATGGTTTGTCGGTTATTGAGAGGAATCATGGAGAAAAAAGCAATGTTGAGAAATCTCGTGCAACCAATTTTAACATGTTTAGTTAGGGATCAAAATATTTCTGGATTGGAAGCTGCACTGGAAAAAATCAGTGAGCTGAAAATGAACGAGCAAACAATCGAGGCTCGTCAACAGTCTGCAGAGGAAGCTTTGAAGTATCTTCTTTACCTAGTTGATGTCAATGTGCTATTCGATATTGCGCTAGGAATGTATGACTTGGAATTGACGAAATTCATTGCTTCTAAATCACAAAAAGATCCAAAAGAATATATACCATATTTAAACAGTCTTGCTGAACTCGAAGAAAATTACAGAAAGTTCAAAATAGATAAGGATTTAAAACGATATGAATCAGCATTGAAACATATCGCTAAACGACTAGACAAATTTCATGAATGTTTCGAGATGATTTGCCAGTATCATCTTTATGCAATTGGTTTGAAATTATTTCCACGAGATACGAAAGAATACATAGCAATCGCAGGCGTTTTCGCTCAATATTTGGTGAAAAATAAAAAATATCGTGAAGCTGGAGTAATGTATCAAAGAAGTAAAGAGTTGGATCGTGCACTACATACATATAAAATTTCTGGGAGTTGGCAGGATGCCATCATAGTATCGACAAAAATGAACATGAGACCAGGAGAATTAAATGAATTATATAGAGATCTTGTTACGCAAATGCGTGAAGATAGACGATATCGTGATGCGGCGGAAATATCTTTAACATATCTTGAGGAATCAGAAGAGGCGGTGTCACTTTTATGCGAAGGCAAAGAGTGGCGTGATGCTTTGAGAATTGCTCACACATCCAAAAGATTGGATCTTATAGAGACACATGTGAAACCTGGTGTTCATGAGCATGGACTTGAATTATCTTTGCGAATTAATAAAAATAAAGAAGAATTCCTGAAATACAGAGAACGTCTTGTTGAGATTAGACATGAAAAAGAACAGAAAGAAGCTCGTATGTTAATGATGTCCCAGACGAGTGAGAGTGAGGGAGAATTCAGTGATTTACTGAGTGAAATTTGCAGCAATGCAGGATCCACAACATCTGCTAGCTCAACTAGCTCGAGAAGTTCTGGTCGAAGCTACAGATCGAGCAAAAATCGTAGAAAGCAAGAGCGGAAAGTTTTGAGTATCAAGGAAGGTAGCGCCTTTGAGGATCTTGCGCTTATTCGAGCACTACATATTATTGTTGCAAATACATACGCACAGAGAGAAGAAGTGTCTACTGTCAATCGATTACTGTTAAATTTTGACTTTGATGAATTAGCAGAGAAACTTCAAAATGCTCTTATGGATACATTAGCTATTTTCGAAAAATATAAATATGAAATTTGGGAAAAAAATATGGTAAATCATTTGGCTAACGGTAAGAATAAGGATGATATTGAGAGTCACACGCCAAATAGCCTTTTAGAGCCGAAATTTAGGTATCCGCCTGAAGTTGTCACCAACAATTGGATTTTAGACGTTTTTCCACGTACAGTAAACATTACTGATAATAATAAAGTGTAAATATTAACTATGTTGAAAAATAAAGTGATTCTTTATTTAAAAAAAAACCTTATCATTCCAGATTAAAAGAAACAACTAAAGAGTGACCAGTTTATGAACCAATAAGTACATTAAATAAAGACGACAACCATAACTGAATTTTTCTGATCATGCAAATCTTAATATTAAGTTATTTTTCAATTTAAGCATTTATGAAGTGTCATCAATCATCATCTTGCTTTTCTAAAACTTTTTACCTCTTGTACTTTGTAGTCGATATAAGTAGAGATCTGTGCAGTACAAAAGTGTACATAACCTCTTTTTTCTGTATACTCCATTCTCAACACTTCGCGTCATACTGTTAATAAAACAGTGAATGTAATTATCATGAACCGTACTGACTGCAGTCGGTTCAAAAAATTTTTTTTTCCACATGTATATGCATTATGCATACGTCGCATATACATAAATGCTGATTACAAAAATGGCTATGACTAGTAAACTAGTAAATAGTTAAAATTTGTCAAAAAAAAAATGATAACCTTCAAATAATTTATATTGAAGAACTTGAAAAAAAAAAAAAAGATTCACTACAAAAATTCATTGGCGTTGAGCAAAATATTATCCATCACGCAAGTAAATAATCGATTCATTAAGCATGTGTTTGAAATTTTGAGGTTAATATCATTGAATTTATTTTAGTTGAAGTGATAGATGAATTAATTTATTATAACAATGGTAAGATATAAAAATAATTATTTCCACTACATGTAATAAATAATGCAGTTGTATAAACGAAATTATTGTTGTAACAGTCAATACCAGTCAAAGATGTGGTTTTACCAAGCACTATTCCAAAATTACTACTAGAAAAGCACACGGATTATCTCGTATCATATGGAACTAATAAAGATGACTATGTAAATATTCGCAATCATCACACAAAAGTTACACTATGAAAAATCAAGTAATATAATTTTTTTTCTCAATACTTTAGACATATTGTATGACAGAGCATTTACGAATGTCTGGAATGTATTGGGGTCTAACAGCACTCGATCTCATGGGACATTTGGATAATACAAGCAAAGATGAAGTATTGGAATTTATTAGTCAATGCCAAAGCGATTGTGGTGGAATAAGTCCCAGCATAAATCACGATCCACATTTATTGTATACACTGAGTGCAGTACAAATTTTATGTATGTATGATGCATTAGATGTCATTGATGTTGATAAAGTTGTGAAATATGTGAAGAATCGACAACAACCAGATGGAAGTTTTACTGGTGATATTTGGGGTGAAGTTGATACCAGATTTTCATTTTGTGCAGTTGCTACATTGTCATTATTGGTGTGTATCAGTAGATAAGTTTTTATTTTATTAAAATCAGTTCTATATAACCATTGTTATGTATTTATTATTCATTAATTTGTTTATTCAACTCAGGGTCGACTTGATGCAATAGATGTGAATAATGCTGTTGAATTTGTGCGAAGTTGCATGAATTTTGATGGAGGATTTGGATCGAAACCTGGATCAGAAAGTCATGCTGGATTGATTTATTGTTGTCTTGGTCTTTTATCCATTACAAGTAATTAACATTGAAATAATAAAATATTTATAATGTAGATATATATAATTCATGAAAGTAATGTTTTATTAATTTTATTCTTATAGATAGTTTGCATTTGGTAGATGCAGATCGACTGGGATGGTGGTTGTGCGAACGACAATTACCGTCCGGCGGTTTGAATGGTAGGCCAGAAAAATTACCCGACGTGTGTTATTCATGGTGGGTACTTTCGTCTTTAACAATTTTAGGCCGTTTACATTGGATTGACAAGAAAAAATTGGTAATTATTTTATACTCATTTTGTAAAATGAACAATCTTTTTTTTTTTTTTTTCATGTGAAAAATTAAACAAATATAATATAATTTTTAGCTGGAGTTTGTTCTGGCTTGTCAAGATGCTGAAACTGGTGGTTTCAGTGACCGTCCTGGAGATATGGTAGATCCATTTCATACTTTATTTGGTCTTGCAGCCATTTCACTTTTAGAAGCTGATTCTGTTTTAAAGCCAATTAATCCAACATATTGTATGCCTGAAAATATAATAGATAGACTTGGTGTAACACCAGCACGACTTGATAGATGATGGTATAATAATGGATACATATAATTTATCATTTCTAAAAAGCACGAGAAAAAAAAAATTACATATAAATACAAATATTGTAGATTATCAAATGAATTAAATAATACTTCAAACATTCTTCAACACATAAATTATTATTAAAACAATTTTTTTTCGTATTTACCATTAATTAATTTTATTTATCTGTTTCAATAGTTTTTTTATATGCGGCCCGAGTTTCTTAAATAATTGAGTATTATTACGAAAAACTTGTAAGTATATACGCCAAATCTTGCTCTTCATAGATCTGGAATCCTGTTTTCGTTCCTTATTTGCTGAAAGAAATTATAATTAATTAATTAATTAACTAAAGAAAGTTTGCATGCTTTATTTCGTTTCATTTATTGGTTAATTTTATCAATAAGTCTTACTTGCGAAACAAAATCTCAATAGTTTGATACACAGTGAATTAACAGAGTGTTTTTTAATGACGTCAAATATACGAGAACCGGAAATTTCTTTGGAGTCAAATATACTCAATAAATATGTCAAACAACGTTTTGCTGATAACAATGTTATTTTATAAATTGTTTTTTCTATCGATTCTTTTGAATTTATTGACGGATCCAATACGAGCTTATTAATTTTCACACCTCCAAAATTCTTGAGCCTCTTGGTGAAAGTTCTAAGACATTAATTAAGTCAATTAAATGATTTAATTTGATTTATTTTTTGTGGAAATATTTGATATACATACGCTAAACTCTTTGCAATCTCTGGTCTGCTCAGATTCGTTAAATAGCGAACAGAGATTTTAGAGATTTCTGGTGTGACATCAAAAGTTTTTATATTAAATCGATATCCCAAATAGACAAATTCATTCATACAATATGGCGGTAAATTTGTTGATGTTTTTGTTGGATTGAAAGTACAATTATAACTCTCAATGCCACTGTGAACTTGTTCTAAAAATCTATAAGACAATAGTTCATAAATTTAATCAACAAAAGTGCAATTAATAGTTAATTTGTTTATTATTTCTATTTACCGTTCTGCTGAAGATTTGTCTTGTGTAAAGTACAAAAAATCATCAACATATCGTAATAATTGACCTGAGTTTGTAAAATATCCAAATTTCTCCAGTACCATGTTGCCATAATAGATTTCGGACAGCAATGAAGTCAGTGGAATACCCTGTCCAATGCCTTTAGTTTGATAATATAATTTATTATGGATAACTATCTGCAATTTTTAAATTTAAATATTATTAATCCAATATATTAAATGAAATGATTTTATTTGATATTACTTTTCGTTGCAATATGTAGGATTTCATACGATTCTTCAACCATTCTTTTTCTATTACTATGCTACAATTGTTATTGTCTCTGCAGGATAGTGTTTTCGCTGGTAGTACCAATGGCAATGAGGGAGAATCGAAATTCTCTCGGTACATATATTCTGTTTTACTATATCGCGGATTAAATATTGCAAAATTCTGCAAGATCAATTTATCTTCCAGTTCATCCATCATACCAAGTACAATATCCAATAATTTTTCTATTCATAATAAAATAAAAGAATTAAATCTATTTTACAAAATGATTTTTCTATAATAAATAAATTTAGATTAAAACAAAGAAAAAAAATCAATATTACGTTGATTTATAGAACCAAAAGCATCGTGAATATCACACGATATGAAGTACAACGGTTTATCGGATTTACCCGAGCAACACGTATGAATATTACGCCAAAGTTTTTCGAGTTGTTCCAATGTAACGAGCTCGAATTTCGTTAAATATAATTGATGCAATAATTTATTCAATATCTTAGCCTCTCTTTTTTGGACTGGAGTGGGACTGGAATAAATATAATATGTATATAATTATTAACAAAGATGATCCGATGGATTTTGAAATTTATTACCAGTGTATATAAATAAATTATTTCAACCTACTGTGTCAATAAAATTGGACGCATTCCATTTTTTTTCAAATGCAAAGATAACTTGGCGTCTGGTATATCATTCGGTATTTCATTATTCAAATCATTCTCCGTTATTTCTTTATAAACACCATCAATTTTTTTTTGCCGAATATATTTATTTGAATGATAAATCCAATGAGAGAGTCGGCAAAATACTTTTTCATTACTTGATGTCATTTTTTCTGTGTAAATATACGTTCCCAATACAGCCATTATATATTCTTCAAAAAATGATTCAACTAATTGTGACATAATTAATATCTTCATGTTCCCATCTTCAATAGCACAAAGCCATTCAATAGCACTAATCTAGAATAATTATCAGTTTCATTGTGTTGTCAACTACGTTAATTACATTCTCCGTCAAAACTATTAATTAAATGTGTGTACCTACATTTAAATTATTTGTTACAGCTTGTGCAGAAAAATATTCACCAAATGCCGTTTTGAAATAATTATTAATCATTCTCTGAATTTTTTTTAAATTCTTCACATTCCCAAACAATTTAACTGGTACAACAGTCGCAAAAATTCGTCGGAAATATGATTGTAATTGTTGTCGAGATAATTGACCATTAATTAACGATTTATCTTGTGGCAAATTCTTAAAAAAATGTTTGTATGGAAAACGTTTGTGTTTTCTTAAAAAATTATCAAAAATAGGTTCAATAAACGGTATACATAATTCATAATTTATTAATCCTGTGCCCATAAATTTTCTAAATTTATCTGCAGTAGTTAAATTACTTGAAAATAAATGTGAATTATTGAAATTTTTATAATTACAAAATTTCACGTAATATGGTATATTAAATGGTTTTTTATTTTGATCTTTTTTCCCGATTGTCGCAGCATTTTCTGAAGTCGTTGATTTATGAGATGTTTCAGAGCTTTGAGAGGAAACGGCTGATTGTTCTTTAACATTATTGGACGAAAAATCGAGGTTACGTCTGAAATTAACTTTAATCAACAATTTAAAAACCAAATAATCAATATCAAAGTATAAGAAAAAAAAAAAAAATTCCCATTTGTAATAAAAAATTAAAAGAATTTATACCAAACAAATCAAAATTATCCTCATCATCTAAATCATAATCTTCAGGTTTGCATTTCATCATTTGCTTCTCATATTCATCTGATTTATTATTTTTAACAGTTATTTTTTTTGTTCCCCGTTTTTTATAAAGATGTCGACATTCATCAAGAATAAATCCATATTTTTTTGGCACTATCAATCCTCCAGTAAGTGTTTTTTCAACAACAATATTACTTTCTCTCAGATCTCTAAACAAAAAAAAAAAAATGCCAAAAATTCAACATAATAAATATTCAATAAAATACAATTGAATGAATATTAATGATAAATAATTGTATCTTACGCTTCTACAAGAGGACCAAAAAGTTTATTAATTTCTTTCCATTCCACTGGTTTCTTTTCCATTATCGAAATAACCCCAAACTCTTCTTCACAAATAATAAACAAACTCAATTAATAAACAATAATGCCAACAAGAACCGATTATTAATTATGACACTAACAATTATTTCCCATCACATTCTAATATCAAAAATAATAATTAATTCCCAAATCACAATTTATATCCACACTAAAACAAATTTAAATCCTATCCAAACTACAAATGACATTTACCAAAAACTACAAACATAAATAAATCAGTTTTGTATTCATTTCTCTCTCACATGTGATGATAAAATAGTAAACCGGAAGCGACACTAGCGCCACATTGAAACATTAAAATTAACGCGCCATTATTAAACCCAGAAAAATAACCTTCAAATTCAACATTAAAAAATAATAATAAAAAAAAAAAAATAAATATCATTACAAACTAATTTTTTATTTTTCACCTTTATAATTATCATCATCAATATATTTATATAATTTAAATAAAATAGCCAATATACATTAAATATAACTTATAACAAACATATATGGAAAATAAATAGTTACCATTTTCCATAAATATTATAATAATATATAAAGAGTGGAGAATAAAAATAAAAAAACACCCTTAAATTGTACATACTAAAAGCTGTAAGTTAAACTATATAAGAGGGCGTTTGCCAAGACCACATTTGCAACCATAACGTTATATACGAGGCATGAACTAAATGCCCATATACAATACATATAAGACATATACGATGGTGCTTTAAGATCTTCCCCATAGGTATATATACCCGCCGTTAAGAGATGCGATTACTCGAGCGCGAAATCAATTACCTTTTTTCATTCCATCTCGCTCTTACAAGCCGTTTAACTTACTCTTTACTATATATCTATAAGATATTATATATATATATATATGTACATACATATATATGTATATATGTATATATATAACTACCCCCCCATAAAGTTCTCGATGCAGTTTTAATATACACTGTATATATACTTGCTGCTAAATATATTGAGTATCATTTGTCTGTTTAATATTTTTTTTTTATTTCATTGAATTATTTTTTATATAAATACAGCAAATAAATTATCGCCGCAGCAATTATGAGTTTTATTTAAACAAATTGAAGAATTGAAGAAGAAATAATGATACAAAATATAAAAATTTACTTCCTTGAGGAAAAAAAAAAAATATATATCTTTAATTAATAATCATGTTTGTATTGTCAAAAGAAAGAATAATGATATATTTTTTTTTTTTAAGTTTTTTTTTTTTTCAAACAGATGATTGATCGATCGGCTGTCCAAATGCAGCATATTCTTCACCACATGATTCCTAATATATAAAACCACTGTCCATTGCACTTTTGCCTGGAGATATAAAATTGTTGTTGATAAAATAAGGCGGAGTTTTATTTAAACTCCGCCCAGTTGAATTGTAAAAGCCACGTGATAAAATACACATTGAGTTACCATGGTGGAGTTAAAAGAAAAATAAAGTTTTATAATAGCATGTATATGTGTAAAAATGTACAGAGTTAAAAAAGTGTATATTGCCTGTTGGAATAAAAGGAGGTGTTATTCACAAGTAGATCCCCATTGCCATTGGACGTTATTCAACAAGCCAGATAATTATTTTCTCAAAACGGGGCGATATAATTTAACCAATGAGCGTTCACAAACACAGTTTGCTTCGCGACTGCGCAAAGTAGAGGGGGATGAATTGTGGCGGGGGTGTGAGAATTGTTAAGCGCGCAGTGTTTGAGAAGCCCCGAACGTGGGAGCGCGCGGACTGATCGTCTTCAACATCTCTTTTACAGTCTTGTCTCATCTTCAACAGTCACAACGCGCTTTAAAAAAATATATTTAAAACTATACTTATATACCTAAGTGTATAAATAATTAAATTTACTTGTGTCTTGTGTGTAAATTTTTAATACTACTTATATAACAAACAAAAAAAAAAATTGTGTATCAGTGTCAGTGACAATTTATTGGAAAATAAAAAATAAAGAATAATATAGAAACAAATTAAATAAATAAAAATAAATAAATACGGGTGATTATCGTGAAATACTTTTGAGTTCAAATGGGTTAAATAAATATGTATGTTAAATAGTGAATTTATTAGAATCGATGATTCGTTTTGCTGCTTTTTGGATATCCACAGGTGCAACAATTGATAGATAATAATGCCACGACCGTCGCGAGACACTTATGGCGATCAAAAACCACCATACTCTTATATATCACTAACAGCAATGGCAATATGGTCATCAAGAGACAAAATGTTGCCATTAGCGGAGATTTATAAATTTATTGCTGATAGATTTCCATATTATCGAAAAGATACAAGAAGATGGCAAAATTCTTTACGGCATAATCTTTCATTCAATGATTGTTTTATCAAGGTGAGTGTGATATAAAACATATAAATATACCAATATATTAATTATATTAATTATCTTTTAAAAGTTTAATTCAATAATAGAAATACAAACATCCGTATTATGCATGCAGAAGTATTAATTTCTTTTTATAAGAACAATAATTAAAATAGAAAATAAATATTACCAAGCATGGAATAATAATTTATTCATGGTGCGAAATAGTTTGCAAGGTGTTATATGGTATAAATATTCTACCCGACGGCACACACACTGTTATATATTTATTGTAATATTTATTCTCGCCATCTGGTTCACACCTGCCAATCCCAATTACACTTTTAGGTTTATTTTTCTTAAATTAACACACGCGTATACATTTATTTATATTTATATAATATATATTAATAATATAGACAAGAAAATTTGATGAGATAGATGAGATTCATTCACTCCACTTAATAATAATAAATACAAATTACTTTGATACATAAATAATATGGATGATCAGTTGAAATAAATAAATTATATATCGCATTTATATACATCAGACATGTATATAAAAAATACGTAAGCGCTATTGCATGTCCGAATTTATATTCTCAATGTTTATAAGAGAACCAATTTATTTTAATGCTTGTATTATTTATTTCCGTCTGAATGTGTATAGTAGCACGCTACAATTGGTTGCAAAAAAAAAAACTTATTTTTTATTTTTATTCAAGCTGTATGTATATATTATTGTTTGAGCTGCTGCAGTGACAATAATTATTACACAAGAATTAATGGTAGAAACATATAGGTATGAAGAGTCATTTAATTTATATGAAACAATCAAAATTGTTGCACTTGTCATATAACATAAATGTTCATGTATGTATGTATGTAAAAAAGAAAATAGAAAGAATGATAATAATGCATTTAATGATTGTATTATTACAGGCTTGTTTGAGATAGGAAAAATTGAATAGAATAAATTGCAATGAAGAGAAATCATTTAGCAATATCATTATTGATTCAAGCAATTATGTCATTAAATTAGTTGTGTCAGTATAATAATATTTAGGCGTTGAATATTCAGTAGCAATTACCATTCAGAGATACATTTAGATACTATATTGCATATATGTATGGATGTATGTATGTAGGTATATGTACATATTATATACACAACATATTAGAAACCGTCACAATCCGTTTTAGAGATCGTAAATTGCAGTGCAGGGATTTTAGTGCGTGGGTAAACCTCAAGGTATTTTTTCTTCTATTTTATCCCTATATATTTATTGAACATATATGATTTACGTCATAGTATTTATATATATCAGTGAGGTAAATTGTGTAATGATAAATTAACCTCCCTCGTTGTGTGTTAATATTAGAGTTAAAAATTATTTCCATCACCTTGGAAACACGGAATAACTTCTATTACTTTCAAAACTTATATAGTTTTAACTTGATCCATATTGGCAACAATTTACTATTTCTGACTGGATGAATGTTTTTTTTTTATTTTTAATATCACATCTGTGTACATATTTATGCAGACACGCGTGTATCATTTGTCATGATTGACAAATGAATTTTATTATCAAATAATAATATATGTATTGTAAATGTGTCGAAAATATTCAATGCAACGGGATATTTTTTGTCACGTTAATTTATTTCATTATTTATTATATTTATTATTTTTTTTTTTATTCGTCAGACGGATGACACTTTAATAAAAAATGATTGCAGGTGCCAAGAGGTCCACATCGTCCTGGCAAAGGTGCATATTGGGCATTACATCCAGCAGCTTTATCAATGTTTGAAAATGGTTCACTTCTTCGTCGTAGAAAACGTTTTAAATTACACAAACCTGATAAAGAATTATTGAAAAATGAATTGCAAGCATTGGCATCGTCAATGCCACCGCCACATTCTGAATCAGCTGGTAATGTAACGACGTCCGCGCCAAATTCAAGTGGTGGTTTGAGTGCAGCTAATCTTCATAGACTACGCGAGGATTTATTGAGGTGGGAAATACAAGAACGACGAATGATGGTAACGTCCACTGCTGCAACAGGATTTGGATTAGAAACAACACCAGAAACAGCTTCTGGATATTATCTCTTGTCAGCAGAAGCAAGACAACGACTTGCTGGTGGCGGCACATTACCTGAAGTTTCTGATGTAAATAGATCTTATGAAGCAGCAACATTACTTCAATCAGGAAATTGGTCTTTCTCAGGATTCAATGGATCATATATGAGTCATTTACCCGCGTATCTTCAGTCATCAAATAGACAATCAATAATCCCAACGGAAAATCGTTCAATTTGCAATCGATTATCAACAATTGAAGCTAATACAAGTGTTGGTGGATCACGTGATATTGAAACTTATCATGAACGTCAATATGATGTTTATCGAGATCGTTTTTACGATGATGAAACGCGATTAGATGGCTTTTCACAATCACCAACATTACCAGCAAAAGTTTATCGACCACCGGACGTTGTTTATGGATCAAGTGCGTCGCCAAGATTATCACCAAGTTATGCCGACGGTACTGATGTTGTTATTGGAATTGATCAAAGAACACCACAGACATCACCAAGTTTAGAAGCCACAGTAATTCCAATATTAAATTGTACAAGTCGTCAAAAACGAGCCAAAAAACCATTTACCATTGAAAATATTATTGCGCCAGATGATGATGATAAAATTAAAAATCAAGAGGAAGATACAATTCGATTAAGAACAAAAACATCGTCTTTATTAATACCCCGACCATTGTATGCAACTTATAATGCACTGACAACAGCATCTGAGCATGCAGTTCACCGATCACCCTATGGAACAGCAACCTGAATAATTATCAGTCAGCTTTTGTTTGGATTTATTATTGGGCACATGTAAGCCAACAACTACTTCAATTGAGTTTGTTGATGTTGTCATGGAAACATTAACTGAGTAATAATACGTTTATTGAGCAACTATTTTGGTTGGTAATATATGTTAAAGACGAGAAAATTGTGTAAAGGGTGAAATCGATAATGGGAATTATAAAGGTGTATATATATATATATATATATATTATATACATATATATTAATATATGTATAAATAGGTAGAGACCCGGTACAAGCTCGGGTATTATTCAAGAGAAATATGCTGTGATGATTATATACGCGTGTGGACATAGAATGGTCTACAATATATAATAGTACATGGGACATTATTTATACAAATGATATATAGATGCAAAAAAAATAAAAAAGGAAAGAAAAATGACAACTGTGAAAAAGTTGTTTTATCTCTCTTATAAATATAGGAATGCGTAGGTTTCTATATATATTTCCGTGATACTATACGTCCACACAAATGTATATTATATATCTGTTCGACGAAATATAATCGCGTGTATCTCTCGTTTTAATTGCAGTCATTGCATACGTATTTGTATGTATAAATACAGCTGAAATTCGCGCGTGGATGATAACGAGAAAATTCCAAAAATAATGCAAAAAGAATTAAAAAAGAAAAGAGTAATGATAAATGAAAAAAAAAAAAAACAATTGCATATATATAAATGTATTAAATAAAGTCATCGAAAGTATAAAGAAAAATAAAAAAATAAAATATCGATCAATAAATTTCGAATGATATATATTGATTGATTAATTAATTGAAAAGTATTTGTAAATGTAGTAAATGAAAATGTTCGTGAATTAATAAATTATTGTACATAAATATAAATATAAATTAAATTTGGTCTGCTAATTTTTTTCTCTCTCACGATATTTCAATAATTATATGTATACATATGATCAATGTAATTAGTGTAATTAAATAGCTTGTGGATTTAGAGAAGAGTGGAACAAAAAAAAATGTGAGGCTGAAAATGTGATATCTTGAAGATCATTAAAATATTTAAGAAAGTTTTTTTTTTTTAATTTTATTATATTCTATATTTTTTTCTCGGTATAGTCTTTCATATATATATATCCCAAGTCATTGTAAATTTGATTTGGAGTTGAAGTATTGTTATGGTGAATTGGAAAGACCCTCTTCAGACTATACACATATTACTACACAATATATACATACATATACACACTTATATTTATGTATATATATTGATGCTCACTCACAAGCTCAATCAGACAAACGAGCAGAGACTCGCAGGCACCTTTTCTTCGTCTTCTTCATCTTCTCATTCTTATATTCATCTTCTTCATCATCTAATTTTTCTTTTTTCACTTTCTCTTTTTTCCCTCCACCTTCGCATCGCGTCGCTCCTTATTTTCCTTTTTTATTTTTATTTTATTTTATTTTATATTATACCTTTCTTTTATTTCTATATACATAATTCCCACTCGTGTACATATACACAACACAAAACATGTGTACCTTGTATAAATACAAATGTTTGTTTGCGTGAGTTTTGTATATGTGTATAACATATACAAATATATATATACATGTTATGTGTACGCCTCTGTTGAGCGGTCGTCACTTTGATGCTATGCCGCAAAGTTAAACAAATCATCATTAGTTTCGAGCGCGTATAATTTGTTTGGTGAGCCCAAACTTCTTCCGTGTATCTGACAGAATATTATCTTCGCGTTATGTGAGATATTATATTCAACGGTGGTTTTATTCTTCGTTTATATATACAATATTATATGTGTATACACATGTATCTACATACCTATGTGTCCCAAAACAACATACATATATAAATATATAGGATTAATCCTCACACTATAGGTGGATTCGTGATGCCGCAACTATATATCCTTGTCATGGTTGAATATATTTAACTTGACGGCTGAATTCAAATATATAAGTTTTTTTTTTATTTGATGCTCTCTTGATTCACAATTATTAATGTCGAGATATTGAATATCATTATATATACATTTATGAATGTATATAAAGTCGCTTATAATATATACTGATGCACAGTTTGACTATATATATGTATAGATAATCATAATGACAAGCGAGATGAAATAAAATTTCATCGCAACGATTACAAATCGTATTTTTGTAACAAAATATCTCACAATTTATAATTTATTATACATTTTTTTTTTCTCTCACACTCAATTACATATATACACATATATAAATATATATTTACGAATGTGAAAGAAAAAATATAGTCTCTGATATAGATCTGTTGATTCGTGTGAAATTTATCTATAAAAAATAATGAACCAATCACAAAAACATTTTAAAAAGAATTTAAAGAGAAACAAATTAATTCAATGAAAAGATTTTCAATTACAAAATTTTTTTTTTCCTTCTTTCTCGTTCTGCTCATTCGACCATCATCAACGTGTGATGATGAGCTGCTAGATATTATGTATGGAATTAATTTTTAAGCGTGAAAGTATATATATAGTGCCCAGAAGTCACTCTCGACGAACGTGTCGAACAAGATGATTTTTATTACACAAAACCCGATGATCAATACTGATGACCAGTTGGATCGTTTATAGATGCTCTTGAACGCCAGCGAAAAATCGACAACACATTGTGTTATTATATACACATATATACAGCAAGTCATTGCGTGTTCTTGTTCTCGCGCGTTCTTTCAACGTTTGTGGGTGTCCACACGCTGTTCATCCATCGAATACACATCAACTATATATCTATGCGTGTGTCTAAAATGATCACTATACAAATGATTTTTATTATGAAATTTTTTGTGTATATTCAGTATAGGTCTAAGAATAGATTGTAAACTATTTTTTATACCCCTAAGTGATAAAAATGGCCCTCCAAAAATTTTTTTTTTAATTTTTTAGACAAAATTTTTTATTTTTATTTTTATGATTTGGCATTAAAAATACATATAACCTTTAATTTTCACCCTTCTATCACCAACCCCCATTTTTACCGGGTCAGCTATAGTGTACATATATATATGTATTACATCAAGCTTTATATATCTCCAACTACATCGTTAATTTAATTTGGATAACCGTGTAACTGTATTATTAAACCCACAATTTTCTGCAATTTATTTAAATATCCTTATTAAAATTATTTGAGTATGTTGAATCGTTTGGCGTAATGGAAAGAAAAATAAAATAGATAAATAAATAAAGTAAAGTATATATAAAAAGTGGAAAATAATAGAAATATATTTATATTGAGTGATGTGTATTTTATTGTGAAGTGTGTGGTGTACAATATTGCAGCATACAGTCAGCTCGATAACGTCCACTTGTCAATATAAAGAGAGCGAGAAATAATTCAACAGATACACTGAACACAACTAGTTACAAACGTGGACATATAATATCACTGTATATAATACATGTAAATATATATTGTATATAGGTATATTATATATAAATGTGAAGATAAATGCCTGTCTACACCGGTCACAAATTATTTTTTTTTTTATATACTCATAATCAATCTATTGGAAATATTTCTTTATACTTAAATTATTCATCAATGCAACGTCGCAGAACTTTTAGTCTCAATCTGAAATAAAATAAAAATATAACAATATATATGTGCGCATGATATTTGCGTGCGCACTTGAATCTTATCCGACGGCGAACAGCAATCACGATATTTTTTTTTTCTTCATTACAACCTAATATCGCTGCAATAATTTTTTTTTTAATATATATTTCATGTTTCTCATTTTGCTTTGCATGTAAAGAGCTAAAGAAAAAAAACACTTTGTCTTATATGCCACAATAATTTACAAAATATACCAATAGAATAAGGGGAAAGAAATGAAACAAAAAAAAAATGAACTCTAAAAAAAAAAAAAAAAAACATGAATAACAAAATTTCAAAGAGATGTATATATTTATATCCATCCGTATTTGTATAATATGTCGGTATATATAAGAAAAATCAAAGAAATGGTCGCGTGATGGTGATGAGACTAAAACGCAAAGTATATATTTTGTAAAGAGGTTGCTATTGAATAAGGCGTCATTCACCACACAGGACAATGCATATAAATGAATTATACCTAATATATACAGCCACTCAAAATATCCTTGCGTTCATATTATACTTTTTATTTTTTTCTCCCTTTATTATAACATCGAAAGAATATATCATGATTTTTCCATGGCTATAATATTGCTTCTCTCTATACTCAACTCATTCTTTCTTATATATTATATAAATAAATATATCCATACACCTATATGTATATTTTGTTGTGTCGAAGCTTGCATACACCCTTAAATATGCGCATCGCAGTAACTTGAGTTACTTCGCGGGTCTTGTTAAGGTATATATATAATACCGCTTCTCGCACGTCCCGCGTGTGAGCGCAAAGGCCGCGCGCACATCGTAATGCCATGAATAATCGCTCGTGTACCAATTTGCCGGCGGTATACATACATACACACACACACACACACACACACACAAATAAATATTATAGAAGTATATGTACATTGATGCCAAAGAAGAATCGAAATATATATATATAACTTGAAGGCATCGACGCCGCATCCCCGGAAATATACACACAACAATCGCGCGTCTCTTATACACATTAAACATTCATCTCAACAATGTATTATCTACGATTATATACTCACGTCATATCATATGTGTATTTATTATTTCGTACTGCGATCGGGCATATTGTATATACATAAACCAGCTTATATGATATGACATATGCCTATATAAATCAGCTCAACAATATATATTGTCGGTGTTTTTTTCATTCATCGATCGATTGTGTAAGTTACATTATTAATTATAATTGCTAAGATATAATAAGTGATCCACATAGTCAAAATCATTATGTAATAAATTATTCATTTGCGACAACCATATATGCACTGCCATATATCACATATGTATATATGTTATAGTATGTACGTAATATTATTTTATGTATCCACTGATAAGAATTGAAAATATACCAGATTCAATTATCCCCGAATCTCTAGCATCCAGACTTTCAATCAATTTTATAAAATATTTATATGTATTAGAGTGTGCCATTTTTAGGCAACTTTTTTTTTTTCATCACAACAAACAGGCTGAAAAGTTATTGGACGGTGAAGAGAGAAGCCTGTGTAAAGCGCGGTGGAGCTCTTAATTTTAATATTTAAAGGTTTCATATAATTGTAATTTTTGTTTTTCTATTTAAATAACGTACATGGGAGAATTTTTTATTTTTTTATTTTTGTAGCTCGGCATTTGCGCGTCATAGAGATAAGATCATAGCATATTCTTGTAGAGAATCGAGCGATCTACAAAAAAGGTCTCTTACACTTTTTTCATAGAGATAGCCATTCTAAAGATATTCAAACCCAAAGTTTCAAATGTATGAAATTTTGACTTCTTTTTTATTAAATCGATTATACTAATCCCTATATTATTGTCTTAAAAATTAATTTTAATCGGAAAACTGGTTTTAGTGTGCTAATATTTTCGTAAAGCTAAAAAAAAAATACTCACATGTCAGATATATTTTTTTTTTTTTCATTTTATTTACTGTAAAGAAAATTATTTATAACTTTATATGTTAAATGAATTTAATTATTATTTCAAAGCAATAGAAATTATCCTGTCTAAACAAAATTAAGCAATGTAACTACAATTATTGAACTGTTTTTTTATTACAATAATAAAGTGATTAGTATCGATTTAATAACAAAAAAGTCAAAATTTCATACATTAATTAATTTGAAACTTTGGGTTTGAATATCTCTAGAATGGCTGTCTCTATGAAAAAAGTGTAAGAGATCTTTTTTGTAAAGCGTTTGAATCCCTACAAGAATACGCTATAGGCTCATCTCAATGATGAACAAATGCCGAGCTACAAAAATAAAAAAAAAATAAAATTTTCCCATGTTATTTAAATAGAAAAACGAAAATTACGATGAGAAATCGCTAAATATTAAAATTAAAAGCTCCGCTTTACACAGGCTTTTTTTTTCACCGTCCAGAAAATTTTCAGCTTGTTTTTGTTTGATGAAAAAAAAAAGTGGCATACCCTAATCACATACATGCATATGTAAACATGTAAATACATTGTCGCGCGTGCATATTGTCAATGTAAAAGTGAGATGATAAGATTAAAGAAATTCTCTGTGAGAGAATGAAGAAAGTATCGATACAAATAACTCTCCAAATATACATATAATACATCTAGATATAATATAATATACACATATTTTATATAGTATGACTAGAAGTATATAGTAGTAGCAGTAGTAGTAGTAGTAGTAGTATATATAGTGGTGGCTGCCTCAATGTCTGGTCATCAACACCCAAGTTATACATTCCCTTTTCGTTTATCTCATTCTCATATCCTATCGCTATTTCTCACTCATTTCTACATGTATATTTTCTCTTTTGCCCTCTCTGAACATAACCTGCGGCATCAGTCTCCTCGTCTATAAGGAGATATTCTTATGTTTAAACATGGAGTATATATGTATAGGTATATATATATATATATATCTATATATTTACTGCCTATAACTAACGCGCCGTGGCCTAGCCTTGGCTGATGGATGGAATTCCTTGGCTGGGATATATGCCGCCGCAAAACCGAACCAGAAAAAATTAGCTACAGACCGAATGGTTTAACGCCCGGTCTTTTGTTGCGCAGCTCCTCTCTCGATCTTTCTGTGAGAGACATCCATAGGCGTTTAAAAAGGTGTCTTGGCTGTGTGAAACTATCAGAACAGAGTATATATATACCGCATCATTTTGTGGTGGTAGAGATCATATTATTTTTATTCATAGACTCGATATACTATTTGGGTGGTGAAGTGAATATATATACACGTGTATATAATTTTTGTTTTTTTTATTTCGCGCTAACTCTTTAATATCTGAATTCATTATTTATTGAATTACAATTGAGGAATGTATCCAGCTGCGCGATGCGAGAAGATATGTACATATATATGTGTATACATATAAAGAAAGAGAGGGAGAAAGTGGAGGCTATTTAAGAAGTCTTTCAACGCCAATGCTAAAGTCATTTTGGATATTAATTATACATATGTATTTAATATTAATCCATCATATGTCATGCCAAAAAATATTACACACATACCTAAATATTCCTGTATATATATATGTAAAAAAAAAAATAAATTTATATATATATAAATTTCATTGGCATATTTTTACTAAAAATATATTTATCCACTCAACGTGTAAATAAAAATTCCAAGCATTATACATACACTTTTTTTTCATGCAATAATTTGACCCACTGCATTTTTGACATTCCACATTATACACATGCTCAAATACTTAAATATATATACACGTATGTATGTGTCGGTATTGAACTGATTGTGAGTGTGTCCGAGTAATTTTGGGTTGGTTGAAAAAGTAATGGGTTTTTAGGGGCGCTGTTGGTGTACAGTATATATATATATCTGTACGCCGGGACATCAGAAAACCCAGATAGATATATAGATAGAGAGCTTGACGAGAGTCTCGCGCGCGCGCACCTGTGGCCACGAACTCTTTCGAGCCACGCTGTCTGGTGTGGTACAGCATCGAAATAACCCGCGGCATCCTCGGCCATCGTTCGGTGCCCCGGGGCGTAAAAACACACTACCATTTCGCTCGCACGCCGACTTATAAACTGATCTTCACACGTCCCAACGTGTCTGTATACATATATACCTATACATATAGGTATATATAGTTTATGCTGTTTTAGTATAGGTGTGCGCAAGAGTTGAGTATTACTTTGCGCGCGCGGTGGAATATCCAAGACAACGCGGCACAAAGGCGGTCTCTATAAATCACTCGACGATGCCAAGAGCGGCCTCCGCGCGGCCTCAGGTTCCCTTATATATATACATATGTATACTATACGCCAATTCTCTTCATGTATGTATTTCAACGATCGACCTTTCGCCCTTCGTTCTTATACATTATCTATGCTTGTGTTAAATTTCGCGCTCATTTCTCAATTTTTATATACATCCGCACCATTGAAATTTAATTAATTTCATTTTGTTTTATAATATATAAAAAATCGGATGCATCATCATTTGTTATGGGTGCACGCAATAGTTGGAAGTTTATCAAGAAATTGAAAATATAAATTTTTGATATCCCGCGTTGGGATTTTAATGCTACTTTAAACCTCATTATTGGCATTTTAGTGAGATACTTCAGAAGCAAGGAACGTTGTTTAGAAATATTTTAATAGAAAATACAACTCCTCCTCAATACCTCAAAGCAGTCATACATTGCCAAATGTTCCATTCTAAGGCGCAAAGAAGGAAATTGCGTCTAAGTTTATTATGAAATAAAATATTACAACGTTGTGTTGAGTGTAAAAATTATAGGCATCAAATTAGGTTCAATCCTAGATTTTTAGAGGTTCGCCCGAGTTTAAATTTTGTTTCTACATTAGACCTTTATTCTTACTGTATCTCAATTGTACCTCGTGAGTCCTATAAATAATGACTTGCTAATACCTTTGATATTATCCTTTATATTCATTTGAACCTTATAAACTCCTTAGTTTTGATCCAAGCTTATTCTTTTATTTTAAACCTCTATTATTATCCATGTAGATACAAAAAGGTACGAGTTAAAATTCGTTATACTTCTCTTATACCTTAAAGTATAAGAAATGTAAATATCTGCCACTTCTAAGGTCTTAAAAAGAACTAAAATTTAAGAGCTTGCGCGTCCTTAATAATACATTCAATTTCTACAAAACGAGCTATATGCAGGTCTAAAGTAAGAACAAAATTTCGACTTAGGTCCCCGGATTCAAAGTAGAATTGATAAGCCAACAAGTGCCATATAGGATGTTTAATCGACTACTAAAAGACTTAGAAAAGCACAAAAATTTCGACTTGCGATTGGGCAGTTAATGTGCACATTTTATTTAGAGATATTAGTTTTTTTAAGAAATGTAAAATGTCTTATCAACAATTGTATTTTTATTTTATATTACAAATCTACGAGCGACAGTATAAAAAAATTTATGAGATATGTTTATGTATATGTATGTATAATGGCGGCAATAGATAAAGAGACGAGTACATAGTTGGCGGATGCGCGACATTGGAAAATGCAACGAGGCGAGATATTGAAAACTTTATAAATTTCTAACATTATATATATATGTAAGGATATTATATATTATACATTTACAGTATTATACTTTCCACACAATAACAGAGAGAATAATTGACTTACTCTATGAATAATATAACCACTGTGTTTTCTGCGGAAACTTCAATAACGCGAAAAGAATAATAAAAAATAAAAAAATAAAATAAAGTTATGCCACACGCGTCGGTGATTTCCAAGCTACACACACACATACAAATATAAATACATACCTATATATGTACATTTATATTGAAAATCCAACGAAGAGTCTCTAAAGTTTTATTTTTCACGCGTTATTTAGTCGACCGCGATGTGATACCATTTTATATTACATATCTATAATAGAGGAGGAAATGAACATAGGGTGATATCATATAAATATATATAATAGCTGTAGTTATAAATACAATATATGAAAACTTTGTTTCACATAAATAAGTAACATTATAAACTTACGAAGTATATCATTGCAATGTGAATATAAAAAGTATAAAAATATGTAACGCAACAGTAGCCAACGTGAAACGAGTATGGAATTATTTATAGCAATTTAATTGAAAGCCAAAACACGATTGGTCCATGAAATAATAACGCTCGTCATCTCTTTTTTTTTTCCCCTCTCTCCCGTAACGCCCTTACTAACCCCCTCTTTTTTGTAATGCATATATACATATATATATTTATATTCTCTCTCTTGTCTCTCCCTTCCTCGAAATCGCCTATTATTCACTTGTTCTCTCAGGGAGGAATATAACAATTGAAAAATTGGCCCGGGGGGGCGCGTGCTGCCGCAATAGCAATATATGAATTCAATGAATTCTGCAAACACGGCACTTTCTCGCGGTACGCCCGGGCATTTTTGGCATCTAGGAAGGGTGCTGCACACACAAGCCTGCTATCAGTAGTATATATGTATATATATATACATAGATATATAAATATATAACAGTTGCTTCATGGCTTCTCGGCGTGACAAGCTAACGCTCTTAACGCTCATAACTCGCCCTGAGAATTAAATGACAATATACGCGAGCACACAGAGTGCGCAATATCGCGCGATGAATTATATCACAAGGAAAAAAAATAAAAAAATATTATATATATATGAAATGAAGACAGAAACATTTAATAATTGTTGTGTCCCATAATCAATAGCGTTATTCAAACAAGTAATAATATTTACAAGGACATGATATATATGAGAATTAAAATTTCCCATGATTATAATTTATTTTAAGCAATAAAAGGAATTGAGAAATTACATGAAGTAACAGAGGGGGACCATTACCTGGAGTAGATTTACTTCTTTTCGAAAATATAATTGTCGCGGGCATTATTGTAATGGAATCGAACGAATAAACATCACTGACCTGCTGCAGTAATATTACACACATTGTGGAATATTACACCTTCAAGTATTAGCGGAGAAACAATAATAATAATTGGTATTGATTCAGGTATGTATATATAATTTTCATAATTTTTTTTTTATTCATCATGAGTAAATGAACACAAACATAATTAATATAATAAGCAATTGATCGCGCGTGTGTTTAACTTTGTATATAGTTATAATGGACCGATTGTATAATTTATCATGTATAACACACTACAATATAAACTTGGCACAACTTCAGTGTATAAATATATTTATTTATATAGAGGCGAAATTAAATACGTGTAGTGTGTCTGTGTGTTGAGTATATGAGGGAATAAAACTAACGAGGCCTCTATACACTCGCAACAATGGATATAACTACATCATATGTGAAGATTTGTAAAAGGACCTCATCTTGCGCGTTAAATGACTCGCGACTATTTAACTCTGTTGATAGATTGTAATAAATGCCGGATACAATTGAATCCAATTATCCGGCAGGCGGGAAAAAAAAAATATGTACATATATATATATATATATATTTATAAAATTATTAACGTACGTTTTGAATGGGGTAATAATATAGTAGAGGTGGGGAAATTATTCAATGGGATAATATGTTTCTATATAATGTACATCGGTCTATTTAAGTTTTTTATTTACTACTCCGATCTATAAAATTTTATTTCCCTTTCATTGCTGATCCAAAATATTTACCTCTATACATCATACAGATAAAACATAAACAAATTGATATTATCCATACATAAAATTCAAAGTAAAAATATTTTATATACCATTTCATAAATTATTTACTTCAATTACAATTAACCACAGATTCATAAATAAATCTTTCGAAATATTATTATATAATATTATTTCTGGTTTCTTTAATTCCTTAATAATTTATTTCTTCCTTTCTTTCTTTCATTTGTTCTTATATTTATATATATATTACCACAAAATCCACTGTACAATGTACATACATTTTATTTGCCCCCTGAACGTATTGTTGTGAGCTGCTCGCTGTTGGCCTGGGGTTAGTTGCCGTGTTCCGCGCTATGGATTCTTGTAACAAAATGGCCGATCATCCTTCACCCTGTAATGGCCGACACGTACATAATTCTTGCATTCACACACACGCATATATAAACATATTTTCACAAAGCGCACAAATATATATATCGACTGACCATTCGACACACGAGTTAAGTAGATTTTGCGCATAGCGACGAGATCAACGACTAGCAATAATATTCTATTCTCTCAGTGTGTGTAAATATATTTATATACATCTTATATACACACATGATGATCTCTGTACATATGTATAGGTAGATGGGGAACATGAATGCTTGAAGAAGAAGGGATACATAGGTATATATACATGCAGTATATATTCACCCGCGCCAGAAGAACCATCGTGAAGGCAAGAGAATGGGTCGGCTATTTTACTTTTATGGCCTCAGCTAATGCGCCCTTTGTGTAAGCCGTGGCTTTTCGTCGCGGTTTGCAAGCTCTTCTCACTCTTTCTCTCACTCTATCGTTCTTTTCTCTCAATGCATATTATTTTTCTCACTTGTTCACTCACAATATTTATCCCTTTCTCATTTCTTCTCGCGCCTCCCATCAAATCTTTCGTTTCATCCGCTTGGAAGCTGCCATGCACACGATATTCAATTAACGTGTCGTTGCGCGCTGCGCCATCACACGTATTATACCTATGTATAAATATGTACATATATACATATATGTATATATATGTGTGTAGGTATATAGATGTATCGCTGTGGTTCGCCGAAGGCAAAGTATATAACCATCTTTCAAATTCCATCGTAATTGTCGGATATGAATGTATGCGAGCCCTCGAGTAAATAATTGTCATTGAAAATAAGAAAAGAGATAAAACCGAAAAAAAGATGAAAAAAAAAAAACAAATTATAAATAAAAATTTAAACGCATTTACATGATGAGTTAACTCTCTTGTGATAATGAATTGTGATTTAGCTTATTTACATATGTGTATAATGTGTATGTATACATTAAATTTATATACACTAACGTTCAAAAGTATTTGGCCACTCAGAAAAAGATATTTTGTAAAAGTTTAGATAAATTAAACTACTTCATAGTAATTTTAATTAATATAATTTTATATAGGTACATACAATAATAATTATACAAGATAATAATACAAATTTTAAATTTAAGACTCATCTATATGTGTCCACCTTTGGTTTTAATGACGGCCATGCCTCTTGACTCTTGAGAATATATATTCCTTATTGGTTTTATACCCATTTTCTTCAAATAATATAACACAAAAGTATATAAGTATTAGACTTAAAGTATTGAGTATAGAATGATATTAGATTACTAATCTCAATATTTATTAGTGGTTATATTTTAAATTTTATTTAAGTTTTTACTCAATAAATTTATCAAAATAAAAGTGCGACTTAAAAGTATAACTTAAATTTAAAGAATTAATCCAGACGATATAATACACAGCTATTTTGGTTTTATGTCGGCGCAAAATACCTTTTTTGTTTCATAGATACATATTTTGCGGTAAGATACAAAAAAATCAAGCCTAATAAAATAATTTTAATAGATATATATATTGTTTATAATATAAAGAAAATGCAGGTGCAGACCAAATGTACTTTTGAACGGTAGTGTACCTCTTTAGTTTGGATGGGTAGTTATAATCGGATTACAAAATTTATTTCATAAAATGACTTTGAGCTCAAGATTATATATTTACAAAAAGCATAATATAAATACGTGTGCACTATCTAATACTACATATATGTATATGTATAAATAAGCGTACTTGTGAAAAATTATTATCTTTCAATTCGTGAAAATAATTTTTCTTTTATTTTTTTTCTTTCATTATAGTCAACATTTGCCCAGGCCGTTACAAATACATCGGAGGCGTTTTGACAAATAATAACTGCGGGCAATTTTATTCACACTTAAATTTTTCACAATACCCATATATACATTATTATTATTATCATCAAACACATATACATACATATATGTATTATATGAATTATATATCGAGTATAACAATATATAAACCCGATCGATCGTTGGGTTGTCGTATGCGTTGTATATTATTCGTATACAATTTATTTTAAATAACCGCCCGATTCATCGTCAATTCGTCGCGGTCATCTATATATACATATCTTATACAATATATAATTCGATGTATATAGAGGGTTGTTGTATATATATGATGTTCACATCATATGTCGCGCAGTCGAGTCGCGTATTTTGACTTAAACAAGGGTGGAAGGGCATGGCATACACAATGATTTTCGTATATATACAATGTCGAGTCTTTTCTCCCCACATTATATATATATTGTACATGAAAAATCGCTTGTAATTCGTATATAATAGAGTAAAACGCACCCCTTGCCACTTTCATATAGTATTATATATATGTACACTATATATACATATACATTTATATATCCGTGTACAAGAAGAAAATGCGTGCACGAAAACAACATTGTAAATGTCACGCGCGCGTATTAATTCTTTCTTCGTTTATGTATTGCGTCACATTATATATACATATATATATTTATATGTATACATATATACTTATTTGTAGTCAGACGAAGTTTTTCTCTTCTTCACTCTCCATTTTCCTCACCGCGTTACTTTTCAACTATACATATATGTATATGTACATTATATATATACTTTACTGGATGTAAGTTATTGTACGACCGTGACGACAAATTCGACACAAGCAACAAAACATCGCATAGGTGAGCAGGCTCCTGCGTGTTTATATATATGTGTAAGAATTATAAATAGGGCTGAGGTGCGCACGTTGTTGAGAGGGTGCGAGTTTATTTAGTGCATTCAATTTTTTGTGAGAGAAAAAAATTTAATAAATATACTGAGTATAATAGTAACGTTAGAATTATAATTATATTTTCTTTGATTGTTATTTGAATATCATAATCTTTTAATATAGAGTAATATTAAAGTATATAAATATAATCAATACATATTTGTATAAATCTATATATATTGTAGGGTGCGTATATGTGAAAACTTGAATATATCTGTCACGTTGAAACAATGCAAACAATTAATAATTCAACTGATATACATTATTTTTATTATTTATGTGATGTAAATATTTATATCGGCGTCAAGAATTCTTAATCAAACTCATTTTTCTTCATGTCTATATACAGCATGTATGTATATATGTTTATGTATTTTTTTCATGTTTATATATATATATCTCAAGGATACAATAAGTGACATTGTGTCAATATATATAAATGCATGATACATTTTGTTATTCATATCGGCGACATAACATCAACAAAAAAGTGCCGCTGTGAATCATTTTGAAATCCACATATTTATTATATATACAGTTAGATTCGATAAATTATATCCAATATTTACCAGACTTCACCATCTATCTCTTTCAATGATGATGATAATAATGATGATTGCGTAATGCATTCGTAAAAAACATAGAGAAATTCTGCATTTTTTTAAATACAATATTATTAATTTATATTTCTATTATTAATCAAAAATAATTTTATCTAACACTATATATATGCAAAGAATATTATAATGACGATGAGAGATGATATGAAGACTTTGAAAAATTCTCAGGGACTCTCAGGAACTCAAAAAGACTCAGAAAGATTCCGAAAAACTCCAAAAGACTCAGAAAAACTGAGAAATTTCATCTCGGGGGCATATACAAAATATGTTCTATGCTCTACTAGATTTGAAGGATTTAAATTAACAGACTGCTAAAAAAAATATATATATAACACTTATATACATACATATATGAACCAATTTTGTAAGACAATAACCATCAGATGAAGCGCACACGATCGCAGTCGTTTGCACGCATATAACAAGCCTCATTATTTACGTTAATCATTATTTTGACGGCGCTGATCGGCCACCGTCCATCACTCTCTTATATATGTATAACCTATATATATGTATATACGTATATACTCTCATTTTCTCTCCTCATTTCTGTTCTTGAAGCATGCTTTTATATTATCCAAGACGAAAACTCGCGTTAAATACCGCAGCTAACTTCGATATCATAAATCTGCCTTAAAGAATGGCTCTTGGTGCGAGTTGAACGCGCGAAAGAGAGCGGGAGAAGCAAAAGTCGTGGCATTATTAATTGGAGCCGCGCGAGAAATGAGAATAAAAGAAGAGAAAAAAGTTTGCAACAAGAGGGAGGAGAATGAACTAGTGTGAGGATGAGAATCTTTAGCAGGATTCGTCCGAGGAGTCAATTTTAATTACCCCCAACTTCTATATACATCTCCTTTGGCTGAACGAAAGTGGTGGAACAAAGCCATCCATTGCATATACATATATATATACAGTACATATACCTATATACTGTATGTATGTATGTATATGTATACCTATATTCGTCCAACCCCTTTACAATCCATTGTTTTTTAATCTATAAATAACTGCATCAACTTTATTAATCTTTTCCTTCTTTAATGTCATGAATATTACTTTCTATATGTATATATATTATATATACATTGAAGTATATGTATATAATGCGTTATACATACATGTATATGTATGTATTAATCATCAGTATAAGCGATAAAAATATAATATTAATTATTTTTTGAAGTAAGTGAAAAAATAGAAGGAAAAAAAAATAAATGAGAATATTTTGCAATTTTTCTTGTCAACTTTAATATTTTTAATTATTCTTCACTGATAAAAAAATATACATTGTATGTTGCTGTCTTTCTAATAATTTTTGTATGTACATATAATTTTTTATCTTTGTGTTCAGGCGTTATTTAAAAAAAAAAAAAATAAATTAGCACGATAATAAGAGGGAAAAAAAAATAAACTAATTCAATCTGTTGGACTGTCCGTGTGTTTATCTTGTCACCACGCTGTCACTGAGTGTAATTAATAATTGCATTGAAGAGACACACTACAACCTCTCAAGAATTATCAACACAAACTCATTTTCATTTAAAATACAATCTACTGATTGTATATACATATGTATAAATACATTTATAATGTACTATATACATACGTAAACTTAACTGAAAGAAAAGAGTAAATGTTGCGAGTTTAATGTTAGTAAAGATTGTAAGTTTAATATATGTAGACGTATGTATGTATATGAACAGTGACGTTTGTAAGAGTGACAGGGTGCAATTAGGAACGTTCTGTATATACACATTACACATATAAATATGTAGATATATACATATATATAAACAGACATAGATGTGTAAAGGCGACGATAACATCGGTAAAGTTGAGTGAGTGAACGTGTTCACTCTTATCTTACAATTAGTCGAGGGCATACACTGACATTTGTCAGACTTTACACACTGTATATTATTCTATATATACACCTATGTACATAAGACAAATGTACACACACAAACACACACTTCCAATACATATACTCGCAATTACCTATATTACAGTGACAGCTTCCTGTCCTTTACTCATATTTATCAATCCAACATATATCCACAAAATCTTTTTCCCTCCGATCCATAAATTGTAAAAATATTTTCTATTGATTATAAATCATACACTATTGATATATCTATATAAACATATACGTTAATATGTATCGAATTATATCAATTGCAGATAAATTTTAAAGTCTGTATACACGGAGAGAAAAATCTGGAGTCGTAAATGACATTTTTCGAAGTATTTATCTTTCAAACGAAGAAAAATTGATATGGAGTCATGGAAATAATTTTAAATATAAGTGTGGATATTTTTAAGTAACAGCACAATAAAAATTCTCAAACAAGCCGTTTTAGTACTCTGTTGACGAAAATATTTCTTAGCTGCTCTAAGGTTGAATATGAGATACTTTTTTTTTTTTTGCTGAAACAAATTAATCGTATTAAATTTGTAAATTATTTATGTCTTCATTTATTTATTCATTTTATTTCCTCATATATTTATTTGATTTTTTCGTTTATTTTTGTTTTTATATAATTTATTTATATATTAATATATTTAATAATTTGTTTCATTCATGTCTAAGAATCAGCAGTGGCGCTCAATAAAAGATTCTTGCTTTAAAATAAAAATTCACAATTAGCTCCTTAAAATATCATATATGACGTCTAAATAATTTAATTTTTAAATTCTGCCACGTTAAAATTTCTTGTACCACTTATCACAGTTTCTCCCATCAATATATATTCACATGGTTGATAAATAATTTTTGTTTTTCTAACAGTTGTGACTCGATTACCAAACATGGTATATAATAATTTTTGTTCGATTTCCTCTACAAAAATTCTACGATTTTTTCTCTTTGTATATTAAACCTATATATAAATTGATGTCGGTGGATGATGATCGTTCAATAAAGATCAATCCAACGTTATTTTATATTGCATCATATGCTCATTTGTATTCGAATGATGGCCAGCGAAATCGCGAGTGATACAGTAATATTATATTAGTCAGTATGTATATTTACACGTATATATATATACACATATATACATATCTGCATGAATATAGTACATAATAAATATACCTATAGTGGCTCGCGGCTTTGTCTATATAGTTGTATGTTGCCGATCTCTCTAACAAGACCCCTCTGATGTTGTTCTGTGTATATGCGGCTGGCAGATGAATTCCGAGCAATTTCTCGCTGGTCGCGCGGGCATCTCTTTGATTCTTTGAACTCTCACCGCGCGCTGACCGATCCTCGCGGTAATCATGCGAGCTCGCCACGCCCCGAAAAACACCTTCTCCGCGCGCGAAAGACGAACAGTTTCCTCCCTCTCTCATCATACACTCATATTTTCACTCTCTCTTCACCTTATATTCTTTCATATATACTCATCGTCTTTTATTCTCATCTCTCATCGTTGCTTTTTCTTCCGCACCTCGAACGCGCGCGTGCAGAAATATCGCCTCAAGAATCTGATTTTATATACAAGACCGCGGCGATCATCTTCAAGTGAGACGCGAGCGCACGGCGCGCACACAACTTCAATGATCCGGCGATCGTATCGATATATACATGTACTTATATATATATATTGCCATTTGCGCGTTGGTTACAAACACGAGATATATATTCTATCGATTCTTCACGCGGCATGGTTGCGCACTTTTTTTATTATTTATGTATGTATATATATACACGCGCAATCGAATTGTATATTCTAGCATATAAAAGCCGCGTGCCATTATATACGAAGAACCATGAAGAAAAAAATAAATATTTATATACAAATAGTGTAGAAAAATTTATCATCATAAATATTCATATTTGTAATTATTTATTCATTCATTTTAATATTCAAGAAAAAATAAATGTCTTTATATTTGTAAAAAAATTATACTCATATGCAGTTTAAAATAATATGAAATATCAAAATATTAAATTATAAAAAATATAAAAAAAAATAGAAATAAAAATAATTATAAAATATATAAATATTATTGTTATTTAACCAACTACAGTCCACCGCTCTACCAACTGTGCTATCGAAGAACACTATAAAATATATAAATATATAATATAAAATATAAAATAAAAAAATATAAAAAAAAAAAAATAAAAATAAAAAGAAATACAAATATTATAAAATATATAAATATATAATATATAAAATACAATTTTAAAATATAAAAATTTGGAAAAAATATATAAAATAAAAAAATACATAAAATAAAATATGTAAAAAATATATTTTATATCAAATAAAAGGGGTATGTACAACGTGTCTATATAAATAATAATAATACCCAGTCATCGTTTCTCTACTGAGATTCAAGTCAATTTAATATATCAAAAAAGGGGGTGCGTGAAAACTTGTACATACGTACGCAATTGATGCAAGTGGAAACATAAATGGCAATCTCGAGGTTGCGATAAATCGTTGATTCTATATACACATACGCGTTAGTAGCTTGGGGTCGCAATTCTCGATACGCACCGCCAATCACGACCCCTCATCGTTTCATTCGCTCCATCTATATATATACATATATACAACAAATGATCTATATATATGTATATGTAGGTACATACATATATGATTGATCCATGACCAAACATTGATGTACATATGTACTGCGACCAAATATCCCCTCATTGATTGCCCGCATGATTTAATATTATCATTTTGTTGGGATTAAAAAATATTTTTTTTTATTCCATATTCTAAATGTTATTTTTATTATTTTTCTTGTTTTTATTATTATTATAGTTTGTGTATTATTAAGACAACAAGTTACGCATGCCAAAGTGATTTATTTATTAATGCCAAAGATTAAAACAATTGACGATAACAATCAAGTGGCCCTTCTATATATACATAATATGCGATAGAGGGGATAATGTATATAAATATATATATATGTGTATATTTAGAGTGACCACGAAAAAAAAGTTGCTTCCAATTATATATAAGCTCTAATGACGCACGATAATATCAAGTTTATAACCAGCTCTTATAAAATATATATATACTTGGAAAAAAAAAAATAGAAAAAAAAAATATTAGTAATATATTGAAGAATGAAAAAAAAAATATATATATATATATATATGTATATAATTCGCATTGAAGGAGAGTTATATTGACGATAAGATCGACGTCACGATTAACTGTGATATCGAATTATGATAGTTATTTATTTATTTATTTATTTATTCTTGAATTTTCTATTTTATATTTTCATGTTATTTTAGAATTAATAATTTTTTTTTTATAATCTATGTACACATTCTGAGGCTATTGGAGGACTGGATTATTTTTGTAAATAGAATATGAGAATATTAATATGTTGATAAGAAAATGTTATATATAGTTTATATTATAAATATTTACTCAACAGGAAATTCTTGTAACGGTGAATTTCGCAACGAGCACAGGTCATAAATGTACGATGAAGGATATATAATATGCATCCCCTCTATACCCTGGATACTTTACCTTTTCTCACTCACTCATTGCTGCAGTTACCCATGTACGGTGAGGCTACTGACGAAGCAGGTGCTGCAGACTGCCGTTTAGTCCCGCATCAAACGCATCGTCAAATAATAATAAGATACTGAGGCAGATTATCGCGCTTATTTCACTCTCACTCGTTTTCATAAGTAAAGTACAAATTTTGCGGATAAAAAAAAAATTAAGGTTAACTATACACTTTACCTATATATATATATAATACATAAATATATACATATGTACATATAAGTATTGATTAAACGTTATTTTGATTTAAGTGTGATTTTGTGGTGAAAAACTTTTTAAATTAAAACAACAACAGAAATAATTAAAAAATTTTTATATAAAATATAAATCAAAATAAATCGCAATTTAAAAATTTTTATTTCTACACAATTGTTATTATTTTATATAAATGTTAAATAAAAAATAATATTACGCCAATAATCTGTTGAATAAATAAAAAATTAAACTAATTTATTTACATAATTATATTTGACGTGGATTTTTGAAAATGAAAAAAAAAATTCGTAAGAATAACTTGGAATAACAATAGAGAATATATATATATTTATATATATACATGTATGTATGTATGTATATATTGAAGTAGTAAAGGAGATATGGAAGAAGATGGCAAGGCCGTCGAATCTGCGGTATTCATCGAGACACTCAATACAAGAATGAGAGAACGCGAGAAGCAGCAAAAGAAGAAGAAGATATGGGTGTGGGGGATTCTTCACTCTGGCCGAGGTGTTGCCGGCGGTGGTATTAATTGGCGGGGAGCTCGGCCGCCTGTGATTAGCCTCCGCAGCCGCCGCCACCTCTGATCCTCTCTTTTCCCAAGTCCTGATCGTATATCTGCCGACGTACGTGTGTGGACCGCGTAGCTTCACTTACCGGCACAAGAAGAGAGAAATCTTTTTCTCATGTCTACTTTGCCTCCTTTTCTTCATCATCAACTTCTTCTTCTTCTTCTTCTTCTTCACTTTATCCTCTTTTGTATATATTCACCCTTTCGTTCAATAGATTGAGTGTATATATATATACGTACATGCAATGTGTGAGGACAAATTGGGTGGTGGGAAAAATTGCGAACCAGTGATTGGTATATTGGATAGGTTGAAAATCGATTTCCAATTGAGCATAAAAAAGTAGTTATATAGCCATGAGCAATTCACATGATTCTCTGATATTATATTGCCTCATTTAATTTTTATTTATTATTCATATATATATATACAAGTATTTTCAACCTTTGTAATAATTTTTTTCTTTTAAGAAATTTTATTTTTAACTTTTCTAATATTTATATTTCATATTGTAATACATTTCGTTCATATTTGATGTCTATTTATAACATACACTAAGTATTTTATTAAATTAACACGTACATATATACATATATAATATATATATATATTATATATACATGTTTGTTGTCGCAGAAACTATTTTTTATTTGAACTTTGTCGTTGCGGCGTTGACGTTTTATATAGTTTGCGTATCCCATTTACTGTGACATCAACGTATATAATATATAATTTATGTCAAGCAAAATTATGCATGAGTACTCAAGACACTTTATAACCCATTGTACATATGTATTTCACCTATATATTTTCACTTCTCCTTAAAAATATTTCCACAATCAATCGATATGTATAAACAATATGTCTATGGCACATATAAGTTATAATTCTTGCAAATCTTTAAATAAAACTTGGTAAATAAAGTAGCTTGTCCGCCGACGGTAAATCACTCACCAACAGACATATATACACATATTATGTAAAGAATTATATATATACAAAAGACTGTATCAAATAAAAAAAAACGTTCTCTACTGATTTATACATTTTTTTTTTTTCATATTTATATCAATCCTGAATACATTCTTATAAATATTATATTTTATATAAATAAAATTGCTGTATTTATCATTAAATTTTTTCAAAGAATTCCAAACACTCTCAAACAACTTTGTAGAAAATTAATCAAACATTTTATTGGTATATGTACACATAATATTATTTCCACATTTCTTCTATATTTTTTTTTTTTTTTTTTATAAATATCGTATTCTGTTAGCGCATTTTTACTCGATGGTTAGTAACATTTTTCTTTAGTGGAATATCGTTCAGCGGCTTGTCTGGATCGGATAGTAATACAGCTGGGCAGTTACATGCCAGGCGAGATAATTACAGAGCGCTGTCGGACCGCCAAGTCAAACAACCTAAACATCAGTCTGTTCGGGCCGCATTGGCGTCCGATTTCGTGGACTTGACTCTTGGTTACGTATATACGTGTATTCAAACTTTTAATTTATTTTTTTTAACAGGGGTATTTCGCACTTGAGAATATTTATATCCATGGTGGAGAAATAAACGTGTAATACATAAACAAATAAAGATACATGTCAGTATAATATATGAGTAATATATATATTAATAAAAAAAAAATAAAAATAAAAATTAATTTACGCTCCAGGATATTATTAGAAAAAAATTATCGCTGATTGATTTAGTACCTTTAAATATATAAACATAATATTTAATTAGTATTGAATTAATACAAATTATTTAACATATTATTAAAGTAAAGAATAATAAAATTAGAAAAAATTAATTATTGATATTTGAAGGAGAGATTATTATTACAATTGTTGGTATTGTACAATGAGCGAATATTTTTTTAAGAAAATGAGCAAATTTGATGAGACGCCAATGGGTCCGCAGAATAAGGGTCAACTATTTGTATTCGACAGTGATGAGAGGTGGAGAAGTGACGCTCAGATGAGAAACACGCACATCAGGGATAAAAAAAGATAGAATATAGACACGATATAAAAGTATAAATAAATCCGGGGGCCCCCATAAAAAATGTAAATCGCCGATATTAATGATGAGTGGAGAATGCGTCTTGGATGGAGGATCAAACGATGCCGCATTAGGGATAAATAAAGAGATGAATAGAGAAAGAGAATATGGGAGTGAGATCACAAGCAAGTGAGAGAAGAAATAAAATTGACTTTTACTTTCTTCAATTATAACCGTTGAAATATTATTAGATGAGTAAATGCATTAAGTTACAATCCGATGCGAAAGCGTATAGCGATAATCAGTCATGCTAATAACACATACATATATGTATATATAAACACACTTATATACATATATACATAATCGTTAAAATATACACATTTATAATAGTGATAGAAAAAAATAAACACAAGCACTCCTGACAATATAATTGCATCAATTTAATTATATTATTTAATTCAATGTATATATACAATGCCATATTATTTCTATTTACTACACGGTAAATATAAATAAATAAATAAATTAATTAATTAATATATATATATATATACGTATAAGCACTACATAGATAACTGATTTATTTAATATATATTTTTTTAATCGCTTGAACTGTTCTCGTATATTTATAATACGTTGAAGCCACGAGAACTAATCGATTTGAAATTGAACCCATGACAAAGTCCTTTTTCCCATCGTTCTTTATATATATACAAACCTTTTCTCTACAATTTTCGATATTTCTTTTAGACGGATGCATGCCGACCACCCTGATGTAGTTACATACATACATATATCTTTCACTGTATATACATACAGCTACATATATGTGTATATCTATTGTCCGGAACGAAATGTAGTGTGTGCGAGAGAGTGTATATATAATACAGTAAAACCTTATGAGTATTAAATTTTGGACTGTGCGAAAAGGCCCAAATTAACTGCCGTCCTTGTCACGGTTTCTTTTATATGCCAATATATATATACAAACCAACACTACATGGGTCACTTGATTATCATTTTTAAACGAGCTTTTTGAATCATCTCATATATGCTAAAGGAGAATATTCTCCTTTAGCTTCGTTTCGTTTACTATTATAAATACGTATATAAATATATTATCCATGTTTTATATATGTGTAAGTATCTACATGTATATGTATATATATATATATATGTATAATAGAGGAATAAACAACAAAAAAATTAAATGTTTATGAGACTCAAATCGGAAAAGGTACAGTGAATTTTTTTTCATGAGGGCGGGGCATGAGGTGTTAGGTTTTCAGCTCATCAGTTTGAAGAATTTGTTTGTTCTACGGGCGGTAGTTTTGACTAATGACACCTTGCACCTGCATACGCCCAATACTTACCCCGCACCCGGTAAATAAATCTCTACTAAAAAAGAAAGATACAAAAAAAAAAAGGAGAGAAAAATAAAAAAGAAACAATATAACTAATTATTTTCCGATAATTATCAATAAGCTCACACAGTTTGTTTGATCACTTGATGTATAAAATTAGGTTATAATATTTCACACTGTATCAGTAAAAGTTAATTTTAAAATATAGATATAAATAAAATGTATTTATATATATTGTCTTATATTTAATAATAAATATTTTAATTAATATATAAATTCTTAATAAGTTACAGTAGCTGTGCACATTATTTTTCTGTGTTATATCGTTGTGATTTTAGTTTAAACTTATATAAATATACTTATTATATCTCGGCAGTAATATAATTGTATGACTGCAGCTAAAAAGCGCCCAGTATATATAAAATTCCTGTAAGTATCGTTACAATTACGCAGTGAAAAAGCATAAACTGAGCATGAGAAATAGCAATACTGCAAACGTGTATATATTAATTAATATTACCCATACACAAAAGGAATTATACACCATACACATAAACAGAAAAATATAAAAAAAAAAAAAGAAATAAAACTAAAAACGCTAATATATTCATACTACAAACATAAATACATACATATATATATACTCTTTATATAATTAAATTCGCAATATTTCTAAAATCTTTATCGTCGTCGCTGTCAATGTATTACATTTTCTACACTATTAAAAAATTTTTTTTTTCCCTATAAAATATTCCATCAAAGCGTCAACACTCAAACTGTCTTTCCATTAATTAATACTATAATATATACATATTCATATACATATACTCACGAATAGATATAAACAATAATAATATAGCTGTAAACCAAAATCATGCAGATAATATTCCACCATAACAACATATACGTGCATATATATACAAACTGAGTTTGCAGTGTTTAAATGATGTACATATAAACATCAAAATACGCTGCATCAGTTGAAGATATATATAGAGAAACGAGAAAAATTATACACATATATATACATATATGCAGTACAAATATATATATTATTATTTATATCGTGGTGTGCAGAGAGCAATCAACAAGCGAGTAAGGCATTTTAAGGATTCCACGGACATCATAAAGGTATATACATATATATTTATATATGTATTACATATATATGTATATATATATATATATATATATATATATAATATACGATGAGTACTAACCTTACGCGCCGTTAGTGCTTAGCTGACTATTGGTCGAACGATAGAGTAGCGTGTCGGCAAAAGAAGAAAGAAAGGTATATTGAAGCGCGAGAATATATATATCTATGTGATGAATACATACCTATATATATAGCCGTTAAAACATGACTTCTTCTATGTATGTATATGTATATACTCATCGTCATCGTTTATATACATTCGTTGTTTGCGTCCCTTATTTTCGTCTTGACTTTATTTACCTCCTTCTTATTCACGCAGTATCCTTTACTTGTTCTTTTTTTTTTTTTTCCTCTTGTTGTGTTCTTCTTGGTTTACCTGATCTCTTCTCTCTGCTTTCTCGTCCAAGCGGATCCGCCTCTCGCGGAATAGTTGAGAAGTATACTCGCTGAAAAGGGGCGGCCATATACCGCGAAAACCAGCTGGTTCTTCGTGTTTTAGTTATGTAGATATTTATATTGGTATATGTATGAGTATTATATATATATAGAAGTTGTATATAGAGTGTGGATAACTTTGACTGATGCATGAATAAGCGTAAAACAATTTTCCACAACACGCGGTATAACAACAGAAGCCAATTGAATGTATATATATATAATTCACAGTGGAAATGTTGAATTCACAGATCGACAGTCAGTAAAAGTATGAAGAAAAAATATTAAAAATAAATATTTCAAGGCTATGTGAGAGTAGACTATCTATGTATATATATATATATATATATGTATATATATTATTTAAGTATAGCAACAATATATAATATTGTGCATGGTCGGGTTATATATACATTGGAGGAAAGATAAAAGTAAATGTTAATGGTGCGTGACGTTTGGCCATTGGTTTTATTTGTTTCGTTGGTAATTTTGACGAATCCGACGAAACCGCCGCGCGCTCTATATAAATGTGTGTGCCTCTTATTCAACGAGATTACTGCGCGCGAGCAAAAGGGGCGCTTTTTGAAGCTGCCTCGCGGCCTCGGATGCCCGAGCATACATGCCACTTTTGTTAAATGCAGGGTGGTCGTGCGCGTTTGAAAATGTAAGTGTTTTATGCTTGTGGCGTGTATATTATCATGTGTATATATGTATAAATATATTATATATATTGTTGCATTGACGGTAGTAGTATATAAAGAAGACTCGCATTAATAAACATACGTGGAAATTTTTGAATCAATAATAAAACAATATTAATAATAATATATGTAAAACATATCTTAATGATTAAATAAAATTACTATATGGAATATTGTTTATAATGTATAATACAAGACAATATTATAAATTTATAAAAATAAATAAATATATATATTCATATGACTATTATTGAATATTGAATATTAAAACAATTGGCATTTTTATATATAATAATATTTTACATATCCTTCAGATATATTAGAGTCAAAGGGTAAAATATTATTAATAATCGAATGGGGGAAAGTTACAATCGATAAATGAACATGAAAATTTGTAAAAAAAATAAAATAAAGAAACAAAAGCTGAATAAGAAGAAGGAATAAAAAAAAAAAAAAAGGTCATGTCGTGGGGTCTAGGAAGAAAAGAGAAGAAAGGTCGCGCGAGAGTTTTGATGTGGAAGGTGGTAGAAGATGGAGCTTTGCTTGTAGTCCGGGGCGGGGCACGCCCCCATCGCCCGGGCACAAAGCGGCCTGCGGTATAAATTGGTTTGTTTGCCGCGGAGATGAAAGGGGCCGCTAAATGCTATCTTTAAGGTGTCGGATCAACGCAAATGTGGCTGAGTTACTCGTAATTATAGGATAGACTCGAGCGAGTAGAGCTCGATGGCTCAGCCACGGACAGAGAGCTTAGCCCGCCTTGTAGTATATACAAGTACACATTATACCTATATATAAATACTTATATATACATACAGACATTTTTCCTATACCAGTGCATTGGGTTATATTCTCTTACTTTTGCGCACGAGGTTTATGGATATATATGCAGCTCTTTTCATCTAACTTTTGCGCTTAGTTATTCGCGTCCCGCGCGCTGCACATATATGTATAACCAGTCTATATATATACGATATATATACCTCGTTGCCGCGTGTTATAATACATATCCAATACCTGTACACATTGGCGTGCCCTATTGAGAGGGGAACTCTTGTATGGATCATACATATAATACATGTGTATATAAATATTATACATGTGTATCCTTCGGTTTTTGCGCCTTTCACTCCCATCATACACATATATACGTATATGAATATAATGTAAAACCTCCCCTCACTCAACTATAACTCTCCCAAGTATCAACCATATTTACGACAACCTTTTCTACTTTCCAAACACATTTAAATATTTCCCTCTTGGCTTTTATTTACCTCCCATAATTGGAAACAAATATATATACACGTCCATATATTTATATAAAGTTGTGATTATATTTTACAAAGTTACTTATTTTTTTTTTTCTACATTTATATATATATTTATACAACTAGTGTAATACATATCTGTATATAATATATATCTACTATATATGTGTTTGTATATTTTCTCAATTTTTATCAAGCAATTATACAAAATATATATATCGTTCAGTTGTTTTAATAACAATCCGGAAATGAACGCTCTCTTTATAAGCGCGCGCGCGTGCCGCTTCTGTTACTTCGTTTCAATCAGTCAGACACGCGAACGATTTATCGACGAGAATGCGCGGTATAACTTTGGAAAATTTAACAAAGCTAATAGCAAAATGGAGCAATGTAAAAGACAATAATTAATATAAAGCAAGCACCTAATAAGAGACAACATATAAACATATTATATTGTTCGTCGTCATCTGTATAAGATATATTATTGGATAAGTACCTACAGCTATTGCGGTGTATTTAGTTGCTTGTTCTTATTATCTATTTCAATGTGTGGTTGGGCGTATATATATATATATATACACATATAAGTATATTAATGTGCATGTGGGACGAACGGACGCGTCCAATATTATACTATACTGCAAAATAATAATTCATAAATTATATACGGCGCGTAGTCTGTTTAGTGCGGTGGCTGATGATGCTCTGCCGGTTGCCTTATATGTATACATATATACATATATGAGTGTCTTATATACATTTCTCCTTTGTGCCTTGGGGGTCGTGCACTTCAGGAACATACCTGCATATATGTAATCGCGAGCAGATCACTATATATATGTATATAATATAAGTTAAACGAGAAAATGATTTTTCAAAGAGAAATTTTACTCATAAATATAAATTTAGTCTCAACTATTATTTTTATTTCTTTTTATTTTTCATATATATAAATATTTTATTGGGTAATTATATATAATGTATTATATGTATATATATATATATTGATATCAATATACTGATGATATTATATTTATTGTTGTCGTGCGCGTATTTGGAAATAATATTTTATACAGTAGGCAAAATAAATGTCGTGTCTGACAACATGTTGGACATGAACGTTCCACTCGTAAGTAAAACGTGTGTGTAAACATATATAGCTGGTATGAATATCTACTTATAATACATATATGTATGTACATATATGTGCATATATGCGAGTTGGTATGGCGCACGCTTCGTTTCTCATCCATGCTGGAATGCATTTACACGCGTTGTTGAGACTTTTGCGCCTGGAGGATACTTTGTCGCTGTAAAGTTTATATACACACAAGGTAAAGTAACCATCATCTTTTTTTTTTCTTTTTCTGGCTTAAAGTTATATATATGACAAGCTTCATATATATATACACACAAATGCTTTGATCTTTTTTGAATTCATTAGCATAACCAGTAGCACGACCGTCGTGTAATTTACATTAATTATTTCTAAATCTCGCGTTTGGCGCCGTGATTTCTGATGAATACATATTTATCTGTATATGTGTGTATATTGAAATATATATATATATATATACATATATAGATATATGTATATTATAGGAGCGGTGGTTTTAAAGAGAATTGACTGAATATACAATTGATAGTAGGATTATATTCGCATGGTGGTCTACTGGTACCTCTATCCACATAAATGCTTATAGTATATTTTTTTTATTCGTCTTTCAATTACTAAAGCATGATAAAAAGCCTATAAAATATTATCCTCATAATATGTATAAATATATAATATGTTTGGAATAGAAAAACGATGTTTATTTATATTTTTTTCTTATATTTCAAAACCACGCAAACAAATGATCATTTATTTTTAAATAATTTATCATATATTATTTTAATTTCTAAAATTAATGTTTTAATTATTACTACTTCTTGAATGGTAAATATTTATAATTTAATATTATTATTTAATTTTATTATATTTAATATAATAATTATTTCTATGTATCAAAAATATATTGATAAATTTTAGTTGAGTATTATTATAAGTTATTAAATTAAATTAATTATTTAATTTATATTGGTATTTTTGTGTTTTATATTATTATATTAATAGTAGGATTTGTTATTCGTCGCATTCAATTATTATTAAGAAGCAAAGAAAAATTAACATAAGCTTACATACTTTGGAATTATAAGTACTATCAAGTCCGTTGGTTTTTCCTATGAGTAAACAGCTGGATCATATATTATATACACATATATCCATGCCGAATGTAATTTATATGGCAGAATAATTTCTCGCGTGTTTGATGAACAACAGAAATGAATATAAGCTGATGAATATAAAAGAAAAACATTGAAGATGAATAGTGTAAATGTCCATATACATTGATGTAAAAGAATGCATGATGACACTACTGGTTTTATCAGACAAAACAACATTTGAGTTTTAATTCTCTCTGATCCAATCGTTTTAAAATTTATTTTTTCCTTTTCATTATTTCTCATTATCCTCGCAACGCATGTTTAATTCTTTATGCAGACCAACAATGTAACTGCAGTATTGACGATGGTGAATTGTTATTCCTTAAACAGTCAGGTAGGAAAGAGATCTATACACATGTGCTCATTATATTTATATTCATTATATATACACCCACAAAATAAAACCAGCAACTCATCGCGCTTGTTTTCCGCCTGGCCGCGATTATAAGTGACCGTCACTCGCAAATATAAAAATAGAGGAACAATTCTGTATTCTCCCCAATATTATTATATACCTTTTACATCTTGAAAATTGCTCCTTCACACCTTGAAAATATTCGCAACAGTTTATATACATATGCCTGCATATATATCGATGCAAGAATATATGTATATATGCATTTACACTTTTATTTATTTTTTATTTTCATTTTAATTTTTTTCCTCGCGTTGTCTGCGTATATATATTATATACAAACATATATATGTATATGCATGCAATATTTTAAACAACACAAGTGGAGACACTATACACTGAGGGACTCTTTGAGCTTGGCACACACAGGACACCGTCGCCTCCAGGTGTGTATTCCTTCTTCTTACCGCGTTGAGGAGCTCTCAAAGAAGTATATACGATCGTAAACGGCCCGAAACGTTAATTTATAACTCAGCTCCTCTCTTAGTATTGGGCTATGTATGCAATGCTTGCTAATCCAATTAGTTTAACGATCGATAAAATATATTTTTCAGTGTTTTTATCCACGTTCTGAATTCAACAGTACAATCACGTAAGTACTATACACCTTGCCATATGTATATATGTATGTATGTATGTATGTATGTATGTATGTATGTATGTATGTATATGCCCATTACCAAAATGTATATTTATATATGGATATATTCTGATGTATTTTTATTTATATTTTTTATTTTTTATTTTTTATTTTTTTCAACTTTACAAACGAAATGCAATTATTATGCGCGCCGAATTTGAGTTTATTTACTGGTTACTTTATGTACTTACAATTTATATTGCTCACGATTAAAAAGTTGCAGAATAAAATGTATTTGTGTATGGGAAGAAGACAAAAAATAATTTCAAGTATATATATAATGCAAGATATGCACTTTGAAAAACACTGAATTTATTATTTATGGGTTTTAGTAATTTAGTTTGTACGATTATGTTTATCATAATAATGTCAGTACAAGTGTTTTATTGCTCATGAATATTTGTAAATATTTTTTTTTTGTGTACCACTTTTTTGCAGTCATTTCGTGAAAAAAAAAAAAAAAATAATAAAACGACCACTGCGAAATAATTATGTAAACGAACGCTAAATTACTGTTAATTCTTGTATGAAAAAAAAAAAGTACTAAGTCATCATATATACCAAACAATGTTTTTATAAGAATTAAATAATAAAATCCAAAGATAATTCTTGTGTGTATAATATACACAGAGGAGAGAGTGTAGTAATTTTTTTCCACTATTTATCCTTTAAATTTACGCCTTATAAAAAAATCCAAATATATATTTCCATATTTGTATAAATGTATTTAAAAAAACAATAAAAATATATGAGGAATTTCAACGCGTAAAACACACACGAAAATATATATATAATCACGATTAAAAATACAAATTTAACAATAAAGAATAAAATTATTATTATTTATCATACATCTTTGAATGTTGTTTAAATAAATCCAAATAAAATTGATGTTACAATCAACATATGTGAAACGAAGTGGAACTCATCACAACTGAACATCTTTCAAAGCTATTAATTTAATTATTTTCATAGCGCACAGCTCAGCTTTCATCGTCCGACAAAAATCCACACATATATATACATATTTATATACATAACTGTGTATACATATATGATATATATACACAGTACAAATGCATATACGTGAAACGGTAGCTGAATTATATGCGAATATATACACTTTTCACCCATATAGCTCACGACTCACCGTAATCATTTGCACGCAACGCGAATATAATTTTCGTTGCGTTTAAAAATCACTCATCGACAGCTCATTCATATATATATACATATGTACATACATATTCACTTACCTACATACATAAATATATAAATAATATAGAGATACAGCATATTTAATCAATTGTTTTTATATTTCTATTGTTTAATTTTCACGTATTCAGCTCGCGCTTTTATATTAAAATTATATATATTATCTGCGCTCCATTTATACGGACATATGAAAATTTATTGAACGAGGGAAAATTAAAGAAGCTAATAGTGTTTATATATATCATGGGAGTATTGCAGCTGCATAAAAAAAAATGATATAGTAATATTTATCGTAATAATTCAAGGAGCATTATATGCATGGATATAAATGGATATAAAATTTATTAGATATCCAAATTGCAATATTAATGCCAAGGATCATCATGATCTTTCAGATAAGGTTATCAAGTCCAATCATATATATGATGAGTATTATAGTATAAAAATGATTATTGTGCTGTATATGCACGGAGAGAAAAATTGTAGAATTTTTGTAAAGGAATATATTAATCGAACAAAAATTATTATACCATGTTTGGTAATCGAGTCACAACTGTTAGAAAAACAAAAATTATTTATCAACCATATGAATATATATTGATGGGAGAAACTGTGATAAGTGGTACAAGAAATTTTAACGTGGCAGAATTTAAAAATTAAATTATTTAGACGTCATATATGATATTTTAAGGAGCTAATTGTGAATTTTTATTTTAAAGCAAGAATTTTTTATTGAGTGCTACTGCTGATTATTAGACATGAATGAAACAAATTATTAAATATATTAATATATAAATAAATTATATAAGAAAAAAAATAAACGAAAAAATCGAATGAATATATGAGGAAATAAAATGAATAAATAAATGAAGACATAAATAATTTACAAATTTAATACGATTAATTTGTTTCAGCAAAAAAAAAAAAGTACCTTAGAGCAGCTAAGAAATTTTTACTGTGCTGTTACTTAAAAATATCCACACTTATATTTAAAATATTTTCTATGACTACTCCATATTAATTTTTCTTCATTTGAAAGATAAATATTTCTAAAAATATCATTTACGACTATTTTGTAGTGCACAGCGCACAGTAAAATTTCGTAGATTTTGATCCCTCCAAATAATGTAATACATATAAATATATAATCAGTTATTGTGTTTTTATACACATTGTATACTTGAAATAATTCAACAATATAGTGAACAACTGTTCGACGATCGAGTTATGAAGATTGTTCATACATTGTACGCATTATCTGCGTACAGAATAAATTCGGGATGCAGATGTATGTATTTATTATTATACATTATCCATACAATGTATATACAATGTTTTGTATTTAATTTTGTTTTAAAGAGCTCGCGTGTGACCACAATCATCCGCTTCGTCCAACCAGCATATGTATAAAAGATTTGTCTTATTTGTATACCTTGCTCGTTATAAATATAATAGGATGTGCGGCCATCACACATAAAAAAAAAAAAGAAAAGAAAAGAAAATGACGATAAAAAAAAATTTTTCCACGTGAATTCTCATAAATCTTCGACCAAAATATATAACCGAGATGTTGCAGTTCATAAAATCGGAAGTGGTCTCGTCATTTCCGCTCATATATATTCGACAATATATATTTTCGAATATGGATATACACATATGTATATATTTGTATATTAAATATAGCACATACAGGTAGACAGATTTTTGTATTGAACTTGTGTTTATTATTGTGGCCCCCGGAAGGCAGTTGGTTTGCAAGTAAAAGACTCTTCAAGCTGTCGTGCATAGGTCCGTAACATAAGAAAACAAAAAAAGAAAATAAAGAAGAGAAAAATACGACGAAGCCGACGACAATGAAATTGCGTGTGGCGAGGATGCGGTCACCCATTGTCCAGTTCTCATTTTGATGTTATACACATATATATATACATATATATGTACGACATGTATGTATATACATGGACACATATATGTCATGCCAATCGGTTTCGTTGTACATCTGGTCTTTAACAATTTTGTGGGCCTTTTTATTTTTCTGTCAATACGTATACCCGAACAAACGTCAATGAGGGTGTTAAGTATACGGTGAATTATTAGTTATACATTATGTGAAGCATCATTTGTACATGTACAGTATATAGGAAGAATATATTCCTTTATAATTATATTATAAGTATTATTCGAAATGGAAATATGTATGTAATTCCAAATTGATACCACACAATGTTTTTTTTTTTTCTTCTTCATATTATATGCATATTAATTTATGTAGTGGATAAAAAAGTGAGGGTTAATATGTAATGTGAAATAATACAATGAATGCATTCATTGCAAGTGGAATGAAAAAAAAAAAAAAAAAAAAAGAGAAGAGATATATAAGAAAAAAGGGAAATGTGAGGAAGAAATAAAGAAATATTACAACGGAAAATAAATAAATACAAGGGTGCTCTAACTGACTGCACAAATGCTCGCGCATATTATACATGTATATATACATATTAATAAATATAAATATATGTAAAGTGAATAATAAATTACCTATCTCTCGAAATATTACGTACTGTCGCGGTAGTGAACAAAATGATCACTCCAATATAAGCCTTCAATGTTATTACATATTTTTTTCCTCTTTTTTTTTTTTTTTTCTTTGTGAGTAATATAGAACAGTATTACTGCGGTAATTATAAAGCATGAGCTGCGACGTCTAATACTATTACAATACATATTGTACAATTTAATATACAATTATAAGAGCAGAATTCGGTTTAAGTGTAATTAAATTAAAAAATGTTAGGATAAAAATTGTAACGCATATAAAATAATAAAAATTTATTTTATTTCATACATAGATGTTTATATATTTATATGTATATGTTTATGTATTTGTAATTCATATATGAATGTATTTAAATGTAGAACACGGAAGTTTGATGTGACTAGAGCGAAATTATATATTAAACTGCTTTTTAATTTTCTCTAATTTTCTTTGTTGTATATAAATATATTGTACTCTGCACTTGTGAGAAAAATTCTGCAAACTTTACTTGTGGGAAGAGCCAACATTATATTTTCTGTTAAAAATCCTATTCATTAATATTTACTTACATAAATTATAAATAAAAAAATATAATAAAGTGTATCATAATTTCTAGGGTTAAAAGAAAAAAAAAAAATTATCATACCAAAAGAATTAATTTCTTCAAGAAATAAATGTTAACAGTAACATAAAAAACTTTCTAATAACATACACATATATTATTTAATGTCAATAGATTAATGAAATTATATTCTATATGAATGACTTTATAAAATAAGTAAATTATATAGTTTAAAATGAATGAAAAAATAAAATAAATCCCACAGCTCTCACCGCACTGAACGTTTGTGAAGCTAACATCAGTATTTAATTAGCATCAAGACAAATCTAAAGGCGTGGTGGGAAGTATACATTCCTCATGAGAGAACAAAGATGCAGCACTTCCGCTACCCTATACTGAATAAACCTACTACACATATATGTTTATAAAATATATGTATACCTATATACTTACAAACATAGAATACTCGATCGACTTATGCAACGAGTAGTTCCACAAAGCTTAACATTCTCATCTTATTCTGGGAGCTAAGATGAGTACTATGATGAATATAACGTGTAGTATAAATATTACAGCTCTACCTGCAGGTTGATTACTGTCATTATAACCATCGCCATGGCTTCTGCGTCAAGTTGTCGCTTGAATTTATATACATCTACTCATAAATATATCTTTATATATTCATCTTTAATAAGCATATAAATATTTTTGTCTTTATTAATATATAAAAAAAAAATATTCTATGATAAACGTCAAATTTTTTAGGATTAATTCTTTATAATATTTCTCCAGCAGTTTAATTGAAGGTTTATTTCAATTACAATTTTTTAAATTCATTTATAACCTGGTAATTATATTATTCGCAATTTGTTTCTTATAATTTATCAATTGGCTGCAAAGTTTTATTATATTTAAATTGTAATTGAAAAAAAAAAAAAATAAATAAAATGAGACTTGTTAATCAATTATTTATTTCGTTGGATATGTTATTATGTAAATTGATACGTAGTTATCCATTTAACAATGTTTTTATATCGTTAGATATATGTACGTCCCCTTTTATATATCCATAAAAAATATATACATGCTGCATATATCGACATATATTATTGTGTATTTATCATGAAAGTAATATTACATATCGATTGTACATTGCACTGTCATTCAGCACGATTTAATATCCATGTATAAAAAAATATTTCTTTCGGTTTGAATATTATAGTAAGAAAAAAAAAAACTTTTACGTATAAAATTTAAAATGATTGATTTGTACATAGTTAATTTATAAATAGTCTTTGCCTATGTGTATATATATGTATTTGTATAATATATATGTACAATATACAATTGGAGAATACAATGGATTATTATTTGATTTTTTTTTCTCTCAATCCAAAGTAATTTTGCACATTATAATAAGTGAAGTAAACTATACGCTCCATGTAAAGAAGACTAACGACTGTCAGAAATAAAATTATGTAGCATTTTAAGTTAAACGAGAATAATACAGAGGGAAAGAGATAATAGAGAAAGGAGATGAGGCACCAGATGTTAAACGTGCTCGTTTGACTCACGTTTAGATGTATATAAATATATAACGGTGCAACAAAAAGAGCGTATAATGCAAGTAGGTATATAATTCAACGGACATCATCTCCATCGCTACTGTAGTAATATAGTTCAACTTTAACCGCGCATATCTCAAATAAAATCGCTACATGAGGGTTATATATATATGTATACATGTATACATATATGTATGTATTGAGTTCGAGAGAGTTGGGCTTTCTATATATAGTTGACGCCCCATCCTGGGCGTCGATGCGTTTCACGCGAGATACAGTAATTTGTCTTGTTGCTTCCTTCAGCTTCGTCGACCCTTTTCGAGTAATTAATCAAAACACGATCGTCTATCTGTATATATGTACACCTATGTACATGTATATATGTAAGCATGTTCACGCAAAATATCCGTAAAATTAGTGCGGAACTAACAAAAAAAAAATATGTATAAGTATCAGAATATCAAAGAGAAAATATAGTAATATAAAAATGATTTTATTTTATGAGAATCAGCACGGAATATAAATTTGTTTTTTTTTTTTTTTCAATGGATAAATATTTTTTGTCTACAGGCAAAGTTGTTTGATTAATTAATATATCATGCAAGTGGTTTCTTCTTCTTCTAAACATCAGTATATATGAATTAATGTGTTTTATTTATTGATAAAAGAAGTGAATTTTTTTTTTTTTGGTTTCAGTTCACCCAACTTTCCATTGTGCTGAGCTCTTTCATTACATCATCACGAAACTTTCCCACTAACACATTACATTTATATACATGAATGAAATATACATATATAAGTTATAATTCTAAGAGATTTTTCTTTATTTATATCTAGCTGAAAATTTTTTATAGAAGTTCGCTGCGCGTTCTCGCGACTTCTTTGGACACGAAGATTGGTGAATATAATTATAATCAGCTTTAGTCGGCTCCAGGAAAACAGAAACGAGTGTTTATCGAGCTGTGTAATTATGCAAATAATGTGCATGTTTGGTGGTACTAAATTAGACGCGCGCCTTTAGATATATATGCTTTTGTGTTAGTTAATTCCCAGTGTGTTTATAGGGATGTGCATCGCATTCTCCACATATATACAAATATATATACATATGAAGTATGGAAGTAACATTAACAGCGGCCATTGAACACACATATATACATATATATACGCACGCATATATTTATTGTATCAAAAAGCTTCATGTTGCCCTGTGTGCACCGTGAAAGTAAATACTATTCAACCCTTATACATCAGGCCACACATAACACACACTTCACGTCGGTTCTTGTGTTCTGATCATTATCCAATGTTGATTAGGGCAAGAAATGCTCGCTCTCTATATATATCTACCTGCGTGCGCGAGTCTGTGTGCAGTACGCGCACACATTATACATATAGGTGTATATGTATATATATTTATGATCGTGCTTTGATATAATTAATTCGTCCGCTTATTAATTTCTTCTCTTCGTGCTGCGTCGACTGTTTGCCAACTGAAAATTTACTGATCAAAGTACTTTGGCGCAGTAATATATATATCTGGAATTTTTTATGGCACGTGTGAATTATCCACAATAATACAAAAAAAAAAAAAAAAATTCACAAACACCAAATGAAAAATATCAACTCGTCAAAAAATAATATTTGGAAAATAATAAATATATATTTGATTAAGTATAAAAAAATTCAACAATTATTATTTTTTGTATTGTTATATAACAATATCGCGGTTGATTTAATCAATACGTGTATATACCTATTGAATGATATAATCAATTGTAAATAATTATTATCTACATCAAATAAAAAAATTTTTTTTATCAAAAAAATTATCGAATATATTGAGTGAATTAGGAATTAGTTAAATGTATAATTTTTTATTTTTATTATACATATATAAATGAGAGAAGAGAGAGAGAGAGAGAGAGAGTGAACAGTGGTCAATCTTGATTTTATGCACCTATATTTATTATGTATAAAAAAAAACGCTAATTCGTTACGTGACCGTGCGCAAAAGCATTGTGAATTAGTTTTGTCACGGACACGCTCGAGCCAATACTCTCTCGTCTGCTCGTCATTATATTACATTATAATATATACATATAGATAAAGGTACATGGCAAGATGATCGCAAACTTGCAAATCTCCTTTTCACGTTTTATACCTTTTCTTTATAATAAACTCTCTCGTTCTTATATTCTTGTTCCGCGCGTGCTTTCTTCACCAACTGAGTTGTGTATATAATTGATGATGGTATATAAATATATATATGTATATATATATATATATTTATTTATCCCGTAATATATAATAATATTTAGTTCGCTTCTTCACACCAAATGTCCGTTCCCACAAACAATCAGTCTATTCATTCGCTTTGAACTTACAAATATTGATTCTAAATGTCTGTTATCTAACAAAACAACTCTTCACTCAACAAGAATATCACACTACTCAATTGTACTTATACACACATACATATATACATGACTGTACATATATGTATATATATATAAAGACAATGAAAATAAATGGTAAATGGAATGTATATAAGTATTATATAGAATAATATACACACCTGGTCATCACAATCAAGCCAGTATGATGGAGCGACATAAAACTGACAGAAAAAAACTCATGACACGAGCTACACACAAACCATCAACCTCTTAGGTGGTCTCTGCGATCAATTTTTTGTTTTATTACCTCCACGAAATGGTTTGAAGAGAATAAAAATAATATAAAAAAAAAAAAAAATACAACAAAGACTCGATGAATCGCGTTGTTGCTCATGGCTTGTTAGATGTTACATGTCTTATACATATATAAATGAACCCAACTGTTGAGCGGAAGTCAAGTCCATTCTGTCGGATCATCAAATTTCACAGCTATCCTAAATGCATTAATCCCCGCGCGATCCCCTCGCATTGTTGTCCGCTTGCACACACTTAAAACACTTTCTTTCACTTATATTTACGTCGTTGACTCTATATACTATTACGTTATATACATATATATATCTACTCTTTTTATAGATGAGTATATGAAAATGAAATTAAATAACCCAATAGAAATAAAATTAGAATTGGTTTATATAAAATACAGAGAAGAAAAGTTAAGTGGTAAATACTATAATACTCACGCAAATACATAAACTATATATATGTATCATATAGGAGCTGATAATATATATACATATGTATAGTTGTGTAAAATATATACGTGTGTATAAGTGACGATGAGGATCTGCCAGAGGCTCCCAAAGCGCGTGGCGAATTGCTAAATGAACAACCGCCATCACAGAATATAACCTTATTTTTTTCTTTTTGTAAAGTTGTTCATCTCCGTTTATACAGCTTGTATATATATCCCTCACCAAAATACCATTGGGCCAATTTACTCTTGAAATATATGTTGAGAATGTTCAGTTTCAATACATACTTTATATATATGGATATGTATAACAACAATAACAGTAAGACAGCAGCAGCAACAGCAGCAGCAGCAACAGTATGGGAGTTATAGTAATTTGAAGACACGAATGAATTATACGCTAGCGGGCCAAGAATAATCAACGCTCTGTAACGATTCGTCGTTGTTGAATTGAATTAATGTCACAATTACAGTGAGACTATGAATTAATAATGTGTCAGAAAGATGAAGGATTGAGGATAACAAATGATGCGGGCAAATATATTATAAGTATAAGTGAGTTTATATTATTATATGTATGTATATGTACCTTTGATGCCGACAATTGTATATGACAACTGATTCTCACCGCGTACAAATTGTATTCGATTATGGTTATATTGCCAATATATACATACATATGTATATATATATTTATATACAACGGTTTTATTTGAATTATCATGGAGAACAATATAAATGAAATAATGGAATCGAAGTTTGGAAGACCACCGGGACACTCGCTCCCACGAGAATGATGATTCCACTCAACCATATTCTATTATATTATATCATGGTATATATATCTGAGGAATATTTTTTTGTCAAGTTTTAAAGCCATTTTGAACGCCAACATTGAATTAGTGATCGGAAAGGCGCGAAGCATCATTGGACTTTGTCTTTTATCATGGTTCAATGATTATATATTGATAAAAAATAACGAAACTTATACTGTAAAAATAAAAAAATAACAAAAAAATTAATACAGAGAATTTATCTTCGATGACTATACTGATGGTTTGTATCAGAACTTGAATGTCTTTCAGCGCACATAATAATAATTGTTTATTCATTTTATATTATATAATAATATGAATAAAAAAAAATTCTCAAAGACCACAAGATTCATTCAAAACTTAATATAATTAGATAAATATAAACTAATTCATTAAATATTATATTAGGGTGGGTTAAAAAAAATTACTATTTTATTGTTTTAGACACAGATTGGCTGCCTCTATGAAAAAAGTGCAAGAGACCTTTTTTGTAGAGCGTTCAATTTCCTATAAAAATATGTATTTCTCATTTGATAATAATTACTTTCCAGTAAGTTACAAAATTAAAAAAAAAAAAAAAAAAAAAATTTTTTTAAATAAAATTTTCAAACTTTGACCTCGAATATCTTTCAAACGGTTAAATATATAGAAAAAGTACAAGACACCTTTTTTGTAGAGCGTTAAATTTCCTTCAAAAATATGTTCAAAAAATTAGCTGAACAATCCACTAATAATGAGACATGTTGTTTTTAATATAAGACTTGAGTAAAAATGGAAAACGACAATCAGCAGAATATCTTCCTATATTAATATTAAAAGCTCATATATATACTAACCGTTTTTTTCTGTATCAGATCACCCTAATATATACATATTACCGAAGATAAATATTCTTGAAAAGTATTTAACTTATCAAATTTAACCCAAAAATATTTCTCTACATGCAAAAAATCGATATAATATAATTCCAAATAATTATCAATAATTATTTTACAAATATTTGTATAAAATTCGCATATACACATACCCATATGTTGATAGAAGTGAATAAAAGTTGAGACGAGAAAAGGACCCTCATGACAGACTGGAAAGTTAGTATTATACATATATATACATATATATACACACACGACGCGGACAAAAACTGAGAGGGGGCGGGTCTCCCTGACGAGCTGGTAACTGGCTGTGAATAATTTAATAGATATTGCGTCCCTTCCACTCTTTTCTCCCCGTCTTCCATACACAACACCCCACATATACATATATACATACATATATATATTGCTTACTTGCTCGTCGTCCTCCATTTTATTCTTCTTGCTCGTTTATATATATATTATACCCTCTCTTGCACACAAGTGGCCGACGCCGATGCACTTTTTTTTTTTTTTTTTCATCATGTCGCCGATTATAATACACTACATTATAGATGTATATATATTTCTGCTTCATCAAACTATCTATTTATATTTATATACAAGCATATATGTATATTATATACATTGTCCAATTGAGCGAAACTTTTTGAATTTTTTTTTTTTTTCCATTATTAAATACTGCTATATCTCTGAATATAATTAATTATAATTGATAAGCAGCTTGTATGGTATAATACTGTACACAAACATACACGAAGAATATTTTTTTCGAACAGAATATTTCACTTTATTATACATTAATATATTTTAATTATTATAAACAGATGAAATAATTATTTATATACTAACTTTAATGTGAATTAATTATTATTCTATACACGTTGAATGTAATTGTAATAATAAAATTATTAGGCGGCATTTATACATATATAGAATTCCCAAAGATTTCAACTGTATATATATATATTATATATATGAAGGCCAAATATATAATATCAGTTATTTAATTTTTACTGATGATTATTGACAGTACACGTACGGAAATATAATCTCAACGAAATGAGATATAATATCCCCATAATTTTTCCGTACCGTATGTGAGTATATAATTTCCTCAGTACATTTACATATAGAGTCTTTACTCATTTTCATTGGTTCCTGAGTATGTATATATAATGCCAAAACATGATGTGGATTGGCTGAAAGCTATGAATAAAATGTGCGATCGTAAAAAATTGCATTTGTGGAGAGACTATCTCATCGCGCGGGACGCGCACTCAAAAGAGTATATAGTTATAGAAAAGAATATATAGAGAGGAAGAGAGGGAGAAAAGAGACAGTGAGAAGATATAAAGAAGAATAAAAATAAATGAGAGAGCAAAAATATCGCGTCATTAAAAGCACCCGCGAGTGGTTTTTACGATCTAACCGTCCGGTAGTTTAACTGCTAAGTAACGATAATTGATATCGCACCGTATCTAAATCTGTTGCAAAACAAGAGGGTTCGACAGTTGTTTATGTACAGGATGCGCGCTTTAAAAGAAACATATTCTTATATATATATGCCCGACGCAAATTCTACACTTGTTGTTGCAACTTTACGGTCTGGACACTAAAGTTATACAAGTACACGCGCAATAGTAAAAACGTGAGAGACAAAGAGAAAATGAGAGGCAGCACAAACATTTCAACTTTAAAATAATATGTTCCAAATAAAATATATACGTGCGTGTTACTGGCATGTGGAACATTAAGAAAATACCACAGTATACTTAACTTGGTCTATTCGAATGGATACGCACATTTTTGCCAAAGTATATTATATTATATATTATACACATAAATTTAAATATTTTTATATATATGTATACTTTCAACTCTTGGTAAAATCTTTGCAGCTGTCAGATGAAAATTGGGCTATTTCTCGTATATTTATCCTCGTATTTTCCAATTCAGAATTACGTAATGTTGCAGCAGGTAATGATAATGATGGAAGACTGAATGGTAATATGCCAAATGTATCGCGAATACCATTAGATAAATTTGATGATGAATCAAGTCGAAAAAGCTCAGGTAAACCGCTAGAATAGAGGCCATAGATGGAGGACGATGTGGTGAGGCCACAGGCCCCTCCCTCAGGGAGGATCTTTGAAGTTTCTTGTTGGAACGATGGTTGTGAGGCAAAGAGATTCGCTGTTGCCAATGCTGTAGCATATACCGCCGCTGCTTGATGCAGATTGAGGGGGTAAGCGCCCACAGTGTTGTTTAATCCAGTTGGATATAAACCTGAATTCCCGCTGTGCCATGGCAATATACTTTGGTTAATTGTCATCTCTGATTGTGAGATATTCACATTAGCATTTCTGAAAAAAAAAAAAATCATCATCATCATCATTTTGTTATATCATTTTCATTATCATAATTATATTTACATTGTCAATATTATACATTAAAAGAAAAAAGGGAAACAAAATTTGCAAACACTAAATAATTACGATAATTATATGTTAAATTAAATATTAATATTTTTCAAAACAATTTATAATTCATTCAATATAATAAAACTAATTTGCTTTAAGTAATTTTTTTTTTCTCAGTGCAGTGTATATACATGTGTATTTACATATATGTTAATTGATTTCCCATAATTTTATTTGATAATATAATTAATTTTCCCATATTGTTACATTCTGTTTAATTTTATTTGAAAAAATAAATATGTAAAATATTTTTTTGACAATCTTTATATATCAACATCAATAAAAATATTATTTATATATTATATATGTATATGTATATATAATATTTATCTTGTGTGAGTAAAAGTTCATTCACAGCGTCATGCAATTTATATTCTCCATTATTTGTCATTTTTTTTTCTTATTTTATTCATCCACGTCGTTCAACGAAAAATACATGCACTTAATCATCAGAGGATGACGACGATGACAAATTCTATATGAAGACTACCCCATCCGCTATATAATATTTCTTTATATATAAATGTATATGTAAACATAAAGGAACTATATATAATAATATTTAGTATAACAGCTACATTTAGTAAAATTAAACGTTACCTAGAAGGTCGTTGTTCGTTCGAGCTAGTGGTCTCGATAATACTATCTATATTGAATGACTTTGATGCCGGTCTTGTATGCTTTGACCTCTTGGATATTAATTTCATTTCAGTCTCCATTATTAAATCCCGATGTCTCGTTATTGATCCGTCAATTAATGATAATTTATCTGAATCCAATTGCACTTTTTTAAATGCACTAGTTTCACTTATTGACGAATGTTCAATTGATGGAAATTGTGACGAGAGTCCACTGAGATTGGAGGTAAAATTAAGAAAGTCAAGTTGACGTTGAGTTAAAACTAAATTCTGATCGTGATAAATATTTGTTTGATGATTAGTAATTGATTGATTAATAAAATGTGAATTATTTTGACATGACTCCGAAGTGAGAGAACATATTGCACTGTTGGCTGCAAGTTTTGCTGTAGTTTCTGCGAGTACTTGACTTTCTCCCTTGGCATTCTTCGGTAATTTAAATCGCTTACGACGTCGGAGATACGATCCATTTTCAAACATTGACAATGCAGCAGGATGCAGTGCCCAATATGCGCCTTTGCCCGGCGTATGAGGATTTCTTGGAACCTTAAATTCAAAATTTAAATGTATAACTTTATATCAAAAATATTTATAAAGATATGTTTGATATTTATAAATAAATAAATAGATAAATGATTAAATAAATGAATAAATAAATATATTTATACATGTGTATACGTGATGTATTTAAAAAGAAATAAAGAAAATAAATTATTATATATATTTACTTCATATATTTTTTATTTTATTTTTATTTTCATATTTCGTGCTAGTGTAGTTACACGTGAAACCGTTTTTGTGAGCGTGTTTATACTTGAACGATAAAACTTTTTGACAGGCAACAGACACAGTGGTGGGTGTTACTTACAATTATCCTTCACCTGACAATGGGATCACTTTGATTTGTCTGTAGTATTATATCAACCTCTTTTCATTTATGTATCTATATTACGTTGAATCACGACATTATTCATCATTTTTAAATTATACACAATTTATAAATATTCATTTTCCCTGACAATTATATTGTGAATATTATATTATATAATTTATTAATCCAATAAAGATCAGTTAAAGAAAAATATAATAAAATAATTATGACTATGGTATGTATAAATATAAATACAGAAAAAATATATATGTAGAATTTTTTTTTCTTATTATTTTTTTTTCTCATTTTTGAACGACGCGTGTATATCTTTATAATAGTTTACTCGCGTGCCATGTCCAGCAGAGAACGATGAAAACTCACACGGACTCATTAAAATGACAAGATAATTTCACGGCAAGTTTATCACGTTACACATATACCTGTATATATATGCTTGTATATATGTATATATATGTACATATACCAGTTGAGTTGAACACCCGTTTTATATACATACTTATATGTATTATACATTTATTATATATATACTCTATTCCGATTATCTCACAAGTAAACATAGGCAGAATATTACCATTGAGATTTTTCATTTTTTTTTTTCTCTCAGAAAATTTTCTCTATTTATTTATATAAATATACTATTTTCACAATACGTCTCCACTTTTTGCTATGTATATTTACCACATATATGTAAACATAAATAACACTTATGTGTTTAAAATAAATCCGGAATTATATTTATTAAACTAATAAGTGTAGTAAATTTCCATAATTTGTTTTTTTTTTCGTGCAAATGTTTTAAAAAAAAAATAATTATCCATTGAATATATTAATATACAACTTTAAATATAATTTCTACACACTCAAAGTCAATTTAATATGTATACATGATTATGAAAATAAAATTTGTTACATATAACTGCAATTTATATATCTTATACTGTGTCCAAAACAAAAAAAAAAAAAAAAAAAAAGCGTTGCGATAAATAAATAAAGAGCTGTATAAAGAGTATAAATTCAGTCGTTATCATGTGGGAGTGAAATAATGATTGAATGAAGAGGGGTGAATATATGGAGAAAATAGTAAATGATAAAGATGGCATATGTGCAGTATATAAACATATATAAAGAGGCGGTCGATTGAGGACTATAGATATTGAAACTATAGCCTCCAATCTTCATAAAATAGGGGGCTTTTATCTACTTGTTATATATAGACATTGTCAACGAGACGTTGGGGGGAAAAAATGCAGAATATTTATAAAATATACACAAAAGAGAGGGTTGAATATATTTTCAAGTGAATTATACGAAATAATATATAAACGGGGCTATTTATACTGGTTAACCTCACCCTCTAATTGGAATGCATTTATATAATTCATATACATACTTATATTGTTATAACATATACGAATTATTACATATATACACATTACACAATTATATGTATATAATGTATACGTATTAATATTTTTACCTTGATAAAGCAGTCGTTGAATGAAAGATTGTGGCGTAATGAATTTTGCCAACGTCTTGTATCTCTTCGATAATATGGAAATCGATCGGCAATAAATCTATATATTTCAGCTAGTGGTAACATTTTTTCTTTTGATGACCATATTGCCATTGCTGTTAATGAAATATAAGAATAAGGTGGCTTCTGCTCACCATTATATGAATCGCGCGACGGCCTTGGCATTATATGTTGTGTATTTAAACTCAGTTTTTTTTATTTTTACCGCAAATAATTAACGACAATAATAATTCACTATAACTTATTATATCAATGTAGTTCCTGCTAGCCGAGGTCTGCAGGACTATCACGATTTTTTTAAACACAATACGTAGTTACAATAATTAAATTATATCAATTAAACATTTAAATATATGTCATTGAAATATTAAATACATTAATATTGAAATATAATACACGATACACTGTTTATAATTGTGTCTATATAACGTTGATCCTTGGAGAATAATAAATAAAATGAGTGCGTTGGAAAATTGTAAATAAATCACCATTTGCACACAAGTCACGCGGTCTGACACTGTAACGTCTCATTCCACTAGTATCATCTCTCCACGTCATTAACGATATTAAATAACAAAGTATAAGTCAGTATATAAATTAATTAATTAATTCTTCATCTTAATTTCAATTGAAACAAATAAAAATAAATAAATAACTAGGTGTAATCACGGAAATTATTGGATGAAAATAATTCAAATAATAAATTGTATAAATGGTGTTACAATTTGTTATAATAAAAGAAATTATCAATTTTAATTCGTTTAATCAATTGATTTATCAATCAATCAATCAATCTATTCGTTCAAGAGGTTCACTTATATATGAGCAGGTGGATCACGAATCTGCGCGAGAAAAAACCACGTACAATCCGAATAATATATTCAACCGGTCTGTAGATGAAAAAACTATATCGATATCACGCGGTCATCACAGATGCCGATGAGAACCGTGGTGTTAGTTGGCGTTTGCGCTTTGCCTTCGCGTCTTGTTCTTTACTTCTTCGTTTGTATATATTCCCCTTTTTTTATTTTTTCCGTTCTCCTTTCTCCCCTAGATTGCTAGCAGATTTTCAAACGTGTATATACAAGAAAGTAAACGCGTTTAAACGTGTTGCCGCTTGGTGATTTGCTAGTTGGCATAACCGCTAGGCGGTTACAACTACAACGACCACCTCCCATCAACATTTTAGTACCAACCTCCATGTGTTACCACAACCGATTGATTGTTTGGTGGGGAGTGAGGGTGAATAATTTCAATGGGATCCAGCCTTTTGGTGGGTGTTATTTAATATAAGCAACGCCCATCACAAAATGCTGATCCTCTAAATGATTGATTTTTATTTTAATATATTCTATTAACATATAGAATTAATAATTATCAACAATACATCAATTATTATATTAGTTTTGGAGATTAAAAAATAAAAATTCTTAATTCATTTTATACGTCAATTGGATTAATTATTTTATTTCATTAATAATTAAGAATTTATATATGAATTATATATAAATTATATAAATTATTTCTAGTAAATATTTTATTAGTTAAATTATTACTGTATATATATATATTATTACTGTACATATAAATAATTATAAAAAAAATATAAAAATTATTGGTATAGTTAAAAAAAAAAATAAATTATATTACAGTGTTAATATCGCTATTAAAAAATGGGGGTTGGTGGTAAAAGGGTGAATTAAATTAAGGGTTATATATATTTTTAATGCCAAATATTATAACAAAATAAAAATGAAAAATTTAATCCAAAAAATAAAAAATAAATTTTTGGGATGGTCCACCCTTATCACTTAGGGGTATAAAAAATAGTTTACGACCTTCTATATATATATATGTATATATATAGAAGATATTTTTTTATTGTAATGGATTTTTGCATATTGCGCATGAATTTTATATATATAAAGATGGAGTAGAACCGTCACGTGTGCCCTTCATTTTATAATTTCTTCTTCTTTTTTTATACCATTGCCGCGATCATGATGAATAAACGAGAGTCTGCGGACAAAAGTGCAATGTTTGGCGCATTGAAAATATGTATATATACACACCTATGTATATATACATTTATATATGTATATGGATGAGCCACACGCGGGCGTTTTGGTATCGATCAATCGAGTATAATTTGACGGTTCACCGTACCCATAATACCATAATGACTTGCTGATGGGCATTGTTACGCTCATATATATATATATGTATGTATATATACCTCTTGTTCCCTTTTGTTGGTTGCAGGTTCGATCGTCCCTGTTGGTTTGTTATTAGACTTACAGTCATTATGATATACATAAGACGCGTTCAAATGCCGGGTGGAAACAACGAGTAGCTTATTCGTATATATGATCGACTATGTACTTTTTCTTCTTCTTCTTCTTCTTCTACTTATTTTTTTTTTTTTTTATTTTATTTTTCATTGGATATATTTAAAGAGTTCGCTTCACGACTGCTCGTTTTCCTGTAACACGGCGGTGTAATCAATTTTACACTCCCTTATATTGCCACTTAAATATTCGCCGACGAAAATTATTGTAAAATTATTATTGCTGTATCCTTATATATATATTTCATTATTGTAAAATATGTATCGATGATATGGAAGAATAAGGGATATGGGAGGGAGGGGGGATAAATGATGAATAAAATTTTGTTAACATGAGGAACAATATGGGAAAGAAATAAAATTTCTAGAGGTATATATTGTATTGTGCAATCATATATAGTATATTTTTTTGTTCGTTTTTTTTTTTTTTTTTATATGTTGCAATTTATTTATTGTATAATAATAGAGCTGTGCGCATATATGTATATAATGATCGACTTTATTAATGGTCATTACTGAAACGATTTACGATTGAAGTAGCTTTCGATGGTTCAATCAAGTGTATTTATCCATGTCATTTATACATGGCATTATAATTATAATAAATAGTTTTCTAATATATGTCAAACTATATATATATTTATATAACAATATATCTATAGGCACTAGAATCATAATTCTTTGTTTTATTCCAAGCTATATATTCCCCATGAAAATTTTTATAATTTTTTATTTTGATTCCTTTTTTTTGTTTATAATTCCGCTTATTTATTTTATATTTTTACACTGCTAATAGTCGGTGCAAGAAATAGACACGAGATCAAAAATTCGTAGAGTAATAATTATCATAAAAATCCATTTGACTTTCGTTTACTTTAGCTTACAAATATTCATTGTTAACATAACAATTAAATGTTGATTAATTCAATAAATTTGGTATACAAAAAAAAAAAATAATAATAATAAAAACTAAATGAAGTTTATATAATTAACAGGCTTACTGCACAAATGTTAATATGCATATAATTCTGATGTAGTAATATAACTTTTCGTTCGTGTTTATTAACACACATTATTTTTCTCATGTTTGATTTTTTTTTTCTATTATTTTTTGCGATCCATAATTGTATTTCCGCTATAAGCACTTCACAGCCCCACGTAAAATTATCATTATTATCATAAAAGTTTCTCAAAGTTGTGTTGCAGTCATTGTGGTTATTCAATAATTAGATAATAAAAGTTGTAACAATTCCAATATTTCATTTCAATATGCAAAAAATTAATTAACTGGAATTGCGCCATTATTTTACATAAATATTTAATTGTGAGAACATAATTATGCATATAATAATAGTAATAATAATAATAATAATAATAATAATAATTTAAATTCCTACAATTGTCAATGAAAAGCATTGATTATACATAATTTAATTTTGAATGTAAATAATTGTTATGAATAATTAATAAATTGTATGAGCGTTTATCATTGGACGAAATGCGTTGTATTATTATATGACATTGACATGTATGAATTGATTAAATAATAATTATCTTGTAATTAAAGATAATTGTCGTATGCAAAAAAAAAAAAAAAATTTCAGACGTGCGTGCAGCATTTTTATAAATCTACTAAATCATGCACGCTTTGATTAATATGAATATAATGTATATATATTGAAAATATTGAAACTTGAATGCTTATTTAATTAATTATTGTGTAGAATAATTATTTAAAAAATGTTATGTATATTGAAATAATTGTAGAGATATATAATGTTTGATTATTTTGTTTTTTTTTTTGTTGTTGTTGAATGCAAGAATTAATATAATATAAATATATTGTTTAATTTTACCTGGTATACATTGAAATATTTATGTCGATCCTGTAGATGACAATGCGGAAGTTTTTTGATTGTGAGAGAATATTTGTAATTATTGTAATTACATTTAGCGGTTGATCTCGACCTCATCCACGTCATTTATTCAATTTAAGTAACTTAACAGTGGGAAAATAAATAATACAATGGAAGATAGTTTCGTATATGTATAACACTCACAAATAATTGAGATGAAACATTAAAAATAAAAAAAAATAAATAAAACAGTAGTAGATGATCAACAATTAACAGATAAATGTATTATAATGGTAATAATGTATTCTTAATTATTAGATGAAAGAATGGAACTGGCAATTTCCCATGGAAGTATAAGTAACATATCTCTTAATAAAATGAAGATGTAGTAATTTTCAACAATAAAAATACGCATTTTATAAATCTTGTATATAAGCTTGTACAATTGAAGAAATGAATCACTTTAAGGGTTCCGCAGTTGAATATATTTTGAAATTATTTTAGTAAATTTATCATGTTTAAAAAAAAATTTATTCGATTCACCTCGTTGCTTATTTGTAAATAATTTTTAGCAGTATTTTAACATTTAACATCGACGAGTGGAGAACTTCCGTTCGAGCTTAGGTGTCTGGACGTAATTTCTGCAATAAATATTATTGATTATCAATTATGAATATGTAGAAATAGAGAAATAACAAAGAAAAATAAATTTATTAATCATTCCGCATCAGTCAAATATTTGAGCAGAATAATTTTGTTTTTTTGCGCTGGCCAGTCTGTTTAATTCAGCCTATAATTAATATATAAAAAAAAAAATGTTAAAGCTTACATTAACGAGCACACTTCAACGCATTATTTATACTTATAAAATAAAAATTATATTTTTCCTAATTAGTTTTTGGCTTTTATTATTAATACAAATATCAAACGCACTACTTGATTCAAGGCCTGAAACCACCATGCTTTATTTAGCGGTGATTTATTATTGTCTACCTTTATTATTTGTTTATGTTGCTCAACACCAGGTCACATATTTTATTCACTCAAAATTGGCAGTAGAGACCTTTTTAATGAAAAAAATTAATGGAAAAAACAGTCGAATGAAAGTATCAAATGAAATAATATTTTTATCGTGAACCACTCGCCAATATTTTTTAAAAAAAATTAAATTATAAATATTTATAACTATATATATTATATATATATATACATATGTATACTTACAGTTCGATATTTTGTATCGTTGAAGATGAACAAATCATTTCTACTTTTACATGACAGTGTTTATGAGTTTTCATCAAACAATCTCTGCATTCATAACCCTGTTTTCCTAATCTTCGGGCTAGAGTTTTTTTACACACCTCACACACTGTGCCACTAATTATTAAACAAGTAAATTCTCGATTATCACAATAATAAATATTTAATATAATTAATTAATATATTTTTGAAATAAATTACCTAGTCATGTGTTTGGCAATAAATGTGTGATCATTAAATATGTGTAATTTAGTCCCTTTTTTTCTCCATTTACTTTTTTGTGCGAGGGACATTGGTACGAGGTAGTATCTAAAAAAATATTAAAATATATATTTCAATTAATAAAATATTTATATTAATAATTTGATGATTAATAAATTAATAAAACTGCATAATCGAGACAGCTTTATTAATATTACTTACTTTTTGATTCCATTCTCAAGTGTTTCTAAAACTAAAGTTGATGCTTCATTGACATATGTCCTCGTTGACATTCCACTGATTGCTGATGCTTCACTCAGACTAGATCTTCTCGAGTGCTCTTCTTTCCCTGGTACAGATAGTAACGCTGTGAAAAGTTATTAGTGAGCATAACACACGTTATTTCAAATCTATAACTATAAAAAACATATCCAAGCAAATATTAATATATTATTTTATCTACAACTGATTCGCGAGGGATTAAAAAGCTACATGTAAATTAATTCGAAATTATGAACTCACCACGATAATGTTAACGCCATAGATTAATGATATGTCAAAAGGCAGTAAAATATTTATGATTTAATAAATAGTAATAATGAAAATTAGTGTGAAATTTTAATGTGAAAATATTTATACTGAATGATAATTTTACGTTAGTTAAAGAAAATAAATGAAATATAATTATTGATTATATATCTACTATAGTGAAAGTAATAATTAGAGTTTTGTGAAGCTTACCAGAACCTGGATCACGTGCTCTATCAGCAGATATGGATCTTGAGTGGGCATCTTCGTGATTCGTATCACCCTCAGGGCCGACGGATCTACTTCTATTCTTTGACCTACTCAAACGTTTCTTGATTGTTCCGAAAAAGTCTCGTCGTTTCCTTCGCGTTCTACCTCTTTCTATGGATATAAATATATATAATCGATAGATATATTAGTATTCAATAGTAATTTTGGCAATTAAGTGCGGCAAACACTTTTACCTCTCAGACTTTCAGAGTTGGATGAGTTTGGAGTACTTTCCAGACCTGAAGTAGCGCTCATATCACGATTGGCATGCTAAAATAATATTGTATTAAATTTTATTTATTAAAATAAAATTATAAAATCATATCATAAATGTCGATGCTAATTGGATTTATTATTGAGATTGAAATGAAATGTTAAAATTTATTATGATATAAATCAAAATTAAAATAAAATTACCTCTGGTGAAATTTCCTGCCAACTTCCGTCCTCCGATAGAGTCACCTACAGGATTAGTAGACGCACTCAAACATTATTATGCTCATGCATAACACAAATTTTTGTGTTATAAATCTCGATATGTGAATGAAAATACAATAGAAAATTTTTATCCTGTGTAGAAATAATTTTTGTTCAATGTATAAATTTTCTTAAAATAGTCATGGATCTTGAGTTTATCTGACATATCTTTCTTTTATCTATCTAATTTTATCCAACTCTCAAATCACGTGCCAAGAATTCATGTATAACGGACATTTACGATGCACTTAATTTCATCTCGATAATTATTTTACTTTCCCGTTGAAAACAAAATGAAATTTATTACTTAGACTCTAATAAAAATAATAGTAAGCTAAATAAACTATTAACTCACCTTGACGATTTGCCGTTCAGTTTGCTACAGAAAGAATAAATAAATAACAATACACTCTTTATTAGATCATGCATCACACAGTAAAATATTTTTTATCAAAATTATTTATCATCTTGTCAGTTTCTGATTATTAATTTTTTTTTTTTGACATAAAATGTCCTTACCCTTTGCTGACTGTGGACAATTAAAGTCCCTTTATTGCCATTAGTTTGGCCGGTTCTATAAGGTGAGTCGACGGTTGTACCATTTGTTAAATAATCTGAAATAAAAGACAATTTTTCTTTATATAATCCAAAAAATAAATAAAAAATATTTCATTGTGAAAAATAAAATAAAATTATAAATATAATGGGTAATCACACGATTCATCTAAATAAATATTCACATCACACTAAATAATTTATTTCCTTACTACTCATTCCTTCATGCCGATACCTATTGAACTATGTTTTCTATATAAATATAAATTTTTCAATTAGATATGACATTTATATAGTGCATTTAAATCGCACAAGCAAACTAAATTCATCAGAAAGTTCATTAACCCAATCTTTTATGTACGAGCGCAATCATAATCAAAAATTTTAGCTCGTATTGTTTGTTAGTGTATCAATCTATGCTTTTCACGTGAAATAATCACCGTGATATTCCGTAATATCTAGCTGATATGAAATAAATTAAAAAAAATAAATAAATATACATATTAAATATTCTCTTTACATTTCCTCAGGACAATTACTGCACAATTGTTTTTAATAACAGGAATAAATTGGGATCCATGCTTCATCATGGCATACACGTTGACATACTTGACACGATACAACTTTAAAAGAGAAGGGTTCACTCAAAATAAAGGTGTGAATGCCTCGCCAGATATTATAATCGGTAATTACCCCCTGTCGATTGAGCAGTAGAGTCGTACAAGATAAGAGTGCTGTTACCATTGTTATAATTAAGGCTACTATTGCTGAGATGACCTGTTGGACTGTATGTACGAGTTGGTGACGTTGGTTTTATTGTTTCTTTAACTTTGAATGGCTTTGTTCCAATTTGTGGCACTTCTGCCCCTTCAATAAACAAAAACTGAAACAAAATAAATCAAATTAAATATAAAATATAATTTTATTTATAATTTTATTCAAAAACTTGAAGTAATATATATTTTTTATTCTATGCATTATTTATACCTCGACTGTAAGGGTTCCAGTTACTTCGTCAGCTTCATACGGTCGTGCTTGTAATGGTATTATCTGTCTTTGGCTTGGATTTGCGAGTAATTCTTCGACGCCAACAATACCAAGTCCCAAAAATCTTTGGCTCTTATCAACATGATCGTAAATTTCAAGCAACACTTCAGTTGTATTTCGACTGACATCACTAAAAATATAAAAACCACGTATACAATTTAGTAAAACAATAAATTAACCTGTATTAATTAAATTCATAAACGTTTAAACTTACAATAAAAAGGCTTCGTCCCACACAGGACCGACGGTATTTTTTTTAATTGCTGTCTGATGCTTTTGTGGCGGTTCATCTAATTCAACAACGCAATAGGGTTCAACACATCCTTGTTGGCCACCTAAATCACATGCACGCACAACTTTTACAAGCAAACGTCTTTCACCAGACACGTACTGTTGTTGCATACTCGATCCAGTTGAATGTGTCTGAAAAGAATTAATTAAATAAATAATAAATAACTATACTATTCAAATTTTTTCATAATGCTTAATACTTATATTCAAAAGTAAGATTGAATACTGAAGCTAATATGAATAATTTACCATGCTGTCGTAGTGAACGGGCAAAGGGAACCCAACTTGCGGTGGTGGTTCTCGCCATAGTCGTGGACACGTTGGATAATTTGCGAGATTCAAATGAACATTGATGCCTCTCAATGCACCAACGACAATTTCAGTGACTACTTCCTGTAATTGGCTTTCATCTAAATCTTTTTTTATCGTTCCCACTGGCGCCAACGAAACCTTAACCTTGATTAAAAGCACACTTGAATTTAATATATGTATTACGTGAATTTATTGGTGTCAATTGATAAATTAATTAATTAATTAATTAATTTATTGGTTGCATTGAGATAATTGAATTCGATTGATCAATAATATTATATTGAACGATTTAAAAATATTAAATACCTCTGGCCAGCCGTCGCATTTTAAATCCAATTGAAGTTTCTCAGTGACACAAATGACATTGAGACGGGCACGAAAACGATTAACATTCACACGATAGTGACTGACCTCCACCTTATCTCCCTTTTGGCGAAACGCTTTGGATTGCAAAGCAGGAGTTGCCTCGCAGTCGCATGTTATTGTCTAAAAAAATTTACAGACAGAAAATTAAAATGTATATTACAGTTATTATTGACGAAAAATAATAAATCTTCTATTTTTATATGCTTTATTAATTTTTTTCTTCTGTTTTTTTACTTACAACGTCGTCTTTGGAGTCACATTCGCAAAAGATATTGGAAAAAATTGGTGATTGCGTTTCTGGCAGGACCCGAACAAATTCAACTCCAACTCCATGCTAAAATAATAATAAAATAGAATTAATTATATTAATTCATTCAATTTTTTTCAAGTACAAATATATTTTTTTTTCTACACTCACTGACAAATAAAAAAATTATTAATATTCATTTCAAACAAATGTTATTCATTATAATGTCCACAAATTTTGTTTTTCAATTTATATAAACAACATCTTGAAATATAACTAAACCGTTATACAGCTAAAGTATAATTATCTTCATCTCTATTTTGCATGAATACTTATATAGTTATCGCTACATGCATATTGCATGTCCATAAAGCATAACATAATCATCGTATAAAAATTATATGGTTTTGTTCTAAACCTGAACTATGCAAACAAATTTCGAAAGCATAATTTCAATATTCTGTGAATTGAAAAAGAAAAAAGAAAAATATATTTATATACAGACAAGAATATAATCTACATGTAAAAGGAAGTAGAATGAATATATAAATGATGGTGTATTATGTAATTCACGCCTCGTTGACTTTTCAAATCTATTGAGAAAAGTGATCAATGCAAAGTTTTCACTGCAGGGATATATAATACATCGGATAATCCTTGTAAGACATCATAAAATATATATCACAAGCGGATATTATGGTCTTATGATCGTGCATGAAATTGAATCAGCAGTCCAATGATGGATAAATATGAGGAGTTGATGAAGTAAAATTGTATAGTGTGTATATAACGACAACCGGTTTTCACCGCGTGGAGTCAAATGTTATTTTGAGAATAATGACGTCAGTGGTCGCACGCAAGGCAAGGCTGTTGATAGTCCATGACGAAATTTTTCCACCGCTCCCACTCTGTATGACGTAATGAACAAGCACTAACAATTGCATATTAGTTAACGATATAAATTATTATACGTATATAAACATAACGATATTTCATTTGTATTTGTATATATATTCACGTAATTAATTTCTACATATATTGTTTATTACTTGATCGATTTTTATTTTATCGACAAATTAAATATATAAGTAAGTTGTCTTGCTACAAATGACCTCTTTGATTTTTTGTCGATTCATTTACATATAAATGATTGATCGATTTTTAATATTATTTATTGAAAAATTATTGTCGAGTATAAATTTTGTGTTTATTTATATATTGAATGAATTGAAATGAAGTCAAAACATTAATTTCTACTCAGTTTAGTTATTGATTTGAATCTAAAGCTGTAGGTGAATCATCTTTTTTGAGCCCCAGAAAAATAACATAAAAGTCCACATTCGTCTGGTAGCCACGAGGTTGTGTGAATTTTCGTGCTCTGGAAAGTGGGTTACGCATATCGCGCATGCTCATCAACCGGTCTCTTGTGTGCGTTGCCTTGGGTGGCAATAGGAAAAATAACGTTGTAAATTAAGTGAGTTGTAAAGCAAAAAAAAGAATAAAAATAAATAAAAAAATGTATATAAAGATGACTTTTTTAGATTGTGAGTACTTTGAACAGTTGAAGATTGGAGGGATTTCTATCGTTACATTAATATCAATACATTCTCACAAACATAAAGAACAGACATATCACTTTGCACTGGACTTATATTCGATGATGTAAAATTTTTTTTTAAACGATGATGCTAAAAAATTGAGTTCCAATGTTCATATAACCGATTAACCTCGTCTTTTTTAAGAATCCCAAATGATTAACATAAACCAAATCAACATTCGTAAAAATATTCATCAATCATTTACAAAAATAATTCACAACCAAAATAAATTTTACAAACACTATTAAATTGCATGAATAAATACAGGAAATATTGTCGTCATTTATTTAATCATAACTAAATATCCACATCTAAACATTAACCATTTTTCGCGGTTCAAAATCCTCCCCCCGGCCCTGTGTAAATAAATAACTAAAAATAGATCTGTCAAACGTGCGAATAAATTGGAATGTCACAGATGAAATCCAATCAAATCAATATTATTATTACATTACAATATTGCAATCTTAATATACATATCAACATAAACTATTTATCCTTCATCCTCATCAAAACATTATTTAACTGAAAATAAAAAACAAAATTACGTGAATTTGTTGATCTAAAAGAGGCAAAAACTAAATAACATACCTCATCAACAGAGCTAGCAACAAAATCATTGAGTGAAACGACCCATATTGCCAGAAGCTCATTGAGAATCACCAGGTCAGAGTGTAACCAAACGATCAGCTCGTTGACCCAACGAACGGCTTCGGCGTCGGCGCCAGTTGCCGCCGGTAAATGAAGAGCACGAGAACTTCTCGCTGGGCTAATTAACGGTCCGGATGTTTTCCTAGTGAGACGCTTACGTGTTGGTGGTGTTGGTGGTACATATCCACCACCTGAAGCGCTTGATGTTAGTTGACCTGTTGTTGGACCAATTACACCGGCGCTACCACTGGTGTTTGCTGCCAAATTTGCTGATGCTGATTTTGCCATTGCAACTTTAATGGGTTTGTCTTGGGTAAGAAGTTTACTGGCAATGCTGCCCGCTGACACAACACTTTCACCAATACCATGTAAAACATGATGAGCATGTTCACTTTTGCTAGCATTATTTGTTACTAAACCAACATTACTGCTTCCACTTATTGTTGTACCACCAATTTTTTCATGTAACACAAAACGATTGTAAATATATTTACCAACGCACAATACAATAAGACCAAATAGCATCCAACCAAATATCAACATTGATAGTGTATCCATCGTTGTGTCACCAGACGAATCGAAACTGCATATCAAATCGTCCACCCGCTCGGCCAAGTCGGCCATATTGCCCCATCGTTCTGCCAACCAAGTCCAATTGGATTCCAAAAACATTCTTTTCTATTTTCAACCCGTTGAGCAGTCTCCCACTCTTTTTCACCTAGACTATTTATAATCTTTACATATACCCTGGCGAACGCGCGCGCACCACTCAGCCACTAGTCAAACGCATTATCTCAGAGAACGGAAGTGTGATTTGAAGTTTAAGAAATATATGATCTCTCTTTGGCTTTTCCGGCAACACCTACACAACACTTCTCTCGTATTTATTTCAATACTGATATTCCAAATCGAAATTCGCCAGGATTATTAATTGTCCAATTAAAATTGATAAAGATTTTCTGTAAATAAAATTAGTTTTAGAAATTATAATTTGATTGACGGATAATAATTAATAACTGAGCTACTAACCGTGGTGTTCGTCGTTGATTTTTAAGTGTATCTGATTGAAGAATGAAAAATTATTTCCCCAGTGTATTTATCATGAAATCATTTATATGGATTTTCACATCATACAACCACTCGACGCGTGTTCCAAATTGTAAATTACATCTACATAGATGTACATTTTATATTATACACACGCGTGTATCTATAGGAAGGATTGAATCTCTGTCAACGACACGTGGCCAAGTGTTGTTACTTCGATTGTCGTTGCCTGGCAGCAAAAATACTTCAACATTCATAATCATTCCGTGCACCATCAGACAATTTTTTTGATGTCAACAATATCACAATATCAAATGTATCTGCAAAAATCAAAATAAAAAATCAATTATTATACATTATTTCATTATCACACATAAATTCATTTCTAAAATTTAATTATATAAATTTCACCGACAAAGAAGCTATCATCAATATATATAATCAACTCCAAACTTATTTACATTGATGAAAATAATATATATATAAAATTATAAAGTCGCGTGAGTATAATGCGTATAAATATCACCAGCCAATGAAAAAAGTTATTATAATATCCATGAAAGCATTAAATATAATTGAAAAAATAACTTTTGAATTTTTAACATTATTCAATAAATAATTAAATACATTCTTTAATACAAAACAAGAATTAAAATACATTAAAGAATACAAATTCTCACCGAGTAATAAATAGATTATTCCAAACACACTATCACTTCTTAATAAATAAAAAAAGCAGTACTTTCATTTATACTCAATTAAGATTAACTTCACAGATTATTATTATTATTATTATTATTATTATTATTACTATTGTAAAGATTTATATTTTTAAATACTTAAAGATCCAGGAAAAGAAAAGAAACTGGCGTCATTGAATAAACTTAAAGATTCGTTTGGGTATTTAAATGTCCATCTGTGGCCGACACAGACTGTCCAAGTGAGTGTGACTTTCGATGGAAAATACTAAACGTAACACTGCCACGCCGTCGGCGCATCATCACTGCCCCTCTCTGTCATAATAACCAACCATATCACCACAACGTTGTCGTCATTCCCATCACATTTATCTTCTGCCCTCGCTCTTCACCGTAAAATTCTACGGCGTTCAGTCGACCTAGCCCAATCGTAAAGTCATTTTATTGATCCAATGCGCAACCATACACTGCTAAAGCGAATACTACAAAGCTGATGTTAATAAAATGAATTTTACTATATGATTCCTTGTGATACAGAGATTAATTAATTAGCACATGTACACGTATATACAAAAATATACATATGGTGGAAATATAATCGATGAATTTGGCTAAGATGACATTTCAAAATGGATAGTAATCTTTTAATAATTGTATTGCGTTTTATATTTTTTTATGTGTTGTATACGAACGTATTGTATGTTGTGGTTGATGTCATCGTGGAAATAGAACTCTGACTCGCTACACTTTTTACTTGACCGCGATAACGCGTTTACAGCGGAGAGAAAAAGAGAGAGAGAACAATAAGAAATAAAGAAAGAAATAGAAAATGAGAGTGTGATAAATATTATAATTATTTTACATACGTGTTGAATCAAGCACAATGTTGAAGGATAAAAACATGTGCACATAAGACAAGCATACATATAAATACATATGATACTTATTTTTTTTTTTATTGTTTGTCATTCATGTACATACAAATATTTCTCCCAGATAAGCATTAAGAAACAAATTGGAATTATCCAATTAATTTTTCTTTTAATTTTCATTTATCTGCTTTTACTTTTTTTGAGTCATTTCATTTTTTTATTTGCTTAATTCCCATGGTTTTTTTCATTTATTTTAACTATGTATCGTTGAACGCATAAAGTTTGAAATCGTATATCAATACAAAGTTTTCTTTATCATTACTTAATTTCTAGTTATTTTTTTTTTGTTTCAAATACTATGTGGCGTTAATAAATCCGCGTCTTCATTTAAGATTTTCCATTTTTTGTAATTTTTTTTTGTTTTTTTCTATCTTCGTTTTTTTTTTCGTGATTATATTTATATTTGTCCTGACTTTCTTTCTTCAATTGTAGTTATACAAAACGAATATAAAAAAAATTGATCGTCTATTATTTGTTTCTACGAAGAATTAACAATGTCTATTTTAGAAATTATAAAGGACAATAGTCGAAGACAAAAATATATAATTAGTGAATTGTAATGAATAGGGCGGCCCAATATATAATTAATCTTCAAATATGTTGAAATATATCAAATAATAATGTGACAGAAAAAGATTTTTTAATTATTGTAACGATTCAATATTGATATTTGCTCCTTTTATGCATGCCAAAATTTATAAATTTACAATTTGAAAAGAAAAACGAATTTTCCGGCAAAGCTTAATGTATTATACGAGTCCCCATGCGCATCATTTAATATAATAATGCAAAATATCATTCTCAAGTAGTATTAAATAAAGATCACGTTCCAAATCACAGCCTCTTATTGGCAATCAAAGAGTAACTGCCGAGTATATCCGAATGACATTACTATTATCAATGAGAATAGTTCTATTGACACAAATTCGTAAATATAAAAATATAAAATTATTCTATGACTCTTAATAAATTGTTTGTCATCGTAGTTATAATAATTTTTCCAATAGGAGTTTTTAAGAATTATATATATGATATGACTCGTAACAATGCGCAAATTAATCCTTGCCGAATAATTCGTAATAATAAAGTGTAAATGTCAAGTACAAATGGAATATTTTCTTGTACAAAATGTACAAATTCAAGCAATTAATTCTCTATCTATTAATATATGAGAGAATATAACTACAATTAAATTTCTATTAGTACAAGAATTAACAGTTAAACAAAAAATGTTTTCATTCGCGTTCATGATTATCATTATTACTTTAATTTATATCGAATCATCACTCAATTACATTATGAAGTATTATTATAACGATGGTTACAATTGTTTTCTCACTAGTTCGGTCATTCGCAATTTATTTCAACATTCTTTGTTATTTTGCGTTCTGTCCTTATGACAAATATCAGAGTTTTTTTTTACTAAGCAAATAATTACTACAATTATCGCATACACTCAGCTTAAGACTATTTTTTTTTTCCATTTCTGGTCCGCCCATATTCTGAATTGTTCAGTATAATATAAAAAAAAAAAATTAAAATACAACGATAATGATCGATGAAGCAGAGGGAGGTTGATTTTTTACGCAAATTCTTGACTTTTTTTATAATATGTTTAATACATTATATCATCTGGTTTTATTTTCCCATGAGAACATTACAACGTATCGTTGTTTAAAGTTTCCGTTTCGTAAAAGAGTGCTCACAATTGCTTTACATCATACTGAGGCAAATACAAAAAACTTACAATTGTACAGACACATCATACAAATAGTATTTATATTTTCACATAAATGAAAATGAAAAATTTTAATTTTAAATATAAACAAAGAGTTATTAAATATAAATTGATTGAATTTTGTAGTATTCTTTCTTCTATAAACTCTTTGCCATGCGTCTATTTTGTATTCAAAAATTTAATTATTGAAAAATAAATATGTAATATACTGGAAGGTATTAGAATAATATTTACAAAATTTATAATATAAAATATCCGACGAATAAAAAAAAAATGGAATCATAATTCCTGACATTTATAGACTAATAAATACAGCGAAAAGCTTAATAATGAAAGTACGGTACACAAATTACATCAATTAAGTTATGATTTATCTCATTTTGTTTTAGAGAACAAAACAAATAATCTAAATAGAGATTCGACTATACTCAAATTGAAAAATTTGATAAAATAAGGAAAAAAAAAAGATAGAGAAACATTTTTTTATATTATTGTTCATGAAGAATTAAATTATAACCCATCCTAAAGCCATTTCGCTAGTGTGAATTACACATTTAAGAGTAAGCCCCCAGTCTATAGCAGTCATTAAAAAAAAAATGTTTACTGTTATCAACAGTGATTTTCTTTTCTGAAAAGATTATATTCCTAGAGAAAAACCTTTTCAACATTGTTCAATTCAAATAGAAATACTTTATCAATATCATTTTTAATATATAAATCCTATAAAGCGCTTTATAGTGATTTTCTTACACAGGATTTAGAGTAATAGACCTCAGCGAAAGCATGTGCACGATGCATTAAAACGACAATCAGCCTTTCAATTATCTTATACGATGATATATAATTACCAATAATACGTTAATAGTAATTTTAAATGATAAATGACATTTTTATTTTAGTATATTATAACTAATTTAATAGTTATTTCCTGCAATGCGAAAATTTATTGAAAACTGTGCGATATTTTGTTTTTTTTTTCCTTGCTTTTTAAGATTAAATTTTTATTTGTCAGTCAACGAAATTTATTATCTCGTATTCATGTTTCTCAAATTCTTTTTAGAATTTTTAAAATTATTTTAGTCACATCGATATTTTAGATTAAACGCACACTCGGTCTATTTACATATTTAAGATAGCTCTTTTTTTTTTTTTGTTCAGTCTTTAACAGCAAAATAATAATATATCAAATGTTCTTTAATAAACATAAGTAATTTTTTTTTAAATAAAATTTCATTTGAATGTACTCATTCAATAGTTATAAAGCGCATGGGCTCATTTGTAATGCCTCATTAGTAATAATTAATATTTAATATTTATCAAAAGACCGACCCAGATAATATTTAGTGACAATAAAAAAAAAAGGCCGGCTGACAATCGCAGCACATAACTTCTGCTAAATACGAGTGTATTATTATTATGTTCACATTGATGTCAGTTGGATGATTATTTTTATTAAAAATCCACATTAATTGATAATGGATTTTTGATTGTAATATAAAAATTGCTCATCACCAAAGGTCTATCTGCTCATTAGTACTCAATATATGTTTTTCATTTCCTTAATCTCGTTTTAACATAACGATTTTGGATTTACACGTTTCATACGTTTCATCCGTGTGCAATTAAACTAGCGCTTATCATTTTATTATTTTATACTTATTATGAATAAAAATTCGAATACTACCAAAGTCGTGACATAAATTATGTGAATACATTATTTTCTTACATGTAAAAATCACATATGAGAAAAATATTCTAAAAGTAATGAACTAAATTAAATAACACGATAAGAAAGAGAACAAAAATTACGAAAAATATTAAATGGCAAAAGTGAACATGTGCAAAAAGAAAAACTGACAATTGTTATATGGTGTACATAAATCTGGAGAGTTTTAAACGGAATGTATCAGAATTTGATTGTGATATGTTACTTATATAAATGCAATGACAGATAATTTTAATCCATTATTTTTATCATTTTTAGTTTTTCATTTCAAATCAATAATTAAGTAGAAAAGTACTGAAGTTTTAGTGGAAAAAAAAAAAAATTGTCACGACAATTGGTGAACGAATAACTGTACAGTTTGTGCACACAACATCGTCAATCGATATCACATGAAAGATTCAATGACGATGAAGCATTCATATATCACGAAGGACCAATGAAGTCATAAATTAAAAAATTAAATAGTTAAATGAATAATAAATGGCAATTAAAACTAATATATCTGGTTATTTCAACGATTTTAAATCGTATGTCTTATCGAAAGTAGAAGTACGTCAAATTCACATTCAAGAAACATATTAATAAATCTTTTTGTGATTCAATTGGTCCAACGTAAATATTTCATTTATCATTTGTGGTATTTAATAATAATAGGTATCCAAAATGTAACATGATTTAACATAGCTAAGTTAGATTAACGTACTTACACACAAATGGCAGATATACATGGATATTGCTACAATCTGTTCGCAATGTACGTAATAAAAAAACCTGTATATGGTTGTCGATGATGATGCGGTCGAACTAACTAGTCAAATCTCTCATTTATCAATTGCAATTATGTCTTCCAATAACTCGGGAGTTTGTTTATCCTGTCTTTACCTCCTATTCAGGTCTCCTTTTAATGCTAAAAAATAAACATTTATATTAATATATTGTCCAATAAACAAATAATTCCTATCTTTTAAAATAAATAAAATAAATTATTTTGATCATATATACCCTCAACAATTTCAATTTTCATTTTTGCAAATTCTTTTCGCACTTCCTTTATTATTTCAGCTTTGAAGGCTTCCATCTCTTGAGCAGTGAGCAAAGCCCCTTCGTTGACACCATTAACCCGAAGTAATGTATCTTCAGATGCAGATCCAAATCTCTTACGCGCCGACTTTGGTGATTCTCCGCCACCATTTGAAAATTTATTATTAGTCGAGTTACTTTTGTCCCATGACTTTTTGTCCGGTGAACTCTCTGGCTCCTTACAAAGAAGAAGAAAAAAAAAATAAAACCCGTTACAGAAATGATAAAATTGTCCATATCGGCAAGTCTACCGAATTATATCAATTAAAATAAAGCAAAATAAATTATCAACTCACTGGTGGCTGCTCGGGCTGCTTTTTTTCAACAGCTGCACGACGACGTGCGAGTGTTTTAGCCATTTCATCCATCATCGACGCCATACCGCCTCCAGCACCGCGTCCTAACGTTCCATAATTGCCACCACCTCCGCCACTACCGCTGCTACTAGTGCTGGAACCGCTGTTTTCCACTGGCTGCGATTGCTATAAAAATCATAATCCAAATGTAATTGTAATAATAATTATAATAATCAAGTGAATGAACTGATGAAATAATTGAATAAACAAACCTGCTTCTTCTTCAATCTAGCTTGAAGTGCAGCTGCAAGTGAATTTGCATCGGGCTGTGGTTCAATGTTAGGTGTGCTATTGTTGTTATTGTTGTTGTTGGGTCCAGCATTATTGGTGTTAGGAACAGGCGGAGGTGGAGGTGGTGGTGGAGCGGCGGGACCACCGAGTGGTCCCATAGGAGGTGGCGGAGGACCACCGCTGCCAATGGGAGCATAAGTATTAGCATTCGCTGCGGGGCCACTTGGATATTGATTAACTGTATTCGTGGGGGTCCCATATGGATTTACGGTAGCATTTCCGCTTTGACTGTATTGCCCTTGTGGCTGATTCACAACACCATATTGTCCAGTTTGACCTTGGCCATACTGATTTGGTGAGCTGGCATATTGATTTATTGAATTACTACTGCCATATTGATTGGCTGGATATTGTGAAGAATTTTGACTATTTGTGAATTGATTACCCGGCGTAACATTATTTTGTCCATAATTTGATGAATTATTATTGCCATAAAGGCTATTCTGACTTGAATATTGAGTCTGATTGGTGTTATTTGCAAATTGATTTGACTGTGTGCTACCGTAAACAGATTGAGCTGATGACTGATTAGAAAGATTCGTTTGGGAGGGTGATTGTGCGTACTGATTCATCATTGGTGGCGGTACAGGTGCATTAAAATTCATCATTGATGGTGGACATGGAGGTGCCGGTGGTGCCGCTGGCGGTTGAGGTGGTGGCACAGGCGGTCCAGGTATTTGAGGCTTCGCAACAATCATTGTTCCGGGCATTGGTGGTGGTTGGGGTTGAGGTTGAGGCGCCGGTGGTGCTGAAGACGTTCTGTGATGTCCTGACTGTGCTTGTTGCTGTTGTTGTTGTTGTTGTTGTTGAGGTTGTTGTTGTTGTTGCTGCTGTTGTTGTTGTGTGACCGATGGACAACTCGGTGAAATTGCATTGGGACCATTTGACGAACCTGAAGTGCAAATAAGATGATATTAATTATAATCAATGGCATATTTAAGCTAGTTTGTAATGAGTAATTCAGAAATTAATTCAACATTGTCTTTTCCTTTCTTGCATTTACCTTGGCTTTGTTGCGACATTCTGCGCTCTTGAATAATTGCCACGTCTTCTCGAGTCATTGTTCTAAAATAAAGTTACCAATGAAATATTTAAAAAATAATTGGATTTATTTATTCATGAATAATTATTGCAAAGCAAAAGTTTTTCAGCCAGTCATGTGTATACTACCGTAAATAAAATAAAAAATCTATACTTCTATAAGTATGATAACTATCGAAAAGAAGACAACTTTTCTTCTTAATCACTTGAGCAATTAATTTTAAACATAGATTACACATTAAATGAACGAGAAATGTGCAGAAATATTCTAAGTTATTTAGAGTGAAAAATAATAACGAAATATAAACGAGATCAATTCTAATAATAAATCTTTTTTATTCAGAAATTTTTAAAGCTAAGATGGTTGATAAAGTTAAAAATAGATACGAGTTAATGCATATTCATAATATTATTCTTCAACGTATTTCAGAATAGATCCATTTTTTTTTACTCCATTTATCATTATCAACGTCACGTAACTCAATATGATTAGATTCGTAACTACGTATTGTCATTAAATGCAAGTCACTAGAAAAATTGGAACAAACAAAAGAATGTCTCAAATATCCTTCTTTAAGAATTCATAACAACGAAATTGACTTTAACATTAGGTGACATGCACTTCTTTTCATATTCTGTAAACGGAATTGTTGAAAATAATTGCCACTAGTGAAAAGTAACATAGTCACTAGACAACGATTAATTGACACCTTTGACACGTCATTTTAGTTCATTTAACAGCGAATCACCTCGCAGTGTTGTCAAGTTGAAGAGCAGCAATGGTACCATTAATATTTGATGGATTATTCTGATTTGGAGTGGTAGGAGTCGAGGGCACGGAATAAAGTGCAACTCTACCCACAGAAATATGCTCGAATGATAAAGATATCCGCGAAATGTCACTCTGCATTGAGGTATGACCGTGGCCATGAATTTTACTGCAATCACCCGTAGGAAAAAAATTTCGCGGCGATTTTACATCATTTGATTAATGAATTTTTTGTGTCTTATTTTCGTTTGATAAGTTTTAGGCGATTAAATAATATAAATTATAAAATACCATACCTGTATCCCATATCTTCCTCGTATTGGGTATTACCCTGAGATGATTGTGGCTGTTGTTGCTGCTGTTGTGGTGGCTGCTGAGTATAAACAGGTTGTTGACCAGCTGGTGTGCCCGTTGGGACAAGACTTCTCGATATGTTGCTTCCATTGCTCAGCACCTACACACAAACGACAAATATAAACAATTAATGGCCAATTTAGGTCGATAAATCTTCATCATACATAATTAAAATCAGATAAAAACTCAAGAAATATTATTTTATTATAAATTGATCCAATTGACGAAACTAAAAATAGAAAAAATGAAGTAATGAAAAATACAGTGAGAAAATGGAACAGACATTAAGAAAAGTGTTCATCGTGTGATATTCCATGTTCAAAGAGCATACCGAAGTGAAGATAAAAGTCAAAGGTGTAAGCACAAAGTATAATTACAAACGTGGCAAGTCATACACACGTTTCATATACATATATAAGAGATTGAGTTCAGCGGACAATTGTAATTTACACAAGAATGTAAAGAGAATCTTTGCGAATGCCCGTAAATATCAAAACCACAAAGAATAATAAAAAATATAAAATATAATACTTACATCGAGTGCTTGCAGCATTGCCCTGGCAAAGGCATCTGCATCGTCTTTGCTTGAAAAATTCAGACCATACACTTGATTGTTGTCTCGCCATTGATGAAATGTCACTGTTGCTTGATTATATTTTAAACCTTTTAGTATTGCACAATTTATAACAATCTCATGATCCTGTAGTTTACGTCCAACTACACGAAATGTATTGTGCACTACATGATGCCATAATTGTACTTTTGATAAACCTGATGAGCTGCCACTTGGTATCCATCGTTTGTTTACATCATCATAAACCATCACCGACGCGCGGGCTGATGATATGCTCACTTCACTAAAATAAAACAAATAAAATATAACACATTATTAAATTAATTGAATAATAATTATTTGTTTAAGTGATTAATTTAATAATATTATAAAGTGTATCATGCATTTAGCGTTTCCTCGTTTGATTCGTTGCTTCAACAGGTTATATATTTTGTGTGTGGGATGCATTTCATTCATTTATTACTTGGGATGACGTTAGCAAATTGAGCTGTGTATATATGCACGTAGTAAATCCTAGTGAATCCCACGCTGACTTGTACTAGAAAGCTCCAGATAAATTAAAGTTAATCATGAAATAATAGACATAATAGTTATGAGATAATATTATTTCATTTCTTTAATTTAAACTTTGAGAGGAAAAAAAATGAAGAGTAAATTCTTACGTCTTGTATAATTGTATGTTTATTTCTATACAATATCTATTATTGTTTTAGAATATTTGATGGAAAATTGATACGTTGATGTGTTTGATTAATCATAATTTAAAAAAAAAAAACATTCAACCAGCGGAAGTAGTTACAGTGATTATTTATTAGTCAAACCCTTTAATGTTAGAAAGGGGCTTTAGACCTCGACCAAATGACCCCATTATCACCGGGCAACATTAAATTACTGCACTAACAATCTATATTAGCGGATTAAACTGCGTGAACAAATTCGTTGTATGTAAAATGAGTTGAATATCCTCACGGTGAGAAATAAAAAAAAAAAAAAATATTTCACCAAAATTTGTGGAAAATTAATGAAATAAATATAAAAATTATAATTCTCATTACACTCTCTCACGACTTTTTATTTTGTCATACGATTGTTATCACTTTAGTAATTTTTATTCCACGTTTATTAATTTTTTTTTCTCTATTCTTATTTTTTTTTTTTTCTGACTCACTTGCTTGAGAGTCATTACCATACTTTTTTTTTTTTCTGCTCAGCGTGTGAAGTCATACAACCTTTATACTTATCGGCAATATACGCATTAAAACGGTCATTAAATTAAATCCACGGAGGAACATAAAAATAAAATGAAATAAATATAAACGAAGACTGCAACATTAATTATAATTCAAAGTAACCCATGAAATCAACACCTTTGGATACATAACACTAATAAGCACATATATACATCCAAAAAGTCGTTAAATAAAATTTATTCAAGCACGTCAGTGTGCTAATGATGTCCCTGAAATGTTTCTCATTGAAGAATTTGAACGCACTGTTGTAATTGTTCTGCGTCAATCATACCAGCAATATAAAAAATGAAAATATATAAGATAAGTATATGCTTGACAAAGACAAGAAGGTCACTCAAGAGTTGAAGTAATTAACAACGTGAAGCAAAGAGTATTTACTTTAGCTATACATGTATATATACTTGAGCTCAAGTTGAAGGCAAAAATAAAGTGAAAATAAAAATATAAAAAAAGAAAATGAAAACAGAATCTTTTATTATCATGGAAAAAAAATATAATTGGTTGATATAGGTATATACAGAGTTTGTGACAAATATAAATAATCATTGTCACCATTCCAATGATCCCTGCCAAGACGTTAATTTCGGTGTAATGATATTCTGTTGTCTCATCAAAGTCACTAGACACTTGTCATCCTCTGTAATTCTCATTGTTGTCTCATCACCGTGTACAGTTATTGGACGAACATGAAGATCTTTTTGACTTGACATTGGGTTTACTTGAGTCACTTGACTTTTCTGACACTCCAGGTACATCGAATTTGTTTTTCTATTACTCTTTTGCGAGATTCTTCGCATTGTTTCACAATTAATTATAAAATTATCACTCAAAATAATACAAGAAATATCTGATTATTAACTTATAATCTTTTGTTTTCTTTTATTAATTAAATCAGGAATAATTTTTAAATATGTTTACAGGCTATTTCACATATAGATCAAAAGAATAACTGCGTCAGCCACTTCTTTGCATCAGGAAATTTAAATACCAATGCATTTACATATTATGATAGTGTGAACGTTAATTTTAAACTGAAGTCAAGTGCCGAGACGACGACGACTTTTATATATAGGAATTGACGGAAAAAAGTGAGCGAGACAAAATAAAATAATAGAAAGAAAGAGAAAAAAAAAGGCTGACGGAGGATGTGGAATATGAGATATCACACAAAATTTCTTCCTCAATATTCAACAATATATATAAAACTACTGTATATATAGAACCGCAGATAACAGTTGCGAGATTATTATTTTTTCTTCTTTTTTACAAATTTATTCACATTCAGTGAATAGAAATAAAAATAAAAAAAAAAGAAATTTATAATTATCCCTTGGTGTATTATTGAAAAAGTATGAAGACAAATGAGTGAAAAAAAGAAAGAAAAATCGTGTTTTATATATCAAAGATGGAAAGTAGGTTGAATATAACAAAGAGCATTGCTGGAGGTCCCAAGCGTATTTCATCTCATATTTCCAGCATCCAGTTTTGGATAAAGTTAGGGAGGACGCGGTGAGGTCGACAACGAGCGCAGGGACCGCGGTCGATGCACTTCCTTCTTCCCGTACGTACGTACGTTGCACATATGTATATACATTATATACGCGCGTATACATAAGTATATATCTTATATATACATATACTATACGCCATATAAGAAGCGTCGCACACCTACGTGGTGAATCCTGCAGTCACTATATACTCTTCTCTCTTATTTTTCATTCTGTATATATACATATACATTTGTGATGCTCTGTACATTCAACATAAAGCTTTAAGCGTCGACTCGTCGTATCTACATTACTGTGAAACTTGATTCTTCCAAGGGAAAATTTATACACCCAACTATATAATATATAATCATTGCTAAATTCGCAATTATTTTAGGGTAGTATATATATTTATATTATGTATACAGATCTTTAATTTTCTTATATATATATAAATCTTCAGGATTTAATGAAGCTTAATTAATAACGTTAATTTTGCTAATAAAATATTTAACAATGGTCTATTAAATATTTGTTTATTAATTTAATTATTACAGATATCTTTCTAAATAATTAAATGTTATTTTTATGTAAACTTATATAATATATTTGAGTTTATATAAACGTTAATTTTAATTGTAAATATTAAATTTTTTAACCAATTAAAACGATGACAAATCCGCAAATTATTGTAATATTAATTCTCCCTTTATCGGTATAAATCGTTTAAACAAATGTCTTACGGAAATCCGATTAGTCATCAGATTATGATCAAAGTCATTTTCGAATAATGTATATAACTTTGAATGAAATGATTTTAATAAAATATTTTTTAGTATAAATTTATTTTGATATTTTTATTATTACTAAAAATTTTCTTTGGTTTGATCAAATATATTTTAAATTTGTATGATGAACTCCAAGTGGTTATAGATTGGCTTAGGGACATGGCACGAGCAACCAAGGTGAGGCAGGTGGCATACGGGAGTAATGACTAGAGGGGACTCGTTCAACAGTGAAAGAGTGCGGAGAGAGAGGATCAGAGGAAAGTGGATATAGAACACTCACTGAACGTAAAAACTTGAAGATAGGTATACTACCAGTTTTATTCATTTATTTATTATTTTTTTTTTCACAATAACTGCACACCTATATCCACAACCTTGTTATCATATTGTATTACTCGATGCTACTTTTTTCGCATCAACGAGACGATGACAATGACGAGAATGTACAGGAGAAAGCATAAGGGAAACCAAGGGATTTTTTTTTTTTTCTTTTTCGTTGTTTAGTCAAAGCAAAGTAGATGTATTTCAAGATGAGTACATATACATATTACAGCTGTGGTGCATGAGAGACTATAGCTGAAGAGAATAAAATGTAGAAAAAATGCAAAGAGACAAAAAAATACATTGCCAACAAGAAAATTTTAAGAAAATAAAAAATGACTAGACAAAAAAAATTCGTATTTTTTTTTTCAGACTTCTCTTGAGATGTCTTATGTATATAAGCTTCAAGAAATAGTGTCCATGTATATTCCAATCAGTAAATATGCATCAGTGGCATACAAAATATATATTTTTTTTCATACACTTAAAAAATATTTGCGTAGACGAAATAAATATAAATATAAATGTAAATATGTGTGGATATATTTTTGTTAGACATGTTTTGAATGCAATGTAAACGAGAGCTAGGTTTCTTTTAGATCAAGTAGAGTGTGGATTTGCAATGCGCGTGTTAAAACAGCCAAAGTCAGCGTCGGTTGGTGTACAAATCCATACATCCACTGGCATTCAGTAAAAACAATGCGCTTCAGGATGAATACAAATATTCCAATAGAAATTCCCTGCGGGAGTTATTATTGAAAAGGGTGAATCAAAGTAGGAGGCGAAAATATAATGTATAACAATAAAAAGAAAAAAAAAACCATCTGTTGATAATTAAAATACTTCGAAAAATAAAAGAAAAAAAAAAAGATAAATAAAAATACGACATGACACTACAATAAAAATGACGACGAACTATTATGATTGCATTTAAAAAATATGAATGAATAAATAAATAAATTAAGCAATTTTCAACACTTATCAGCGCATTTTTTTTTTTTTTTTAGCTTTTGTTCATCAGTGGATGGTGAAATTTTTTTTATTTATTTCTTTTTTTATATCCCCCGTAACACTTTGCTCGGCTTATGGCTCACATGTTTCTTACACACTTGGACGTTTCACCAGTAAAATTAGAATTCTCTTCCCCCTGATGAACTAAAGAAGACAGTTCAAAAAATAGACAAAGAAGAAAATAGTTTGTAAAGTTTACTTTTGGAAATGAAGTTGGATATATCATGAGTTAATTCTCACCACTCTTTTGAAATATTCTATCTTTGAATTCTACTGCGTCGCATACACGCAAATATAAACGTATATAATAATACAGGAACATACGTTTGAGCAAGGACACGAGTGGCGAGAACGTGCATCCGGCTGGCCCGTGCGTTCACCCCTCCTCTTTTGGCTAGAATATATATCCCCATTTTTATGGGCTCGTCATTCACATTGAAATTGCGAGGGCGAGGGTGATTTGAAATTGGGGAGAAATAACATCCCCCATGCGAAATAAATGTATTAATGCTTCGATGTCGGTGAAAAATAATGCCACGATATGACTTTTCCATTCTAATTATATATAAAAGTATTTTTTTTTTATTTGTAAAATTTTATAAAGTTCTTTACAAGGACAATATAAATATTCACCTTGTCATTGCAGTAGTATATATACAGTATATATGTGAATGACAACAGAAAAAAACTTTAATATAATCTATTATTTATATAAAGACTTGTGTATAATGTATGTGAGTAAATATAACAATTGTTAGATTGTATTGCCACGAATAGATATCGATACTGATAATGTTCATATCTGTAAATATATATTATGTTTTCTAGAAATTTTATATTTCTGATTATATCATTGACCAAGTGTGCTCATGATTTATCAATATCCGTGTGTCGTGTATGCGTCATTCTCCTTGAAACATATGATTCAATTCAATATTATTTTACACAATGTCTGTGAAATTTCCCCATTATTTTATACTCATGTATGCATTTATTATTTATACATTAAAAAGTTGCCAATCGATTTTCTCAAATTATTTCAGTCGTAGATATTATTTTATTTATGTTAATAATGTGACAGAGCAATGAAGTATACTTTCGAAATATTCAAAGGAATCTCTTATTGTGTTTGAATTCAAATTTGTGAATGATATACACCTATTATTTATTTATTTACTTATTTATCATTGGTATTATTGTATGGAATATCTGTGAAGACGAAGGAAACAAATAATAAGTTCGATGACTTTTCCATGCAGGAACGCGCGATGATAAAATAGCCTTGAGTTTAGTCGACGCACACGCATGAAAATATTACAAAGTTAAGAGAAATGCTGAACATGTGTGTTCTTTTAAACAGTGATCGAAAATTAATAGAAGCATAGATGTATTTCTAAAACAACAATATTTCGATAAGACCCATTATCAAATATATATTTCTTTATAAGAAGAGAAAGAAAAAAGAAAAGATTATCGAGGTCAAGCGCCCCTTGTGTGGTCGATGAAAAAAAAAAAAGAAATAAAACCCAGGAGAATAAAAAAAAAACGCCCCAAGGTACGTATATTTATCTATGAAAAGATATACCACCACCACATTTCTCGTGGATTAAATAAAACTTTACAGTAATGGTAGAAATAAACAAATGTATCGGTGAATAAAACATTGTTTAGAGTTATAAATGTGGGCGGATTTATAAACAATGGACGGTGGAGTGCGAGAGTAAAAGATGCCATATTCTGTTCTCTGACGAGTGTACATACAATATATATATATAGATAGAGCAAAAGAGGGAGGAAGTTTCATTTTTATGGGTGTATGTGCACTTACTTCATGGTTGTTGTTGTACAGGGGGGTAAGTGCTATGCCCTCATGCAAACTGAATTTCTTCCTCTGCACAATATTTCACTGATTCCATGAAAACACGCGAGATTCGGACAGGACTTGCGATAATTCGACATAAATAATAACGATCACTAACACCACCGTGACACCCTACCGCTGCACCATCTGACCGGCCATATTGCCGACTTGGGATTCCTGCGATCGTATATATGTATACCTTTTTCTCTTTCTCTCTCTTGTTCAATTTACCTCTCGCTCTCTTTTACATCGAGATCTCTCGATTAATCTCGACTTTCGATTCTATCTGTTTCAACGTTCAAGCGAAAGGCTTTTTGCGTGTACACTTTTTCCATAAGGACTTGTAACATAAGAATCCAACAATCACAATGCTTCATTTGTATCCCCACTCTTTGCTCGACAAGCTCTGATTGGTCAATTTGCTTATGCTTATGTTTTACGTTATTATGGAGGTTATGTGTGATAGAGCCTTGAGCTGTTGTTGTTGTTACTGGTGGTTGAGTGTTTTCGCTGGTGGCGCAGTTGTAAGCAGTGGCTTTAAATTTAATCATCGTCTGTGTTGCGCACACACAATTGAATATATATAAAAATAGAGCACCCATAACAATGGTGTCATTGATGCCAACTTACGCACAATATAATCTGATTATAATGCATATTTTTCAATAGTCCATGATACTACTTGCATTTATAATGATATTATATGGATAATTTATGAATATTTGATATTAATTGATGAATATAAGATGTTGGAATGATAAAAATAATGATTTGTTGATGATATGAATTAATGAAAATTTTGGCGCGCATTGGTTTGAAAAAATCTTTTTATCGGCCGAGTTAGTGATATGTTTTTTATATACATATAATGCACATATGTTTATCTATATATATACACAATAAAAATTAAATACATATGTATGTATGATAATGTATGTAGCGGCGGCGCCAGAAACCAGTAATAGTAACGCACACTAACCGACGAACGTGTGACGCGATTCACGCGATGTGCGTTCGACATTTCGGTGAAAATATGTGAATTATCGTTTAACATTGATGATCCGCAAATGCGGAAAAGATGATTAAGTGATTTATGAATCAGCGATGAAAGAGACAGTCGCTAAAATGACTCACAATATTGTTTAATTATGAATTTAAATGCCATATTATAATCGTACTTTAATCATACAACGCCATTTTGTGACCACACGTACGAATACGTAAACATCAAAACTTTCTAATTGTGTTTATAAGTTGCGTGAGGTATTGAATTACAACTGGTGCCAGCATTTATTCAACCATTCAATTGATCAATGTTTTTTATATATTTAATTGTCCATTGTCAATTGTAATAATAGATTATTATTAATGGTTGCATTGTTTTTTCGCGCCAATTCATTTGATGCACCTGGTACATCTGCTCATCAAATGGAACAGCTGTCCAGCCACCGTTAATGCAGAATTCTTATCGCTTCATTATCAAATTGACTTAGAAAGAGAAACATATTTATGAATTATGCAAGGTACATAACCCTATATCATTAACTGCGCAGTATCAATTGTACGAATTTTACCGTAAACAATTTGACAAATCTCATACTGTCACTTACACTCATCAATAATTAAATAATTATATTTGTTATCAAACAATTTTTATCAATTGAAATTTTATTTTGCAGATATTAACATTGATAGACTCAATCAGTGAGTCTGTGACAATTGAGGAATGATATTCTCTTTGAGAACTGTGAATGTCAGATAAGTGGGAAAAAAATGTCCGGTGATTCGGGATGGAATGCTGTTATTCATCATCCATCGGAGTTAGAGCTCCAGAATTGGAATTGGGACGAGAACGATGGCGAGCCAGAAAGGGAATTGCCCTCAACCGTAGATATGGATGCGATAAAAGGTGGTGGCAGTTGGGATCCAGCAACTGGCCACAATGAAACTGATTCTGTTGATTCGGAAGAAGATTCAGATTCAGATGAAGAGAGCTCGGGTGGAACGGATGGTAGTTGTTCGTATTCTGATTCAGAATCAGATGATGAAAGCAGTGGTGAAGATGAATGTGATGATTCTGCATCAAATTCTGATTGTTCTTCTCAACACAGTGAACAAACATTTTCCATTAGAGAAACAAATTTTGAGCAGGGTGCACTTAAATTAAAAATCAGTATGAAAGCACAGAAAAAAGAGGAAATTGATAAATGTGAAAAAGCTAAAAAGATTTTAGCTCGTAAAACAAAAACATCTTGTAATGTCAAAACAACTGGTTGCACCACAGATGACTCAGATTCGTCGACAGGACGAACGCCAATTAATTCATCACGTCCAGCATCGTCGCAATCCCAACAACAACAACAACAACAGCAGCAGCAACAACCACAACAACAACAACAACAGCAACAACAACCACCACTTCAAGAAATAAATCAGGAACATTTGTCGGCGATACTTCCAGAACAAGAGGACGCGCCATTTGATGGGTTTGAAGATTCAGAGAGTGGTCGTCTGGTGTCGAAGGCCATTGAACGTATGTCATTGAGTGCTGATTCAGATTCAAGCGAAAATATTGATCAGAACCCTATGCCGGTTTATAGTTCAACATTATTACAGCAATTTGTTGAAAAAACAGCATTATTATCAGAACCACGAAAGCGTCGAAGTAAAACAATAGCTAAAAAACCAATTGAACCTGAATACGTTTGTTCATCTAATGTATCACCAGACTCGGGGATTCAATCTGTGGATAATAGTCCACTACATTTAACAACAACTCCCGCGAGTCCACCAGCATCGTCACAATCACCACAACAAATTTTACCACCAAAACCTGCCGTGAATGTCGATCGAGTTTTGTATCCACCTAAACGAAAACCCGGCAGACCAGCAAAAATGGTTTCGACTCAGCCACGAGGTCCTGGTAGGCCACGTTTGCGACCCGATGTAGCTGATAAAACTGATAAAATTGAGAGAAACGAGAGTCCGACGGTGGACATTATAAATAGTGAGACTTCCATGAGTAAACGAGCTAAATCAACATCAAAATTAACCAAATCATCAACATCAACAACGACAACCACGGCGACGACGACAACAACAACAACAACAACAACAACAAGGAATAAAGAAGATACAATGAGAAATCAAAGATTAAAAAATAGGAAAATTGTTTGTACAAAAAATGATGCGACTGTTGAATCTGAGGCTTCTCGTAAAACTTGCTTTAATAATAAAAAATCAACAGCGGAGGAAAAGTGCCTGAATAAATCTAGTGTTAGAAAAGTATCGAAGGAGATAAAAGGTAATAGCGAAAAATTGTGTAAGAAAGCGCGGCAAGATAAATCAATAGAATCAAATAAAAGTAGCACATCACCATCGAGACAAAAAGCAAGTAATGAGCATGTCTTGAGTATTGATGAAAAAACAATTACCAGTGGTAGAAAAAGCTCGAAAGAAAATCGTTCTGAGATATCATCAACAAATAAAAAACAAAATACAACGAAAAAACCACTACTTCCGGCGCCCAGAAGAGTATTAAAAGAAAATAAAAGTAGTAAAAAAATATCGGAAACGAATGGAGTGGATGTTCAAACAGTCATATCTGTACCAGTTGATTTAAAATCAGAAAATGTTGAGGTTGATGTATATAAATGTGATCAAACGCCAGTACAAACGTTAACGAGTCATCGTCATCATAAACATCATCATCATCATCACCATCATCATCATAAGCACAAACGGCGGGTGGTTGTACCGCCTAAAGAGCCCATTCGTATCGATCCATCGGTGATAGAGGAGCTTGAAAAGCTCATTGATGAATTTTCAAAACTTTGCAGTTTAGGTAAAATTAATACGACATCTAATCACACGGATTTACCACATATATTTCGTGTTAAAAAAATAACGAAAAAACGTAAAGGTGGCGATGCAAATGCATGTGATGAACAAAAATTAAAGAGACGATTGAAAAAAGATAAAGCACTGTCAAATGCTGATTCAAAAAGTAATCAGAATTCAAATGCACCATCAAATCCCAATGAACAGAGGCTTCCATTAAAAAAACGGCATTATCATTTATCAAGTCCACATAGTTCCCAAAGCTCAAATGCAAGTTGTACTGACACAAATCCAAACGAGTCCAATTCAATGGAGAGCCATATTGAAGAAGCAATAGAGGCAGCAATTGAGAGATATAGCGGTAGCCCTGAGAGTTCTCATACGAAAGAAGTCGATGATATTACTTTAAAAAAGAGATTACGTGACGCTGAAAGTACAGCGCTTGAAACTGCTGGAAGTGAGAGCTCAGATGCTGAGGATAAACCGCTTAATCGATCGGATCAACCGCGTCGAAAGAAAAAAATTGTCCGTGATCTTCGAGTAACTGTTACGAAATTGGTTACAGCTGAGAGTCATACTTCTACAAGTAATACCGATAAAATGGATAAAATTATTGGAGAAAAGGGCAGCGGTAAAAGTCATACGGATAAGCCCAGTAAGACTGAAAAAATGTTATCTGATAAGCAGTTGAAACTGGATAAAATTGAACAGACGGAAAAAATTGACCAGTTGAAAAAATCTTCAGTTGATAAGAATGAAAAATCGAATATTGTTACGACAAAAGATCCTGATGATAAGAATGCTATTGTTGATGATAAAGAAAAAAAAGAAATTTCCAATAGCGTGCCAAATCCTGTGAATCCATTGACGTCGTTAATTATAGCAAAGAAAAAAGTACGGCGACGAAAAGCAATTAATCGTACTGGATTTCCAACTGTAAAGCGTAAGAAAAAAAAGAAAATTAATATTATACCCGAAGTTATTGATACGGAACAACTCACGTTAATTCCTCGTGTAGGATTGACAACAGACGATTTGGAAATTTCAAAAATTGAGGAAAAATCTGTACTATCCGAATCTGACGTAAATGGAATTCTACCAATTGTAGATGACACATCACAAAGTAGAGATAGTGATGAAACAAAGCTTGATGATCCAGCAGATTTAAAAGATTTTCGTGATTTTTCATGTCACAATTTTTCCGATGATGTCATTGATTCATCTTGTCCCGGACAATTGAGAGTACGTAAAGATTTAGTAGAGTGCGACGGTACCAAGCCATGTGACAAATTGTGTCCTGTTAAATATGAAAAAATTCAGGATTCACGTATTTATGATGAAAATGCAACGCTTGAAGAATCATTAGAACGATACAATCAGAGTCAACGTATTGCTGAATTAAGTGAGGAAAATTTGAAGAAGCTCGAACGGGCAAATTCACAGTCCAACGGAAAAATTGATATAACTGGTTGTCTTAATAATAATCACAAACGACGTAGGGGTTCAACAAGTCCATGTAATGTGACACTAAGAAGTATTAAAAGACTTAAACATGCGGGTTACGACACTGAAAGCGATGCCGTACCGAGCAGTGATATTGCTAGCGATGAGCCTGAAATAGGTAAACCACCTGGATCATCTCACTCACGGCGCAAACAACCCAGATGGAAAAAACGTTATCTTCAAGCGGGATTATTTTCGGATTACTATAAAGAAAATGAACCCCGTAAAATTCCTAATGCCGATGGTCCAGGAAAAAATAAACTCACATATGATCCTTCTGAACATCCACACGGTTTATTACCACCGCCTTATCATTGTGGAAAGTTTTTACGACAGCGAAAGATACCATTTCAATTGCCTTACGATTTATGGTGGTTACATACACATTCGCGATTACCTGGAAGAGATTTGGTGCCATCATGGAATTATCGGAAAATTCGTAGCAATATATATTATGACGTTAAACCAACAACATTGTATGAGGCACAAGCGTGTGAATGCAAACCTGATAGTGGTTGTGGCGATGATTGTATAAATCGTATGGTATTCAGTGAATGCACGTCGCAAATGTGTCCGTGTGGCGAACGATGTGATAATCAAAAGATTCAACGACACGAATGGACAGTGGGATTGCAGAGATATATGACAGAGAATAAAGGTTGGGGTATTAGAACTCGGGACTCTATAAAGTCTGGTGTTTTTATACTTGAGTATGTGGGTGAAGTGGTATCTGAAAGAGAATTCAAAGCACGAATGGCAACGCGATATGCCAATGATACTCATCATTACTGTCTCCATTTGGATGGTGGTTTAGTAATTGATGGTCATCGAATGGGCGGCGATGGACGATTTGTTAATCATTCCTGTGAACCCAATTGCGAAATGCAAAAATGGAGTGTTAATGGATTACCACGAATGGCATTATTTGCTTCTCGAGATATTAAACCAGGCGAAGAATTAACGTACGATTACAATTTTGCATTATTTAATCCATCAGAGGGTCAAGAGTGTCGATGCGGTAGTACTGAATGTCGTGGTGTTATTGGCGGCAAAAGTCAACGTGTTGCACGTCCGCTGGCAACACCTGTGACATCTCAATCACCTCAAATCGATAATTCTGAACGAAGATCTGTCGGACGACCACGAAAAAATATTCGCAAATCCAATGTGGTACAATCAACATCAAAGGGACTGTGTAAAACACGTAAAGTCGGTGATTCAAGTTTAATTCATACACCAATGGTTAAACCAATGTCACTGCAGCAGCGACATTTTGCTCAGCAACATCATTGTTTTTTGTTGAGAAATTTGGAGAAAATAAAGCGAATGAAAACGCCAATAACACGTCAAATACAAAATCAAACGAATAAAAATAAGGATAAAATTATTCCAGCAACAAAAGAAAAAAATACAAATGAATCAAAAACACAATCGGATGTTTTCTTCTCACAATTAACTGCATTAACTAATAATGCATCGAGAACAGTGAGAACACGTAGATTGGCTCAAGCGCAAGATGATCCAGAAGTAAATAAAACAGCAAAATTAGCTAAAGTTTTGAAAGATCTTTATAACATTGTTGCCACAGCTAACGATGAAAATTGTGAATTGCTATGTACACCATTCATTACTTTACCGTCCAAAAGAAAATTACCGGATTATTATGAAAAGTTACAAGATCCAATTGATTTAACAACAATTGATCAGGGAATTGCAACTGGAATTTACAAGACCGCGGAGCAATTTGACCTGGATATGATTAAACTTTTTGATAACAATGTTAAATTTTTCGGTAGAACATCAGAAATAGGAATAGCTGCAGCGAGATTACGCAAGCTTTATTTGGGAAGCAAAGCCAATTTTATTGAGGCAATTACTGAGGCAACGGGCGTACCACCTGCTCAAAGATTTTTACCACCTCAAGGCTCCACAGCCGGCGAAGAGGATGTAATTCGATGCATTTGTGGTCTTCATCGTGACGAAGGTTTAATGATACAATGTGAACGATGTTTAGTATGGCAACATTGTGATTGTGTTAAAGCTGATACCAGTGCTGAGTCTTATTTGTGCGAAAGATGTCAACCACGTTCAGTTGATTTTGAAATACCGCTTGAAGGTGAAGAAGAGGAAGAAGGCAAAAAGCATTATGTCACATTGATGCGCGGTGATTTGCAATTAAGACAAGGCGACACTGTTTATGTATTACGTGATACACCTGAAAAACATACGTACAAGACAATACAGAAATTTGATTATGAACAAATGGATATATTTAGGATTGAGAGATTGTGGAAAAATTTAGAAGGCGAACGATTTGTATTTGGTCATCATTATTTAAGACCACATGAAACTTATCATGAGCCAACTCGTAAATTTTATGAAAATGAAGTTGTTTGCGCGCCACTTTATGAAGCTGTACCGTGTGATCTTGTTGCTGAACGTTGTTGGGTATTGGATCCACATACTTATTGCAAAGGTCGACCCGTTGGTGCTGCACCTGAGCATATTTATGTATGCGAATATCGAGTTGATCGAGCCGCAAGACTTTTTACCAAAGTTGCACGGGCACGTCATCATGTGTGTACAAAACCATATGCATTCGAAACATTTCCTCAGCGTATTAAGCATTATCGTACTTATTTGGTGAGTTTATTCATTAACTATATTAATGTTCTTATATAAATATTAATATTTATACATGTATAAATAATATGAACTGTTGTTATAATTTATTTTATTTCAACAGCCCCATAGTTTAGAAAGTATTCAAGCAATCAAGGCAATGAAAGAGAAGAAAAAGGCCTTAGCTCATCAAGATAACGATCAAAATAATAAATCTGAGCAAAATGATGTTAAAATAAATGGTAAAGATCAATTAAAATCACTTGGAAAAAATCGTCACAGATCGTGTACTGATCATAGTTCTCTGACAATTGTATCGCCGGCTCAGGTAAAATTTATATTAAATATAATTTTAATTGATAATAATTGTAATTATTTTTTTATAAATTTTATGTTTTATTTATGATAATTATTTTAGAGAGAAGAACAGCGAAAGAGACTGAATAGTATCTTGACGAATTTACTTCAAAGAATGCCAAATAAAAAAGACCCGTTGGATTTATCGTTTTTATTGGAACGAAATCGAAGAAATCGTAAAAGACCCGGCGGATGTAAACAGTGACAGCGAAATAACACGTTTGCCTTAGTGTTGCACGACTAGTACTAGTGTGTAAGTAACGTGTGAATAATAATTTTTAGCAAGAAATCAAACAGATTCCTTCATAGATATCGTTTTCCAAAACGCCAATGGCATTAATAAACATATTTTTTTTCTTTTTCTTTATTATATTTATATGTATACTTTTTATAGATTATTAGTTAACTAGACGAACTATTGCATCAAGTTTTTCCATAAATCTATCCCGTCCATTCAGCTTATGGCTTTCTATTGATTATATTAATAGTTAAAATATCATTGTATAATGAGGGGGTGGCCATATCATTTTACCAATACTTACGCATTGCAAATTTTTCAATACATATTCATTAATATATGAAATACACAACCGAAGTATATTAATAAATAGCATACTTGATCATATTTGTAGTATTTTTTTGTTCGCTCGTTGATATAGAAAAAAAAAAAAAAATCACATAATAACTTTTATTTTTTGGTTAAATTTAATATTTGATAAAAATTCTAAACTCCGATATTCAGTTAGGAGAACAAAAATCATGAATAAAATAATACGATGAAATTAAAAAAAATATTTCGTAATAAAAAAAAAATACAATCACAAGGGTGAATAACACGTGTTTGCCTACTGTTGAATTGGGTCACACTTTGGACTTTGTACAGAGTTAAATTGTAAATTTTTTTAATTTTTATTGGACCCAATGTTGTTAAGCTCAGAATAGTTGATTGTACAAATTATAAAAGTGACATTAGGTGGGCGCATTAAAAGCGCGATTGGAGCTTTGTTGCACAAAAAGGAATATTATATTTTTCATAAACCCGGTGTTATCGGACGTAAATGTAAAGTAGGTTTAAAAAAAATAACAGAGAAACTACTAATGTATTTAAATTATTATTCTTAATAATAATTATTATTAATATTATATTCTGACTATTATTTTTGCAGTCAAAAACTGCCGATGATTACTTTCCTCTTGTATTTCATTCATCATTGTAAATATTAATCTCTTGAATATTTATTATTACTTTATATAAATATATATATGTATGTATATCATTACATTCAAGAAAACACCTCAGAATATAGAATTTACCCGAATGTATTTGCACTATTTGCCAGAATACCAATCATGAATTATCAACAACTTTTTATTTTGATTTCAAAAAAATTTTCAAGTACTAGATTTATATTTTATTATCATTATTGAGTGCTTATTATTAATTCAACCATGACGTGGAAATGTATTCACTTATTTAAATTATTGGCGCAAAGATCACATATATACATAAATATATATATATACACATTTTTAAAAAATTATTTATTTATAACGTTAAAAATTTCGAAGCCAAATTTTCTTGAAAAACAATTTATGAGTATAAAAATTTGGAAAGTTTCGTTATTGTTTGTTATTATTACTAATCGATTTTTCATTTCATACCTCATTTGTCAATGCAATCAGATTATTTAATCATTTGATAACGTTTTTGAATGTAGTTACATTATACAATAATTGAAAAATATAATTAGTTACACATGATGGATTCTAATTGTTTTTTTCTTTCATTTTTTTTTTTTCAATTAAAAATCTATGCAAATAAAATATCTATAGAGTTAACAACAATAATTTGCAATAATTAATTGTTCAGGATTCATTGGATAATTTGAGAATCACTTGTGGGATGCGCATTTTTAAGAACAACAATTATATTATGTTAAGCAAAATTTACGAAATTTCTTTATTTGGTTTGTTGCGCCGGCAGCTTCATACTAATAATTTAGTAATATATTATTGTACAAGATACTGTATTCTTTTTTAGAGAACATAAATAATATACGTTAAAAAAAAAAAAAAGAAAATGTAATATTCATTTTTTTCTATTTACCTTTTCATTATTACTATATTATAAAATTAAAAATTCCAATTAAGATAAAACAACTCTTTCAGTGAAAATAAATAATAAATAAACTCCCAGAACGTTATACAAGATATTTTTTTTTATTTTTATGAATGCGTTTGTACATTTTTATTAACAAATAAGTTTATAGAATTATTTTTCAATGTACTCACGATTAAAATTAACGTGTAAAAAGACTTGTCTGGGGGTGAAACTTAATTGTAATTGTTTCAATTTTACACAGATTTTAGGGAAATTTCAAAAATGTCTAACCGCTTAAAACATTCAGTGTTTCAATAATAATTCCTAAACCTTTGATTAAATAATTTTCATCATTGCTATTCTTCTATGTGAGAGTTTTCCTTGAAACATAGTTCATCATTTTTTTTCTGTATTAGAATTTGTCATTCCAATTAAAGAACCTACACTCAAAGCTACTTCTACACTTGGAACTGTCAGCACATTCTCTATTTGGACCATTCCTCTCTCACGCATGCTGTATACAAGTCGCAAAAAAAAATAATAATAATAAACTTGATAGTGCGACGAATATTTAATTGTATTATAAACAGGATAATCGAAATGAGAATATAAGAGATTTATTCAAACCATCTAATTTATCTGAAACATTTCCACGGCTAATGGATTATTATAAATCTTCGTAAAACTTGATAATCATTCACACACATAATTCATGTAGCTATAATACATAATTTTAGGCGAATGGTTTTTATTATTTATTTGCATTGTGCAAAATATATTCGAAAATTACATATATTCTCTAGGAAACATTATCTCTTTGTTTTATATGCTCATCTATCTTAAATTTTTCAAATTGGCCATTGTGGCAAGTTGCTGTTGCTGTTGTGATTCACTCAATTATTTAGACGTCAATATGGAAAAAAAAAAGAACTATTCAATTGTGTTTTAGTGTCCTTCTACTATTTGTCAAGAAATGATGTTTATTTTTTTATATGAGAATAATGAAATTGTTCAATTAAGCAAACAAATATCATGTAAAAATTGAATGGAAAAAGAAAAAAAAATCATTTATATTATATTCTGATGTTCGACGTAAATAAATTTCATTTGTGATTAAATATAATTATTGAATGCAGGAATGTGAGCATGAAAATATATCGCATTGATAATAATTTTATTTTTAAATAATGAATAATTCCGAATATGAAAAAAATAGATGATACCAAAATTTGTGAATAATTTTCGCATAAAAGGACATATTAGTTTATTTTTCTTCTTCATTTTTCAAATATACTTTGTCATACACTACAAAACAAAATTATAGTTGTTCATTTTTGACATAATTAAATGATGAAATCTGTACATATTTACATTACTTGCCACATGAAAATGATTTTATTTAGAATCATTGTATCCTAACGGTGACACATTGGATTATCACGTTAATGAAAAGTATTTTATTTTTTTCATATTGAAATATATATCGACGATAGAAAGTACCTCATCGTGGTTAATTATCTTTAATATCTCTGGGCGAATTCATCCATAGATTATGAAGAAAAAAAAAATATATAATCGCCGCAACATAACATTTTAATATATGTTAAATGAATACGTAAAATGTCGATTTATTTAAATTTTCTTTCATCATCATTTTTCACAAATGATAATACCACAAATTTTATATATTCCTATATTAACTTCCACAGAAAATGCGATTATATAAAATATGAAAATGATTTCAACTTATATATAATAAAAAATCCAGTGTGGCTGTAATGATAAATTTCTCAAGTACAAATACTTACTTTATTTAATTTTTATTTACTTTTTTTTTGTTTTGTTTGTTTATTTCTTTATATTTTTTTGTTTCTACTTTTGTTGTGGAGTGCTGGTGTTGGAACTGTCAGCTGAATAATAAGATTGCGTATATCCTTGCCAACCTGCTTGTGGATAACTGTTGTATGTGGATGACGTACTAGTTGTCGATGCAGTGGGTGTTGCACTAACGCCTGACGACGTAATAGCCTACATTAGAGAAAAAAAAACAAACGCAAAACAATTCCAAACACTCCTTTGATTTCATCGCAACAATTTTAATTCGCAATAAAATTTCATTGATAGATACAGTTCAACGTTGTCTTACAGATTGCCCACTGCTTCCAGTAGATTGCCCACTTTGGGACGATTGTTGCTGTCCGCCCCAATACTGATTGTAATACTGTTGGTTCCAACCACCCCAATTCCCATTACCATAGTCTTGCTGATTATAATTACTCTGATTGTAATTTGATTGACCATATCCCTTCCAATTGCCCCAATTTTGTTGTTGGCCCCAACTACCCGACGAACTATTACCACCACCGTAACTTCCTTGCTGCGATTGACTTGACCAATTACCACTAGATTGTCCACCACCACTGCCACCGCTACTGCCCCATCCGCTCGACGAGTGTCCAGAATTATGATAGTTGCTGCTATAAATGGTGAAAAATAACAAAATTATTATTTTTGTCCAATGTCTAGATTATTTTCTATTGATTGCGATGTAATTAAATTAATTAATTACTTCATTGGACCCCATCCGCCTCCCTGTCGCGAAACCCCTGATCGACTGCGACTGTCAGTGATTGCTGATCTTCTGTCATTTGAACTGCCACGTCTGTCACTTCCACGATGGGACGGCGTTAAGCTTTGTCCGCCGCGACCACCACGCCAACCACCTGATGATCCGCCATATCCACCGCTGCTGTGTCGCATATGTGCACCACTGCCACGTGGTGCTCGATCTCGCCAACCGCCACCGCCACCGCTACCGCCACTGCCACCACTCATATGATTGCCACCGCGCCACGTTGAATTACGATTTCTATCTGAATCTATTAAAATTTTTAATATTATAATGTTATTCTGATTTTTAGTAAGAATTTATATTTAATTTTATAATTAATATAGAATTAAATTAATTAATATACTCACAACCACTTCGGCGATCGCGATGATCACGACTGTCTCTGCTATTTCGACTAGATCGTATATCACGACTGTCTCGGTGACTGTCACTGCGACTCTCAAAACGCGGTCTTTTACTTGTTTGTTGTTGATTATAACCTGCATCTTTGCCTTCTTTGTTGTATTTTGCAATTAATTTTTTAGCCTCCTCTTCATCAAGTTCAATCCACTCGACACTATCAAATGACTCGCCCACCACTGGAGCACTGAAATTCGCTGCAAGTTGATGAATAATATTAGTTTGACAACATTTCTTTTTTTTTATAATGCAGATATTATGCATCTTCCTGTGATAATGGTAACATAAGGTGTGCAAAATTCATGAAATGAATTGAGAAACTATCACAATTGATGATCATGAAGCACCGTCTAATTATTATTCGCAATAAATAAATTTTTTCTTAATTAATTTCGCAAATCGCATAAGCGAATAAATTGGGAATACAATAGAAAATTTTGAATGAATATTATTATATTGATAAAATAAAGTTTGTATTATTATTAAAATATCAGTTAATATTTGAGTATAATGTATTCGAAATTGATAAGATCAAAAATTGTGATGTTCTTATACAACTCAAAAATACACTTACAATTAAGGATCTCGTCTCAAAATTTATATTCATATATGAATCTGGGGAGGGGCGATGTGCTGTTGAAAGGGATTATAAAACCAACCTTTCATCTCCAATACCGCGGAATCAGGAATGTCCTTGCCTTCGGTGGCCTCGCGTTTAGCAGTACGCGACTTGAATTCTTCTTCCGTTGGTACTATAACTATCGCCTTCCGTTGGAATCCATAGAAATGCCTCATTTTGCGCCTTTGTGCGGAAGGATATACGTTTGTCTGTATTGGTCCCATAGAAAATACAGATGTAAAATTCGTTGAGTGATATGGGCGCGCGCATATATCTTTGATTTGTTTTTATTCATTTATTTGATTATTTATTCAGAATTATTTTTCATCTTATTCGGCAACGCAATTTGTTTTATTTTCATTCCCCTTAATTTTATCTCTCTTCGTTAAATTAAACTTAAACTAAACATACTTACATCACCGTAATTTAAAAGTATATAAATTTATTCTTGATATATATTCTCGCATGAAGTATTATCAAATTGCTGACGATAATTTACATAAGCGATTTTATTTCATTTACAATAATACATACCATTAAATGCCAAACATCTGATGGGGAGACTGGACTACAGAAATTAATTACAATTCGAAAAAAGAAGACTTACCTCCTCAAATTGACATCACTCCATTTCAATTATTATTAATATTAATGCCCTCATTTATGTTTATTTATATATCATTCATATACGTATTTTCTTTTCTCTTAATATTACTGAAGTATAATTGAAAATAATAAGCATACATATTCTCACCTGATCTAATATATAATTGCGTCTTCTAGTCGCTGCCACTTCCAACAGTTTATTGAGACAGCGAGAACATTTGTCTATCAACACTTCCCACCTGCCGTGATAATTTCTTTTTCTAGGTAATCCCACAACCTGAATAACAAAAAAAAAATATATTTACCAACAATACCTGGATAAATGTCCAACTGAAATACAAAAAAAAGTATGTTGTTAAATTTATACCTTCATTTTATCGACAAGATTATTGGTTCCCAAAATATTATACAACTTTTCACGATTTTCTGCTGCATAATTATTTGCCCATACAGTTTTCCCTGCTGCAGGTAATCCAACTAGCATTATCATTTCACATTCTTCACGTTTTTCCGGTCGTTGTGGTCCAGGTACTCGATCTTTTAGATCCACATGTCCAACTGGTGTATATCCTTCAAGAATGTTTTCATTCCATGGCGCTTCATCCCCAAAATTGCAAACGAACTCACAATTTTTTGTTAATATATGTGGATAAAGTGGCTTATTCTCAAGTTCATCTTTTGTAATTTTAAATGCTTCTCCCAAATTTTCGCCATTCAATGTATATGAGATGACAATATTATCATCAGACATATCTAAATAACAGCCAAGAATGTCATTTAATCCAAATTGATTACCATAATCTTTAAAATTATTTCCCGTTGAAATTTTTCCCGTTCCGCCATATCCATAACTCAATTTTTCCTCTCCTAATTGCATCGATGTTGATGCAACCGACCATCCGGCTCTCAAAACATGAGGATACTCCTCACCTTCTAGTGTAACAGTACATTGATGAGTTATTTTCACCTCATAATAAACTTTACCGGTTATAAAACCAAATGATGCTCTTGCACCGGCCCATACATAACCAAATCCGTCTGTATGCATTGGAGTGGCGGATAAAAATTTCGATTTATCAATAACCAAATTTAAATCAGAATCATACCACGAGAGCAATACTCGTGAGTAGTCGATTTCCGGCTCATCATCCATTTTATTTGGTGGTGGACTCTTGTGCCTATCGTCTTGTGAACTTGTTGATCGCTTTCGTTTTCTCTCTTTGCGATCGCGTCTATCCTGATCTTTTGAATCTTTATCAACATCTTGTTCCTGTTTTATCTGTTTCATATCAACATCTTGAAGATCAGTTTCTTGAAGAGTATTTTCACTTTTCATATCATTTTTTATTTCATCGGTTTGCACTTCATCCTCTTTTATGTCAGTTGTCATTTCAATTTCATTTTTATTATCTAAAGAATTTCCATCACCACCTGATTCTTCACTTGGTGAATCTGACTTTTTATCTTTATCATCATAATCTTCTTCATACTTTACATCGATGTCCATTTTTGCGTCTGTGATTGCCGCATCCACTGGTTTATCAATGTTTTCATTTGAATCTTCTATATGTTCATCATTAATTTCTTCCTTATCACCAGCATCTTCTTCAGATATATCATCATTAATGTCAACATTTTCCTTATCAACTGCTGTCAATTCCTCTTTCTCTTGTTTATCTTCTATTTCACTTGAACTTTCTGATATATTAGCCTCAATTGATTCGCAAACTGACTCAGATTGATTTACCGATTCATCTTGTGTAGATTTTATTTCAGGTGCGTCTTCTACAATTTGAGGTGTTGATATTTCAACTGGTTCAATTGTTTGTTCACTTATTGGCTCAACAACTTTACTTTCTGGTATGACACTTTGCTCCGGTTCATTACTCTTCTCTTGTTCAATCACAAGATTAGTTTCCGTTGGTGTTTCCGATAGTTTATCCATTAATGGCTCTGGCGCCTCTTCAACAATTGGTGATTTTGCTGGTGACAATTGTTTTTGTATTATTGGTGTTGTTGGAATTTTTGGTGAACCTCGAGTAGGCGTTACTTTTGTTGGACTGCCTCCTGATGAACTTCGAGGTGATCTTCCAGCTGATTTAGTGGGTGAAATAATTTTTGTTGGTTCCGGAGTTTTTTCACGCTCATCTTGAGAACTGGGATCACCAGAACTTTCATTATGTAAATCTGTTGGCACTGATTCTTCAACTTCTGTAATAATAAGAAACAATTTTAATTAAAAATCCATTAAAATTTCATTTTACAATATAACAAATAGTAAATAGGTTTATAGTGAATTTGATTGAATTGATAGTAGATGCTACATCTGAAGCCAGTGCCGTAACATTGATAGAAATGGTTGAGCACACATATCAAAACATGGAATATAAAATGATAACTTTTGATTATTAAATCATAAAAATACAACGAATAGTAATAAAAAAATCCCATTAAACCCCGTATGTAATAGATAGCGATTTATGGAAAATGATAAAACAACGTTAATAATTGAATATAAATGAGTAAACAACGACAACTTACGATCACCAGTTTCATCCTCCAACGCCTTACGAAGCCGCTCAACTAGTACCGCCTTGTTTCCCTTCGTGTCTAATCCACGTTTGCCCAATTGGCTTCTTAACTCAACGACTTTTAACTTAGCGGGATCCATTACTTATAATTTCATACAATTCACAGGTACTTGTACACACTTGTATTGACAAAATTGCTTGCAAATGGTCCATACACCGATGATACACGCGCAAGTGACCCGCGCTACTCACACAATATGGCGGCACAACCGCAAACAACGCGTTACGTATATGGGGGCTTCTTATTGGTCAAACACATTACCCTTTCGAAATGACGCCAACTTCACTTACTTCTGCTGATGTATCTTTTTCACTATCGTCAGTATTCTACAATATACATATGTATATATATATATATATATATATGTGTTTTATGTTCTCGGTATTTTCATAATGTATGTATCCCGACAATATCTAATTCTTTTATTGGTTATATTATATTGAATGACATAATATTACTGATATTGTTGTAAATGCCCAAAATATCCAAAATTTTCCTTAGTTAAATTATTTTTATTGGTTAAAATTCAAAATAAAGTATATTTCAAACGTTATTCTATGAAATAATATATTTAGAAATAAATTCACCAATTGTGTCACCGTATTTAGGCCAACATATTTTGTAAACTATAAATTTTGTAAATAATTCAACGTTCTCTTTTTTCTGCCGGTAATGGAAATGACAAATCACTATATTCACTCTTATCGATATATATATGCACATTCTTTAATGGAACTACTTTCGTTCCACTGTGTACCATACTGTAGAATAATATGTTAGGTTAGGTTAACTTTTGATTTGCAATTCAATAGATTTCACGATGAAATAAATTTATGAATCTGAGCTCTCTGTGATTTCCTCAGTTCTCTCTGCTCGGTGATCACGTTTCTTCTTATAGTTATAACAATATTTTAATATATACATGTATATTTATGTCATAAAGTTGATGTGATAATGTGTGAATCGAGTCAATGTGTGGTTCACCGGGAGAGAGAATGTATGTTATCAAGATATTCGAAAAAATTCAAAATTATCGTATAAATGTAAAAATTTTATATTTTTTTCAAAACATATACTATATCTCAAGAATATTACGTATATGATTGATATATTTTGATGTCGAACTAAAGTTGAATTATATTTATTATATATACTCTCGAGTACATAAATAATAATTAATCATCAGCCATTAAAATTATTTTAAAGATATTTTTACGTGGAGTTTATACGATTAATTTCTGTCAAATGAATAGAAATGAGTCAATGAATAGATATGGACCGCTTGTTGGTGCTATTGATGAAGGAACAACCACTGTGAGATTTTTGGTGAGATTTATTATTCATTTTTTTTTTCCTTTTAATAAATATCAAGGTTTTCTGAAGAGAAAAAAAATTACTCAATTCATATGCATGCATTTATAATTAATTATATTCATATGTAAAATATTGAATAATTAAATAATGTTATATCAAAGTTTTTATTTATTTTTATTTAAAAACTAGGTGTTTGCTGCTGACACTGCAGAAGTATTAACGTATCATCAAATTTCAACCTCTTTATCTTATCCAAAAGAAGGATGGGTTGAACAAGATCCAATTGAAATATTATCAGCAGTTACAGAATGTCTCAATCAAACAGTGATTAATTTACAACAATTGACAATAGACCCATCAGATATTGTTGCTATTGGTATTGCAAATCAACGAGAGACAACAGTAATATGGGATTCTATTACTGGAGAACCATTATATAACGCTATTGGTATGTGAAATCAATAAAATTGTAAAATATATGTGTATACAATTTTTTGTCCATTGATAATTATTATTAATTTTTTTCATTCAAGTGTGGATGGATATGCGAACAAGTGATATTGTAGATGATATATTAAAAAAATTACCTAATGAAAACAAAAACTACCTCAAGTCACTTTGTGGTTTGCCAATTAGTCCTTATTTTAGTGCATTAAAATTAAAATGGTTATTAGATAATGTACCTAAAGTTCAACAAGCTGTAGCTAATAAAAGATGTATGTTTGGTACTGTAGATTCGTGGCTTATATGGGTAGGTAAATTGAATATTATCTATATTAAAATTAATCATTTACAAATAATTAATTATATATTTTCATTTTTTATTTTGTTTTTAAATTTTTAGAATTTAACAGGCGGTATTAATGGTGGTGCTCATAGTACTGATATCACAAATGCTTCTCGCACTATGTTGATGAATATATTGACTTTAAAATGGGACCCAACTTTACTATCATTTTTCAATGTTCCATCAGAAATACTGCCACAAATACGCAGTTCTTCGGAAATTTACGGTCATATACAAGAGGGAATGCTCAAAGGTGTACCAATATCAGGAGTAAGTTGAAAATTTTGATATAATTACATTGATTGGTTCATTTCAATGTATTTTATTAGCTTAATTTAGTGTTTAGGTGATCAACAATCGGCTCTTATAGGCCAAATGTGCCTGCAACGCGGACAAGCTAAAAGTACCTATGGAACAGGTTGTTTCCTTCTCTATAATACTGGACATGCTGTAAGATAAATTAATCCTATTTAATGAAATTAAATATTATGAATTATTTATATATATTTAACAATTTTGTTTTTTTCTTTATTTGCTTTAATGTAGATTATTCAATCAAAACATGGTTTACTCACAACAGTAGGTTATCAATTAGGCCCCAAAGCACCGCCTATATATGCTCTAGAAGGTTCAATTGCAATTGCAGGCGGTGTTTTAGATTGGTTAAAAGAAAATTTAAATTTATTATCTGACGTAAAAGAATCTGAGATTATTGCACAAAATACTCTAGAGAATAATATTATATTTGTGCCAGCGTTCTCAGGGTTATATGCGCCACATTGGCGCAAAGACGCTACAAGGTAATTTATTTATTTTCTCTTATTCATTTTTCATAATAGTAAAATCTTGAGATTGATTTTATTTTAATTTCATTAATAATGTTGCAGTGTTATTTGTGGAATTACTCCGGATATAACTAGTGCACATATTATAAAAGCTGCGTTACAAGCAGTATGTTTTCAAATTAGAGATATTCTCGAAGCAATTGGTAAAGATACAGGTCTAACTTTGGCCAAATTACTTGTCGATGGTGCTATGACGAATAATAATTTACTAATGCAAATGCAAGCAGATATTTGTGGGATTCCAGTGGGTTAGTGAAATACTTGAAAGAAAAAAATTTGATTTTAGATCATATATATTCGCTATATATATTTACATAAATGAATTATAATATGTAATTTATTTTACAAGGAAGTCAGGCCATTAATGAGTGAAACTACAGCATTGGGCGCAGCAATGGCAGCTGGTTATGCTGATGGAATAAAAGTATGGGATATCAAAATTGACACTGCTGTTCCAAACGACATATTTTTTCCGTCAATTTTAGAAGATGGTAATCATTAGAATGTTTATAATCATAAATAATGCATTTACTTACATTAAAAAAAAATTTTTTTCGTACTTCAATAATTAAATATTCAGTTAATATACCACAGTATTTATTAAATTTCGAATAGTAAATTAAGTATATGAAATTAAATTGTCAATATCAAGTTCGGATTATTTTTAATCAATTCACTGGTAATTTAATTAAATAACTTTATTTTGTTTTATTAAATTTATTTATCTATGAATTGATGAATGTTTTTTTTCTCTCAATTTATCTAGAACGGAATGTTTTATATCATGAATGGGAAAAAGCTATTGAGAGAAGCCTGGATTGTAATATCGAGCCTGATATTTATCGTGAGTAAAATAATAATTTATAAATGAACGTAAGAAAAATTGTAAAAAATTTAATAGTCAATTAAATCTAAAATTTTTCAGCGAATCACTCGTCAAGTCATCATCTAGTTACATCAGCGGGTTTATTCGCCATGAGTACCATTATAATTCTTATAATTGCCCAAAGCCGCTTAAATGCATAATTAATTGATACTCATAAATCAGATGATTATTTATCAACAGTCTTACCAAAAATTCGTTGTTGTACAAAAGAAATCCATTATTTATCATAAATAAAAAAAAAAATCTAAATAAGATGAAAAATATTTTTATTTTTAATTTTATTTCAATTTATTTTGAATTTAATTTAATTGTTACTTGCATCAACGATCAACTTGGGTGCGTTGCACTTGTTCTTTGAAGAGGACCATTCGATCAATCATTGTTTCTTCACCTTCAGAAGTTGGTGAATTTGGTTTTTCACTAGACAATCGTTCAAAAGACTTTGTCGTTGATGAAGTTTGAACAGATACCACAGGATCAATAACCCAATTGTCCTCGAGTATTTCACGTATTCTCACGCGCGATCTCTGTGGCACTAATATTCGTGATATGAGCGCACGACATGCATATGATACTTTTGGGGCTTTAGGAAACGTCACTTTACTTTGGACTTGCTTGAACATAAATATTGACATATCAATAATGTAATTTGAATTAAAGTTTCAATATCAAAACAGGAATTTATTTTCAATACACGCGAAGTGAATTCCACTTGATAATGTGTATACCTTGATACCTTTAGAAGTTGTGCATGATTTTTATCATCAAATGGAAGACGTCCATATACCATAGCATATAATACAATTCCAATGGACCAAATGTCTGATAATTGTGGTTGATAAGGTATACCACGTAATATTTCTGGTGATGCATAAGCATAACTGCCGCAAAATGTTTCACTTAATAGTGGTATTCCATCTTTGGGTATCATTTGACCGCGAGCAAATCCGAAATCAGATAATTTCATATTGAAATTTTGATCCATCAATAAATTTTCACATTTAATATCTCTAAATAATGGAAATATTTTGTCTTTTATTCGGATGAAATATAAATTTTTATAGTAAATAGTAATTGGTGATTTAACCTGTGTACAACACCATGATTATGACAATATTCAACTGCATTCAAAATTTGTTTAAACCATCGACGACTTCGTCTTTCATCAATATATGTATCGCGACGTATCATATCTAGCAAACTACCATTTGGAGCGTATTCCATAATAATATAAACTCTACATCATTGAGGAATTAAATGGTATTAATATAAGTAATGAGGATTGACCATTATTGTTTCTTTACTAACCGGTGAGTTGTTTCTATTGCTTGTAAAAAACGTATTAAATTTGGATGCTTTAAACCTTTGACAACTTCAATTTCACGTGGCAGGAATTTCTTCAAATAATCACCTGGAGCTTGAAATTTTGATACAATCTTCACTGCTACTTGACGCTCATGTCGATTGGAGTCTGCAATCTATGATAAATGAATTTTTTTGTTTCGATCATCCCGTTAATTATAAATTTTTGTTTCAATTTTTTAAATCAATAATTACTTTGACAGTCGCATATGAACCATTCCCAATTGTTTTACCGAGGGCATACCCATGTTTTTCCAGTACTGTTTGCTTTTTATCATCATTTTTTTTCTCTATTGGTTTTCCAGATGTAGATGGGGTTTCATGCGAAGCTATATCCGCCATTCTATAACGATAATATCAATAATATTGTTAGTAAAAAAAAATAAAAAATAAAAATCATTTCAATATTCACATAAGCTGTACTCACATATAATAATGAGTTGTGCCATAATTTGAAAAAGGCTTCTCATTTTTTTTAAACTCGTTTCACCCAGTGGAGCATACTTTTGTCTTCTCGTGTGTACATTTTGACTTATAATTTTCCTATCAATGAATCGAAAAAAAAATTATATAACTGTCAAACATCTGAATGATATTGTTAATTTAATTTAGTAATAAATTGATACAAATATATTTTAAATCGTGTAGATTTATTATTATTATACAATTATAAATATTGATCAAATATAATTACTGAAATTGTAATTTAGAGTGAATTAATTCCTTATCAATAAATTTTGAACCATCAAGACCGAGAGGCTAGGTACAGAAACAATTCGAAATGAAAAAAAAAATTTTATATGAAAAAAACAGCAGATGGCTGTTTTATTTATTTGTATATTCATTTACACATATATTCGGACGTTAGTTTATTAAAATTTCGAATATGTATCTATTTTCAGGAGCTTTTATGTTTTTGTAGAAATGCATCTACACTTCTGACACATTGTTCATACGCTTTGATAAATCCATCTCGACCACTGTCCTGAAAAATATTAAAATGATATTTAAAAATATCACCAAAAAATTTCAATTTATAAAATATTTTTTATATAAATATATATGTATATACATAGTAGGGATCTCGAATAATAGTTTCTCCATTTGGGTCATATGAACCGAGCAGTTCAATTTTAGCTTTGCTACCGTGAGGTTGTTTCCTCGTAAGCTCTGATATATTATCATCATCCATTCCGAAGATCCAGTCGAACTCGTGGAAATCTGATTTTGATATCTTATCGATGGAATAAAATAAAAGAAATTAGGATCTAAAGAATAGTTATACTGTATGAATAAAGAGATCTTGATTGAAAGCTCACTGGTCTGGCACGATGTGAATAATTTTCAATTCCTTTTTCTTTGATGGTAGTCATTGCTCGGTGATCTGGCGATTTCCCAGTATGATAGCCAATCAATGCTGCACTGTCTACCTCCCATGAATCTGTTAATCCATTTTTAATAATATAATCTGCAAAAACTGCTTCAGCTATTGGCGAACGACAAATATTTCCTGTAATAACAATCAATTTTTCATTATATGTATGTATATCTGTGATGTTATTTAATGATGTTGTTTTTAAAATATAAGAATTAATATTGTGTATTACCTAAACATATCATCAAAACACGTTTTTTTTCCGACATTTTCACTGTCTGATTATATTCTTTATAATATTTATTGTGTTTTTGTAAGGGAAATATTATATGTTGAACTTCAATCTGGAACCTGGATTACAGAAAGAAGAAGAAGAGGTTAAATAAAAATGGCGGGAAATGAAAACCTTTGGAATTGAACTTCAGCCAGTCCATCATTTATCAATTTGAAACTTATCCATCCTTTCACAGAATACTAAAAGAAATTCAAAGGTACCTATCTCAATATTAAAATTCGGCAGTAGCATAATATAATCCTATTATTATACATTACCAATGAAGAAACGAAATTCTTAAACAGATAATATAAATCAGAAATAGCCGATTAATGACAAACCAGTCTCTGTAATTATTTAAATTATTTTGTAATTCTATAATTCCGCTTCAATATTTTAAATCCAAAAATCAAATCTGGCTCTTTTTTTACATCCTAAAAATCATCATATTTCATGGTGTTGCATAAGTACCATCTGCCAATAAAATACCACATAACAAAAATAGATAATTATAGTTAATAATAATTACTACATGCTTCCATAAAAATATGTAACGCATTTTTTTAATTACATTTTATAAATATAATAGACTGGCAAATAAATAAAAATTAATATAACATAATATATTATAAAATAAGAAGAAGCACTCTATAGTCTGTGCAGAAGACTAGCGGTCAATTGATGAACTAAAAAAAAACCGCCGGCGTTGCAAAACGACAAGACAAGGTGAGACAACAATCATATAATTATAACGTTTACAGTTCAGGTAAATAAGTTCAATTAGAGTTATACTAAAAACATTTTTGTATGCCAACAGAAATATCCAGACACATTGTCAAATGGCAGACGTTTTAGATATTGATAATGCAGAAGAGTTTGAGGTTGATGATGAGGGAGATCGTAAGTATTTTCTCCATGTATATTTTCATGACTTGATTGAGGTTGCATAGTTTTGCTTAATCTAACCTAAAAATTTTAAAAATTTATCAATATTTTCAGAGGGTATTGCTCGACTGAAAGAAAAAGCGAAAAAAAGAAAAGGAAGAGGTCATGGAGCAGAATTAGCATCAACTCGTGATGATGTTGGCCATTATGAATCTATGAGTGTTGTTGAAGATGATAATGAGCCGGGTCCTCAAAGATGTATGTAATTAAACAAACAATTGTACATTATGTTTTTTTACATATGGAAGCTTATTTATATTTATTTTATTCATAAATTATATTTGACTTTACAGCTGTTGAAGGATGGATTCTTTTTATAAATTCAGTGCATGAAGAAGCACAAGAAGATGATATTCAAGATAAATTTTCTGAATATGGGCAAATAAAAAATTTGCATCTCAATCTTGATAGACGAACTGGATTTTTGAAAGGTTACGCTCTAGTTGAATATGAAACATTCAAAGAGGCTCAAGCTGCAAAAGAGGCGTTAAATGGTACAGAGATTTTAGGCCAAGCCATTTCTGTAGATTGGTGTTTTGTAAAAGGACCAAAAAAGTAAGTTATTAGAATAAAATTGATAGTTGATATGATTTTTTGTAGAGTTTTTATTATTTATTTTTTTCTATGTATTTCAGGCTCAAAAAGAGAAGTCACAGAAGACGATGAAACCCAGCATTAATTAATCCGTAAATTAATACTTTGTCAATTCCTTTCTTTAAGGTTTATTAATTATCAACAATCTGATTTAATTTTATTCAATTCATTTAAATAAAGTATCATCAGGAAATATCTAGAATTGTTTTTATATAAATAATATAATAACAATATACATGAATGTATAATAATACAAATATTCATTTCAGGATAAACCTTTAATATAGATTTTTTATTATATTTTTCGGTATTAATGTCAAAGTGGGTACAATGTTTATGATTTATATGAGCACTTAATAAATTATAATAATGCCAAACATTTATGCATAATAATTGAGATTTGCTTTCTTCTTTGCTTGCACTTCATTTATTGCTTCCATCAAATCTTCGTGTGTTACTGCAGTTGCATTACGTCTCAAAGCAATCATACCCTGAAAAACAATAAAATATTTAGAAATAGTAATTTTAATTATTAAATAAAATATAATGATAAATAATTACATAATTACTTACCGCTTCTACACAAACAGCTTTACATTGTGCACCATTAAAATCATCAGTTGATCGTGATAATTCTTCGAAATTAACATCAGGTGACATATTCATTTTACGTGAATGAATTTGCATAATTCGTGCTCGGGCCTCTTCATTTGGATGTGGGAATTCAATTTTTCTATCCAAACGTCCAGATCTAAGTAAAGCTGGATCTAAAATATCAACTCTATTTGTTGCAGCAATAACTTTAATATCAGCTGTTGAACTAAAACCGTCCAATTGATTCAATAACTCTAACATAGTACGCTGAACTTCTCTGTCACCAGCTTTTTCTGAATCAAAGCGTTTGGTTCCAATAGCATCCAATTCATCAATAAATATGATTGCCGGAGCCTTTTCTTTAGCCAATGAAAATGCATCACGTACCAATTTAGCACCGTCACCAATAAACATTTGAACAAGCTGTGGTCCAGCTAATTTTAAAAATGTTGATTTTGTTTGTGCTGCACATGCTCTGGCCAATAGAGTTTTACCGGTACCTGGTGGTCCATATAATAATACACCTTTTGGTGGTTGAATACCCAAATTTTCAAATTTTTCTTTATGTGTCATGGGCAATACAACAGCTTCAATTAATTCTTGAATTTGTTTGTCTAATCCACCAATATCAGAATATTGTTCTGTTGGTCGTTCATCAACTTCCATAGCTTTTACTCTAGCATCATATTCAGCTGGTAATGTTTCTAATACCAAATAACTGTCTTTATTAACGCCAACTAAATCGCCTGGTTTCAATGAATCAGCATCAACTAATCCAATGGCAGGTAAAAAATATGTCTGACGTGTTGATGTCTTTATAACGGCGCATTTTCCTTTACGTTGAGAATCTAAATCAAGAACTGCTCCATCTTCTTCACCCATATCTTGTGGATCAACGTCCAATAATTCAATAACATTCGACACTAAATACGGCAGTGTTTTATTAACCTTTATTTTTTCTGTATTTTCCTTTATTTTATCATTTTGCGCTTGAAGTTCATGTGATATACGCATCACTTCGCTCTTCATTATTTTCACTTCATTTTCTAATAAACGTGTACGTGAGACAATTTCATCAGTTGACATTCGTAAAACATCTTCACCCAGAGTTTCCTAGAAATTATAAATATTTATTTAATTATTTGTTTAAATTATTTTCAATCACTTCTGTCATAAGTGTCTTGTCATTCAGTGTACATAACCTCTAAAATGAAAAATTTAACTTTCAAAAATATGCAATATATTACCTCGCGATCTTCCCATATTGATTTATCTTCTAAAGTAGCCATTTAGTATTTATTATTCTCTTTATTTCAATAGTAATACGTGTGATAAAACTTGATATGAATAACGCAAAATAATGGATACAAATGTTACAAAAATGAGAGTGGATTTGAGAGCTTGAGACTATTCTCGCTGGAGTCGCTAGTTGGCCATCTAGAAATACAAATTGCGAAAAGTTTTAATTCCCCAGTGGATCAATGATGTAACTAAATGTCCCTAGAACATATTATTCGAAAAAAAAAAAAAATGTGGAATAACGTTACGAAGATATATAAAAAGTAAATTTAATAATAAAATATACGATGAATAAAAAAAATCACATTGAAATAAATGTAAATTATAACGTCATCAATAATGCAACAATGGGTAATTAATTGCACAATTTATAATTTATAATTTAAAAAAATAATTTTATATTAATTTTCACCAATAGTCTTTTATACTGCACAGCATAACAAAGAAAATAGTTAATAAATTTATGGGGTTAAAGACTACACTATGCATTATCTTATAATATCTTATTTACATTTCATATATCTTCGTGATGGCTGGATGAGAATATATAGCTACTGCAGAAAATGATTATGTGAGTAAACATCCAGGAATATGGGTGTACACATTTATCTTGAACATGAAGTTTACTCTTGTAAAGGTGCAAGGGAGATAAACCGTTTGTGAGAATGTGTATGATGTATATATTTTTGCTTTTCGGTTAGTCGTGTGGAACAAAGTTAAAGTCTCAAATGTTTCCTTTAACTGCCACGAACACTCGTGTGAATCAATGAGCTTAGCTTTTACTGCAATTTTCGCTGTTGAATTCTACACGTATATAGTTTGGGATTGAGTAACGGTATCGTTTTTCTTATTAATGGACCTGATAGTGATTTAACAATCGATTTTATTGCGAGCATCATTCAATTTTTATTTTACAGGTTAGATTAATTGTAAAGACGATTATATACAGTTACAATCATGAAAGTATTAATTTATTGATTGTATTATTGTATTGTTGATGGATTTATTGTGAGAATGAAGGAAAAAATATTTTGTTGTCACACTTTGGGTGATTTATAGTGGCATGTGCTATTATATATGAATAAATCAATCCATCATAATTCGCGCAGGAGGAATGATTTGAAAAAAAAAAAAAAAAAGAGCATTCAATTTAATTTCCGTGCATTTTTGCCTGTCCACTTCGACGAACTGGAAAGATAATTGAAAATTTATAGGTAATTTGTTCCAGCAGTTGCCACTGCTTTTTATCACCATATATAATATAAGTAGTCGTAACTTGGCAAACATTTATTTTATATTTGCTAGTTAAATAATTGATGCAATGAAGATCGGTTTTCTTTTTTGATATTAATATTTCATGAAAGAAAAAAGAAAGAAAACTAAACAAAATAACAAAGAAACAAATAAATTCAGGCATAAGGGAAGTGGATAATTTTTAAGTGATTGTTGCATTTATTCATTTTATTTCTTTTCTTTTAGGTTTGAATTTTATAATGTCGCGCGCGGTTATGCACGGAAATTCAATTGAATTTAGGAGCTTTGACGAAAAGTTGCACATATTATGCTTGCGCTTGGCGATAGAGATGGACATATTCCTTGCCAAAATTATGTCCTCCACTCATTCAACCGTGAGTTGACGGGATTATTACACAGAAATAGAGAAAATTATACGTCAGTCTATTTGAATCTGTCTCGCGATGTTGGAACTGAATAGCGAAGAGCAATCTTCGAAATGGATATTGCAATTTGTACTTATATATCGTGAAGAATATTTTTGGCATTTGCCCAATTATTTTATTACCCATGTAAGTCCATTACACAAATTTACATGGAAAAACCATTCGAAATTCACAATAAGTATAGCTTAAATTCACTGTCACAAACAATATACATAAAATATTGTAAAAAATCTGTATAAATCTAAATTTACATTGATGGGGCAATATCATTGCGGTAGTTGTGTGTATTCCTACGCTGCGGGTTACGATTACAAACAGCAGTGAGTTTGCTATGTGGAAAGTAGGTACTATCTTTGCATAAGGTCATCAAAGAATTTCGCATTTTATTACATTTTAGAAACATCGTGATTGTCTTATTCGAATGGTTTAGCAATACATTGTAGATGGATAGATAGATAGATAGATAGATAGATAGATAAATAGATAGATAATTTATTTATATGCCCTATATAGCAAGGCAATGGGACAAAATTTCATAGATACATTTTATACGTTTGTTTAATCGTTTTTTCGCAAACGGTGAAGTTATCGTAAAAAATGTGTGAAACAAAAGTTGTAGATCTTAAAATTCTCTACAAAAAAGGTATTCTGACTTTTTTCGCTACGAGCCACTATATTCATGAGATATGACAAGTCAAAAAATCGAAAAATCGTTTTTTCTACTTTTTCTCGCAAACGTTGATTTTATATGCACGCAATATATAAAAAAAATAATGTAAAAAGATATATATCAATTAATCACATGATATATATAATTACGAAATAGATTGCACATATAGTGCATCAGTAAGATTGAATTGTTACACCCATATAAAATTCCTATTTTATTTATTTACATCAATATAAATTTGCGCCTTGAATGAATATGCGGTCGCATTTCCTTTCGACATCATTACACATAGTAAGACCTAAAAAGAGATGAGAAAATATTCATATCTTCACGTGATCCTTAGCTCTTTAAGCTTCTGTGACATCATGACTTTGAAGATATAATATAATCTTTAGATACTGAAAGAAAAATTCAATACGCATATAGATAAAAACATAAAAACAACGGATAAATAAAAGACAAAGCAACATGAAATAATAATGAACATGGTGGATGGATAATATATATATATATAATTTTTGTTTCATCACCAGCAAAGTATATAGAATAAAATAAAATAAAGTCGATAGAATATTTGTTGATGTTTCATCGGGGTTGCTACACTAAATAGAATAGCAATACGTTAGTGCGGTTAGAAAAGATAGGTTTTAGATACTGTGCACGTCGTTCACCGCGACTGGTTGTGTCTTGGCGGGTATATTAAAGTGGTGAGTGGTATACAAACGAGACAGTACGCGAGCGGTCCAGTGTCGAGATAGAGCTTGGCATCTCCAGCAAGTAAATGGCAAAAACGAGGGGTGAAATATATAATCGTGAAAGAGACATGCGCTGTTCTATCATATTGATCTAGCCATAGTAACGATTCCCTCTTCTCTCTGGTTGATGTTGGCACACACTATATATTGTGGAGGGGATGTACCGCATGGTATGTACCAACCAAACGCCATCCTACCTGTTCACAACGCGAGATGTGTGTGAGAAGCAGTGGGGAAGTAAGCACAGAGCACACATCAGAGCTTCTATGTGGGCCGCACAATCGGGGGATGGAAGAGTGAGGAACTATGAAGCGCGAACTGCTGCGCTCTGCGGCTAAATGAATATCAGTTCACCGTTGATTGTCAACGGGGTTGTATCTATTCACGAAATAAGCGTGTTCAAGCTCATCATACTAAACATTTGAGAATATTAGTTTTAGTCTGTGTGTGTCTGTCCTCCAGTCACAGAGACTAATAAACGGTGAAAACGTTAATGGCTCATTAATCATACTAAAATAATTCAATTAATTATAATTAATTATATAAATAAGTATATTAAATAATCAGAAAATAAAATAACAAAAGAAAAATGCGTTTAGTATCAACAGTTCATATTCTCTGACGTTTACTCGTGAATTCAGTACGAGTAAATTGTCATTTAGCAGCGTGAAGAGCTGAAGTTTGTAAGATAAAATAGGAAAAAAAAAAAAAAAAGGAAAATAAATATACGCGCGGGACGTGAGCAGCACTTCACATATAGGGGACGAACGCAAGTCCAGCGAGAATAGAGAGGGAGCTCAACCAGTAGGCGAGGGCGAGAGAGAAAGTCCGGTCAGTTCCATTGTACCGTATGACCTGGAAGGCAGTGTGTCAGCTACAAATTGTGGCGTGTTTTGGTACGATGTCGACGGCTCATCATGCCACACGACGACGAGATAGGTGTAGGAAGTAACCGTTGGTGCAACGATGATGACGACGATGACGACGATAATTTTACACGTTGCATTAAACATGTTAATTCATTATATTTAAATGGAGGAAATAACGATAATATATCATCGACAAGTTTAGCATGGCTACAATGATTTAAGTGAGGGGGTGCATTGTATTGTTAAAGAGGTGTCACGTGTGTCTTGCTTATATCGACAACGACCAAACGTTGGAACGACACAAAAACGTGGTAATGATTATTTTAAATGTGTCTGTGCTTTATCAGGCAACTATATCAATTGTTTTATTGACATCGATACTACATTATCCCTTGATTGACATCAAGCGGCAATTACTTTAAGAAAAACAACAACCCTTAGGTGTGCTGTGACCACGTGACAACACACTTTAATCGCAGGGGATTTTACCTCTCTCCATTTACCTAAACAAATATAAATACATTTACACGAGTACACGCATACAAAAATATAAATACACAATTATTTTAACACTTTACCCATCTGGTTTACATAGGAAAATGAAACGCTGTTGGATCCTTATGGCGGCGATCGTCCTTGCCACATCGGGTGAGTCTGATCTGAGATTTAATATCATATTTCTTTGCTTTACAAATGATTATACATATTAATATCTAATGAATTTTATTTTAAATCAGTTTACTAATCATTAAATTAAATTCACACACCATTGATACATTTATAATTATCGGAAAATCTGACATAATCGGGCCGATCTTTCAAATTGATATGTATTTATTATTATGTGTATAAACATTATTTTTAAATTCTTCTAAATATTATAAAATAAAAAACAATGATATTAAAAATATATATTTACTATATAAAAAGTTATGAGAAGTCCGTTTGAAATATTTAGTTTTTATGTAATTTTTTTTTTTATCTGTACACAATTCGTCGATGCTAAGCGTCATACTGCATATGTTATCGTAATGTTCAGCCATTGGCGACACTGAAAGCGACATTATACGTCCATTCATGAGCGCCGCATATTATCAATCGTTTTGTGTGCGTGTGTTACAGTTGCGTCAATTGTATTGTCCTTATCAATGTTATGAAGGAATTCTCCGGTGTGTTACTTTTAGATAACTGTTTTTTTATTTTATTTTTTCGCATCCATTGTTTTTTTTATTTTTTTATTTTTGTCTATTTATTCAAGTTTGCGTGTACTGCACTCACAATAGTACATACATATAATCCATAAAGTTTTATTTTTTATTTTCATATCGCTGCCCATACCAATACTATTGATTGACCCGCGTTCAATGTAATTTTATTTGTCACCCAGACTTTTATATATAAATTCTGTATACACATACACATATAAAAATGCTTGTATAAACAGAGCAATTCCGCGCGCGCTTTTGCTGTCACCTTTACTTGTTCATTGTGCCATGTAAGCGCGCACTCACGTGTCCTCTAATTTCCTCTGAAATAAAAAGAATTCAATCAAACAGGAAAAAAATAAAAAAAAATAAAAAATAAATAAAATAAAATAGAACAAAGAAAAGTAAAGAATAAAAATTGGGATAATTTTATACATTAGAGTATACTGTAACAAACCAAGACAACAAAAACTGACTGAAAATGAATGAGAAATGAAGAGAATGGACAAAGAAAAAAAAATTAAAAATAATGCTTTAAAGTTTTGCTATTGTCATATACCAAGTTGTCACAACTTCTCTTACGTTTTCCTTCAATAGTTATTTGAACGTATATGTATTATACATACATACATACATATATGTACATACATACGTATACATATATAATATCCAATGTCTGACCATTGCAGCTCATCATCACTATCACAACCGAGTTGGGTAAAGTTATACTCGGTGAGCGTCCAACGCTAGTTAACTTATGTTCATATATGTTATGTCGTTAGGCTGCGGTGTGCCACCGGGCATGCACGTGTTGCATACGATATCAAACGCATCCCAAGCGACTCGTCATTTGTATACATTTATATAGTAAAATAATATATGCATACATATACAAATACCTAAACATAACTGTGAATATTATAAATTATAAAAATTATTATATACATTAAAAATTAAATAGTAAAAAAATTTATTTTATAATATAAATTGAGAACAATGGAAAGATGAAAGATCGGCCCTGATAATTTATTTATTTATTTTTTTTTCATCACTATGCAACACATATTTATGTAAATATTACACTGAGAAAGCAAAATCGTTTTATAATAATTATATTATTATTATTGTTTCTGATGAAATGAAATGAAAGAAAAAAAGTTTGCAATTTAATTGTGATATTTTATAATTAATTAATTAATTAAATTTTATTTTGAATATAAATTCCAATGGTTATTATTTGCTTTGAGTATAAGTATAAAATAATATACAGATATAAAAAGAAATTAAATTTAATTTTATTCAACGATATATTTTCAATTAAATTACTTATTACTTGTTAATAAGCTTCATTGAATTAAAATGAAATTGTTTTCTCAGTCAACGTGTTTATCATACAGATCATTTCCACGTGGATAAGTCAGTTCAAATATTACTATTATTGCTGATTACTGACTTTATGTTAGTATTTATATGGTTGTAGCCATTTGTATTACGAATCATAGAGCGATGTAGAATATACATGTGTATACACATACACAAATACACATTTATTCTCATTTACCATCTCTTACTCTTTTGCTTTGATCTATTAAATTTAACGGTGGAATAATCAATCAAGTTTGTGCTTTTGACTTGCTACTGAACTGACCTATTCAATCTTACTCATGAAATCTCATGTTTAATATTATCACTGATATATTCAACAATATATGTGTAGATAAATATGTACACATATACACATATATATCTATGGGAACATTTAGAAAAGAATTAATTACATTTATCATAACATACATTTTTTTTTCTCAAATTCAATTTAATTTTTTTCTTCTAATCAAAATATATTATTCATATTTATAGATAATTATATAAATATTTTGTATCCATAATATTGATAAAGTGTTAAATTAATTTAATAAATAAATATTGAAACTCTTGATAAATAAATTAATATTATGAGTATGTATATTTATTTATATTTTATTTTCAATTTTTTTTCTCAAATTCAATTTAATTTTTTCTTTTAACTAAACTATATTATACATATTTATATATAATTATATAAATATTTTGCATCCATAATATTGATAAAAAGTTGAATTATGTTAATAAATAAATATTGAAACTCGTGATAAATAAATTAATATTATAAGTCTATATATTTATTTATATTTTATATTCAATTTTTTTTTTTCAAATCCAATTTAATTTTTTTCTTCTAATCAAAATATATTATACATATTTATAAATAATTATATAAATATTTTACATCCATAATATTGATAAAGTGTTAAATGAATTTAATAAATAAATATTGAAACTCTTGATAAATAAATTAATATTATAAGTATATATATTTATTTATATTTTATATTTAATTTTTTTTCTCAAATCCAATTTAATTTTTTTCTTCTAATCAAAATATATTATACATATTTATAAATAATTATATCAATATTTTGTATCCATAATATTGATAAAGTGTTAAATTAATTTAATAAATAAATATTGAAACTCTTGATAAATAAATTAATATTATAAGTATATATATTTATTTATATTTTATATTTAATTTTTTTTCTCAAATCCAATTTAATTTTTTCTTTTAACTAAAATATATTATACATATTTATATACAAATATATGAATGTTTTTTTTTTAATTAAAAAATTACTGTATGATTTTTTTATGTGTGAAAAACATGAATTTAAGAATGAGTAAAATAATTATTTGGTTAACGCGAGTGTTACTGTTGTCTCTTAAATCTCATCGCTTTAAAATCTCAACTTTTTGCCGTGCTCGTTCGGCCTCGGCATTGACGTTGGAACACAGAAGTGGATATAGTTTGTATATATACAGACACATATACACATATACATAAACTTGAGTATGTAGAGAACTTATATATCTCTTGGAGTTTCTTGGAATATCCCGCAGGGAATTTCCAAAGGCTGTCCTAGAGTCCCTTCGTTTCACAATTATATATACACATATATACCGTGGGGGCGTAACTCATGGGTAATGCACGACTCGAGGGTGTACATTGTCGCGAGCGTATGACGTGCAAAGGAGGAAGAAGAGGAAAAAAAAAAACGAGGTTAGGAGTGTATAGTGGGCGAGCGCTTGACGCAAATATATATCAACAGTGTATGAAGACAAAAACCCCTGGAGAAAGTTTGCGTATTTTTTTTTCTTTATTTTTTCTTGTTGCTTATGGACACTGTACATGAAAGAATGATATAAAATAGACCACTGCCGTTTTTTTATAACTTATATTCTCAGGATTCTCATTTATAACAAGATATAAATTAAATTGAAGAAAAAAAAAATAAATCTTTCAATAAATTTGGTGATGAAAATAATGGAAATTGACTATTTAAGTGAATATCCATGCAAAACAATGGATTGGACATGCAACTCTAGAACACACTCGTTGAAAACTTGGTAATGACCAACTTGGCCAAGCACTTGGTATTGTCAACGAATATCCTGGATAGTATAATACATATTGACTATGAATTAACGATGTTTGAAACTATTTAAGGGAAGTGAAGATTGTGATGAAGGTTATATGATAGTAGTAGTAGTAGTAGTAGGAGTAGTAAGCACATTTACACAACTTCCATACTATTGTATCATAACTTATATACACATATATGTGTATACATATGTTAAATGTGTGTTTGGTTGACTGGTGCACACATGCTGCACTAGTGTGTATATGCTTTGAATTTTGTGCTATACATTGGTACGATGCGATAGTGGAAATACGTATTTCCGTATATGGCAACCCAATATTGGGTGGAGACAGATGGATTTGGCTGTATGACAGAATGATGATGGGTGTCAGTAGTGGTACTATAGTGGTGGTGAGAAGAGAAATGGGGAAATTGTACAAGACGAGTGATCGATAATGACGACTGTTATCGATCGTGACGAGTTTGGTGGGAGAGACAGAGAGAGAGGTAGTTAGAGATCGATGTGCGCCATTGCTTTCTCTCTCTTTCTTTCTCTAATACATCTATACAATATGTATACATACTCATCTGCATGTGTGCATAGATGTAACATTAGTGCAGTGCATTGTATATAACTGATGACTGCAATCAGCAATTTCAAGAGAGCGGTACTCTACAAATATTCGCGCTCATATATTATATATACATTATATAGGTATGAGTAATTGTATATATGGATTTAAATGAGTATATAGTAAATTAGGTGTAGCTTTGAGAATCAGGTCTGCGGGTAGCGAATTACTTTTGTCTTCAGCTGTGATAAAGTACATATTTATATTACAGAATTTCTTGTCTTTGCAAAGAGACATTTGGAATAAAAAAAAAACCCGCATGTTCGCGATTACTTTAAATAACTTCAATTTGATTCATTTTAATATTTAAGTAGTTTAAAAATATTAATAATAAATATTTACATATTAATGGTATATTATCGATGAGAAAATATATATCGATGTACATCGCAGTATATAATAACTTTGATATTATCTTTTGCTTGTATGTTCTATTTATTATTCAAAATGTAAAAATTGTATACGATTGCAGTTGGCATTTGAATATTTTTGCGGTTTGGAAATATTTTGTTACACACTATTATTGTGCGCCAAGTTATCCTGATATTTTATTTTAAACAACGTTCGCGGTAGCAATTCAAAGTATGTATGTCGATACATATGTATTTATGTGTGTGTATTGGTGTATGTACTATGTACGTTGCCAAAAGATTGTGGAGGAAGTCGTTTGCCCGTCAGGCGGCGCCACCTGGTCGGTCTTTCAGTTGGAGAATAAACTGACTCGAGTTTTTTATTTTTTTTTATTATTTTTATTATAATATTTTTTTTTTTTTTTTTTCATCGAAGAAAATAGGACCGGAGAGCTTTTTTTTTCTCTTTTTTCATCTTGTATATAATGTATACATATGTGTATGTATATGTATATTTTTTTTCCTTTTTCACGTCGTCTTTACTTTCGCATATATACCTACCCTTTTACTTTTTTTTTTTTTTTTTCCCCGCTATAACGATAATCTTACGCTTGACTTGATTGAAATTTACGTATACTTAACCCGACACACGTGAATCCCATTTACTGAACACCGAAACAAGACGTTATGGGTGTATAATTTTGGGATATATATCCAATGTGTGAAATTTAATGCAGAAGAATATACAATGACATGACATGAAGTGATGGAAATAACTTTATCGATTTTTCTTTGCGATGTATCTTCATTGACTGTAGAGACGAAGTCTCGTCGAGCGAATGTATATGAGATGATGATGAAGCAACAGCACAATGACGGCACAACGACAACGACGACGACGACAATCGCCGACATTATGTTATCAGTTGAGTTTTTTATTTTTGTCCAAGAATGAAGATGGGATTGTTCTTACTTAACAATGAATTTATAATTTTCTAGGTATGTTACACGATGGACTGTTCAGTTAGTTTCATCACACAAATGAATAAATAATATTAGTAATATAGAATAGAAGAAAATTCATTTGAAAGTATATTTGATAATGATAAAATAAATGAATAAAAATAATATTAGTAATATAATTGAAGAAAATTCATTTGAAAATATATTTGATAATGATATAATAAATGAATAAAAATAATACAGACATTTGAATAGCTGAAGGGGATGTCTAGATTGAAATGAATCAACAATAAAAAGTGACGTTGAATTTAGCTTTGCTAGTTGAATAATTTTTTAAGTAGTAAAAAAAAAGAAAAAAATTTGAACGTATTTTAATTTGTGTTAATTTTCTAGTAAGCAAATAATCCTTTAATTATACACACACGTGTGTATGTGTGTGTGTGTTGTTAATTTGTTTATATGACATATTTGTCGAGATAATTATAATTCAAAAAAAGGTTGAGAATAAAAATTACCACATTGGTGTTATTTTTATTTTTAATGTATTTCAAATGAATGCCAAAGGCTATTAACTTGGTGAGTCCATTCTGGTTGATGATTTAAAAATCTTGTGGTTGTTATTCGAATGGTATGAGAATCGATCTCAATCCGTTTCGTCCATTCGTATTTCTGACGATTACTTGAGACATATATATATATACCATCAAAGGGCATTTCATTCTTTCTGGCTTTCTTTATTTTCCTTCTCTTCTTTCATTCATCCCATAATACATATACCTTTTCGCTTAGCTTATACCCTGCACACTGTCTTCGTAACTGTAGGACGAAATGTATCGTTGTTGAGTAGCTAGAAACTTCCGCAACTCGACATCTCCAAATGTTCAGCCAAAAGAATGTTCTTTCTCCATATTCCTTTTTTCTTTTTTTTTTTTTTCATTTTTATTTTATTCTTTTCCTTCGTCGTCCAAACTGTTTCTCTAACTCTTGCGCATTCGCATTCACACTATTTTTTCCCTTTCCCATTTTCCAATGCTCTTCATCCTATCAACGCTTTCTTTTATAGTCTTGTATACCTTTTACATTACTCTACATTGCCTTATCTCCTTTTCCATTATCGAATTCCCATCTGTGTTTTTATCACACCTCCAGCTGTAGATAGTATACAATATAAATTCACTAAGTTTCGGCTTATAAACTAAATCTTATGACGATTTGTAAATTAATCAATCTGTATATTTTTTCTCTCCCTATCTCTTCATATGATACAGGACCATATTCCTCCAAATACATCATGAGTTTTAAACTGTATTAGCGTTATTATCAGCTTCCTGTCAATATTCGTTCAACTGTCACGGTATTTTAGTCCATCTACTGCTGTAGGCATTTTACTAAGTATATACATGTATACAAATATAACTTAAACTTTGTTGGAAGGGCTTGGACTTAGATATTAGTTTGTGCATCATGCAGAATAATACATATATGTTTAATATCTATGAATATATATTTTAGACAGGTTTATACTTGTATTTGTCTTATGATATTGATGTGTGTCTTGGCGTCGTACAATGTAAAAAACATTTTTTCATTTATTTTCTTTCTGTTGCCAATGGCACTTTGGCTTCACTTCGTTTGCAAAAAAAAAACTTCTCCTATATATTCTTTAAAAATTAATGGAAACTTTTTACATTTCAATTGTATATATCAAATATATATATAAACCGTTTCATATATATTTTTAAATATAAATATTGTTATGTACATGAATTGGTCGATGTTTTTTCATTGATTTTTATTATTTAAAGGTATAATTAATTGAGTAATAAATTAATTGGTCGTTAAATGGATATATATATAGGTGGTAGTATATTTATCTATTTGTGAATGTTGAGGAATAATTGGAATAAGATAGGACACTTGTGGAAGAAAGGGTCTTAATAGTTTTAGGACATCATTCCAATCATATTTAATTCAAGGGCAAATGTTATTGATAGTAGGACGACATTTTAAGGGTGGAAGAGCACGCCCTCGCTATTCTCTTTCGTTTCGTATTTCTACTATTCCTTTATTAATCCTATTGTCACGTTTATTACGAGTACATGTAGATGGTGGTACATATGGGACGCGCCCCCATCTTGTCTCAGTTCTCAGAGAGTGTATAGAATGTTCTTGGTGCGGTAAAGACATTCCACAATAATATAGAGTTCCTTGGGGCAAAGGGTTGGACCTCAGTACATCATTTTGATACTCAAGTTTCTCTGAGGATTTCGACTTTTACGACTATCTCATCGTGAATTATGGGATTAAGTAGAAAAAGGAAAAACTGAAGGGAAAATGTTTATTGCGAAAGAAATAACAAAAATTGAATCAAGACTAATGCTGTTTACAAAAGTATACACGGGTTAAAATTTTTATTTGTAAATAAATTATATTTAAAGTGTATTGGAAAAAAAAAAAATTTTCTTCTGTGAAAAAAAAAATCCTATTTAAATTAATGAATGTTTATTTAAAACATTATTAAATTATTTTATTAATAGTTAGATAATGAAAAGAATAAATTGGAATTACGTTATGTTTTTTTCTCTTTTTCTTTATTTTCATCAGAGATAAAAAGTAAAAATAATAATATTGAATAATGAAATACGAGAAAAAATTTTTTTTCGTATCGGGAAATTTAACGCAATATCAATCAGAAAATTTTAGCATCAAGATGTGTATCCTCACAAGCGAATAGCACAGTCCTAAGAAAATATTTTCACTATAGTGGCGCGTTCGTTTTACCAAAGAATAATATTTTTTTTTTTTTAAAGAGTGCATTACTTCTCTGCCTGGCCAAACTTTTTCCGTTTCTCTCGCTATATACATACAGGCTTCATGACTCTTCAACATTGCTTTTTATCGATTTATATATATGTATATATACATACTTATATATTTAGAGTAATAACATAAAAAGGAGAAGAGAAAAAGTTTTTCGGCAGTTTCGAAAAGTGGGCTTTGATCAGCCGAATTTATTGCTATCCAAAGGGAATAAAAGAGATTTTCACCGTTTCAAAAACTATATATCTTTTCCCATCACCACATCCACTTTCAGGTGCTCATATCTCTGAACCATATATCCCACTCGATCTCATATATTATATTACAATAATGTATTTACATTTGTTCTCACCTTAAGCAATAATATCTACAGTTTAAATCTTTCAAGTATAGTAAAATGAAACTAAATTATTATATTCATAGATAATGAAACAAATATAATCATTATTATTGTTATAACAATTATTAAATATATTATATCAATAGAATTAGTTTATAATAATGAGAAATTATTAATAGTAAACTGTGTTTTCATGTGCTTACAAAATGTATGGACAATTGATTTATTGGAGCATTATAATAGTTTGACTAGATGATATTCTATATATTGGATATGAAGTTAGTGCAGAAATTGATTTATCTAATTAATCATTAATCCGGATTATAGTGTTGGGTCGAGTGTAGACGACAGATTTCAGTAATCCACTATATATAAATGTGACATAAAATTATTTTCATCATCCTTCTTCTGTGGCGATTCAAGATTTTCAATGTTGTAGTAGGATCAAAGAAAATGTTCTGACAATAAGATTAAAAAGACTTTTTAAAATCTTATTGCAATTTTTTCCATCTACTGCACATACTTCAATGGATAAATAACTCTCTAGGTAACCAGAATTCCAATATAGAAGTTATTTTTTAAATATATTTTTATAATATAAAATCAATCTTTGTATTAGATTTTATTTCAAGAAAATTGACTGGTGTGCAACACCATGAAAAATTTTTCCACGTGAATACGAGCAAAGACTTTAAGTAATCGTAATGTGGCTGTTATCGGCATCATGCCGCTCGCATCCTTAGCATTAGGTGTGATGTATATCCTCACTATACAATGCTACACCAAGAGTCATGTGAACTGAACCGAAATTATGATGGAAATGGGAGAGAAAATATTTTTTATTTTTACCTTCTTCTCTATACTTGCATTTGCAAGTTATGCCATTCGACGCCTCCCTCGAGGCTATGTGGCGGCATTGTTTCATGATACATCCGCATGTATATTTCTATTCTCAGGTGACAATAACGAACAATGGTCCAACCGAGATCTGCTGGAGTATCTATATATACCTACGTGTAGATAGTGTTTATACTGTATATATTGAATTATTTACAAATATATTTTTCAGATTGAGTTAATAAAATATTTGTTGATTTAATAATTTTATTTAATAATTTTGCATTGTAAATATATTGTAATTTTCTTTGAATTTATCATAAAATATATGACATTTATGCAGGTTAGAAATATTATCTAAAACCTGTCGGTATATTATTTTTTGATTTCTTTAGTAGTTTACTACGTTTTTTAATTTTTTTTTATCTAGTTTTTTTATATAAAAAAAAAAAGACGGAATGTTTGCAAGAGCTTTGTGACAGAGGAAAAATCAACTACCAGAATGTTTCCCAACATTCCGGGGTTGGGCGTGACAGCATGCTCAGGAAATTTTCGCATCCTCTTTTTCTTTTTATTTCATTTTTTTTTTTTTTTTACTTTTCCTCATCACTTCCTGGTGTCACTCAAAGTCAATTACATAACTGAATCGATTTAAAGTAAAGACGATGGCAGTATCTACGTGTATACATTTTATTAAATCAGATTCTACTCAGAAGCAAAATAGTGTGTGTGGAACATATTTGTTAGACATTGAGTTTTCATTGAATAAATAAAAATATATATACACATAAAAATAATACAAGACATGGATGCAGAGTGTTTTGGACAGGTCTATAAGAGAAGCTATCTTGAACGATGCTTGGTAGGTGCTTTGTTCCCAAAGTAAGGTGAAATGGAATATACACTGCAATGGACAACGAATATAGTTGAGGAAATTTGCATGAAATCGAGTGACCTCTTCATGTGTAGAAATTCCACACATGAAAAAGACGTTTGAGACATTTTGTCGATGAATCGTGTTCTAAAATTCATTCGCTTCTTTCGTTGACAACCCCAAGTGCCTGTGGCCAAGAGAAATGAAAGAAAAAAAAAAAAAAAATTGTAATAGTGGGAAAGCCGACTTTTATAAAAACAATTCGCCCACGCAAGAATTCTTAGTTTAAAGAGAAAGATAGGGAGGAAGGAGTGAAAGGTATGTTCCCAAGAGACACGACATTCATGTCGGTCGTGCACCTTATATATCTTCTCTCTTTATTTTACCATAAAATACTTAGGTCTTGCTCTTTTATTTATTCGCAACTCATTTCCGGACTGAAAGAAAGAAAGAAAAAAAAAAGCAGAAAAATAAAATACAATATAATATTAATAATAATAAATGTATGGTGTTTATATTCAAAGGGATTTAATGAATGAATTTTAATCAGATTGTTATTGGACAGTGATAGCCCTGTGTGTTTATAAATATTTAATTAAATAGGATTTTATGAATGAAAAATCTATCCTCTATATTTTTCCATAATATGAATAATAAAAAACAATCGACACCTCTCTCTCAATCTCTCGTTCTCTCTTGTCAATGCAGTGAGACTGTCTATCAAATAAAATGCTGATATAATCAGAACGCGTGCGCGAATGATATGAGTGGTCCATACAGCGTGAACAAGTACAAGTTGGGGTGAAAAAATGTAAATATCTCCAGGGGAGGTTTATGCTCGCGCTTGAGTGTCGGCCAATTTGTGCAGAGGGAGGGAAAAATAGCTGTATTGCTTTAGTAGTTGAACAATAAAAAAAAAAAAGACATAGGGTAGATAATACACTCGAATAATCATGTTTGACTTTTTAAACTATTAGTTTTTTTATTTATATAATTTACTCTTGAGAGTGAGAAATACTTTGCAGCTACTTATCTCTATTAATTGCATTAAAGTGATGATAAATTGTAAAAGATAATTGTTCTTTTGTACACATATGTGTATTGGAGTGTTATATTTTAGATCATGCAATATTTGCATATGTAATTGATGTGGGAAAAAAAATTTTTATGCGCTTGCGCGTAAATTATGATTACCATAAAAGTGTTTGTGGAATATGTCGAGAAAATTTGGTACGGACATTTTGGGTCATTTATTATGAAAACATATGTAATACGTTCTTCTCATGAATTTTGCACGTTGATAATTTATATTTTTCATTCGTTTCATTTTATTACTATTATTATTTTCGTTATGCAGTAAAAAAAAAAAAAAATTGCAGGATACGTAATAAAAGCTAAATTATAAAAAGAAGAAAAGAATAAAAAAAAAAAAAGGGGAATCGTATATGCATATTTGAAATTCTGAGGATTTCGGTCAAATATATATATTTTAACGAGGAAACTTTTCGCAAGTAGGTATACTGTAACAATGAAATAATATCGTTGTGAGTTTTAAAATGATGTAATTATTTTACAGTTTAGTAATGTTGAATAAATCATAACAGCATTCCACAAATTAAAACAATCGAACTTTATTATTTTATATTATTTTTCTTCTTTACTTTTTCTTCTTACATCATTTATGAAATTTATATTTGTAAGATTTGTGCCATCCGTACAATATGAACAAAAAGTTAACGATGGAAACATTGCCAAAGTTTGAGTTATATATACATATAATACGTTTATAACACTTGAACAAAAGAAGAAAAAAAAAAAAAAGTTAATTTGCGAGTTAACGAACTTTTTACATGCAATTTCATGGAGATTAATGTCTTATTGGACGATCAAGAGCTATCAAATAGTGATCGTGAACTGATGATTCGGAGTAGAGGGTGAGAATGGCCGTCATATATCGCGTAATATACCATATCTTCTTGTTCGCCCTTCTTACGCATCATTGAAAGTTTATGTCATGGAGATAACAAGGCCCATCGTACAGTTGCGCTCATGATCGGGACTTGGATGACATGGATGATTTTCAGGAGGATTCAGAAATGACATTCTGAATTATCCGATGCTTCATTCAAATGTAATTATTAAATGCACGTATTCATAGTCGATGAATTTTGTATGTTAAATTATATTAATGATCCATGAAGATCCATTATATAAACAGTTGTATCATCATATAATGTTATGTACACGATCAGCAAATTGAAAATGAAGAGATTAAATAGTTGAATAAAAGAATGACTATGAAGTAAAGAATAAAAGAGTAATGGAAGTTTCAGTTATTGAAATAGTATGTAAAACTTGGTTGTAATATACACTTGGGACGACACTAACACGAATATATTCGAAGGATATGGTATAATTTTCTTATTATATTCACAGGAACTTCTGGCAGTTGATATATTCCATAGCTAACAAGTCTGTTATGTCTATTATATAATGTACACTTTTTTTGTATATATATTTATAGCATAATTATTTTTTATAGACAGGTGTAATTATCGTAAACGTTATAGAGTGTAGAAAAATTATACCAAAAGACATTTAGTATATTTGAATGAATCTTGTTGAAAATTTTATTCATTTATTTTTTTCATGACATTTTTCTTTTTTTTTTTCGTATAAAAATGTAAAATCTTCAAGTTATAAATATTCCCGAGTGTGACGTGTGCAAAGTGTATCCATTTTCTTAGCGACATTAGAAAATAGACGAGGTTAAGTTGAGCCTTTGCAATTTATTCCAACTGAACCATTGGACATTTGCGAAAGCAAGAAATTTGTTTTTACGCCATGGATATATAACTAGGATTCACCAGTACATGCCAGAGTAATGGTCACTGGAGTTGCTCATCCTTCAAGTTTAACAGAAGACAAAAAGAATATTTCTTGTGGCATATGTGTGTGCTTTGAGAAGGTGAAGTGAATTTTTATTCCAATGTATTTTTCCACTGGCGCACAATCTCGTTTTTTCACTTTTTATTCACATCCAACTTGAAAGAAAGAGCTAGAGAAGTTTTCATTCTCCCCCAGATTCTTCAGCTATATACACATAAAAGTATTGTATATACTATATAGACAAACACACATCCATACATACATATATTATATATATATACAGATATGTACATTCTTTTATGTATACATGTACGTTCGACTCAGAAGTGCACCCAGGAGTTTTGTGGCCACGGTGATTCTGAAATATTTATCGCGACTGTGACTTGTCGGGGAAAAACTTGGACGTCATACATATATGTATATATATATATATATATATCTCGAAGATGATATATTTATGTATATATGTTCACATAAATGAATGAAAGATATGTATATAGTGTCAAGATAAAACTATTGAAAATGAAAAAATTGATCATTTTATAATTATATTTATCATTTATAAATATACGTTTGATTAATTTTTCTTTTTTACATTTTTCAATCTTTTATTGTCTCTGTACGAAGCCATTTAATTGTAAAAAAAATTGTGCAAACTTAGTCGAAATTTGCACGAAAAAAAAAAAAATGTAATAAATCTGACAGTAAAGAAAATGTTGGATTGTGTACGTGATCGTTAAATTCTACAATGTACTATATGGTCCTGAGAGGTGGCGAAGATATAGAGGTATGGTGCGGGTGGTTAAGAAAAATGGTAAAAGAGCTAGTGAGACAGGTTAGTCGTCGGGATAAGAGAAAGATATGTGAAACGAAGAGATTGGGAAGTTTTAGTGGCAATGGAAAAACGAAAATAAAACGACAAAAATAAATAAATAAAATAAAAAATAAAAATCTTAAAGTGCCCACAGTGACAAATTTAAAAAGCTTGACAAACAATTCCACTCAATCAGTCTATAAATACGTATATATATACATATATACAAAACATATTTTTGATAATATATATAATAATTAAATAGATGAATTGGAAAATATTTTGATATGTAAAGCGATGAGATTTACAGACAATAAATAACACTGAACAAATGTGTATAGATTTATAAATATGAATGAATACGATTGAATGAAAGAGTGATTACTATTTATCATCAATATAACAGAGTATGACAGAATTATAATGATTGGCTAGGGTTGGTAATTGGCGGTATTCATGAGAAGCGACTGCTGAACGACCTGCTGGAAAACTACAACGTGCTGGAGCGACCGGTATTTAACGAGTCGGAGCCCCTTGTGTTGAATTTCGGCTTCACTCTAATGCAAATAATCGACGTTGTAAGTCAACAAATATCACACGCATTTATTCTCTCTCTCTTTATATATTTAACTAGATATTTAGATATATATGTATATATTTTTTTTTTTTTTACTAAATTAAATTTTTTTATATACTCTATTTTATCTTCCATTTATCCTCTCTTATTTCCCATCAACCAACTCACTCACATGCACAATTTTTTTTTACATCTAGTATACTGTATCCTTCCTAAATCCACACTGACAACCATATACATATATATACTTACACACACACACACACACACATACATTTTATAAATGTTATACACTGAGTGCGCAAACGTGCTGCACAAGCCACTCTCGTCACATGTACACTTATACAAATATAACATCGAAAAATGTGAATGTATATATATGAAACAGTAGTGTAAACGCGCATTGCACCGCACACGTTCATCTCTCTATAGCAGTTAACGTGAATAAAAAAAAAAAAAAAGACAAAACAAATGGAGCGATGACATACTTGTCCGCATTTTTATACATGTTCACGCTCAGTGAGTGTATGTAATACATATAAATGATACAGATACTATTTCACGTCGTATTTTTTCTTCAGTTGTAACAGCGATATTTCATACTGCGGGAACACATAATAACTTTATACATATACATACACACATACATAAATACACAAACAGTGAAATAAGTCGGCTCCTAAGGGATTACAAAGTTTATAGTAAACGAAAAAAAAAAAAATAAATAAATAGATAAATAACTAAATTAAATCTACGCAACAGTTGCAATATGGATGTCATACCGTACACTGACAGCAGGTTTTGCACATACATACATACATATATAAGTACATACATATGTTAACATGCTTGCTTGTATGACAAGCTTCACGCACGATCGATGGTGCCATGGTGTGCATGGAAGAGTGACGTTAAACTATGAACAAAGGCCGATCACCGATATATTGTACAACTCATCGATGGCTATGTTCCTTCTCGCGTGTATTATATATACACATTTATACATATATATATTTATATGTTAGTATATACATGCCTGACTTGTATATGCCTCGGCAACTTTCTTCACTCATGTGTTGCCCCACTCTCGATGATTACGATACGCGTTGAGATATCGTACGTACCGTAACAAATAACAAGCGAGCGTGTTTGCAGCGAGTTAAGGAGGTAGAGTAAACAGTAATGGTTCTACTTGTATATATCCGATGATGAGACTCAGTACCTTTAGTATATGTGCATATGTATACATATGGTTAAGCACAATAACGCTGTGATACTTTGGAAATAAAGTAAAGTGAAATGAAAAAAAAAAAAAAATATGGAAAATAGAAATAGTGATATTGTAACAAAAATTTGTTTTTAATTTTTTTACAGTTTATTTCAGAAATAGATGTGTATATATATGCATTTGCATTATTGATGTTTAAATATATGTATTGTTTTTTTTTTTATTTTTCAAAGTGTTTCGATCGATTTTTTATTTTTTTTTTTCTTGTTCTTGTTGTTTTGTTTTCTTTCATAATGTCTTGTGCTTAGGTGTGTGAAGTTTATGCTTGATGATACGTGGGACAGTATTGATTGGTGTCTGATTCAACGTATAGGACAGACAGACAGATAGATATATAAGTGTAGATATTTCTTACCTATTATTTCCACCCTTCTATACATTTATGTGTATTATAATTTGATATAAGATGTATGATATTTGTGTATTTCTTTTCTTATAGAATTTCTTTCTTTATGCTATTTATCATGGTGAATAAAGTATTGGGATAGTAGAGATTATCAATGACCTTACTTTGACCATTTGAACAGATTGATTGCGACGAATTTGAAATTTCCCCGCAAATTTTATGTGTAGAATGAACAAACGATTAAGGAGATAAATTTTAGAACTATTTTAATAAATAGTAAAATTCACAGAGGCGACTGAAAGTCTTCATTCATCAGTAGATATTCAAGTGTGTTCACTTTGCATGTATGAATATATATTTATATAGATAAAATATTTCATGATAAATTTATCAGCTTTATAATAAATCAAACAATTTTTAATTAAAATATTTCTTTTATACAATATTTTTTTTTTTACTCAATGGAATGTTAGTGACTATTACTTTTTTTTATTTTTCCACATACGAATTTCTCATATAAATAATTCACTAATATAGTTATATGTATATAAGTATAAGCATATGTGTGAAAAATATCTTTGGGATGATGTATAGAAATTTCTGGAATTTTATAATGTGTAACGGTTGCATATCGATCGACGTGGCCCCGTTCGCACTCAATAATTCGAGATGGATTCCCGATATTGCGGTGTGTTAATATGTATATGTACAGTTCTCCAATACATTCTCAGTATATTTACACATTTACATACATTAATAAAGATATATTGTATGTCTGCAATATACATATAAAACTATGCAGGTAATTTTGAGCGGTAGCCGTCATTGTGGTTAAACGTTACATCAATTTCCGGAATATAAAGCGAAAATCCAAGATGACCGTTGAATTTGCTGAGAGTTTGCGGTTGTTGTTATGTATCTGTATATATATATAATACATATATACATATACATATACATATCATTCATTCATCTGTAATATTATATATACACATATAAATTCTTTGGTGCTGTAAATTGCAGTAGCGTTAGTATAAAAACAGGAAAATTCGTTTCTATTCCGATTTTCCATGCACGTTCGTGCACGTTTCAACATCATTGAATATATATATAAAGCTTCTATACATTAGAAGTCAAGCTTTTACCTGATTCTGTAGGTATCTTTTTATCTTTCTATTTCTCTGTCATCATTTCATCGCGATTTTGTACTGTACATCAAAATATTTTATTGTCTTCATTCTCTTTTGAATATAAAGATATATATTCACATGTTTAAATACTGTACACGAAATTGTATTTTATTCTTTAGTAATATTTTTTTTTTTCTGCATAGAAATTTGAATATGAATATTCATTTTATTTTTTTTTATATACTTCTTTATATATTTCTCCGGTCTTTAAGAATAATAGACTGATAATATTAAATTCGTATGATGTATTTAAATGAACTATATGCTATTGAAAATTGAGAATATTATTGATAAGAGAATTAAGATAAATTCAAACGTTGAATGGTATGTATATATTGTAATAACATCGTTCATTATATACTTTTTCCAATACTTTGCTCATTAGTTGAATATATAAAAGAGAAAAATGTTTAAAATTTTAAAGAACACAGAGAACTGATGTGGCGGAGGTGAATGAGGGTAGTTTGAAGGTACTCGAATGCTCTGAAGTTAGGAGTAAATACACGAATGTGTCTCGGTCTCTTGTGATTCAATAATAAAATTTTTTCAAATTGTTCAACTGGTACAGTCGAAGTTTATATAATATATATATATATATCCTCGCCCTTCCCAATTGACGTTGCATTATCGAGCCACTCATCAGGCACTCGGGGACTTTTTGTGTGAACAGCTCACCTAATTAGTCTCCCGTCAATCGTTAGTTTTATTGATTTGCTTTTTAAACAAATGGCATAAAAAAATATACGTTTTCACTATTAGCCACTCACACTCCATTCTCCCTTATTCTATATATTACTTTTCTTCATGCATCCCTTGGTACTCACAACTTTGTCTTAATGATTTAATTTTTTTTCCCAACCGCAAAAGTGATGAAGTCAAATTACAAAGCAGCAGCAGAAATTTTCTGTATGAAAATTATTAACAACTCGAAACAGTTTAATTACTGAATAATTATCGATACGGCATAGAGGAAGTCGGCCATAATCCCATTTGTGTGGTTTCACCCCTTGTGTAGATATAGATATATGTATATATATATAGAGTGTGCGATAGGCTCGTTTCCCCTTCCGAGTTTCGCTCCCTTATGCCACTGAACAATAATGAAATTGAATCTCAGTTTAGTGTTTCAAGTAAATTGAGGTTTCTCTTGTCGTTACAATATATAATTAAAAAGAAAAAATAGAATTTATAAATTACGTTTAATAATAAATAGATATTTTGTATTTATTCAAAGCGCAGACAATTTTATATTACAGAAATTCATTATAATACATCAAAAAAAAAGTTTCTAAAGTGTATGATGTGCGCACAGTTGAGTTAACAGCCATTTTTCATGTCGGTATTTCATTATTGCTCTTGTAAACTCGAAAATTCCACCGGAAACTGCCACTTTTATTTTGCAAATTTTCGCAATATTTGTATAAAAACAACCGTTCATATATAAGTACGTAAAATATATACCTGAAATATTCTTAAACGAAACAAGAGTTGACTTTTATTTTTAAAAATACTTACACATAAACTTCAACAAAATATACAAACTTCTGGATATTAATAATAGCCAAAGAACTAAACTAGTGCAATTTTCATATTTATATGTGCACATATATATATCTATTTACCAAATATTATTTATGGCAATTGTAGTAAATCCATATAATATCCGTATTAAACAGTACAAGTACACATCCAACATTATAACTACACATTCACGTTGATATTTAATTTATAATGGTCAAACAAATAGCTCCATCAATATTATAATTAATAATATCACTAAATAATATATAAAATAAAATTTATATAATACATATTTATCATTTTATATATTCATAACCACGTAAATTACGCAAGCATATATAGTATATACTAGGGTATTTTATTTTTTTGTTGTTTGTAAACATTGAAAAAAAAAATTCAGAGTTAATTAGAGGCTTAGCGAATTCAACAATTCTATTTTCCATATAAATAACACGAGAAAAATTTTTTTTTCGACTTCAACTCGATTTTTTGGTAATCAAAAATTTTTTTTTGATGCTATTACATTATTGACTCAGCATTATAGGGTTTATTGTAAGATAATAATTAATGTCGAATCAATAAATTCCAGTTTAAAGAAAATTTTTTGTCAATTAAAATCAAATTTCACTTTTCCAGCTCTACAACTCGAAAACTGCTGGTCGTAGAGCGTTTGCAATAAACAACTTTTTTGTAGCAAATTTAATGTTCTATAAAAGTTGTATATTCATTTTTTTTCAAAAAAAATTTTTGATTATCAAAAAATCGAGTTGAAGTTGAAAAAAAAAATCTTCTCGTATTATTTACATGAAAAATCGAATTTTTGAATTAATAACTAAGCTTCTAACTCATAATTTTTTTAGTACATATACATATGTATTAAAATCCAATGTATATACATATAGTATATAAAAACTAAAAGCATCGAGTATGCTGTGATTTTTTACTTTTTGGCAAAAGCACTTGGTCCTCTCTTATCCTATACATACATACATATAGTCCAAGTAGCGAGGTATTTAAGGCGTTTCCCCAACGGAGGCCACCGACATCCGACCTCTGATAATACTATAACACATGCAGTAACTAGTAGCAGTGCAGATGGAGAGAAAGAAGAGTTGGGCTAGAAGCCGATGTGCAGCCCTCAAGCGTCGTTTACCATGCTGCGGCACGTATTACGTTAATAAGGTTTGGACTGGCGGTGGCTTTGGTACGTGCCAGTGATACGACCCCTGAGACTCTTTTCAAAAACTCTCACTGTCGAATTGCAACCTCACCTATCGTTCTTTCATGTATTTATATACATACATACATACCTTGTATATATATTTAAAACGCGCGCAGTTATATTTATTTATATTCACTGGATCTTTTTACATTCAAACAAATATGTATACATATAAATATATATTATATATATATAAATGTATGTATATATATTGGTTTCTGCTTCCATTACTTCGTTGTTCACTTCTCAAAAAGAAGGGGCTCTCGTTCCCGCAGCTCTTCACCATCCATTCTCTTCTTTCTTTCGCAACTCTGCGCGTAATTCTTTTGTCGTAAATTCGATACTGCCACAAAGAATTTATCCTCTCGGGCGACGGCATTGGATCGATCAGCCGCTTTATATATAGTTATATTTCGTGTGCTTGTGCCGTTGATAGAATGAGATATTTGACGTTAACCTCCTCCTTACTCTCAGCCCTCACTACCCATCAAGGGAAAGGAAAAATTGAATGGACTGAGCACTTTTAGCACTTACGTTATCACCTCTCACACTAATATTTGATGCTTTACACTCAGTCATCTTCCACTTTACTCAAATTCACGGTTATATCATATGTATGTAAATATTATTATTTATCCAATGTCTATCATTATGATAAATTGTATAGATTTTTATTATGTTGCGTAGGTAAAATGCCACACATGATTTATTTAATATTTTAATCATTTAATTAGTTGAACATAAATGTAATAGGAGATTGTATCTACTTGAGGATATTTTTTTTTTTTTATATTTAATTAAAGATTGATGGATTTTATTTTAATGTAGAAAACACTATAATGTTCAGTCGTTTTATAAACACTTTAACAAGAATATATTTATTTATATTTATATACATGTATTGTATTGCTGTTTAATATAACTATATTTTTTATTTTCTATTAAACCAACTTGAAACAAATTGAGTTTTCAAATCTAACGGAGATATCCAATTTCGTGAGAATCGCAACACGCCTGTCTCGTGATTCAATCGTTCACCTACCTCAGTTGTGTTTCAAACTGTTCGATATATTGTCAATCTATCATACACGACTCAATGTACAGAAATAGTTTGGAAGTTTTATTTATTTCAATACATTTTCAATTCACTAAAATTTCCAAAGCCATTCTAAAATTCATATTATTATATATATATATACCTATATTTATTCTTCAGCAGAAATTTTATGTACAAAATACTACTTCATTTATGATTACACATATTTATCCATCGATAAATTATACTTGAAAATTCAGAAATGTAGTTTAAAAAAATATTTAAATTTCACTTTTACATACTTTATTCATTATAAATATAATAATTATATATAAAACATATTCTTTAAACAATGACAAGTATCATGTAAATAGTATTCTGAAAATTATAAAAAAAATTTCACTACTCAAATTAAATATACAAAAATAATTCAAAGAATTATCCAGAAAATTTTAAATGATAATAAATAAAAATAAAAAACTATATTTCATTTATTAAAAATGACAGAGTAATATCTCGCAAAGTTATTTAACATTTGGACTTTATTTATCACACAAGTCACAAGTGAGAAAGCGCAAAATGTATAACTGCATATATTATTAACTGACAGAATTTTTTTCTCTATACACCATCACTGCTACTATTGCAAATAAAAGATAAAAAAAAAAAAAAAAATGTGTATAGAGAGTCTTGATAGGTGTGTGAAAACATCGCGTAAATGATACAGGTGTCTGTATTATTACTGTGTATGTGTGTATTATTTCTATACACAGTCGGCGTTGATGCTCGTGGTGCCAGAGGGCTTTTTCGCTTCTTGTCCGCTCGTTGCCAGTTCTCACAGTGCAAAGAGTGAGAGAAAAAATCATTGAGCCGTGTGGCATTCGCCAAGCCGTGTGCTTTACAACTATATATACATAAAAGCGCAGTTTTATATGTATATATACACTATATTATAGATACGTATACATACATGTATATATTTATGTATAGGCCTACGAGCCGTGACAATTAGCTGTGGAAAAGTTGCTGCTTTTCTCTATACTCATCTTCAGCACAACGACTGGGGCATATACATATAATTGCTGGCGAAGTATCACTGATGGCAGTGTCTTTTCCCCTGGTTTCTCATTAGAAAAATATTTTCCAAACAAGAAAAGTGAAAAAAAAAAAAACAAAAAAACAAAAGTGTTATGATATATAAAAATACAAAAAAATAAAGGAAGACAATATCGAGAGAAGTATTTATTTTTTAGATTTTGATAAAAAAAAAAAATGTCATTAATGCTTGTAATTGTATATATATAGTGATACAATATATACATGAGAAAGAAAAATAAGATGAAGATATAAATGGATAAGATTAAAAAAATAAATGAAGCAATGTAATACTGTTTAGCTTTAGTGACTTTTTAAACAACTTTTTCGTGATCAATGGTTATTGTGTATTTGATGCATAAAAGAGAATAGATAGGAGTGGGAAGGCGGGGGTAAAGAAGAAAAAAAAAATAAAATATAGGAAAGAAACAAGAAAGCAGACGGGAAAAGTTAGTAGACCGGGATGGATTCAATTACCAGTGGACGCGAACGTGGAAAATGTAATAGCACATGAAGTATATCTCTCGTCTGCAATGGAGACGATGGCGAAGACATAGTGACGACACGCTGGAGTGTACCTTGAGACTTCTACCAGCTTCCTATTTCACTATGCTCTTCTTCTTCCCTCTCTCATGAGAGAAATAAATCTACCGTCCGGGAAGATTAATAGTCCAGCGTATAATTAACGAAATCGGCCCTAAATCTTTCTGGACCACGCTTTTGCCCCCGTTTGTTTGTGTATATAAATGTGTGAGTTAAATGCCGAGTAGATTGGCCGGTGGCAAGTTTGTTTGTAACTCGGTTAAAACCATACCACAATCTGGATCATCGGATCTTATTTGTGTGGCTCAACATGACATTTATGTCGTGGAGAGTATTTAGAGATGGACTTATACAAGAATGATTGCGAATTGTTTTCATCAAGGAGAATATATAATTTTTAATATTTATTTTTCTTTTAGTTTTTATGAAATTGATTATTATTTAAATGAGCACGAATGAATTATAAAATAGTTGTTATTAATATTAGGACTATTTGTATGGAGAATTAATGAGAATTTTGATTCATTATAATTTGATAATTAATTATTCTAAGGAAAAAAAAATAATATAATTACAGTTGTATTATGGTTTATATTAATAATAATATTTATAATGGCAGAAATAATAATAAATTGGCTTCGACAAAATGGTGAATGTGGAGATATATGATAAAGGCGAAGGTAAATTGGATCCAAGAGCATTTTCCCAAACGGATATAGGGGTAAATAATCTCTTGGATTTTGTCTGACCTCAATTAATTTGTATTTACGTAGTTAAATAATTCAGAGGTAAAATGTGTTCAATATAATGGCATTAGTGAGTCCATGGCACGATTCCAAAAATTCATGGAATTAATAAAATAAATGAGTTTATAAAAGGGATGCCAAATATCTCGATGAACTAATAAAATAAAAATTTCAAATTGTATTTTAGTGATAAATGTTATCTGTATAGCGATATATTGAGACGAAAATAATGATACATCATCCATCGTGAAGGCAATAGATTCACTTACGAGGTAAAACTACTGTGGCAAAGAAAGAGCTTCGTGTTGAATCTACTCGAAAAGTTCGATCGTCAAGAAACACAAGGGTGAAAAAAAAAAGGAAAAAAGAAAAAGAAAAGTAGCTTAACTCAGTTAAAAGCTTTCCCTTCCGAGTGACTTTTAGTATCAAATGCTCAAGACGTGAGACGCGAATAACACTTTAAAGATTAATTATTTCCTGGTGTTGAAATGATAATAAAAAAATAAATAACGACAAATAATCTACACATAAAATATTACAAAAATGTATTTATTTATTTATTTTTTTTTTCACAGTGACGTTTGGTAGAGCGATTAATTTACTAATTAGAAGCCTTAATCGTGCCAAATTCATTGGCCCAATGCCATGAAAAACATTTCAATAAAGTTTAAAAATATATATATAGGTATTAAACATATATAAATTGACACTATTAACATTTTACACGTTTTCCAAACAAAAATACCATTGTATATTCAATTTCGTCGCTCTGTTTTTCACTGGTTGTCAACTTGTCTGTGCATACATAAACATATATATACATGTATACATATATATTCACATAGTCGACAGCAAGTGCTCCCAGGGTGATGAAAATTCCTCAGTGGATACGATCCACATTGGGACAGACAAATCGAAACATCGACACATGTAAATTGTATGTATTTTTTTGCTAAAAATATCTGTGCCTGTTTATTAGTTTGCTGAGATTTACATCAAGTAAATTATACATAAATAAATATAAATTATATCATACTTGAACACATAAATAATACATATATACATATTTATAATCAATTTATCAGCAACATTTTGAAATAATAATAATTTAATAAATTAAATCTCTGTGAAGAAAATCAATCACTCGATTTAACTGTCAATCCTCTATGATATATTTTTATATAATTTAGAGTGTGTATATGCTGTTGTATATATTCACAAATGAACCTGCAACATCCATCAAAAACAATGGCAATTTAACGAGCAGTGTATATTTATTTCTGATGATGTGATGTCACACACTTTGACAGGGTCACAGAATTGTATCTATAAAAAAAACTATTAACAAACTCGACAATGGGTGAAAATAAAAAAAAAATTCAATGTGACACATAAATAATACGTATATAATTCGTTGAATATTATTACAGATAATAAATCAATTTTTCAAAAAAAAAAAAAAAAACAAAATAAAATAAATAAAATAAAATCAAATCTCTTTGCAGTATAGTTGTGATAGTGTCAATGAAATAAAATAAAATTATATGGCATTTTTATTTGTTATTTTTATTTTTACTCATACACAATACGATGAAAACGCAGTTACATAAAACAGAAAAAAAAAAATCAATAATTTCCTTCCATTCACCCTCTAAATTTTCGTCTTCACATCCTTTATATTATTTAACTTTAAATTATAATTATTACACATATAAATATTTAAACATCCCCTTAATTTTCTTTGAAAAACCTCCAATGTATCTATGATTAATTTCATATTTAAAAAAAGCTTTTAAAATTAAATCGAATTTTTAAAAATTTACATTATTATTATTATTATTATTATTATTATTATTATTATTATTATTATTATTATTATTATTATTATTATTATTATTATTATTATTATTATTATTATTATTATTATTATTATTATTATTATTATTAGGATTTCTTTATTATTAATTGAATAATTAAATGATTAAATGATAATTATTTCTATTATTTTTAATTAAATGATTGAATAAACAATTAATAATTATTTTTATTATTATTAATTATATAATAATAGTAGTAGTAGTAATAATAATATTAATAATAATAATGATAATAATGAATGAATGAAATAATTATTATATTTATTTATTGATATAAATTTAAATTGAATTGAAAATAATAAAATAATTGATTTTTACCATAAAGAATTGTCCTCTCGTTGGATTTAAAATAACAGTAGTCGTAGTCTATGCACGTTTTGCATATAGCACACCCGGTATAGTTGGCTGTATGTGACATTATGCTGCATGCGCACATTGTTCGCCTGTAGAAATTTACTTGCAGGTGGTGTCTTGCCGCATATATGCATGTAGATGAAAAAGAGTAAAGGAAAGAGGCGGGTGCGCGTTGATAAACCCATGGAAAATTCGTGACAATGCGCTTTTCACGTACCTATGTATATTATACATACACTTACATCCATGTTTCTTCTTCTCTTGTTACTATCCTACATATTATTCACGGGTGTGGCTTTTTGCTATATCAAAAAAATTGGTATTAATATATTAATATATATATAAACAAATAATATTAACAATTTCGTGATTTATTGGAGGTTTATTATTTAATCGTGTTGAAATGCAGACAAATACACGTGATAATTTGTATAAATAACAATTTAATCAAATAATGAATTAAAGAGTAAGATAAGAAATATATATAAAGTTCGTAATTAGATATACAAAAAAAGAATATTTATTGACTGAAATTTATCATGTGAATTAGAGTCACGTTCTCATTTAAGCAACTGTGTCAGTCGCTATACAAGTGTACGTGTGTAGTGTGTGCAAAATCATGTTCTTAATTAATTATTTGGTCACCATTGACAAGCCAAAGGTCCTTTCAGCAGAGATTACGACCCCTATAGTGCGACGATCGAGGTTAGCTATAGTGTATATGTATAGTATGAAGGCTAGTCCGTTTCACAGAGAATTACTACCGGGTATGGGGAGTATGTGCTTGCTATAAGTCCCAGGGGTGAAACTCTACAGGAATAAGGGTATATAGTGTGACAGAAGGATGGAAAAGTAGGAGGGTGGATATATAGAATCGTTCGAACGATTCCCGCGTGTGACATTCATGTAAGAGCAGCAGCTCGCAAGGCAAGCGAATCGCCCCAAGGATGGCATTCAGCCAGTTGCAACATCTATGTAAATATATATATATATATGGATACTTTTATATACGTATGACAATTTCCAATCGATAGCCACTTGAAGATTGAGTTTAATGGTAACATCGTTTGGTTTGTCTATAAGTAGCGTATGGTTTTGGAGAGTTTGACAATATGTCACCACTTGAAGAAGATACTATCGATATATATTTATGTAGATTGTAGAATAGTTATTTTATCTGATTTTTCTATTGACGTTTTAAATTTAAATTAATTTACTTTGTTATTTATTTGTTTCATTTGTTCATTTTCTCTGTATATTTCTCACGTGTTTATTTCATTCGTTTTTTTTTTTTCTGTTTGAACATTTTGTTTGGATGTAAAACGTTTGAACTAGTTTGAATTATATAGTTGATTTTATATTAAAATTGTTTGAAAACAAAATTATGTGTGACAGCGGAATTGAGGGTGTAGGATATCTGAAATGTTTATGAAAATAAAATAGAGAAATTAGATAAAAGAAAATGTCGATGGATATTTATCTGGTGGAAAGTTTGTTTTTTTGTTTCGATGTTGAAAATAATCATGAATATTATTTTCGATGAGAGGAAATGAAAAACAAGAATAATATAACGGGGGGAAAAAAAAAAAAACAATGCAGCCGCAAGGATTTTTGCTTTTTTATCCCAACTACTTTTTCATTTCATTTAATTTACGCACATACGTCAATGGTGGTAGAGTTTATTGGTAAAATTCAATCTATATATAAATTTGTTGGGGTATATTTGATTGACCAACTGGCAAATGTCAGTGGTTGACCACCCTTCCTATTGCCTTTGTTTCCCTTTTCTCTATATAGAATACGAGACATATATATATGAAGCATGAATATACACGAAAACGCTGATTTTATATCAAGTTTGTCCGCAAAAATTGTTATTAAATTCAACCACGTTATTTCCCGTAGTGGTTTGTACAACAAATAACGATTGACGAGTCAATATATATTTAAATATACATACATATATCATTATTACATATAAAAATCAAATACAATATTCTACTCACAATCTGCTGTAACTGACATATTCCATCAACAAATATTAAGGGAATCATTAAAGTTTTGCCAATCAACAAAATGAAAAAAAAAAAAAAATCCTCCTCGATATTATTTACATCAGCAGTTGCAACGCAGCAACTTTTACTGTTTGAAATTTCTGCAAAGTATTATCGCTATGAGAAACAACCAAGGTATTTACTAATAATGTACATACACATACATACATACATTTATATAAATATATGTGCGCTTGAATATATACCTAAATAGCGAAAAGAACATTTACATTTCGTTAACAGTTTCCAATTGTCTTATTTATTTTTTTTTTCTTTTTGTGAACGAGTTTTTCTTATTTTAGCGCACTCACTTCTCTGTTAAACTTTACGGTTTGACAGCTAAATTATACGAGTGATGTAAGACGAGCCATCGCGTGCAGGCTTTGCCACTCCGTCGACCCTTCCGCTTCTTTGCAAGCTCCCCAACATGATCGTTAATCCTTCGGATAAAATGACTTATAGATCTTTCAGGTTTTTTTTTTTGTTCTTGTGCTTTTTTCACCGCCCATCGAAAAATGATCAATCGAATTTTTCAATGAATTCACAATTTAATTCAGCGTTTGGTTGGGTTGGGACACAAAAGAACGAGAAAGAGATAGGTCCAATAACGCCACGATTACGCGACATATATCATTGACGATGAAATATATTCGTTGGGGTGAAAGTTGTGTGATGAAAAAATAACTAAAAGAATGGAAAAAAAATCGGTTGAAAATATGAAAATAAAGTTATGAGGCAATTGCAAAGTTTAACTGATATTTGTATAGGTTTGATGATTAATATCGGTTGAATTAAATGAGAAGTCGACAGTAAAAGTATATATTGTAATTTAATTAATTTGTATAAAGAATTTTTATAGATGAAAAATATTATTATTCTGCTGTTTGATGAGTATCTTTATTATATAAACAGGTGAATTTATACATAGGAAAGATAGAAAATTATATTTTTCTGATAGTATTACGTCAGTAAATTATAAAACACAGATTTCGATAGTTGAAAAAATTTTTTTCCCTCTCAAATTCGACAATTTATCATATTAGACTTTGCATATTATTTGTATTCTCCCTGTTTATATGTATAAAACCACATTAAATCAATAATAATTAATCATGTATTAATTATCGATTATACTCGATGGAATTAATATTTACAATTATATTATACATCATAAAAAAAAAATAATAGGAGGATGGTTTATAGAAATAATTATCATTTAGGAATTTTTAATGCCTCGTGGGCTAAAGAAACTCTATACATACATATATTCATACACATATATGCAACGGAAATTACTGACGACCCATTTTCAAGAGACTATACATTATAATAACTCTCGAGGGACCGGGGCCGGTAATTAAATCCCACTCTGTCAAAGTCCTACACCTCTCGTCTGTCCTCATGGTAATCAAGTGGTTATTCCGATTAGGGCCTCACACTCCACCTTCGTCTCACGTTTCTTGCAGTTATAAAGTAGTTTATGAACGAGTTTTTGGATTTAGTTGAGTATATAAGCAAAGAAAATTAACATAAAAACATGAAATTTAATGAATAACAAAAAACAAATAAAAAATAAAATTTTCTTTGCTTATATTATCATTACAAAACAAAATAAATTTGAATTATATAGTTGTGAATTAATTTATATCTCATTAATAATTGATATATATATACATATATTCAAATTAATAAATGCAATGTCAGATTTAATATTAGTTTATTTTATTTTCTAGTATTTCTCTAATTAATTAGCAAAGTGTATATGCATCAGTATAATTTATATTATACATCTATTTAATTTCTGTTGATTTACACAATCTCAAATGAAATGCAAATATATGCTACGAATAATAACTTCTATACCATGAAGAATATATATTCAAAAAAGTATATTCAACACCCAATAGAAATTCTAAAAATACTTTTGAGACGAGGGAACGTGAGAAATATATCGCATCACCTTTTTGCTTTGACGGCCTATATACTGAGGCACGTTTCCAAGTCCATTGAATATTTATGGCAAAACTCAGTTGGCTATTAATATGTATTCATTTACTGCAGACTATATTTGATTGCATTTAGATATTATTCGTCACGGTACGTATATACATACATACATATATTATATGAGTATATACATATGTGTGTTTAAATGTATGTCAATATGTACACTAGACTGCACACACATTGGCCATGGTCATTTAAATGTAAAACGGAAAATGCAGCATATGGTGATTTTACAATTTGGATTTTCAAAAGATTCGTAGAGAATTTACTTTCTCAAGGACTCAATATCCATCCACACTATCCCTTGTGGACCATTATAAACCCTGGTGGGGTACTTTAAATAGATGATGATGTACTTCAGTAAAAGAGAATGAGTATAAAAGATATGAATAGAGTGATGTTCAACACGAAAGAACAATATTTGCATATCGACGCTCTTCAACTCAGATAATTTATGCGACAACACGATTCTTACCACCGGCGGCATATTTGAAGACTACTTTTAATCATGGCAGTTTACAAACTTTCTAACAAATAATCGGATTGTGAATTGTTAAATATACAAGATATTATTATTTATAATAATATCTGATATCGATATTTTATTTTGTTTATTTTTGCTTTTATATTTTTTTTTGCTTAAATTGCTTTTATAATTAGATGAGCATTTATCAATAGGTAATAGTTGTTTAATTTAATATTTACATTGACAATATGTATTTTATGTGATTTATAAGTATATATATTTATGTGTAGGTATTGAAGTGTATTTAAATAAAGCAAACGACGTCATGCACAATAATAGTAAATCCATGTAAGAGTTGTCTCGTGAAGAATAGTTTTGTCATGAGTTTGTTGCTATTGAAGTAAATCTCTTACTGTCGTGAAATTGTCCTTTAGAATTGCCGAGATTTCTCGTTTGTTTTGTAGCTAACAGTACTGAAATGAAGACAAACACAATCAACTGTGTAAAAAAGAGATATAAAAAAATCATTTGATGAGTTTGATTGTGCCCATGGGATTGGTTAAATCAATATGTATACATTAGAGAAATGACTTTCTACAATATGTGTATTTTTATTTACAAACTTCTCAACACGAGTACTTATATATTATTTCAATTTGTTAATATTATTAATTATTAAAGGAAAAATTTATGATAATGAAGAAATAATGCATGAATAATTTCCACAATTATTCATCCAATATTTATTTCAAAATTTGAATTAATTAAATACATACCGTTAAAATAAACACAACAAATGGAATCGCTCGAGAATTGTGAGAGTTTATATACTCTCCTCAACTGCAAAGTAAAAAGTCCATTTCCGTCAGACAAAGAGCGGATGCGGTTTATGCGATGGACAATCTAATTCAAGACTTTTTCCGCTACATTCTCCATCGATTAAATAGACAAATGCCTTTAATAAATATTTATTTTCAATTAAAGTTGATACAAATATCATTATTTTGCATTTTTATTCATTCATTTTTCATAATAATTGTACGAATAAATTTACAATTAAAAAAAAATAAATAAAATTCACATGAGCGTATGAATATAATAGAGATAACGTGAGTTTATTATTTTTGTATGGTAAATAAATTTTCAAGATTGATTATTATGACAAGTGGCGCATACAATTTATATAGTTGAATATTTCACTACATGATGTTTAATATTTATTTGAAATACACGCGACTGGGAGTATAAAAAAAATTGTGATAAAATAAAATATGTATAGTGCGACGAAATACTGGTAACACTTGCATCTAAACTTACACATCACTTGGTTCAAGTACATTTTGAGCCAGTCGTAAATATCCTTATGAAAGCAAAACACATACACATAAACATAAACACATTTATATATAAATATACATTGATAAAGATGACTAGTTCATGGATGTTTATGACGGTGAACGCACGTGTGACAAAACAATTTTGTAGTTTTACACCGATACATGCTGTTATAATACGAGTTTTAGATTTATAGATTTTCGTTATCACCTGACGTTTATTTGCCATTTCAATTCGTTACAAAATGTATAATCAATAATTTTTTTTTCTGCAACGTCAAATAAATTTATCTATATATTTATCAATATAAAATTCAAGAAGTTCTGTTATCGAAGAATTCAATTACTTCAACACAAATCTACACATAAATGTTTTCGTTTATTTTAAAAAAATGTTAATTCGATAAACTGATGAATGAACAATTAAGAACTGAAAGGCTGGAAATGAAATAAAAAAATATAAGCTGGTTAAGACGATGTCTAAATTAGTCAGCGCTGTTGAGACAACGTTGACTTTTTTATAAATTCAAAGAGTCATTAGATTATGAAAAGCTTTTTAATAATAAAATGAGCCAGGAATATAATTTTTTTATAGCCATGGTTAATTTAATTTAAGTCATCTTGTCAATGAGTAAATTTATCTAAAGAATATTTAACGACTAATTTATGTTGAGAGGTGAACTTATACATTTACTGAAATTTTTTAAGTCGTGAACAATCGGGAATAATTAAAAAAATATTTTTTAACATTATGACAAAGTACGCGTATAAAAATAACGATGATGCTATTGGTCATACACAAGAGTACAATGACAAACTAAAATAAAAGCGATTTCTATATACACATTCATACATTATAAAATGTATATGAATGGAGTATGTGAACAGTTTTGTATGTATTCAACTTGATACTCGCAAAACTCCAGGATTCTCATATGTATATGTATATGAATGTGGTCGCGTAATTTCCTTCACCATCAACGTCTGCCCACTGCTCTTGTGACTCAACTTTACGCAATATAAACCAGACGACGAGAGCTCATATAAAGCCTGGGGGTTTATTAACGGTTCGTATATCTAAGCCAGTTTTACTTTTTGAAATTTCAAAAAGTTTTTCTAGTTTAATATTTCTAAAGTTCTCACTGGTCAAGAAAAAGTCGTGATAGATTAATGAGAAAAACATTTTATTCCCGAAAATTAAAGTTGGATAATTCAACGAATACAAATTGAAATAAGAATTATTATTAATTGACAAATATATATATAATATCAATTAAATATATTTGTATTTTTGGATAAGGTTCACAATGACCTTATAGTAATTTCAGAATTCTTAATTAAAAGATTTATGATATTTATTTATTATTAATGTTACAAGTTCTTGATATTTCTTAATTGATGTGATTAATTTAAGTAAAGAAATGTGAGTGAATGTGGTTTTGGGTTTATATTTTCAATTTTTAAAAATGTGTGGTCTAGGGGTGATGTTCATAGGAGAACTAACTGTAAAAATGGTTGATAAGTAAGGGAAAAGTAGGCAGTGATAATTTATTCATTGGCTGACAACTAAATGGCGTAAATAATGGGATGCAAGATTTATTATAAGAGACAACAAAGTGTTATTTAGATCGAAAAATATTAAGGATAACCCTGTCATAATCATTAAATTCTCGTGAATATCAAGAATAAGGTTCCTTTCACGAAATTTTGAATACAATTTTCCTCTGAAATCGACAATATTTACTCCGTAATAAACAAATAAATTTAAGTACTTTTGCAAAGATTATCATATTAAAGAAAAAAAAATTTTCGAAATTTTTTCGTGTTTTTGACAGGCTGTATCTCAGTGAAAAATGGTCGTATTGAGGTTTTCAAAAAACGAAATTGAAGCTGAATAAACAAGCTATACAACCCATTCAATAGTTTAACTAAAAAAAATTTTCCCAAGTTCGTGGACTCAAAAAAAAAAAAAAAGAAACAAAATTTGCAAATTTTTTTTTTCGCACTATTTCTTAGGATTACGTAATAACTGTGACTCCTAAAATTTTTTTGTTACAATATCTGAAAACTAGAGACTCAGAGCTTCAAAATGCCTATTTTGGAAACTCGATAGGACCATTTTTCACTAAGATACAGCCTGTCAAAAAACACGGAAAAATTTCGGAAATTTTTCTGACCCTTTAATTTTTTCCTTTAGTGTATATCTAATGTAGACATCTATTTGGCTAAGTAGATTGGTTGAATTATATCGACCTACTCAAACAAAATATTGACTCTTAACATGATTGAACAATATTAATATCGCTTCGACTCTGTCAGTGTCAAAAAATTATCTATGTAGAAAATTCATTTATGCAAACATTTAGATAATGCGAATACTGTGTTTATATATGAAATGATTAATTGTGGGAAATTGTAGGTATCAGTGATAAATAAATGGAATAGCACAGTTGCTAATATCATTGGATATTTGACCGCACGTATGCGAGGGGATGGCTTGCAATTTACGTTTTGGCTTCGTCTCTGTATGATGGTTTCGTTGCCGCACGATCGTACGATATATAATATTTGACAATAACGTTTGCTGAAAGTCTAGAGAAACGAGTGCACTGAGGTGAGGGAGACACGGTAGTGCTACTATATGTATACATATAATCAAGTAGAATGAAATGGAGAGAAGGTGAAATTGAAGTGAAGGCGGGGTAGAGACAGCAGCTAACTTGAACACCACGTGCGCACCGGGCATGCGAACAAAAACAAGAGCAATGGAGAAAGAGTGTTCGATGCTGGTATTGCTGCTGGCACTGTTGGATAGATATATTGTAGCGGTTGGTGCATACGACAAAGAGACCAAGCAAAACGCGAAGAAGAAGAAGAAGAAGAAGAAGAAGAAGAATAAAAAAAAAATTTTGTTTAATGGTTCACCTCATATATCTATAGGTACCTATTGTACATATAGATACATACATACATATGGTGAGTGTGAGAAGAATTGGAAATAACGCCTGCGACATCACGGTTACAACTCGTAAATTTTCCAACTCGACCTTTTGCCATTTTGCACACTATACGTATATAGCTTGGGCGAATTTTCAAAACTCTTTCTCTCAGCGCTTGAAAATTGAATTATTGATAAAACTCGTTATACTCAATTTTATCCTGTGGTTTCACCAATATTCCTATACACACATAGATATGTTATAGATTCATTTTTACGTTATTTACAAATTGCAAACAGATTTTTTTAGTTGAAAATATTTATTTTTTAAATTACTTCAAAGTAAAAATATAAATTGAGGAAGCAGAGTAATATGAAAAATCATTTTATCGACAAATTAATTATATGAAAATGTTTTAATATCCACACAAATAGATTTACAAATTTCCACTTGTAAAATAGATAATAAAATATTTATCAATTAATTCTGAAATATTATCAGACAGTAAATAATAACAAATAATCATATTGATCATCTAATTAATAAACAAATTAATAAAATCCACCTTTTTTGATGTACAAAAATAAATTCGAGTAATATATGTTTTATAATTTAATTCACGTTGGGCGAATATAGCGGGACAGCTGTTGCTTCGTCAGGTTTCAGGTATATATACACATAAATATATATAATATATAACACACCACCACGCGCAGTCTACATGAAGAAGCATCAGCATCGTGTATATCGCGACAGACACGACGAATGCGGTGAGCGACGAAGTTGACGCGCGGGACAACACGACGATGACGGCAGCGGTGGGTTTATGATTGTTGAACAAAATCCGATATAGAGATAATATTTTCGAGGATGCGAAAAGGGCCGTCCTTTTGATATCATGACATCGATAAAGCCCGTCAGGGTTGTTGGTTAATAAAAGAGTACTTGAGGCTAAACAATGCAGCCAACTTCAGCGCAACAACAATTGGTTATCGCCTGTGTGAATGTGAAGCGAACGATTATACTGCCGTAATAGCATCGACCGTAAATAAATCGACGCTTCCTATCATATCGTCGCCACGACAATATGATGTTATAATGCACTAGTAGATCGTGACCAACAGACTCCAATATCTATCGCCTTGTGGGCGTTATTGATGCACTCCATATGATCAATTTAATACTTAATTATATACATGTTTAAACACGTTTGTAATATTATATTATTTGTATAGTTTATCGATATATTTTAATATTTTATTATATGATGAATAATTAATTATTTTAGCTGATGTAGGAAAAATGTTATGTTTTGCTGCTGAATAGATAATTTATATTAACTATTTAAAAATATTGCGCGCATTAAATTTCTCTCTGTACCAATCAGTTAACCATGATACATTTCGCATGCAAAATTAGGTCGTCTTGCGGTGGAACGGAATGGAATATAGGATGTAATACAATTGGTAAGGTAGCATCACACAATCGATACGTCAATAATATATTTATCGTTGTATATCCACTTCTATGTGAGTGAAATTTTGATTGACATATTTGTATCTGAGATTGTGTATATTTATACATTAACATTAAGTGGTGGCACAAGAGTATATGTATAATATTTTTTATTTTTAATTTCTCTTTGTGAAATGAATTTATTTTTGTGATTTAATGGTTTATTATAGTTCATTCAAACGTGATATTTATAAGGGGTTTTATATACTTACAAGTTGTAAATAAAGTGTATTGATAGGGGATTAATTATTTAGTTAATGTTAAATGTGATAGTTGGAAAAATAAATGAAAGACATTGTTGCGAGCTTATTACTTTTTATTAATTACCTCTAGACAACTTGATAGTGTTATTGCGCACTTGATAAATATGAGGGATAAAATTCGAGTAGCGCCAGACGATATACGTGTATATGTATATATATATACCTGCGCTTTTTCGCAATTATATTGCGTATGTAATATATATTTATATAATATATAATTTTCCATCAGCGTATAATGTCAAGTGTCGGATTTCGTTTGATATTATTTTCATTAATGATCAATTATTTTCCCGAGTGCAAAGATAAATCGGCTGGTTGTAAAGCTCAAGTATTAATATAAATATAAATATAAAAAAGAAGATTATTATATAACACAATGAAAATTAATTTTTAAAAATAAAAAATTGTATCACATAATATTTAATTATTTTTTTCTTTTTTAGTCTATTAGTCATTTACTTTTGTCTTGATGACGCCTCATGGACCGTACATTTCCCCGCCAAAGTTGTCTACTATCGCCAAAGCACCCTCTGTCTTTTCTCTTCCTCTTTCATTTCTACCCCCAACTCTATCCGCCAGCATTGACCCAATTCCACGGTAAAATATAAAGTAGGGTAAGGTATTGATATTGTTCGCGCCGCAAACATCAGTATGGAATATGTGTTTTCGTCTTTTTTCTTTTTTTTTTTTTTTTTTCCATCCCCCTCCGCAATCATTCCCGTCACCCCGTTCACCACTGTTCGTTCCGCGTTAACGAGCCCTGTGAAACGACGAGCTTTGTGCTGTGCGCCAGACTATGACTGCATCGAGATACGAGACACACAGTTATGTGGTGGCTTCAACGGTGATCCATGTAGTACATTTAAACACCCACTCACCCTCCCATTAACCTAGTAATATAAAGAAAAAAAAAAAATAGTCCGATTGCTTAATGTATTGTAGTGACTAGTGGAGCCAAATACATTTTTTTTGTTGGGGCTCTTAAACGTTTCGCTTATTAGTTTCATAGATATATTATTATTGGTTAGTATGTATGTCTGATATCTATTATTTTTTTTGTTTGTTTATTTGCTTGGTCAGTAGCACATTCTAAATATATATCTTTTAATAGTATTAGTTCTCCAGTAAATAGAAATATATACATCTATGTATAATAATTTTTATTTTCATGTTCTTTTGTGTATTTGTATAATTTATTTAATTTCATTGAATTGTTTGGAGCCAATAATAAGCACCTATTTTATGATATTTCAGGACGAAAAAAATCAACTTCTCATAACCAACTTATGGCTCAAGTTGGTAAGTATTACTTATTTTTATATATATACATGTTAATAAGAAAATGAAAAAAAATTTTTTTTTTATTTGAATAAATTATAATTAAGTATTTCATTTATATACTTTGAAAGTTAATTAATTTCAATTGTATGTGCATACTTATTCACCGAGTCAACTCTCAACATCCTTGAATTTAATTGAATTGAAAGGAACAGAAAAAAAAAAAATATAGAGAACCATTAAAAAGTCTTTTGTTTCCCTTCTCAATATTATCGAACGAGTTTGTGAGAATGACAATGTGGAAAAAAGGGGGCCATGTAGAGTATAAAAAATTTGCCTTTAAATAAAATGAGCTGCCTGTTTACATTCGCATTATCAATTTTGATATAAAAAAAATCCCAATTGTTGTTAATATTATATAATACATATGTATAACTCGAAGTTGTAAATTACAGTCATTATAGTGTTTCTATTTCAAAAAAAAAAACAGAGAAAGCAAAAAAAAAATAGTCGAAAGCAAAGTATGGAAATAAAATGAAGCCCTTTTCTCCTATTATCTAGTATACATGCGAACTCCAATATCTCGGAGGTTAAGTGCACTTTATATTGCACGTCGTTGTGCGGAAGAATATCAGAACCAATGCAATGACCTAAATTCAACGTTGACGATTACACAGAGAAAAGGAGAGCACTCGCCTCCTTTTTGTTTTATTTTTTTCTTCATTTTGTTTTGTTTGTGTTTTTTTTTTTTTCTATTCATTCATTCATTCACAGTACATGTATATATATTTCTCCGACGATTAATCGATCTCGAAAATTTTGTAATGACTTGAAATTTCCATCAGCAAAACTGCTTAGCCATCAGAAAATGTTTAAGCCAAAGTAAACTCGTTGAATTTTAATCTCTGTTTGTTGTTGAGGATTTTTTTTTTTTTTTTTATAATTTCCATTCATATTATCTGCTTACAAATTTTCAATTATCATCATGGCTCGTTTGTTGGCACAGTGATACTCATATATTTGTATATTGATCTTCATACATATATAAACACCAGCATAGATATATTTGACGGCTATTAAATCAACTAATGGCCTCTCTTGTAACAGTTCGCTGATCAAACAATAATGTTGATTAGTTATATGCGCCAGTCGATATTAAACTATAGATCAAGTGACTGAATAAATATTTTCTTTTAATACTAATTTATAATCTCAGTATATCATTTATTTATTTCATATGAAAATCTATTTTTCATCCATGAATAAATATACTTTACGTCTAGATAAATCTACGAATATAAATTAAATATATAAAGCTCATTCTAATCACGTTCAAAATCCATTAAAAGCGTTAATGAATATTCAAATAAAAAATTGCTGCTGTATTCTGAATAAAATTGTGAATATTCGAATTATATTAAGGATGTTAATAAATTTTTATTTCACAATAAATTTATACATATACAGGTGGTTGATATTATCGGTGTGAATTTATGTAGATATTGTATATACTTACATATAAAATATTATGAGAATAAAAAAAAAATATTCTAATGGTTTCAATGAATGGGAAGAAAAGAAAAAGAAAAATATTCTACGTTAAAATTAAATGCTGTGAAATGTTTCGCGTGTTACATTATTTTATTCAACATAGATATTTTTTTAGATTTGTTTTTTTTTTTCTTCTTCTTTTTTGATACGGATTTTTCAAGACAATAAAGTACAGATATATACCGCTGAAATACTCTCTAGTATTATATATGCTATTGCAAAAGATAAATGGGGTGAAATATAAAAATGAATTATACTGTGACACATAGACTGATTTTTCTTTTATTCTTCTTGTGTCTTATTTCTCTCTTAGTCGCATTCTCACACCTCTATATTTCTTTTTAATGTCATAAATCTGCATTTATACCAATATCTATTGAAATATACAGATGTATATACCTGTATAAAATAAAATATACGTGTTTATAGATGTGTTTATATACATATTGTTTATTTATATATTCAATAAAAGAAGGGGGGAACGAAAGTCATATGAAAATTCACGGATGAATAACAAGCGAGGGCAATGGAAAAGTTGTTGTGAAAACTTTTGTAACAAGCATGTTACATTTCAAAACTCAGCAATTTTTACGATTCTTTCGTGTTTTTACCAGCCTTCACATCGCACGCGACCAAAAAATAATTCAGCACAAAGTTTTTTCGACAAAATAATATGACATACTATATGCATATGTGCCATACTTTACATATGTTGCCAAAATGATATTTCATGCGGCCTTTAAATGAAAAATAAATGAAAAATTCACGCTCAAAATTTTTTTACTTTTATATCACAATTAATAATACATAAATATATATATATCGATCGAATAATAAAAGAAAAATAATAAATAAATAAATAAATGCAGTATTAGATAGATAGTACGTATATATAAAATTGATATTTTATGCGTTGCAGATAATAATAAATTTTTTTTACGAGACTCGTGAAAAAATGCTGAGATATTTTAATATAACCGTCATGTAGATATTAGGCAATATATATATATGTAAATCCGAGCGATGAAGACAGTGTGACAATGAATCAATGCTGACTTTTTATATTTTCATGAGATTATTCATTTGTGGCTATTTTTATCCCGCCAAAACATTTTCATTTCAGTGTTTATTTATATAAAAACCGTCGCGAATCGACCGACCAAACGAACGTTTATAATTGAAATGTCGATATGATTCAAGGCAATTCATTTTGTCTGTTGATTTATATCATATATATATATTTTTTTTTCCATTCTTTTATTTCTCATCTTCTTTTTATAGCAATTGGTATCGCACTCATGTAATAAACAAATTAAATACAGTGTTACTGTATTTATTTCACAATGTATTTGTGACCAGTATAATTTAACAAATTCAAAGACCGCAATTTTCATTCGGCATTTAATTAAATGCTTAAAGTAGAATCTTTGAGTTTAACATTTATATATAATACATGTATATATATATGTACGTATATATGTATATGTAGATGTTTATAGGAAGAAGAGAAAAGACGAAGAGCAAGCAATGAATGAAGAAAAAGAATTGGGGAAAAATAAGGTGGTAGAATATAAACTAGAATTTAGTGTGCTTCTCTCAGTGGTTCACGTCCTTTCTTCATTCCTTTATTTTAAAAGTAACTTCTAGAACCAATTAAATTGAAAACGTATCCACCTAATCTTAACGTATTCACTCAACTCTCAGCGCAATCAGTTCTATATACCATTTCAGACATAGTGGCCTTTCATTCAATAGTTAATCTCGATTCCACTTTAATAATGTTACGGTTCAAGGCATACATTTTGTACATGTTGAGATGCATTTATTTGACGTGAAGAAACTGGGTGAGAGCATTAATATATACTGCATATAAATATATAAAGAATTAATGTCAGAAGTATATAATAAATTTAATAGATTAAAATAAATACGTAAAGAATTATCGTAATAATGTAATGATATTATTTTATTTATTGTTGTGAAAATTTGTACAAATTAGTACCTAGAAGATGTGATATATTAATTATAATAGTTAATAGAGAGTGCAACTAGTGTTAAATAACTATTGTCATTCACTATCTCATTCAATCTTTGATTTAATTTATTCATCAACATCTCATAAATATAAATAGATAAATAAATAAAAGAATAAATCAAGCAATATATAAGCTAAAATAAAATATGATAAAATAGAGTTAAATACAAATTATAAATTGATAAAATTTATATTTTTATGGAATTAAAAAATAGTATATTTGAAAAAAAATTATTTTCCTTATGAAAGTTCTCTCTCTAAAATTAAAAATTTTAATTAAACTAACATGGAAATGTTATCCATCACAATGTTAAAAATTTTGGGAAGCAATAAGTATATATATTCATATATATATTTACTAATATATACATGTATATTGTATATATGCACTTACATAGATATATAAATTTATGTATATGGTGCATAGAGCATACGGCAGTCTCCCAGGCATGAATTTCTATAATCATTACTGCAGAATAAATGTGCTACACACTCAGTTTCTTCCTCTGTATTCTCCTACTACAAGTTGAACGATAATGCTTCATTTTCGAAAATTAAAAGTCCTTCGAGAAATTTCATGTGCACACTCTCGGCATTGCAAAACCGCGCGTTGACCAAAATTCAACCAAGGGAGTACTACAAATTTATATACATACATATCTATATTAAGTGAAAAGACAAAAAGAGAAGGCAAAAATAAATGAATGAGTTGGTAAAATGAAGTGGTAGAAAACTGAAATTATGTTCAGATGAACTCGTCGTCCACTCGCGTAAATAGGTCCACATTAGTTATGCTATCTAATGATCTTCCATTTTACCATTATGTCGTACAGAGAATATTAACCTTTGTTTCTCATTGTTCTCATGCAATGTATGCCCCCGGCTCACATCTGTAAGCATGAAATACCGCAATGCTCTGTGGCCGTTTTTTATTACTTTTTTTCTTTTCATTTTTTTTTTTTTTTTCAAGGTTTACCCATGTCACGATAAAATCCGCGCGAGATGACGCTCAACTACCCGGAATAATTACCATTTCATATCTATGAAATCAAAACCCGTTGAATGTTCATTCATTATATTATATAAAACAATATAAATTTTATTCTTTAAATTTTTTATATGTATTATCAATTATTGAGAGAAAATTTTAATTCAATTATATTATATGTAGATATTTGTTTTATGGATACGTGAATAAAAAAAGGGAGTAAAAGATAATTAAAATAATTTAAATTTGGTATTAATTGAAATTATTGAAATTCTCAATTGGTAAATTCCACAGAAGGAAAATGCAAATGCCATTAATGCTCGTTGGATTTTCACGAGTTGGCTGGAGTATACATATATGAAGCTTCGAGAAGATGAGGATCAAATCGGAAATGAGGTGGACTATATAAAGTTGTTATATAAAGATAGTAGGGATATAGAGCATATGCTATATGTCGATGAAGAGAATTAAGCTATGTGCGATCTATGTTTTACAAATCAAAGGGCTAGGATAATATGAATATAGTTAATGCATATATATATATACGTATATATAGTATATGAATCGTTTATATACATATACGAATGCAGGTTCACATTCCTCACCAGTAAGTTTTACTACTACATTCCGATTATCCAATGCTGCTACTGCTGAAACTGAAGAATGCAATTGAATGTTTCAGACGACGCCCACTGCAGTTTTCACATTTTTTCTCTCATTCACTTTTTTTATTTTTTAAATATATTCCTTTTTTTTTTTTCTTTTTCATTTAACTTGCGCGTAAATGGAATTCCGCAGTACAAAATAGAACATAATAAAACCAAAATAAAAAATAAAGAATTACGCTTTCAACCGATCAATGAAATTATAATATGATATAAATATTTTTAACGAGTAATTTAAATAATTAACATCCATTAAGTAAATCGAATATTTTTTTATTATCAATCTGTATTCTGATAGAATATATAAATGAGCAATAGCTATATTGATTAAAGTATTATATATATATATAAGTTGATGTGAACATAAAGATTTTATATTAAATAATATTAAATATTATTGACGGTAAAAATAAATTGATATAGCTCATCTTATATTTTATATATTCCTAAGTATTCTTTAGAAATTCAGTTGAATATCAAATTCCATTGGAAATAATACTCTATATTTATATACATATATGTATGTGTACGAGTAGTATAGGTATATGGCGTCTGACTATTTCGGATGAATTGCCTAAGGATGAATCGGAGCGCGCGTCCGCGTGCCAGACTGCATTTATCGTATTACACGTGAAGACTACGTGATCCAATCGTTGGGAGTTCTCACTTTTAGAGGATACTCGAGTCTCTCGGTGACAAAGGTGCCCAAGAGAAAACACGTAGCGATAAATCTGTGATAAGATGAGATATCGTGTGCAGTTTTTCCATTTTGTCATTCGAGAAAACAGAAGTCATATATAAAAATATCTCTCAATATTTTTTATTTATTTATTTATTTATTATTGAATATTAACTATAATTCTTTGAGTTTGTATATATAAATAAATTGAAAATTCATGTATTAATATATTTATAAATATAAATAATGAGTAATAAAAAGTAATAAATAATACAAGATGATAAATTTACATAATAAATTTAATATAAAGTTTCTTGAATATTTTAATTCTTGTTTGGATTAAATAAAATGGCACAGTAGTTCCATTGTAAAATTTCTTTTTTCTTTTTTTTTATCTGTCTTTCAGGAGTGGAATGACGTCAACATGAGGTGGAATGTCTCGCAGTATGGTGGAGTAAAAGATCTTAGGATTCCGCCTCACAGACTGTGGAAACCCGACGTACTTATGTATAACAGGTAAGTCGTAATAAATTGCAACTCTAAAGTACATAGCCATACGTATATTCATAAGTGGTCATAGCTCATTACTAACATAAAAAATTCTCCAACTTCATTGTATTATTATAATGCAAATTAATTATTACTGAACAATCTAGAAGAAGAAAATAAATATACTGATAATTGTAACAATACATAATCATATAATAACGATAATAAATAATAAATTTTCATTAGGAGCAGTATAAAAAAATATTATTCATTTTAAAAACAAATATGTCTGATACATAAAAACGTGCATGAACTTGTCTGTAAAGACTGCATGGATACTGCAACATTCCATTTGATCGGAAATAGTAATTCGTGTAGAAAGAACATCCGTGTATTTCGCATTCCAAATACATTTTGTCTGAGTTTATATATAGAAAAAATATATATATACATACATAGATATATAAATCTGTCAATATTTCAGAGTCCAGCAGTGCGATAAAAAGTTTATGTTCTTTTATTTTGTGATTCACTCTTTTGTTTCAACATCATACAATATATCCTATGTATTCACATATTTACAAATATTGTAACATAAATTTCTGCAGCAATATATATATAATGCGTGTGATGCAGTATTATTTTTTTAAAATTTAATTTTATTATTTAAAAAAAAAGAAAAAAAATTTTTTTTTTTCTTCTTCTTCTTCTTCTTAGTTTTCACGTCATTACAAAAATGTAAAATCACCGTAAGGAATTCTTAGGGTGCCGTGAATTTCGATTAGTACATGGTTGGAAAATCTGGTACAGTGCCTAGAGGTATACGCAATACCAGAGCACATGAGATTCCACACGCCAGAGTGCACGACATTCTCATCGTAGCACTAGGCTGAGAAGTGATAGTAGAGAAGCTGCATACACATACATATACATATATATATATATATATGTATAATAGTATAACATATATATAGAAGTAGAAGCAAACAACCAAGTGGGATTGATAAAATAAAAGAAAACATATAGTGAGAGATAGAAAACACCAAGAGTGACGACGACCGTCGAGCACTATCCTTCTTATTATACATCATCCCTCACTATATGTACATATATATATATATGTATATGTATATATATGTACTGCGACAGCTGCTGGTATTTTAGAACATAACATTGCTGGGGCACAAGAGGAGGAGAAAGACCTCAACCCGCATGTATGACCCGTCATAGGTATATCATGCAAACTTAACCGTTTGGTTTCTGCAAAATATATTTACATATATGTATATATATATATATATATATATATATATATATGGTATATAATATACATATTTAGCTTATTGAAACCGTGATGTATATGTATGTATATCTGTATATGTAGAGAAACGAATAAAGTTTATACAAGTTAATCATCTATTCAGTGTACAAAAATAAAAATAAATAATTAATTTATATTTGTTCGATGTTATAAGATGAGAATAAATAATAAAAAAAAATTTCAATTAACTCTAGATACTTTCAAAATTTTCATTGAGCTTATTGTACGATGTCATTTCTGTGCTCGAAAAATAAATATTTAATTTTCAAACAACATTTTGTTAATATTGTGCATATATGTTTATATATAATATATTTATACATACATATATCATTATTTCTCAGTGTGAGATATGAAAGTTAGTGGATAGAACAAAAATATAATAATACAACCAATGTCAACCATTTTTAGTTTAGATATATATATACATATAATTTTATTATTTGTACAATTGGCAACATGTTGTGTTTGTACTTTCGTTCCTACTTCATGACTGTGAAGTATACTATATAACATATACCGCGATGAGGTTGGCAATGAGGATCGGACGGTTATACAAATATATACCTATGTATATATATGAATACATACACACATAAATATATATATATAATTATATACATATCTTAACAAAGGATGAAATGGAAGATGTATATCTATTTGCTCTAAACACCGGCACCTGCAGTCTTGTATGTCCAATTGTCTTCTCTCTGCTTATATATACATATGTACATACATATATATTACGCTTTCATGTTTATCGATAATAATACTCCAAGACTTGAGTATTTGCAACGACCAATATGTATATATATGGTACTGTACTATCATCTGTATAAATGGCAAATTCAGATGCATTTCTGTCTACTGCTGTACATTGACGCGCTGAATATTCGATTGTCGAAATTCTCAACTGAAGCCACACTGCAAATGCGAATAATCAGTGGCAGTTGGCTGATATGTCCTCACTTTCTCTTAGATATTTTCCTTATTCTCACAATAGTCTACTATTTTATTTTTTTTCTATCTTTTTATATAAATATTTGCTTCATTGTTCAATTTGTTTGTTTCATTCCGCTATTTATCATTATTTATCCTTGATAGTTTCAGCCCAATGATACATTCAGCAATATATACTTTGGCATCTTACTTTGGTACTGTTAGTAAACGACGTAAATATAATTCCGCAGGAGGCGCATTGGAGTACAGGGGGCGTGCTTCCTTTGTGCATGATAAAATGAGTTCGCATTCAGGGCACACGACGACGTTTCGATAGTGCATGGGTGGAACGTGAATGGAAGGATGAGTCAAGAGGCGGACAGATATATATAGCGGTGTACATATGTATATATTATATTTATGTGTATAGAGTAGAGAGAGGGAGAAACAGAGTTGTTGGACGTATGCCAAGGCCAAGTTGCATTAGCCATCGTCGTGCATTCGAGATTTCAAGCTAAAGCAGATTAAATTCGTGTTTGTCGATACGTAATGAGCACAAGCGAAGCGCGGTATACTACAACACGAGCGGTCGCGCGCTTCTGAGCTTTTACGGTATTTCAATGGTATATTATTCTCCTGTATTTGACTCTTTAACAACGACGACGGGTTCAATTGCTTCGTGTGCTATGTCGCACGCTTTTGCGCTATATTGGAAACGTACAACAGTAGAACATTTATCAGTTTGATTCTCCTAGCGGATTTTGTCCAATAATGCGCCATTATTGGTTGCGCTTGACTTTCTGTTAAATACCACCGGATGAGAAACAACAGATAGTTTTGGTTATATATAAAACAACAATAGCCGGAATACAAGTGAAATTATCGTTGTCATCTGGCAAAATTCTACACATATTTGTATACATGAAATAATATATTGATGAAATTTCAGATTGTATATTTATTATCTACATATTGTTATCTTTTATATTTTTCTTTGCTTATAAAACTTCATTTACATTTATATATTTATGTAATAATAATAACAACATAAAAGTTTTAATATAGCGATGTGATTGTAGTAAATGAGACCGCGAGAATTGTTTATCGAATGAGATTGGCGTAGGGTGAAAAAAAAAAAACATGAATTGTTAAAGGGATGGGGGTATCGTTGGAGAAAATATTACTATTATTTTTCTGACTTACCGAGATCGTTTGCATTAAGCATGAAAAAGGGCAACCGAATTTATCGTTTCTTTTCTCCGTCGTTCAATTTTCTTTCAGTTTTTAATTTCCTTTTTTTTTATACGTGACTCTTCATAATAATATATATGTAGATATGTATATATATTCTCTGTGTATGCGAGAGGGGATTTTTTTTCTTTCCCCACCCCAAAAGCTTTTTTAACCCTGACCTCTCTCTATCTCCCTCTGTTTTCGACGCTTCCTCATCTTCTCTCTCTTTCTTTCGTACGCTCGAGTCGACAGATTCGTTTCGCGTCTAGCTGAGGCACAATGGGCACAGGGTGGAAACGCTCGGGGTGCGAGTGGGATAATTAACTTTAATAACACCGTCACTCCATTTAACGAGTTACCTCTTGGCAAGGAGGTGGGAGGAAAAAAGAAATGAGAAAAAAATAGAGAAGCGAGAGGAAGGAAATGAGAGACAGAAAGTGAGCGGAAAAGGAGGAATATAATGGTTTGATGCCATCGCCGTGAGTTTCATCGATAAAAAACAATTAAAAAAAAAAAATTGAAAAAGAAAATAAAATTGTAGGCAAAACAGAGACGAGTATGAGTAACAAAAAAAAAAACCATGAAAAAGAGAAAAAAACATCGAGACAGTAAAATGTCCATTGGCCCGGACCCTGACGCATTTTTCGGTCTCTGTTATCGACATATGGCGATCCCGCAGTGCAGCTGGATACATATATAATACATATATGTATTATATAAAATATATACATAGTTTACGAACGGTGAGAAATATTTTTAACAATCCTCACCCAGTCTTCTTCATCTTTTTCATTTTTCTCCATATATAAATGCATACATACATGTATGAATTCTTTTTCTATATATCTCTTTCACCCTCTTTTCATATATCGGAATTTTTTATTATATATCTCTCATGCGTTATGAAAAGTCGCGTGAAAAAGTTAAATACAATTGTGGATTGCATTTTCGTTGTATTAAAACTAAAGAAGAAAAAGAAAAATCAAAAAAAAAATTAAATAAAAAAATGAGCGAGTATGTGGTTCAAAAGGGGGATTGATGGAGCAGATAGGGATGAAGTCACAGGAAGAAGGGGTAAGGGAGAGGGTACAACATAGAAAAAGAGAGATAGAGTGAAAGAGCGAGGACAGTATGAGAGAAGGGGATATATAGACGCGCTTTGGGTGCTTTGGAAAAGAATGAAATAACGGATTGGGTTGCGGCCAACTGGCCGGATTCCAACCAATCCTCTAGCCGTATAGTGCCTGATGTATATATGGCTACTGGGGTGTATGCTGCTCCTGCTAGTATACATATATATACATACATATACACATATATATTATATACATGTATGTATATAACCATTCAATCCAATGACATAACTTGGGTTTGTGAAAATGTCCCGTTTGGACGTTTCATTCAAAATTGTATCTTATCAATGGTGTAACTATATTTATTGTAACCATATATATATATATATATATGTACATATAATTAAATATTAATCAGCATAAAAATATATATTATTAATTTATGTGTGTTTTAATTTATATACAATTAAAAAAATTATTAAACTACGCGAATAAAAAATATTCGAAATACAAGTAAAATTATATGGATTTACAAAATTTATACACACGTATGAATTCATATGATAGGTATATATGTATGTATAGAGGCTAATGTGATTTTCAACAGAGCGTCAGGCAATTATGCGATATATGTATATAGATACAATGGCACATGAGTGCAGCGCACAAGTGAATAATGAAACGTCGTCGGCATTGCCACTCGCTAACCACATGCGCTATTTTTTAATTCATATCACCATAGATAATTTACATTTATATATACATATACTCTCAACTGTATATACAATCTATAATGTAGCTGTATGTATGTATATAAATATTTATTATATTTCAAAGGATTTTTCATGTTCATTCAAAGCAGAGTTTATATGTGACTGAAATTTCTTTTGGATATTTTTTCCTTTTTATTTTCATGTTATTTTTTATCAGGAGATTGTGTGCTTTTAGGTGATGAAATAATAGATGCTGATTTCATGTCAACGAGTAAGGTGATTTACAATTACTTGTATGTATAGGGTAGTTGAATTTTTATTTACTTTGGATATGTCGAGAAGTTATATTATGATTAATTTTGAGTTTAGATTTAAAATAAATTGAGTCAATGAAATTTAGTTTTATTAATTATTTATTTATTTGTTTGCGTTTCAGTGCTGATGAAGGCTTTGACGGAACATATCCAACAAATGTCGTTGTCAAGGATAATGGAACTTGCCTTTATGTACCGCCCGGTATATTCAAAAGCACTTGTAAAATTGACATCACTTGGTTCCCCTTCGACGATCAGCGTTGCGAAATGAAATTTGGCTCGTGGACCTATGATGGCTTTCAGGTAAGCATCAAAGTGAATGCAGAAGAGACTTATATAAAAGTGATATTAAGAAAAAAAGTACAAAAAAATAGTATTAATAAAAATATTTGATACAAATAAAACGTAACTTATATATTCAAATGTCTTCGAATTTTTTATTTGTCATTTTTTTTTTTTTTTCTATTTACTGAGAAATATGTATATTAAATGCATTTACTGTCAGTTGATGAAAGAATTGAATCAAACATTTAGTCGTTTGATCGATATACGAAACGTATTCTTGTCGCACAGTGCACAGAATAAAAATTCTTTGAATTTAAGGAAAATAAATTTGATATTATGTCATGCGAATGCACAAACAAATTAATTTCAAATAAAACGAAAGAAATTTTCGTGACTGTATAAATTGAAAATCGTCAAGGAATGCGCCATGGAATTTTTGAAAACGAATAGTGTATGTAATTGAATTTATATTGGCCTCGCTGGCAACCATTATTTGCTCTTGCCAATCGTCGTTACTCCAAGTCGTAATAGGGTGACATGGCGCAATTTTTAAATTCAAGAACGTATCTTTGTTTAATTTTATTTATTGATTTCTCTGTTCGTATTCAAATTAAATGAGTACGTTAAAATAAAAGTGAAGAAAAAAAATAATAATATTCATCCTCATCACACTACGTATAAATAAAATAAACAAATTACATTAGTACAAGTTGATTGTTACAATCATAAAAAAAAAAAAAAAACTTTATTTTTTATTATTACGAAATTTTCAAATAGAAATGAACTTTTCTTTTTTTTATTAATAATATTCATACAACTATATAACTTTTTTAGCAAGTGTTATTTCAGCATGGTCGTGTATATATATGTATATATATTTATCTACCCAAAAAATGGAGCGGGGTTTTCTCTTTAAAATATTTTTTATAGAAGCTCAGTTCCAGTGAGAAACTCAATTTCTTCACCAATTTCATTTCATGCAAGAGATGATATAGCGATTCATTGAAAATATTTAGCAGTGCTGCGGCAAGTTGCGCGTACTTTTGCGTGAAATATATATGCGACATTGTTATCTAATTTGTTTACATTGCAGTATATGTGTGGTAAAGGGCGCGAATAAGAAGAAGCGAGAAACAAAATAGAAGAATAGAGAGAAACAAGACTTGTCTCTCGCGCGTGCTAGATATATAAATATATTAAACTATATTAAAATTTATATATATGTATATTATATGAGCAAGTTAACTTGGCTGCGCATTAATTGAATGTTTCCAACTTCTTCAGTTGGATCTTCAACTACAGGATGACACTGGCGGGGACATAAGTAGTTTTATCACTAACGGCGAATGGGATTTGTTGGGTAAGTTTACAATTATCCATATAAAAAAAAAAAAAAAAATTAGAAATTCTCTAACATTACATTCTAATATTCTAATTATTATCTTTTATTTTATTATATAAATAAATATAATAATACATAAAATTAATTATGCATAGCATAAATGTTTTGTTTTATATATTTTTTTTTTTTTCATCAATTTGAAATTCGCAAATCTCATCAGAGCTTTATCCTGTTGTAACATTATATATCCAGCATATTATATATGTATATTGTATATATATATATGTACATATATATATATACTATACATTAAAGATATATGAGATTTGATATGTGGCGTGAATAAAATTCAAAATTCTACTTTTGCACATTTCATTTTCATACGAATAAGTTCCTTCGGTATGATTCGCTACTTGCCATCACCATTTTTCTCCTTTTTTTCACACAATATATATATATATATATGTATGTATATATCTGTATGTATTATATATGTGTTGGCGTTGACCTCAACCAATCCGATAATCCAACGTACGTGGCTGACCTCGAGAATGAGACGTGGTATATGAAAAAGGCAAACGTCGCCGTTGCACCCTGACAAACGATAATATTTTCGCTTCTCGTTCTTTCATTTTTTCATGGTGTCTGTTTTTAACGTCAAGCACGTACTATCTAACGTTGCAGTGATCTTTTTATTTTTCTTTCCTCCTTCATTCTATATACATTATCTTTATGTACTCAATTCAGCTATTTCTTTTAGAAGATATCCAAATAACTTGTAACATACACTGACTGTAAAATATTTCAGGCGTGCCTGGCAAGAGAAATGTTATATACTACAATTGCTGTCCGGAGCCTTACATTGATATCACTTTTGTTGTTATCATAAGACGACGTACACTTTACTATTTCTTCAATCTCATTGTACCGTGCGTATTAATTGCCAGCATGGCAGTATTGGGTTTTACATTACCACCAGATTCTGGTGAAAAATTATCATTGGGTGAGTTAATTTATTATTTAATTTATCTATCTATTTATTTATTTATTTATTTATTCATTTATTTATTCATTTAATTTATCTATTTATAACAGATTTTAATCATTTGCTCAAATGAAATAAAAACATTTATCAATTAATTAATACAAATTATAATAGATTGATAATCAATAAATAAAATTCTCTTTCCTTCCCCATTTTTCTTTATCATTTTTTTTTTGCCTCTATTGAGTTTATACACGTAATAGTAGTAGTAATAGTACTAGCATTAGTGGTAGTAACCTCGTCGTTATTTCCGTTACCGAGTTACCAAGCGGAGATTAGTGTGGTAAGAGCAAGTTGGGGGAGGAAGTAGTCGTTCCCCCTCCTTTACTCTTTGTGCTTCTTCTTCGTTCACTCCTTTTGATTATTCTTCTGTCTCACTATCATTCGGTTTATATTCTCTCTTTTACCTTTAGTTACATGAACCAACGATTATCGTTCGTCGCATTGCTTCACTGTTATGCCTTGCGATACGATAATTAATAGAACAATTATCCTTTCTTACAGGGGTAACGATTCTCTTGTCTCTCACTGTGTTCTTGAACATGGTGGCTGAAACAATGCCAGCAACGTCCGACGCTGTGCCGCTATTAGGTAAGTGTTAAATGTAATTTTCTCATGTGTGACATTTAACACGAAAGTACATTAATGCTTTTAACCTTTGGTGTATTTTTTTTTTCTGTTCTTATTATTACTTTTGTCATTATACTCATTGGGCTGGAATGCAATTAGCGACATTAATCTGTTGGCCGCGTCAGTTAATATTTCACTCGTTTTTAGGTACATACTTCAATTGCATCATGTTCATGGTTGCAAGCAGCGTAGTCAGCACAATTCTCATACTGAATTATCATCACCGAAATTCAGACACCCACGAAATGTCTGACTGGGTAATAATTCCTAAATATAAATCTTTTTGTATATTCAATTTTGGAAAATTATTTTATTAAAAATTTTTTTTATATTTGTAACAGGTTCGCATACTGTTTCTTTCATGGCTGCCGTGTGTGCTTCGTATGTCAAGACCAGTGCATGAGGACGATGATCAAAAATCACAAAAACCATCGCCTGTTACTGGTAATATAAAAAAAAAAAATATCAAAAATAAGCTTTCATTCATTAATATTTACGAAAATATTTATCGTGTAATAGATATTTCATTAATAACTAATTATTAATTATTAAAAATATTATTCTACACTTTTATCGAATATATATCTCAATATCTAACAGTCTGGTTTCAAGTTACTATAATGCAAATAGTTTAACTTCAATTGCTAGTGCTAGAGAAGTTTCAGCCCATTTGTTCAAAGTAAATTTGATCACTTTCTCAGCAGCCATCTTTATATATCTACTATCAATATTTTAGTTTCAATATTATAGATAATGAGAATAGAGTGCTGAAACATGATTGAAGCTTTCTATACTTTTACCAAATCATCTATACTTTACGGTCACCTGAATAAACATAAAATTATATGTATATATTGTCTGACCACAGCTACATTAATTTCACTGATAATATTTTATTTATTTTTGTCTTTTATAATAATTAGGTCCGAGCAAAGCGTATGGCGATCTTGAATTACCACAAAGAAGTAGCAAATCTTTACTTGCAAATGTATTGGATCTTGAAGATAATGCATTGGCATCACACAACAACCTGTTAAACAACGTTTACAGTACACCAGGTCCCCATCATCATATGGGTCATGGTCACAGTCATATACATACTGGGTCGCAGACGCCTCATCATCATCATAGCCATACTCCGGCACCAACGCCACATCATCAACATTCGACGCCATTGCCACATTCATCGTATCCACCACATCAATTGAGTCATACGCCACATCATCATCAACATCCGCAGGACGGCGCCACGCCGCAAGTTGAGACGATACTGCAGAGCGCCTGTTTCTGTGCACGCTATGAACTTATCCTGATTTTAAAAGAGATCAAGGTGAATAATGTTCTGTCATTCGCTAATTTTATTTATCTATTTATTTATTATTCAATTTTTGTTTTTGTTTTTTTTTCTCTTCTTTGTAGTAAAATGTTGAAATTACAGTTGCAAAGTCGTACAGTACTGTACAGCGGGTTGCAATTTGCCCAATCAACTGTGCCCAGGTCGACCTGATTTTTTTTTTTCCACTACGTATTTCACTCAACTCTCGGTATTTATTTATTTATTTATTTATTTATTTATTTATTTTCAATTTATGCCTAAATGATTCAACGAATAAAATTGTCGTATCAACAAAAAATTTTTTTCTTTCATTTCACTCTGTTGATCTCTTCATCTCTTTTTCTCTCACTCACTGGCTATATTGCGGTCTTTAAAATCAAGTGACCTACCTGTCGCTGCCGCTTTTTTTTTTTTTTTCCTTTCAATCTGCGCAGTCGGCGGATACGATCGATGGCCGTATGCGAGGAGAGAAATCCATGCTCGCAGAGTAGCGCTAGGAATAGGGAAAAGCGCTCTCACTCTTCATACAGCGTTATTGCTGACGCGACATTAAGCGCTTTTACATTCATACATGAATGTTTGACCAAGATTATTACTTTTTAAATCTCGGGTCTATTAATGACGATAGAAAGATGCAGTGGCATATCCGAAAAAAAAAAAAATCTGTTGTAAAAAACAAAAAAACTGAGACTTTACACAATTTTATATAATATTTTCATTCGCAATATGAATTAATTTTTATATAAAAAAATTTATTTATTAATAGAATTTATTTTTAATGATAAAGTAAATATATATTATCCATATGTGTATGCATATTTTTTTTTAAATCTATTATTCTTTATTGTCCACAGATAATAACAGATAAATTGAAAGCTGATGATGAAAATACAAAGATAACAAATGACTGGAAATTTGCGGCGATGGTGATTGACAGGGTGTGCCTAATAATTTTTACACTGTTCACCATAATTGCTACAATCACCGTCCTATTCTCGGCGCCGCATATTATCGTCACGTGATTTAGGAAAGCACGTTCGCCACGACGTGGAAACGTTGAGCCTCGTGTTTACTATTATTGGTTGTTACGGGTTGTTGTAGACGTGCCACAATCATTGTCATTTTTTTATGCTTGTAAGAATCGAGATAAATCTTATTTGCCATACTACAAAGCAACGTTAGAATAAAACGGACGACATGGTGTTATAATAGAATGAGCAATACGTCGTAATTTGCTCTGCGATATATCATCAATATCATCAATTAGTAATTCAATAAATAATTCGTGTGCTCCAGCAATTGTCTTACATTACAATATAATATTTACATGTATTATTATTCATTGTGCCAATGCAATTCACTCATTATCATAAAAGAAAAAAATAATAATAATAAATGAATAAAATGAAAAAAAATAAAAAATATTTAAAACAAAAAAAAAATACAACACGGAAGCGAAATACACTTATACATAAAATGCATTGACATAAATACACACTGGACAAATAATGGCACGCACAAAAAAAAAAAAAAAAAAAATAACAGTAATTATCAAGTAATATTGATAATAATCGTGACATACATCAAATTATCCGAATTTATTACGATGAATTGATTATCGATTTTTTTCTTATCAATTGTATATCAATTCGATGCGAACGACATGAAAATATAGATACCAAAATGAAACTAAATAAATAATTAAACACTGAATGAAAAAAAACAAAGTACACTGCAAAAATAATTTTTGTGTAATGAAAAAAATAATAATAATAAAAATAATAATAAATATGTCGATGCGCACATATTATACTCTCAAACACAATGAACTGCCAAGGTGATTCAAATGCCAGTGAATTTTATTATCCGTATCAGTAGTACGTAATAACAACTGTGAAGAATTTATACTACGATTAAGTGGCGTGCAATAGCACACAATTCTTTAAAATATAGATTTAAGTGATGATCCATGACGAATCGATTTTCTTCTAAAACTTTAGAATTTTTTCATTTTTTTAACTTTCTTATTGCGTTTGAATTATTTTAATATACACTGAAGGAAAAAATTAGAAGGTCAAAAAAATTTACGAAATTTTTTCGTGTTTTTTGAGAGGCTGTATCTCAGTGAAAAATGGTCGTATCGAGGTTTTCAAAAAACGAAATTGAAGCTGAATGAACAAGCTATCCAACCCAGTTAGTAGTTTAGCTAAAAAAAATTTTCCCAAGTTTGTGGACTCAAAAAAAAAACGACCCAAAATTTGCAAATTTGTATTTTAGCGCTATTTCTTAGAATCACGTAATGAACGTGACTTCTAAAAATTTTTTGCCATAAGGACTGAAAACTAGAGACTCAGAGCTTTAAAATGCTTTTTTTGGAAACTCGATACGACCATTTTTCACTGAGATACAGCCTGTCAAAAAACACGGAAAAATTTCGAAAATTTTTTTAACCTTTTAATTTTTTCCTTTAGTGTAGATTAAATATTAAGAATGAAACATTACATACATAACTTTTCAATTTTATGCGTCTATTATTATGGTATTAAATTATTCAATACGTTTACCTTTGTTCCCATTGTTCTTTACTAACTTTATTACCGGATTTATTTTTAATCATCATTTTTCTTTTCATCGATACTTTCCAATACTTTTTTTTCAGTCTTGATTGAATTTTCTTTTTTTTTTTTATATTTCAAATAACAATTTGCCTGCACGCCACTCATTAGATGACCTAATCTGCATTTACTCTTTGTGAGAATGTCCATAAGATTATTTGACAATGAATATTTTTGAAAAAAATACTAAGAAAATAATGAAAAAGAATAAAACAAACAAAAGCAAAATTTTGTCCTATCTGTATTGATAAACACAATACCATCATATGGAATCGCATAAATGCATGCGTTATTTCAATATAAGCTTCATACTAACATACACATACACAACATTAATACGTACTTACAGGCATTTATGAATTTATACGCACTCGAATGGAGGTACATTTGGATTTAAAATTGATGCATGCAATTGATATTTCCATTGCATCATCGCGTCTTCCAAAAACTATATGTTTTACCGCACGTATTTAAACTTTTTATCTCATACATATTATTACTTTCAAAATACCCATCATGAAATATAAATTACGAGAATAAAAAGTTATAGGGAAAAAATTGATGGAGTTTTAAAATATAATTGAATAGTGAAATCAATAAAATTCTTGTGTTATGAAATTTAAATGCGCGGCGATAGAAAAAAAAAAAATAGAAAACTTTTTAATAATTCTCAATCACCCTTCGGTGTCTTGAATTTACATTCTCTCGTCTTCCTCTTTTTATTTTTTATTCCTGTAAAACTCTGAGAAAATTTTCATAAAGCATTTGTCCATTAATCTTTTTAATTTCTTTTCTATTTACAAATATTTCTGTCTCGCCGTTATTTAATTATTTAAATTGCAATCGAATGCATTATATTAATTATTTGAATTAATATTTTTGATGGTTTTTAAATAATAAATTTTATTTTAAAAATAACCACTAATATTAAATTTTGGATGATAACAATTGAAATGTTTTTGAAATGAATAATAAACTACGAATAAAAATTAAAGTCGTGGTTTTGAAGCAACAATAAATTACAAATGAATTGAAAAAATAATAAAAATCTATAAATGAAATATAAAAATAATTCAGTTGTATGTAAATTTGGCCAATGGCACTGACGCGACATCCAATCACATTATCTTTTAAATAATATTGAAGTTATATACCTAATTAAAAAAAATAAAAACGTTGTTAATGATGTTAATCGAATACATTATATAAGTAGGGTATTATTATAATGGTATTAAAATAATGTCCGATTAAAAAATACGGAACAGAATAAAAAAGAAATAAATAACTAAATGAATAAACATTTTTGGTCGCAATGAAAAAAAAACGACTAATAAAAATAAAAGAATGTTCGTAAAAAAAAAAAATAACAAAAAAAAAAAAATAAATAAATAAAAATAATAAATTTCGTAGATTATCGCCTAGTTAGGTCCACCACCCCTCCCACCTTACCCCCTAATTATTACGTCATTGGAGTTGCGTTCGATTATATATTGAGTCTGCGAATATTTCCAGGTTTACAATACAAAATCAAAAAATTAAAAAAAAAAAAAGTTCAAGCTATATTTCAATAAAGAAAAAAAAAAAAAAATATGCGTCAAACTTAAAATTTTTCCATTTTATACGAACTAAATATCTATACGTATATATATATATTTACCTCTTTAAATATGGATTGCGCGCGCAGTGCAATTTTGACATTGTTATTAACGCGATTATGTGGTGAAAGTAGTTTGCATTAAAAAACTTTTTGATGGTTCACCTTGGCTATATAGCTCAATAAATAAAAAAATAAAAAATTGCATTTACTGCAACACAAGCTAGTGAAAAAAAAAAAAAAATTATTACTAGCTTGATTAATGGCGGGAAGTGAATAAAATAACGAGATAGCGATATATTATTATGAACTTGATGATAATCGAAAATAGATAGTGACACTGATGTTATGTATAAAATATTAAAATGAAAAAGGGCAAGAAATATTAATTATGATGATAAAAAAAAAATAATAATAATAAAACCACAGGTATATTCAAGAAATTAAAATTAAAAAAATAATGAATATGTAAATATCGTCTCGTGTAACATCTTTAATATGTTACCGACATTGATAATTGTTCTTGGAGGCCTCGATTATTTCATGCCTCGAATAATTGCATTGACGCCTCTATAATCTCAAAATCTCTAATCAATTTGTTATCTCAGCATATAAGGGCTATTATTAAACAAAACAAAAAAAATATATTAAATAATACTGATAATAATATTTAATAATAAAAATATATAATAAACGCGACAATGTAATCAATCATTGTGTACGATACACCGTATGCTCAATTTAACTTCTATGAAAAAAAAAAGGAAAAAAAAAAAGGAAATAATAAATGAATAAATAAAAATAAAAAATAGAAATAAAATAAATTAGGTATTGAAATTAATGAAATTTTACGAGCCTCAAAGAGACATTTGAGAATAGATACACATGGACATAATGTATTAATTGCAATGAAATGATTGATAATAAAAAATCAAATAATAATTAAGAAACAAAATGATAATTAAAATGATAATTGGTCGTTGAAAAGCATTGACCTGATTGGCTTCATCATTACATCATTCGTACATCTAATAAAAAATCATACGATACAATAGTTAAATAATAAATACATTAATGTGAAACTTGACAAAAATATATTCCAGATTATTTCCAATGTAATTTACTTTATAAATTCAAATTATTTGTTTTATTTAATTGCAGTACTGTCTGGTATATTATAATATAAACAAAAAAATAATACACGCTCATCAACGATAATCATTTCATGAACAAACGTTGTTATATAGAGTAGTAGGTATTTTATTAATTAGTAATTAGATATAATAATGTGTATGAATGATAATTTGACGGTCATTCAAATGCAACGTCACATTTCTTTATTATTTTCATTGATATTACAATTATTCATGCACAATTGACCGTGAAGTTGTACATACACTGAAATAATTTTATATTAAGTTATAATAATTGTAAGGAAGTCAATCATTACATTATCACCGGGAATACGGGATGTTTCATTAAGAATAATTAAGCAAATGCAAGTGCCAAAATTTGTTTCATGAAAAATCGTATTATGTGTAACATCATGTGTGTGATGACGATAAAAAAAAAAAAATTAATGTACTAATAAACAAATCAGAGCGCAATGATAAAGGTGCCGAATGTGTAATGTATGTCTCTGTAATTGTTGAAAATTTATTAGCCTAGAGATATTAAATGAATGACGTTAGTGTAATGTTGAGCTTTGCTTCAAATGAATAGAGAGGCTAAACAATTAAAATCATTCGCAAATTGGATCTATATGCAATACGCAAATTAATAGACTTTTATAAAATTGAAATATCGCAAAAATATTTAAACAATGTAAATGCTAATTTTTTTTATCGTGCCCGTGCCAACAAATGTATAATTAAATTTAATTGCAAAAAAACTAAGACGGCGATTGTGGATTAATGTGAAAAAATATTGTCTTTGATGAAGAAAAAAAAAAACAATAACAAAAACAAAGAAAAAGCATTGCCAAAATTTAGGAGTTTGCTTACGTATTTAAGAAAGTATAAACGTCACTTTACACATCTATAATTTTATTGATAATAAATAAAAATTTATTCGTGCTTAGTTAACATTCAAAGTGAAAAAAAAAAAAAAAATTAATAATGGGAAAAAAAAAGTCACGACTTATTAATCGTCACAATTTTCTTATTGAATTTATTTAATTCCGATTTCGCGATACATTAATAAATGCGATTAACGGAAAATTGTTCTCTGATTAAGGACAAATGTGCAAGTTTCTGTATTAACCAAACTGTCAAATGCTTAAGTATAACTTTTACACGAATAGCTGAATAATCAATCGCAAAAAATAATGGACACACAGTGATTGTAGTTATTTAATCCAAAAGCAAACACGATTTTTACGAAAATAATTGTAGAGCAGTGAAGAGAAAAAAAACTATGTAAAATAATTATCGTACAAAAATAGGCAAAAAAGCTCATTTATTAAATTACCGCAAAATTTTATCTATTGAAAATTGCTTACACTCTACTGTCACAAATTCTTCGTCACTGTCCTTTTTTCTTACTTTCTCCCTTAAATCGAAAAACAATTCAATAGATAAATATACAAATAACGAAACAAAAAAAAAAAATCACAATGGTCGAATTTAAAACGGAAATATTTAAACGAAAATAAAAAATTAACACATGTACCATTAAACATAATCTATAAATATTTAAATTATTGAATGCTAAAATCATATTCGTATAAATACCAAAATAAATAATCAATTATTGAATACTTGAATGAAAAAAAAAAAAAATAGCTCGTAATCAATAGAATTATAGTATAGTAATAACTATCACCATAAAATTAGGAGTGGTTCAAGGTAGTTTTTTCTTAGTGGTTAGGATCAAACTTTATCGAGAACACTTTCTCTCTAAACTATACCTAAAACTATCTAAAAACCTACCTATAAAGTTGAAAAAAAAAACAAAAAATGCTGAAACAAAAAAGAAAAAAATATTTAACTAATTATGAGGATCTAATTCTTCTATAAATTTTATCTCTCCTATATTTCGACGATCGTGTAGATTTGGACACTGTACCGCCAGGCATTGGATAAATAAATAAGTCGTATTAAGAAAAAAAATAAATAAATAAAAAAAAAAAAAAAAACAGAACAATGGAGAGTAATTTAGATGAATTTCTCTGTTGAATAAAATTACAAATAAAACGTAAGGAATAAAAAAAAAAAAAACAAACTGAGAAGTATATGTTATCGATTGAGATGAAAGTTTGTTCTCTGAAGACGCTGGTGAGAGCCAATGCAATGAAATGAAAAAGATAAAAAAAAAATGCAAAATAAAAAATAAAAAAAAAAAAGAACTCACCTGATCTCACGCGAATCTTTGATTAAGCCTCATTAACAGCCTGGTTTAACTAATAGTAAATTCATATTGAGCGTGAATAAAAATTTGTTATATTTCTATGCTAGGCTGTTTTTCGAGGCAACGTTGATTGATATGAAAATCCCTGTTAATTGGTGAACACATAATCGCCGCATTGTAATATTATTAACATTATTACGTTATTATGAAATTGTTGAAATAAATGAAATGAAAATAAATGTCTTCCATTTGCTCCTAATTTTTTTTTATTTCAACATAAACAAATGACTTAATCATTACGTAATTTTATGGAAATAGGTAAGAATGAGAGTATGGAAAAAAAAAAAAACAAATTCACAACTTTTATCGCATTTGTGATAATAATATATTTTATTAAAGGTAATGTATAGAATCAATTGAATAATTCAACGACATATATTTTTATATGCATACATTTATTAATGGACAAGATTGTTACTAATAAACAGACTTGCCAATTTTTTTTTTATCTTATAGTTTTCCCCATTTTCTCAATTAATTAAAGCTGCATCTAATTATTATTATAGTAACACTGTATTTTCATTCTAAATTCCGTAGTTCCAATTATGTTATTTATTTTTTTACGTGCATATCTATTTGTATAATTCACTGGACTTATTTGAGTATAATTAAGCTGCTATGTAATTCATATTTTAGTGTTTGATTTGTCTATGGTGATAAATGTCTTGTTTTTTTTTATTTTTTATAATTGAGTATTACCCTGGTGTACCTATATTAACCAAATAATTACCAAAATTAATTTGGTATTCGATTAAATGGGTAATTAATGAAAGATAATTCATTATTTAATAAAACAGTCAGTAATAAAGTTCCTCATGCTAAATCTATTATCGAGCGTCCTTAAATTTGTCTAATAATAATTTCTAATTATTGTAATTATCATAAGGAAGACTTGTGTCTGGATTGAGTAAATGTTTTGGGGTTTTAGTAGTATTAAATTAATCTTTTGCTGGGGTATATATTTTTTTTTTTTTGTTGATTAATAATTTTAATGTATTATTTTTTAATTTCTTATTCGTCCTCGATTAATATCGAAATATTGCATGTCAATAAAACTCTTCTAAAATTTTTTCTGAGCAGCTGGATTATATTATATTCCAATATTTAATAATTCAAATTAGATTATAGATTTTATCGTTTATATGTGAGATTATGAATAAATACGTCGAAAAATTCGGATGAGTTCCGTTAAGCTTTAACTTTTACAAAATTGTGATAAGTAATATTTTTTTTTTTTTCAATATTATCAATATCAATTATTGAATTTTGAGTGAAATAATTTTGAAACTCACAAATATCTGACACTATTATTCACTCAGTAAAATGAATAAAATTATTACTAATTCTATCATCGAATTAAAAATTTTTCTAATGTAATTAAATTATTTTATGCGTTATGTAGATAAATTTTCGCAAGATAATCTTTGGCAGTTATGAACTTATAAAGGAAGAACTGAATTTAATCATGGTAATTTTCTGCATTAGTTATTTTGCAAGTAAAAAATAATAAAATAAAATATTATCAAAATGAAATTTTTTGATGATTAAAATTTTTCTAGTTTCTTTTTTTTTTTTTTTTAACTATATCAAATTATTTTCCACGATAAATTTCAATAATTCGATCCTGATCAACGTATTCAAAAATATGAGGTGCATCCATGAGAATGCCAACGGTACCAGCGGTTGTTACAATAAAAAAAATGTAAAGTTGAAGACGATCAATCACCATTGCAACGTATTTCCAATCCTCTCGTGTCTACAATGATAAATAAAAAGATAAAAAACCAATACACAATAATTAATAAACAGTATAAATAGGTGATATCTATTATAAAATATTTAAAAAATTGAAATAAACCTGTATATAAAGATCTTCGTTTCTCAAATGTTCGGCAATGAATTCAACAGCTTCAGTAGCTTTTGTGGCTTCTGGACTAAGAAGAACTGAATCTGAACTTTCTGAACCTCTTCTATCACCCAATCCTTCATTATTACCTCCAGCAGTGCTTGAAGTACTGGTAGTATGATGAGCTTTACGATTAATCTTACAATTTGGATGATGAAGATCTGATAATTCCATTATTTCCATTTTAGTTTTGGCCATCGAACCCGGCAGATGCTTCGGTAATTCCGTTGGACTTCCTGAATATGTTGACGCTGGCAATGTCACATTTGGTATCTCCATCATCCATCGCAATCGCGTTTTCTTCGGTCTTCTCATACACAATATTGTTGGCAAATATTTTAAGAAAATATTTCGTATTATCTGTGGCATTCTATGAGTTCTTGGTCCACGAAAATTCCAATTGATAATAATTACTGTCACGAGAATACTAACAGTATTCATGATAAAAGTAAATAATAAATATTTGGCAATGAGAGGTAATACCAGAGAGGTTGGTGGTAAAATTTTGCTTACTAAAAGAAGAAATACAACTAAAGACAAAAGAATACTGATTCCTAATGTGACTTTTTCTCCAGCTTCAGCTGGCAAATAAAATACCAAAACACAAAGAAATGAAATTAAAACAGTTGGTAAAATTAAATTAACTGTGTAAAATAAAGTTTTACGACGGATAATAATATAAAATGTAATGTCAGTTTCAGTTGGGAAATCACCTTGATAGGTGTTTAAGTATGCCGGTACACTGATAATATCCCATGTACCACTTTTCCAATAATCAGACAGATCAACGAAATTTTTATCATTATAAAGTGCCAATGATACTTGATCCCCATTAAATGTCCATGAACCAAACTTCATAATACATGTTTGTTGATCAAATGGAAAATATGTTACGTCAATGGTGCATGAGCTTTGATAGATTGCCGGTGGAACCCATAATACTTCACCATTAGGATAAATCAAAACGTTACTTTTGTAACGTACTTCATAATTACCGTCAGCGCTGCGTAAAATTAATTCACAATCACAATCATCAATATTATATTTAATTTATTTTCCTCTGATTAGTATAAATAAAAATTTATACTTACTTATTGAACAGAACAATATCTGGTTTCCAAACTTTATCAGGTGGCAATCTTAAAACTCCAATTCCACCATAATCCGCTTCATCCCATTGAAGTTGATAGTCAGTCCAAACAAATCTCAACCATACGTTCGATTTCATGATTTGATTTTTTTCATTCTTCAATGACAATTATAATATAATTAATTATATATTTAGAATGATAAAATTAAGTTTGAAATAATGAATAATATTGTAAATATATTATTATCATACCACATTTATTAATTGTACGAATGCAAGACCAAATCGTACATGGACCTTCTCTGTCATATTTTGGACTGGTCTAATGAGCTTATTGTAGCCCCTAAATAAATCTCGTACAAGTCTCTCTTCATCTTCAGAGCACAAACCTATATTAAAATTAATTTGTATTAAAAATATTTATCGTAAATTTACAGACACTGATTTGACAATTTATTTTTAAAAATATTTTAATGTTTACCAATACAAAAGACAGTAGAAATTAATAAAAATCGTAATATTTTCGAGCAACAGTACATCTTGTTTGGGAAGAGACATCCACCCCAACTGACACGTTCGTTTAACGCCCAAAAATCAATAGGGGATGAAACACCAGAGAGAATAATGACGATTCCTACTTTTCCATCTCCTTGAACATTCTCATTTTTTCTTATAGAGTTCTGCAATTATCTTTAGAAATTTCTTCTATCCTAAGGGAAAGGGAACATTTGAATATAATAAAATATAGACAAATTAATTTTATTTATGTAATTAATTCAATTAATATAGTTATTAATACAAATTAAAAATTCGTAGGAATTATCTTGGAAATACAAATTTTTATTTGTAATATAAAATATTTGCTTAAAATACTTTGAATTGACAGACAGTAATTCATTGTAACATGACATTTATTTAACAAGAGTATAATAGATGAACGGTATATTTATATTAACATAATTTATTTTTATAAAGAATTATAGTCTTGAAATATTTAATAAATTTTAGATTTTACTAGTTAACAATACAAATTAATATTGCTGCCACATCAACATCGTTAGTTATATAATATTTTTAACACAAATTAAATTAATAACGAAATGTAATTGGTTTATTTTTTCTTCTTTCTCATTGAAACAATGATTTCTTTAACAATAAATGACTAATGATTAAACATAAATTGTAATACCGTAAATAATAAGAAATTAGTGACTATTGACTCAAGATTCATATGGTGATTTCATATTTCATTTTTATTATGCAGAATTCATTTAATAAACGTGATTATGAGCTTGAGCTTTATTATGGAATGAAAATTATTTAATTAAGGTGGCGGTTTTGTCCATTCGACAATAATAACTGATGTGATGAATAAAGATTTGGTATAGTACAAAGCGTAATTCACATTTTATTTTTTCTTTTCTAACTACAGAAATCACAGTTTCAACATTGTTATTATAAAAATTAAATCAATCGCTATCAGAAGTACAACCGTCCAGCAGTACAGTATTGTCTTTCATTGAGTTCTGGGTTATCGTAATCTTTGAATTGTTAGAAAAACTTGTGTCGTATTTTTTACACGATTTCACATATAAATAAATCATTATCGTTGTAATTAAAATTAAATTTAATATAAATAGTACAGACATACGATAGAACCAAACAGTTGATTTCATTTTCCATTCAAGTGATTTTAAAATACACTGAAACCCAGATGAATTTGATAATATTGTTACTGCATCAGCGTAGCAAGATCTGCAATCCATATCTGTAGGTCCTGAACAAGTGAGACACGTGTAATGGCACCAAATACAAACATTTTTATTCTGATCATGGTCTCCATATGTTCTCTGAGGACACTTCGATACACAACGATTCTCGAAAAGATACCATCCTTCGTGACACTCTGAAAAACATATCAAGTTTCACTTTAATATTTATATATGCACATATTTTAATATTTATTCTTAAATATTCTTCGAGCTTACTTTAAAAACTTTTACGATATTTGTTATTTCAATGCCTATCTAAAATTTATGAATAGATGAAATGTTTTTTGTATACGCTATTTATCGAATTTCCTACAGACATTCATCACTAAAATAAACATGCATGAAACAATTATTGAAAAGTTGCTGGACGAAATTTTATAAATATTTCTGACAAAATTGATTCGATAAAGAGGAATATTTGCCATAATTAATTGTAGATGAAGCATGGGAAACGAAGAATAGAAAGATGAAGAAATTATTGAAGCAATTGTGGTGTACAATTATGCAAAGATTTATTTTGAATATGATTATAGAGAATAGCATGAGAGAAATTAGACTCACCGTGGTGGTGAAGCGTTCAGGGAAAGGTCTATTGGTTGTTTACGTATGTGGTTGTGGGTGCGAAGATGTGGGTGGAAGTTGTTCAACTGGGAAATTCCACACTGCAACGCATTTAATGTTCTGGACGAGACAGCACACATAATATATTTTATATTATGGTTCCTATGAATAAACTTAAGAAACAAACTAAACAATATTGATTGATACTGGCGTAACTCTTGTGAAAAAGTGAAATTAAATAATATCAACAGTTATTAACTCTGAATAATAAAATTTAAAATGATATAAAATATATAAAAATAATTGAAATAATTAGTGTTTAAATTGTGATATAATTTAATTGGATTGAAAATAATTGAAAAAAGATGAATAAATTAAATTATTTTTATTTTCATTGAGCATGCAGATTTAAAATTACTTGAAGTGTAGATAAGAAAAAACCATTTTCCAAAAACATAGATATTATATGAAAAAAGGTAAATAAATAAATAAATAAATAAATAAACAAATGATAAGTTTAGAAAAGATGGAATAAAATCAAGTGAATATTGACGAGAAGAAAAATGGTGAATGCAATTGTAATAAAAAGGTATTTGCGTGCATTTTGTTATTAAGGATCCTTTCCTCCTTTAATTGATTCATGATATACAAATTTCTTCGCATATAAGGTTCATTATATTTTCAATAACTTATTGTTTAGGAATATAAGTAAATATATATCTAGGGTATATGCATGTGTACTTGCGTAACTTTCGCGCAATTTTGTTCGCTTTCATTCTCAATTATTTATCGCTTCATTTATAAATTATGACTTTTACAAGTTTTTTCTTAATTTTAAATTGTTTTTTGTTTTATTTTCTTGTTTCTTGCTATCGAAATTTAAAGGAAAAAAAATTATTACGCACGCATGATACAAATTTCAAGTCATTTATCACCCATTCGCCACTATAACTTAAGATATGTCGCCCTCCTTTCTCTCGCGTCCAAGCAAAGATATATTTTACAATATACATACAAACATTTACAAGTTTTAAATACATTATTTTACGCACACACAATGGACTTACTAATTTTGTTTTATTGTTCACAAATTTTATATTTCATCGTGATTTTAATATAAATATTTCACCAAATAAAATGACAATGACAGTCGTTTATATATCTATAATAATTTAAAAATATTAAGCGCTTTCAATTAGAATTGAGGAATGTTTTTTCGTATTTGCTTTTTAATATATTTTAATTCAATCCCAATTTTTATTTATTCTAGTCCATCGAGTTGCAAACATGTATTATACATTTTTTTTCGAAGATATATTGCACTCGAAAATAAATAATAACGCATATTAATCAATATTTAATTATTACATTCGAGTAATTCTCATTTATTCTGATCATATGAAAAGTGATATGAGAATACTCGATTCGTATTTGTTCGTTTAATTGACATTTTACAATCAAATGGTAGTCTAGATATTAATTACTTTCTTTTATGCGTGTCTGAGTAAATACTTAATAATTTTATTTATTAATTGTCCCAAATTATTTATCATATACATGATCAAAATTTTTTTATTATTATCAGATAAATACGAAACTTTTAAATAATTAATTCAAATAAATATTCGGCAAGTTTTGTAATAATCATATTGAAGACGGATTATATTTGGTGTTATGTATTACTCAAATTTATTTTCATTAAATCACTGCATAATACACCGATAGTTGTAGCAATAATTTAATGATTATATTTATTTATATATTTTTTTTTTATCAATTCTTTCGTTCTTCATAAAGCTCATTCAAATGGCATAACATATTTTTTCACAAACAAATAAGTTTGAAGAAATTAAACAAGTGCCAAATGATAATAGGATATGCAATGCAAGAATTACAGATATGTCACGTGGATTATACATTATCTACATGAATTAATTTAAAGGGATAGTATAATTTATTTTTATTGGTATATTTAACACGGTGGCTATTGCATATTAATAACAAATTTACCCTCTACTTATTATGTCAATAAAACATAAGAAATGTATGATAAAAAAAAAAATTTCGACATTATACATTGTAATACTATAATAATTCAACAAGAAAATATGATTATGTAACGTCTAATTATTATTTGAACTCACTTTTTATCTATGCATAATATTAAATATTATCATGATTTTGTAATATGTATTGAGGAACTACAATTATGATAATATAAATGAGAGAAAAAAAAAAGCCGCTCACCAATAAAATTCAATCACAGATATCGTTTCAAATTATGAAATGTTTAGTGACAATAATCATACAACACTTTGCTAAATATAAATATGATAATTGAATTAATTTAGCACGATAAATATTATGGCAGGTAGTTTCTTTTTTTTTTTTTTTAATATTTATTAATTGCTTGTTAAAAAACAATGCCCATCATTGTATTTATCATGAAATTTATCTCAATTTGAGAGAAGTCATTGACCGTAACTTTGCGTTACTAAAAAGAGAAATAAACTACAATTTAATTTCGTACGCAGAATAAACTCAATTAATCAATTACTCAAAATTTCATGTACCGATAGAGAGAACTCGTGACTCATTTATTTTTCCCTGCCTCAATTTTTTTATATGCACCGATGGTTTATCAATAAACAGAGTTCTATACATATGTATAATTAAATTTTTTTCTTGTTTATCAATACACAATATGATGAATGTATAAAATAAATTTGAATTATCTACAAATGCCAGTGATTTATAGCTCATCATATTTTTCAGAAATTTATCATGAACAAAATATATTGATACATTATTTCAATTAATGTGATAATTATCGATCGGTTGATTTATAAATTGTGCGAGGTAGATAATCAGTGAAATAAATAACTGTAATATTTTTTTATACTCCAAAGCCGTTGACAATTATATTGAAATTTGATTAATGAAAAAAATTGAATGAAAAACAAAATAATATTTATTTTTATATTAGTTGAATTTCAATCGTGTAATTTTTTTTGATGCATATATAATCATTTTATCCATAGTTTATTATACAGTGGCACCATCATCAATTGTTTGATCGATTCCACTATGTCATTTTTCATATGTAATTATTTATTAAATAATTATTTACAGGAAACTATTCGTTGATGAATAGTATCGTCGATTAATGTGTTGAAATATCTAATATTATCGAGTCATATGGACCATTTAATACTGATTTATTATTCATTTCACATTATAAAGCACCCACGACGACTTTTCCATATTCTCTTTCATTCATTTAATTAATACAACATGCTATAATGAGGTTCGCTCAACTTAATTATTTGGCAACGCTACGAATTTTATTTAGTAACCGGTTTTTCTCTATTTTTATTCTGTTCTTTTTTTCTTCCATTTTTTTTTTTTACCTTTTGTTCAGTATAATTTAATTGCACTTTTTTTTTTTTTGTCACAACATGATTGAAATTATATACGGTAACGAAGAAGTTATTGATTATACTTATTATTTCAAGCACAGCAATAATATTTTGTTTACCCATTAGAAATACATTTATGTATATATGTATATATGATACCATATTTATTTTGTAGAGAGAACTTATATCGTAATATGACGGTCACATTAAATCTTGGCACTTAAACAATGACGTATTATGAACACTTCATGGCACAATTTTTTTTGCGCCTCGGATAGTTTTTTTTTTCCCCTCTTCATTATATATTATTCTTCAATAATTATTATATTACATGGGGGATTATTTTCTAAGTAACGATATGGAATCGCGCAGCACATATACTTTACATAATGTAAGTCCTTCAAATTGGCAATAAACATAAACAATTATTAAATGTTACAGTACAATGTGACATTGGCTCAAGTGTGGATATGACTTGATGATCGTAAATTATGGAATATGAAGAGAAAAAAAAAAGAATTAAATTTATATACACTTGATACAATATCACGTTGTAACGTATAAAACTTTTATTATTATCACGGATGAACTGGCGACACCATTTTTGTTTTTTTTTTTTGTTTTGTTCTTTGCAATTGGTGTAATTACGTATTTAAACAATGGCGTTTGAGCAATTATTTTGTGTGTGAATGTTTTTGGACACTTGGAAAAAGCTCTTATTTATTTTATTCACGTAAATTTTGAAATTTTCATCATTGATATTATTTGTGATTTATTCTCATACGTTTGTTTTGTTTTATTTTTTTTTTTTAATATTACATTTGATCTTGAAAACACATTTTGGCTTGAGCTCATTTCACTCAGTTTTACTTTGATAATATCGGCAATTCATTGACAGTACCATAAATTCAACAAATATATCTCGAATAGGAACTGTTGAACGATGAAAATAATAAAACAATGTATAAAAAGAATAAAATAAAAAGATATAGTGGAATCGTAAAAATGATAAACGATTCAATAGATAAAAAATATTATGAAATGATTGGTGATGAAAAATTTAAGCTTGTATAAGTTTATTATTTACGTTTTCATTTTGTTCATAGCGATTTATTTTTGTTTGATTTTCTGTTCATTTTTCCAAGTGACTTTAATTCAATATTCTATTATGATCATCAAAATAAAAGCATTACGAATTGATGAAAATTATATAAGCTATATATCATCAACCATCTAAAATCCGCTTATCCCCATTCACATGAACAAAATATCATTTATATATTATCCATATTAATAATGAAGAAGCACACATGATTGAATTCACATCATATATCACCTATAAATACGTACACATTAAATTTTTTTCATTTACTCTCACGCACGTAAAACACTGATAGTGCATCTGTTATATTATTATATTATCATGCGGGACCGTATTTGCCTAAATATAAATTCGGAATGCAGTTCGCGTTATTATAAACACTGGAAGCCGAGTATCACAGCCAAGAGGATGAGTCTTATGTTTACATAAGCATCTCGCGTGAACTCGGTGCTCAACAATCGTCGTTTAATTAAATTTTCGCGACAATTACCGACGTTTTTTATCCAGTTTAACGCGCAATTACTTCAGCTAGGTTCTTTAATCAATGTCTGTAGAAGAAGTAGAATGAGGAGGCACCCACCTAGGCACCCGTGCAAGTTGTTTCTCTGACATGCATCACTCGTTTGATTCTCCGTTGTTGGTTTTTGCACCTCTGGATGTGATATTTGATCCAATTGTTGTCTTCCAGTCCATGGATCACCTCCAGTGTCCACTGCATTTTGACCACTGTCCGATCCACTTTTTGTATTTTTTGATTCATTGACAATAACTACTGGTGGACTTGGTTTGTCACTGTCTAGTAAATCGTCAGCCTCAACTGGTGTTTCTGTACCATAAAATACTAATTTCCATTCTTCTAATGTATCTGAAATATAAAAAAAAAATTATTCTTATAGTATATATTATTATTTTTTATTGTATTATATATCATGCTAGAACATATAAAAATAAATATTAAACTTTTTATACATAAAACAAAAATAAACATGAAAATTTATGTCACCATTCATGCTAAAAAAAAAAATAAGTTTAATGGCATAATATTTTACAACTACTGAAGTGTGAATAGACAGTGGTGTAACCAGTGATATTTTATTGTGCTGCCAATGGCTTTATTTATATTTCAATAGTATAATTAAACAGCACGCGTATTTTTCATTCATTATAAAAATTTATATTTAATAATTGGCCCGTCATATGCAGAGAAAACAACAGGATTTTACTCGCATAGAATTGAGCGTGCATTTGACATCATATATTGGAATTTAATATTGTGTCAGGTCAAATGAAAAATTATACAAATTTTGATGAGAGGACAGATTTTAATATTGATTAAAGAATTTAAAATATTTTTGTTTATTTCATCGTATTTATCGCATATTAATACGAATTATATTTATGTATATACAACTGTATAATTACAAACAATATAAAGATTGAATACAGGTGATAAAAGCATTTTAGTAAATGGAAAATAAAAAGATTTCACGAGACTAGAAGATCTACTGGGACTAGATATACATTGGCGCCGACGCTGTGAAATTTAATAAAGCGTCACGGCGCCGACGGAAAAATTTCGTACATCGTACAGCGGTAGCCGGATGTACAAACGGGAATACGGAGCATTGTGGTAAAACGTGAAACGAAAATAAACTCCATGCTAATTTAATAGAGCTGAAATATAAACAAGAAATATAAACATTATGTGCTATATACAATAAACACTCAACAATGTACAGTATAACTAAATTAAAAAAATACTCCAACAATTGTTTTAATGCTTGATATTTTTTTCTAGTTCATACATGTGCAGATAAAGAGATTATGATTCAACAATTAGCGATCTCTGATAAATTTGTTCAACAAAATAACGAAATATTACAAATTGTATTGATAATTTAATCCAAAGCATCATTTTAATAAATAAATTAATAAAGTGAAGCAACATGAAATAATTTTTTTGTGGTGAAAAATTCAAACGTATGTCAAAAATACTACATTTATCAATGTCTTTTAATGCGCAAGACTTAAACTTGTGCTACGAACATTAATCAAAATAAAGTTAAAAATATATTTAGTATCTAGAGTAAAGTAAAAAAAAAACACAAGGCGGTATCAATATATAAATAAACAAAATTACTACGTTTATAAAATTATCTTGAGTATATAAATGCAATGCGAAACATATATGTACAATAAAAACAACTGCATTCGCGTAGTACCCTTGTCAGTGAGATGAAGATGTCTTGAATCGAATTGCTCGTCTTGAAGAAGATCAAGACCCTTGACGCGTGTTGCATGCTGATCAACTCCTCTTGCTCCAGCATAAATGGGATACAGTGGATAAAGTTGTTGAATTTTCGGGTACTGTTGGAATACTACAGGAACTTTATTCGTTGCTGTTTTTATCGGTGGCTCCATAAGTATAAGACCTCTTTGAAGTGATGATGATGTTGGTGATTCAGCAATTCGTTGCTTTTGAGGTCGATTTGTTGGCTTTATTGTCGTTTCTATTATTGGCTTTGGTGTACTGCGACTGCGAGGTTTTGACGTGACACTTGATACACGACTAGACGTCAATCCACGTAATGTTTGGCCAGTTGGTCGTGATGTTAATCTATTCGTAGATTTTCCATTTTTGTGTTGCCCACGCACTTTACTTTTTTTCGGCGTTTGATTTTGTATATTTGTGATATATGGTTGGCTCATACCACCACCATTATTTTGTTTTACAAATTTATTTTGTTGTTTTGCCTTGACACCAAATGTTGTTAAACCATTTTTCGAATAGTTTGATGATTTTGTGAATGATTTTCTTGGTGAATTGGCACTAGCCGGACTATATAGTGCGTACTCAGTTCGATCAGGTAATGTTGCGGTGCCGTGAAATATCAACGCCCATTCATGAAGCGTTGCTCGACCTAAAGGATTGTAAATTGGCCGAAAACTTTCGTTATTACGCAGCAATTAATCAAGTAATTAATAATCTAAACCCAATAATTAAAATTATTTGTCTGTCATTGCTATTAATGTTATGAGTAATTTAAAGTGTTTGCCTTGAATAATCCTTAATTGATATTTACTCAAAATTGCTGATGTATCAACAATTTATTACGGTGGATTCGTTACAATTTATCACTGTTTACTAAAGTTTTGATGGGGGATTTATATAAAATTTATCGTGAATTCATACATTCACTTACATATGAAAATACGAGAATTTTATTGCTATAACTTGTACGTTTAATGTCTTTGCTTTAGAGTTTCCAAATAATTTTCGGCCTCACATATATGTCTAATGACATTATTACATTACCCGGTTCTCCAACAAGTTAATGATCAATAATATTATGCTGCTATGAAATTTCAACTTTAATATTCTCTGCCCTATAATTTAACCATGCATCAGAACAGCATTATAATTGATTAATAATTATTATACATGATAATTTCATAATAAAATTTCATTACTTATCACTTTGTGATATATTATATCATAATTATTAATACTATATTATAGCAGCAATTGTATTTGCATCAATTGAAATGAAAAGAATGAAAAAATAAATTTGATAACTCACCAAGATATCGACCCTCATTGTGAATTTCTAATTTCCACGTGCCATGTGGACGCTCACCCCACATATGAACTGACATGAATGGCCACTGATTAAAACCCGTTTTTGATATATCATGAGGCCGTTTTGCTAACAATATACTTGTCGTATTTTGAGGTGAAGTTAATGTAATTTTAAGATCACCTCGTCTCGTTGCCATCAACGATATTTTAGCCTGCAATAAATTGAAATATCATAAAAACATTTGTAAATCAACGCGATAATATAATATAATGAATATAATTTAAAAAAATATTAATAATGTACCTGAACGTGTTCTAGAAAATTGACACCACTACATTCTTTCACTTTCAATTCAAGGGCTAATTGGCTTCGAGCAGGAATCTGCCTGAATAAAAATAAATAATAAAACCTTTCATTTAATATCAGAGCAATTAAATACTGCGTATATTTTATAACATTAAATTTAAAGTGCTTTGAAATGCAATGAGTATAAATATAAAATGCAATCAATTCACAATAATTAAATGGTCAACGGTTAAAATCATTTACGACTATGCAAACAAACCTGTTCATGTGTGGGGCTGACACTTCGCATTTATGCTGTTCCGGCACTGTACGCCACTTCCTGGCAAGTAAAACCATTGCGGTTGCATCCATTAAGCCATACCCAAAACTGTGGCTAACTGCAACAAAAGTATTTCAACATTAACTTTGTTTCCGTAATAATTTTGATAAATTTTTTTTTCTTTTCATTCTTTTTCTTTCCTCTTCTGAATGATTTGTCGTTACAACTTACCCTTTCTACCAACACCATTGGTAATCCAATCATTAGCTACTAAATTGAGTGGATTAGCAGTTCTAACAACAATGTGTTGCATATCACGCCATGTAAGATCCTTATTGGCCTCAAGCGCTAATGCACAAATCCCTGCAGCTAATGGCGCTGATGCTGATGTTCCCGTGTGAGTGCTCGTGCATCTATGATGTAAATCCGTTGTGACAACTTGTTTTTCACCCGTGCCACCAGAACTGTATGTTGTTGCGAGCGTAGACGAGCATGCCTCACTGTACCACGGCACTAAACCATGTTCAGTTGCGCTACTTATTGACAGTGTCCAAATGCTATTCGTGTAACCATCACAATTACAATTGTCATAGTCACGACCACCATTACCAGATGCCCAAACAAATATTGAGCCCTTTTTATTGCGACCCTAATTCAATAATAAAATAAAAATAATTATACTCTAGTTTAAGTGATTTTTAAAAATTTTTAAAATTAATTTTAAACTTGAAAATATTGTTTAAGATGATAATTATTAATATAATTTCTTTACTATTATATATTTTGCTTGAGAGAGCATTCTCATTTTCATCACCATCGTCAGTCTCATTTATTATACCGCAGAATTCAAATAGAACTAGTTTTACGAAAGATTTTCATTTATTTGAGCAGGTTCACTTAGAATACGCGCAAGCGCGCGACACCATTAAATATTTGCATATGATTCATGGGGTCCAGTTAATTGCAAAGTTAGAATGAAATAAGTTGAAAATGGTAATGAGCACTGAAATGGAATCACTATGGTTCACACGTCCACAACGAGAGAAGTTACCTGAATACGTCAATTATAAACTTTTTGGCAACAGAATAACCACCCATGAAATTTTGTTTTGACATATCTATCTCGTCACACTACATTATCGTCATATCGTAGCTGAAAGGTCTTTATTTATATAGTAAGTTGAATTATAAATCTTTTTATCCTGTACTAATTAAAACTGACTCTTAATACATCGAAGAAAGCAACAATGTCTAAATATAAATATCAATTTTTTCTTTAAAATTGTTAAAAAATTTTTTAACCAATTCGTTTTATTGAATCACGATATTGTATTAAAATTATTAATTATTTTTATTTTCACAGATAATAATTTCATTCCAATGAAAAGGAAATGAAATGACGAAAGATAAATGATTAAATCACGACGTGATAAATATTCGATACTGAACAATAGACTACATTGACGTTATTGTTACGTAAGAAATATGGTGGTGTATGCAGCTGTATCTACACTACTTTATCACCTCATAGAGCTACTGAATTCATTCTAGTCACGGAAATTATTTCGATAAATTGTTAGCGTGAGAAATACCACATTTTAGTTTTAAAAATTAATTAAAATGATTGATTGAAAAATTTTCAATCGACATTACCTTAGTGATACCTTCTATGAATGCTCTTGTTGCAAGTTCACCAGGTCCATCGACTGTTTTTCCATCATCATCCGGTCCCCAAGACGCACTATATATGTCGATATGTTGTGAATAGAGACTTAGAGATCTTGCTTCAACTGCGTCAGTGACATCGCCATCAAGCATTCTCACACCTGTAAATATAAATATATAAAATATTTCCAATCAATAACAAAGTTTAGTCTCAATATCACCAATGTTTCAATTCAAGTTGCCGAATTTCACAATTTAATAAATAGAAACACAACTGACCACCAACTCCAGCGCCATAAGCCACTCCAACAGCACAAATGGAATTGTTTGCGGTGGCAGCCACTTCGCCCGCGCATCTGGTTCCATGACGATTGCTATCAGCAATGTCATAACGTGGCATTGGATCTTCATCGTGACCATTTACGTCGTAACTTGCTTGAGGATCCTGGTTAAGAAATAGAACAATCCAAAACTATTGGTAAGTATTTCTTAAAGTTATTTAATTTGAATTTCATAATAAAAATGTTATCTTTGTTATTGACAAAGAATCTCGAATTTTATTTGATAAAAAATGTAATGTCCTACTTACATAATTTTTTATGAGATCAGGATGATCCTTTTCCAAACCATCATCTAAAATGGAGACGACTATACCACGACCAGTAATTCCGTCGGCCCAAGCACCTTGCACATTCATGTCAAGACCATGACCACGATTCTAAATCATCATAGATACATTAAAATATATATTACACATTTAATATAATTCTTATTAAATATATGCAAAATTAAATTGAATAAATTGATTGAATGCGATAAAATAATGTTGATGTTGATGATAATATTTTTATAAATATTACAATTGCTTACTTACCAAATACCACATTTGCATCCATTTATCGTCATTTAGCAAAGTTTTCACATTAAAAGGACCACGTTTGCTAATTAAGTCCCGTTTTTTTCTTGATTTTATTCGCTGTTGTTCAGCTCTACGTATCCTTGTATCATTCAATAATCGCTGATGGATTTCCAGATGCGGTTCTACTGATCTTTTTCTTAATAATGGGTGCTCAAAGTGATACCAATTCTCCACGATCTGAAAATGATAAAATAAAAATAACAAATTAATTAAATTCCTAAATATTTTTCATTGAAACCCTAAAAAAAAATTCTTTTTTTTTTTTTTTTAATATATACAGAAAAGTTTCTGGAATCTGCAATATGGGGTCATGTTTCAATATACCCTCATTCATCTCCGCTCCGAAAAATTGTTCTGGCAACATTTTTTTTTTTTTTTAATTCCATCTGTCATACAGCTTTATTAAATTGATTGATGCCAGTGCTGTGTGAATTACAGCAGGTGTGTTTGCATGTCGGATACGCCAAACTCATGTTAAATTAAGCTTCGAGAGCTTAAAATTAAATTTAAAATTAAGATTGATGAGTCAATTGAAAATTATGACATAAGATTATAGTATTACAAGTGAAGTATAATTATGTGCGGATAATTTTCTATCAGGTGACTATCAGGTACACATTGATTAACAAGTTTGATTGAAGCACTTTACGGAATATTACATTTATCTGGTGGGCTATAGGTCAACTGATAACTAAAATGAGACATGATAACTTTTTTTTCACGTTCATTTAAACGATGTTGGTAATTTCATGAGACACCAGACATCTTTTGCCGGTGAATGGGTTGCCATTTTTCGCATTCAGTCGACTCCAGATGGAAGAAATAGCAGAGCAGTAGGGCGTGAAAGATACTGCAATCGTCCGATGAATGCCCCAAGTGTCCGTGACGTTTTTCCAATGTATGACTTACTACATGAACATAAGCAATTTTTTTTTTTTTCTACTTTGCGGTTTTTCAGATTTTTATATACGTGACACATCTAAGTGGTGAAACGATATTTGATTATAATGAATATATTTTAGTTATATAAATGTATAAATGTAGAAAAAAATATATTTTTTTTATTCACTTTTTCTACTCATGTGTCAACAACGTTTTATTGAATTTCACATTGGCAATGTGCTTCAAAAACGTGTTCATTGTTTCATTTTATTTTAATTACAATACACTGAAGCACAAATAAATTGCGCGACAGCGATGAAACAGTATATATTCGTATATAAATGTGAATATCATTCAATTGTTTTGAAATTTCGTGCATACTTTTTTACCCAAATAAAAATGCACGCTATATTATTTAACTCATATTAATATTGTATAAATAAAATGTTTGATCATGTGAGAGGATATACAACAGTGTATATTATACATAATTTATTTCAATATTTATTCATTTTTTTTCATATCAATTCCAAAACTGTTGATTAATATACATAATTATTGAACATTAAAAACAGAACTGTTATTGAAATAATAGCATGAAACAAAATACAAACATCCGCTCTGAATATTTCACTTTTATTTCATAAATATTTCATCGTCAATTATTCAAAGAAATTAAAAATTGATTTTTGTTAATAAATAGAAAAGTGAATAAAATTATTAATTAACAAAATCAATTTATTACAATGGAGATTAAATACGTCTACGTAAAAACCCGTTCGAAATTCGGCAAACAATGTGTCTTTGACGATTCGGATCCAACTGTAGAAGAAAATATTTATCCGAATTCTCAATTAATGGAAGACTATATTTACATGAATCCTGTTCATCGTGGTGTACAAATGTCGAAACAATTTGCTGTACATGAGGCAAGTACAGAAACAATATAACTGAAATCAGCTTATGCAAAATAATCGAAGGCACTTTGCATAAATATTAATAAAAAAATTTATTCAAAAATTGACATTAATACACGAACATAAATCAATAGGTGCAAACAGAAAGTATAATTACAAAAGAGAATGGAATGTGTCATGCAGAAGGTGGTTGGCCTAAAGAGATTAATGCACGTGACGAGGAAGCAATAGCAAGATATCGAAGACGGATTGAAAAAGAAGACAATTGGGCACCGAAAATGCGCCATCTCATGGAAGTAACTGCTTATAGCATTGATCCAATAATTTATTAAATATTTCATATGTAAAGAGAATCAATGCATCATTCATCAATTTCACACAGCCAATGGAACGATACATACTACAGAATAATGCTGTCAATATTTATGAGCATTACTTTGATGACATAGTTCCACCAAACATGGTATCACCAAGTGTAAGGTAAAATAATTATTTTAAAAAATTCGAGTGATGATTATGAATTGATTCGTATTTTCTAGAACTGTTAATGTTTACAAGGATTTGCAAGATGTCACTCGAGCCATAACGCATCTTTCATGGTCATCAGATAATGGAAAACGATTGGCAGCATCATATTGTTCTGTAGGATTTTCAAAGGTTTCAAATAACCTCAGTTCATTATCCTACATTTGGGAAATCGGTGAGCGAAAGTTTTTCCATATCTTCACTTTAGAACAAAGTTAGCCATGTTTATTGTGTGAATTGTAACATGGAGATAAACTTTAAGAGATATATTACATTTTCAATCGCATCAGAAAATCCAAACAAGGCATTGATGGCACTAAAACCACCTCATCCCTTAGTGACCATTGAATTCAATCCACACGATCCGTCGATGCTGATCAGTGGTCTCATGTCCGGACAAGTTTGCAACTGGGACATTCGTAGTGGTAACACGCCCATTATGATCTCTCATCCGCAATTCAGTCACAAGTACGAAATTTCTCAATTCACATTCATATACATTGTTATATTGAAAAGTGAAAATTATAAGATTGAATTTTCGCAAATTTTAAAAGCAAAGTCGTAATAAAAGATATCTTAAAAATGCATATTAAATTATGATGCTCTATAGGGGGGTCTCAATATAAAAAAGTAGTATTGAAACATAAATTGCATTTATATTCGTAATATTTTGTATCCAAAAGGTATCCAGCCAACTGTGCACTCTGGATCAATTCAAAAACCAATTCGGAATTTTTCTCCGCATCGACTGAGGGGACTATTTATTGGTGGGATATTAGAATGTTTAAAAAACATGTAGAATCATTAATAATCGATTTAGAGAATCCTGCGGAAGGTGATATAGTGAGAGCTACAGGTGTATCAGCATTGCAATACGAGTCGACAATGGGCACAAAATTTCTAGCTGGACTTGAGAATGGACTGATTATTAATGCAAATCGAAAAGGGAAAAATGCAGCTGAAAAAATTGCTATTAAATTTGAGTGTCATTACGGTCCGGTGATTACCATTGATCGTAATCCATTTAGTGCCAAGAATTATCTGACTGTTGGTGATTGGTCAACGAAAATTTGGGCTGAAGATGCGAAAGAGGGCAGCCTTCTTTTCACTAGGTTAGTGATGTTCATTACATATTTTTTTTTATCGTAAATTTTCCAAGTGAATATAAACTTGAGATGAAAATTATACACAATAATTATTGCCAAGTTGTGCACCTGTACAGACAACACAAGTCCATCTTAACGGGCGCCTGCTGGAGCACGTCACGTTATTCAGTATTTTATGTGATCAATAACGAGGGAATGATGGAGATATTTGATATTTTATTGGGTCTTAAAATGCCAGTAACGACAACACGTCTATGTGAGGACAATTTAAAAGCTATTGCACCTCACGTGGATGGAAAATTAGTGGCAGTTGGTAGTGATAGAGGGAGAATATACCTGGTTGAATCTTCAGAAGCGCTTACAACTAACTCTTTAAATGACAGAACCCTCATGACAGCGGTGAATTTTATTTTCATTCCTTTTTGAATTAATATATGGTAATTACATTCAGATATGAATTTTCCTTTCTGATATCGTGTCAGTTATTCGATCGATGCAATCGCTATGAGAAGGCAGTTGATAATCGTCTGAAAGAAACCCGTCTTGCTCAAAGGATCGCCGATCAAGAGACTGAACCATTAACGCCCAAAGGTATTCCAAAATTCGTATACTAATTTCATTTCAATGTTGGAATATCAATTTGAATTGAAACATCATTGCAGTAAAGATTAAAAGTAGAAGTTCAACGCGCAAGTCAGACAAAGATAAAAAAATTGAAGAAAAGAAGAAACCTGAGAGAGAAAGAAAAAAATTGAGATCGAAAAAATCTAAAGATATTTGGGCGCTGATGGGAGACTCGGAGCTGGCTGATGTAGAACGTCAATATTTTGAGACCATAGGAAAGGTATGATTATAAAGAATGAAAATGTTTGAGTAAATTATTAGTCACATTTATTTTGTCGATTGAAAAAGCTTGAGGTTGCAAAAAAAAGTGGTATTATTCCACAAACAATATTTATGGAGTGAGCGCTGGCGTTAAATAAAGGGAAAAGAGATTAATGGGTGGCAACGAGCATGGCAGTTAGAATTCCCGATGCTTTTTTTTTTTTCTCTTTTCATCACACTTTTTTGCTTCTATTATATCCCTTCGTTTTATTTCAGGAAATGGAAAAATACGCGAATGCGGCGGCTGAGAACAACGAAATATTAAAGGAAACTTCGTCGATATTGTCCATCCGAGAAGCTTCAACAAAGCGTGGAAAGCACGATGATTTAAAAGTGGATAAAGACACTAGTAAGATAAGAGATAGTAGAAAGCAACGTACTAATAAAAAATTGATCAGAAGAGATAAGAGTGCAAGACTTTCGAAGACTAAGGAAATTGTCATAGTAAACCAAAAGCAAGTTGCAACAGCACCTGTAATAAACGATGATGAGAAAACTGCTAATAGAATTGAAACAGCAGAAATGACAGAGATAATAGAGGATGAAGTCATCAAAAGTGAAATAACTCATGAACGAATAGATGAAAATAATGATAAAATGCTTGAAACGCATGAGAGAAAAGAGAAAAAACCAAGAGAAAAAGTGAAAAATAAATTACGTAGATCAAGAGAGGAACGAATTGGCAAATTCAATTTCTGCGATGATGGAATTTGTGTACCAGAAATTTGCTGTCGTGATCAAATAGGTATATATTATTTTTCATCTAAAAATTTAAATATATCAAAGAAATCCAACTCAAAATTATGGTAATTTTTTTTTTATCACGGAGATATTTCAATATACAAACTCTTTATCACGTAATTATTCCAAAGTGATCCTCTAGTATTTAACTAAAAGCTTAAATTACCTGGTGGTTTTGCACTGACTCCAAGATTTGTAGGTCAAACAAATGAAGCTATCTATCTATACATTGTACAGCTTCACACAGACAAACTTTGTACCAAGTGTTTTGAGAACTATATAATTCTATACACTCCACCATTACTAACGTGATATAAGATTATATTAAATGATTTCCATAATATTCTCATTATGTACCTTAAATCTATTTCTGTTAATACTGCATAATAGTTTAATTTATTCCAATTAAAAATTTGTATTTTTTAAGGATCTCCAGCTTATTCCGGAGAAGAAAAAGAGGTGGACACTATTCCTGATAATATTTCAGAGACGAGGATGACTGTTTTGATCGAGGAAATGATTGCTGGAACACCGAAAAATATGTTGCAGCCTCAATCAGAACATCTGCCACGGTATACAAACGAAGAAAAAAAGACTATTTTGAGAGAGAATTACGCTCCACCTTCACTATTAACAAAAACTTTAAGCACAATGGAAAAAGAAATGCAAGATATGAATAAGAAAGTAACAAATACACGACGTTTTGTTAATTCTCAGCAGTTGAATAGCATTTCGACTATTCCTAATGAACAGAACGAGATTAAAGATGGATTGAAAGTAATTCCTGAAGCTTCATCGATCAAATCTATTCCTTCTGAAGAGTTAAAGTTATCAGTGGCAACTTTGCAATCAAATGAAAAGATCATAGCGACTGAAATGCCAAACAAAAAGTCTAAATCACATATTGATGACTGCGAACCAATTGTCGCACGTTTTGGATCAAAGGAAATTCTTGATACCATTGGGATCGGAATAACTATTCCAAAACTCCCCAAACTAACATCCGCACCAAAAATAAATTCTTTACTAGAGAAGAAAAAAAAATACCCTCGAATTTCAGCAGTGCATATCAATAAATAAAAATAATGCGACAAAAATATATATTAATTATAAATTAATGTTTCGTTATTTAACTACAAACATTGAATGCTATGAAAATAAATATAAATAATTTTTGACCTGTGAATTTCCCAATCAAAATACGAGGTAAAAACAGTGGATGAGAGATACAATTGTTATCATACTGCCCGCAGCTATGAAATAACAATGAGCACTGGCTCCAGGGATTATAACCGATGTTAATAAATAATATTATCGATACATTTCACATTGTATTGTTTTACTCTCATTTGATGCGATAATAGAATAATTCAATTTTATGGAAAAAAAAAAATGGGTCTATTTAAAAATTTGATATTAAAGTTGAATTAAATACAACAAAAACTATTGTTGCATGCAATTAATTTTGATATAAATTTTCATGTGATGTTCAGTACGATTGGTTACCAGGATAAATACCAGATTTGCAAGCTAGAGATATAATTGTTATTACAATTCGTACAGAGAAATTATTCCAAATTAAATCCAAAACTATTCTGTAATGATGAATATTATATTATATACTCAATATAAAATATAAACAAAAATAATATGTATTGTAGAATTGTAAATGTAAGCTTAAATGCAACAACTTGTTGCGATGTTTAAATGGAGTATTGAACCAACAGAAATTCAAGACTTGAAGATAGAAATAAAAATACATTATTATAATTCTACATAATTATAAAATACTCTGAATGGAAATGAACACAATATAATTATTAACTGTAAAAGCAAACAAATTTATTAATAATGTAATTAAATGGATATTATGAATAATTGTCAATGAAAAATCTACAGGTTCTCGTTGATAAAGATTAAAGTCAATATCAAAAAAAATCTATAGTTTTTATCCAGAATGTTGAGAGTAGAGTATGCGGTTGAAGAAATATGCGACACTCTGTAGTTATAAAATAAATTCGCCGAGGCGCCGTCAACATCGTTATCCTATTGTCGTTTTACTTCCGGGGAAAAATTGTGGCGCCAGACTTCTATTCACATTGCAGGACAAACGGATGCTCATAAAAGTCATTGTATAAATGTGATTTTCCTTTGGACACAAGCATGATTTATTCACAGGATTGTTGATGTGTACACGGATTAAATAAAATAAAAAAATATTTATATAATTAAATGAGAGGAAATTATTATGCACGAAAACATTTTTATAATTTCATAAAAGCAACTGAATCAAATATATTGATGATAATTGATTTATATATATTTAAATAGTGTGATCAGCATCGAAATGTCATCCTGAATGTCCAAACAAACTTATGGGAGTTGCGCCATTCATGCCTATAAGTAATTAATAGAGAAGAAAGAAGAGAGAGCTGAGAATTGAGAGGAAAGAGGCATTTCAGAGAAGTATAATTAAGCCAGACCCCTAGTGAAACTTTATCAAATAGTTTCAAGTTTCAATTCAATTAGTGGCTGAACCATTGGTGAATTCCAGTTATCAATCGGGCAATATTTCGTAAAGCCCTAAATGATTTTATAGTTGTAGAGAAACGCTTGAAGCAGCTGTGTTATTTTTAGTTGAAATAAAGATATATTGCTGATACATGACTGTAAGAGTTTCATTCAATCGAACTGTGAATTGTTCAAATGACAACTGTTCAGTTGGGCAGCAGTAACTTGGTCTTCGCGAAAGTTTTAGTTGTTAATTGTGCCAGGCACGTTCAAATTCTCTTTGGACAGGAGCGATTCTAGAAGAAATTTATTACTTGATACCACTGCGTCGTTGGGAAATTGGACAAGTGGTATACTGAGAATATAGAATACCATCACGCTTCGTGTTAAAGTAACTGTAGCCGAGTTAAATTTTCAATTTTTACTTTTTATCACTTTAGTATGAAAAAATAAAAATAAGAGTATTACCCTGGAGAATTGAATAACGTAACCATTTTAAATAATTAAGTTTTGAAAGTGCTAATATGTATCAAACATACTTTTAGACATTTGTGTGTGGAAACTATTTACTAAATAATTTTTGTATGCGACTGAATAGAAAATTTTGAATGATATACAAATGAAAGGTATGAAAAATTTACGGACGTCTTTGGGATTTTAATTCTAGTTAATTATAAACAACAATTTTAAGAGATGAGTGCTATTAAATTGTCTTAAATTTCGGCCGAATTTCCGAATTCCTCTATGAAATTCTAACAAATGATAATTGTTTTGCTAAATAGATGTATATAATATTCGAATCAATATTCATGGTGCGACTGAAGGCAATATTTAATAAGTGAATAAGGCCACAGAAACATCTAGTAATTTTTACATTTTATAAAACTATGCAAAATTTAAAATTATTGAAGAAATCAATGTAAAGTTTAAATTTGATATTTGGTTTGGGAAGAAAATTAAAGACTTTAAAATTTTTCAAGTTGTTTCTAGTTCAACTTGATGGAAGTGATACACTATTTCCAGCACACTAGTTCTTGATACGATTTGATAAAAAGAACTAGTGCAAATTTACTTGACTAATTTTATCTTTTTCGTTTGCTAGAGAAAAATTAACTGTGTTTTGAGCGCGTAGCAATACGCTACGCCGTTAAAAATTAATAAACTTAAGAAAAGTTCTTTGCGGGAAAATTATAGTAGCAAATCAACCAATAATATAACGTAATATATCGTAAAGTAATAATAAATCATAAGATAATAAAAAATTGTACAACTTCCCAATATATTTCCTTTGCGAAAAAAATTCAAAGACTTTTTGTGAAGACACCAAGTAAGAATGTCAGGAAAAATCTGATATAAACTTGTGCTACGAAAAAGCAAACTTTATCATTTGCACGAACATTCTTTCAATCTTGTTTCTCGATTGTTTTCGAAATTAAATACCAATAATACTATCTTTACTTTCATCCAACTTTCAGAAATTGACAGAGTAATAAAACAGCAATACTAATAATAGCATTAATCATACAGAGTGAGAAAATTTGTTTCTCATATACTCATTACGATAATGTGATAATTAAATTATCCATCAAAAGTTACAGATGTCCATCGTAGCATTTATTACATATTATTAAAGTAACTTGAATGAAATATGCTTGTGACACTCACGAGCATCTTAATTTTGATTATACTAATGATAATGGATGTTAATTATTAATTTCAGGAGATGAAGAATACTATACTAATAACTAAATGCAATCCAGCACTGTTTGTCAAGTTCACAATTTTATATAGAATTATAAATTTCAATATTTTATTTTTATTCTTTGTTCTTTGGCAATGTAAATTTATTATTGCATTAATTTCACCACATTCAGGGTGTATTCAAAACTACGATTAATTCTTGGAACTTGTAATTTAATTACCTTTAACTAATTTCTTTCATTCGTGAGATTGTCGACATACCACAATTGTTGTGAAGTTTCGTTAGTTTAATTAACATTTAATAATTAATCTACGGATTTACTTCAAAATAGTGTCTTTTTTTTATATAAAGTGACTCTTTAATGATTTCCATTTTATAATTTAAAATGTGATATTGACAACTTTTATAATTTACAACTTAATTTAAAACTCAAAAGCTCAGTGATTGTTCAATGAGCATACAATTACTCCGTACTTTTAAATGAAATAGGAATAAAATAAAACGTCTGAATAACTAGAGGAATTTTATAAAGATGAAACAGATTTATTGACATGGAATACTGGTCGTATTATTTGAGTATTTAGCATTGATCGCAGGCTCTCATCATCACAGGGAGTGAAACTAATAAACCAATTGATACAATTGCTTTTTGCAAGCTCAGAATGCCGATCGACTCTGTATATATTTATATACGCTCTCAAAAGGAATTATATGAATACTAGTAATATTATGGACCAGCGTGATTCACATTCGAACTCAAGTGGTATTGCATTGCAACGAGCTCTTAACTTGCATACAAATTCGTCAGTGGAGTGAATAAATAAAGTGCGCTCGTTCTCGCTTTGTTACTTTATCATTCAATACATGGAATGTATTAACAACCATTGAGTACTTCACTGCTTCACTCAAGATCTAGCATTGGATGATGTGCTCATAAACTTGTTATTTAATTTTGATAGTTAAATCAACGATAATATAAAGAATTAATCATGATAAAGCTTTATAGGATTTAAGTACAATAAATAGGATACCAAATATAGTAATTCATCCAATGAAACAATAGATGAGACAGATACGCTTTGCACAAAAAAAAAAAAACTAGAAAAGCCCAAGCATTGTCATCAAAAGATTAATTGACGGAGTTTGAAAGACGATGAGAATAAAAGTTTAGAGTATCTAAGGATAAAAGGAGAACTTGTTTGATATGGATTTCAATCCAAAAGATTTCCCTTCATCGGAATGGGTGTGCGTCATGAAATCGTGTGGTTGTATTGCGTGGTGTGATTAAAGCTGCTTTTAGCTTGAAAGCTCTTTCGTGGTGAAATAGTATGTTTCTCGAGTCTCCTTCATGCACAACGAAAGACGACGATGCATGTGAGGAGAGGGGCGTGAATCAACGTCACCACCATTCTTTTGAGGTACTCTGAGCATACTCATGTTGGCCGATGATGCATACTTGTTTCCATACAAAGCGGACATACTCTCCTGAGTGCTTCCGCCTCGTAATATCCGGCAACTCTTTTCTGTCAAGTGCAAATTGCGACTTTTTTTATTGCAATTGAAATGAAAAGTAAAATGAATACGAAGCCAATATTATATCCATTTTATATAATCATTTTCTAAACTATATCAGTTGAATATTGAGCTATATTGGTTTAGTATTTCCATCCAATTTCCTTTTGTTGTACAGTTATCTTATTGAAATAACCAGAATTTAAAGATTATCAGTATGAAAGAATAAAAAATGTGGTATTCTATTCAAGTAAGAATGATTGAATCCGATTTCTATATACCAATTCGAAAATAAGAGTATCATCGGCTCAGACCGAATGCACTACAGATGAATGTGGATAAATGTCAGTCAAGATGGAAACTTTTGCGTTAGTATACGTTGTTTATACTGATTGTAACTAAAACAGAAGTAGGCGACAAGTTGAAAAGCTTGTTTCCAAAGTACAACCGCTGATACATTCACCCACTTTATCTTTGTCACGCATGTCGTATTTTTCTTTTTATGTTTTATCCAATTTTCAGTCGAGTACCTGTCTTACATTCTTCAGTTGTTGTTTTACATAGTCAATGTTGTTGTATCAGATTCTGATGAGTGTTGAGAGAAGAAGTTTAAATACAATAAAAGCCAATTTCTTCAAAGACATTTGGCATACATATATGACATTATAATAAATATGCGCAATTTCATTTTATACTTATTCTCTTGTATTTGAACGATATGTTCATTTTCATGATGTTACAGAGCATATTTACAACGTACTTTATATTTGTATATAAAGTATATATGTATAAGAATTTTATATAAAAATAATTTATCACTATTCAAATTTTTGCAGCTATTTCTAGAATTAAAAATGCTTTCATTTAAAATTAATTCAAGAATGTAATGGAAACTTCATTGAATCAGTGAACTTTTGAAAGAACTTGCACAAGCGGTTCATTGAAGTTGAAGTTACCATAATATCAAGATTCAATGGGTTATAATTTAAACTTTTACGACGCCTTTATATTCGTTTAAATTCTCGGAATGCTGAATAGTCCAATATATTATCTTGACCTTAGTTTTTCTTTTGGAGAATTTCTATGACTATAGTTTTTGAAAAACTAAACTAAAATAAACAAATAAAAAAATAAAAAAATAAAAGTAAAATAAAAAATATAAATAAAAAGAACATCTATCACATAAAATCGATACATTTTATAACTAATAAAAAAAAAATACTGCTAATAACACGTGCACATAAATGGACGGTTTCTTTATGTATGAAATAAATAAGAATTCAAATGAAGTTTCTGAAAATTGTACTTGCACATCGTTCCGCTTTATTAGGCTATTACCTCCCCTATTCAATGCCCTTCAGGCATGTGAAGACTCAGGAAGAATCATATATATGTTCTGATCATATATTGATTCACGTGGCAATGATATTTATGACATCACGTTACTTATCTGGCATATAATCTAAGCTATTTCATACGCGCGAGTAAGTTCATCGAGTTGAAATTGTGTGTATACAATTCCAGGGTGAGTTCCCAGATGTCGACTAAAATCAACGAATAGGGTAAGGTTTTCTAGCTTATAAAAAGGGGATCGAAACACACCAGTGCAGCAATCACCCCTCTAAAACTTACCCTCATATATCATCGTCAAAAATGGCTTGAAAACGATTAGATAACTAATCTTCGTTCACTAAAGCTCCATGTTATATACAATTTTTATTTCGAATTTCATTAATATATTTTCATACTAGTTTCTGAAATAAAAAAAATATCAATGCAAACACACATGCGCTAAATATATATTTCCTGCATCAAAATTGTAGTCTCGTGAGTGCGTCGTGAAATCTAAAAGTCAATAACATAAAAAAAAAAAAAAAAAAAATGTAATTAAACGACTGAAGGAAAAAAAATAACAGTCACTGACCATAATTACTTTTTCCCTTTAGAGTGAACCCCTATATTTAACCATATACATATACCCATACTATATATAGAGTATTTGCTTTTAGACTTTACGTCACGTTTTCGCTATAAAAGATAAAGTTGCCAGAGATCACCAGCAAACATATTTATCCGAAGAAATCACGGGATTAAGTCACTTAAATGGTGACATTCATTTTCCCCACAGAAGTTAGATAGTACACACAGGACAAGTCCGCGGTGGATCAATATCATTTGGTGAGAGATTCTGAAACTACGGTCTTTTCGGTATTCTGGTCTCGTGTTTCGGATCGGTCTTATAGCCATACAGTGATGAGAAAAATCTGTAAATTTCGCACTATTCTCCGTTTTTATATTCTCATTGTGTGTGCCCTATATTGTTTGTGTATGTATGTATGTATGCAGTATGTATGTGGGTATGTAACGAGGTACATGGGAAAACGCAATGCGGCGGAGTGCGACACCTCGGCTTTACGTGGAATAGTATAATAGATATCTAAGAACAATGACAAGGGACTATTGAGGGGGTGAGAGATGGAAATGTAATGATACGACCAAGAAGGGCGCGTTAATTCCCGTTCTCCCTTAATAAATATTCGTGGAGGGTGGCCATTATTTCCTAGGATTCCACCTCCACTATGTGCGACTAAGTACTATTGGGTGAAATAGTGGGGAATGAAAATACCGCGAGGCTTTGTCGCTTGAGCGTATACACACACAAGAGTTTGAGTGTATAATACGAACAAAGATGGTTGCGCAATAGGCATGTCAGTGAAATTAAGGGACTATATCGTTCTTTATAACGACTTTCTTTTGTCAATTTTGTTGAAATGATAATTAAAATTTGATTAATGGTTATTGTTATTTGGTATTTGTTAAAACGAATCAAATATCGCAATTATATTTAAATCCTCCTGAGATGTATCGCCGATTATAATTATATAATCGTCTGTACATGTGCAATAGCAATCAAATAATTTTTGTTCTGTTATTATACTTTTACTGATCTTTACGTAGTCGAAAGTTTCTGAAGCAGTTATATAAGAATGAATAATTTAAACAGGTATCTTAAATAATCAGTGGTTTATATGTCAACGCTGCTCAACTTTCGCTTCGATAGATGCTCTGTAATAGTCACAGTTAATCAGTTGGATTTCATCAGGGAATACTCGTTTATAAAGCGTCAACCATTTTATGTAAACTTTCCACGATCATGCTTGAATAAATTTTGTTATGTTTCCTAGTTGAGAGTAAAACTTGTATTGTACACAAGTGTTGTCACATGGCGTATGTTCAGAGAGTGTAAACATGGTGACAGTAATATATGCCGAGTTCGTGATGGACATTGAACGCACGTTCCGGTTAACCTTGGTAAATACAAGTCTACAAATATATATGTATATTTGTTTATATCTATATAAGATTGAGTTTACGTTCTATACTAGTTGATCGTGAACATCTTTGACTATTTCAAACGAAATATGTTGTTGGTTCTAAATACACCAATGTTTAAAGAACCAGTTTGAATCAGGCAGTTGTCGATTGAATCTGATAACTATTTAACCTTGACCAAGTGATTTACAAAAGAGAACTAACAAATTCAGTTTGAACCTGTTGGAGGTTTACACATTCGCCGACTAGTAAATCTAATCATTCACGAATGAATGATTTGAGTTAGGTATGTTGTTTGCTGGTGCTTCGGAACATCAAATAGGCGAATAAAAAGCATTTATCAAAGCCTTGATCATGGATTTTCACGAGCTGTTTTGTGTTAGATAATGATATTATGAATTTTTTCTTGAAAGCTTGGCAGAATGACAAAAAAAAATAGAATCTGCGCATGTGCGTTCTCGATGGGTTAATTGATTGCTGCTAGAATATAAAAGAGAAAGAATTATAATGGACGTAAAATATAAGCTCAAAGTGCGGGATAAGAAACATGTGACAGAGGACTTGTAAGCACAAAATTTTGTGAATTTGTGACGAATCTGTTCGTGCTCAACAGCATCATTTAGAACGATGCATTCTATTTTTAGATGATCTCTTTTTAAATTTTTAATATCTTATTATTTTTTCTTGCCAGTATTTATATTCATGTTCTGACATTTATGATTCCCAAGCAGATGCAGGTGTATGATAACAGACTTAGTAATTTTGCAAGGAAACCTAATATATCCAATAGCAAGTTGGCTATATTTCATAATTACGCCAGTGTGCGGTAGACTTTCTACATGTACATATATATCTATACACACCATATATCTATAATGTCAACGCCGATTTTTGCTAACGAAAAAGATGGCGGATATAAGAGTCTTGACATTTTGCTCATATTCGTTTATTTACTCCCGTGATCAACATCATTCCCTATAAAAAAAAATACTGAAGCAAATTCTTTAAATCAAAATAAATTGTTAAATTTTCTTTAAAATCCGTTTTTAAATGCCATCAAGATGAAGTTAAATTCGAGATTATAGACAGCAGTGACAGATTTATAAATTTCCACAAAAGTAAAGCAAATCTCAAATGAGTTTAACTAAAAATAATTGTAATGATCGACATGATGTTCGCGAGAAGTCGAGAATAAAATGAAGTGAAGACATTTAGAAAGTATTGTTATGTTGCTATATATTTTGAGGAAAATAGTTAAGGTTTTGGAAAAATTCTTGAAATAGTAACAATTTGAATGAGTAATTAAGTAGGGAAACGCCGGTAGAACCAAAGTTTCAGAGAATAGCAATAACCGGAACGTTGGTAAGTAGTGTGGCTGGTAGTACAACCACCGCGGAAGGGTTGAGTAAAATTACGCAGCAGTTGCAGTTTCAGAGTAATTATGAGGACCCCCTAGACTTTCCGCAATAACCAGTCGGTTGGGTCATTACGCGCGTCACATTGTGGTAATAAATAGAGGACGGAAAACTCGACGATGGAAAATATCATTAAGTTTCATTTTTAATAAAATTATAACTACCAAGTAGCAACCACTAAATTGTGTCTGCTAGATAAACCGGGAACTTCCAGGGTTGATGAACTTTTCTTTTTGGAATATCGATTTGTTATTCATTAAAACAAATGGATGCAAATTGGATAAAACCGTATGCTCATGGCCCATTATAAAATATATATTCATTTTATAAAAACCACAATTTATAAATGAATAAAATTATTGAAGGATTAAAGTGATTTCTTTTGAATGATAATAAAAAGATAAGAAATAGTATAGGATATTAGATAATATTTCAGCTAACTATTGGAATTCTGCCTACAGCAATTATGTGTTCAATATCATGAAGCTTTTTATACGAACTTGATAGGACTTGGTGTAAACACCAATCGACTTGAATGTATATAATTTAATTGAACTATCAAATATTGTTGCATATATCCAAACTGTATGAATGAAAAATCAATAATAATAATAGTGTTGCTTGAATTTTAATGAAGAAACATGGTCCTGGATAGTATCATCAAGGTGGCTGAAGAGATAAAGGAATATAAATAGTGCAAAATTCACAATCAAGGACGTTAATTAAACGCCATCTATTGATCTACTTTGGATATTCTTCAATATTCGCTATTGTTAATATTTCATATCTTTGTTTTAATCTTATGTACCATTTGCGAAACCAACTTGTTTAAAACATGCTATTGTAAATTTACACTTCATTATTCTACAAAATTTAGCGTATTCAAATGAGTTACTAAAAGTTTTCTAGTGAAGATTAGCATCATGTAATGTTTAAATAGTACCAAGCTTTAATCAAGTGTTAGCTTTAATATTGTGTCGCTATTCCGAATGAAAAATATGCGAGAAAAAAGAGAAGATATATCAGGAAAAATTTTGTATGCAAACAAAATTTTCTAGAGCTTGAAACAACGCAGAAAATCTCCTACAACTTCAAAGATAGTCTATAGTTACCACATAAAATCTGGTAGATGTTTAGTTGTATAACGAAAATACATCATACGATGTATATGTGTAAACATACTTCCGATGTCAACATCATCGCCTACTGCTTCCGCTATATATAAATTCTGTTTTATCGTTGCTTTGTCGCTGTCTCACACTTGGTATACCTTCGTTTTTATCTTTTCCTATGTGAAATACGAGACTGGCATACAGAATGTCAAGAAGAAAACGAAAATTTTACATAGCGACACAACGTGATCATATTTTTAATACAGTTGTAGCAAAAGTCGTGCACTTCAATGTTACTTTGAAAGATTGAAATTCAATCTCCGGAATTTGATCGATTTTTCCTTACATATAGCTTTTTTTTTCGTTCCACATTCACTTCTGACGTCATTTACACATGTTTTATCCACGGATTTCAAAGTATTTGTTTACATACAAACAACCTTTTTCCATTGTATCCATATTTAATATTTTAAATAAATAAATAAATATAAATTGAAATAGAACAAAAAAATAACTAAATTTTCAAAATCAGTAATGATTTGTAACATGTTTGCAAGCAAGTTATCTATCAGTTATGGTCAAAGAGTATACGGATATGTGACAAGAATTGCGCATGTCGTGAACTCTAGCCAACAGATAGCAGTATATACATTATATATTGCAGGTCGATATCTATGAGTGTTTCCGCATGATTGTTGAACGTTGACGCACTCATATATTTTTATCAGACCGGAAGATGTATGTACAAATAAATATATAAATATCTGACCAATAGATATGTTCTGATGCAGTTATTACCGCCGCAAGAACAAAGAGCATGAGTACATACTATACGTAATCTCATACAAAGAATATATTCATGTAAGCACATACATATATAATAAACATGTATTTGGAAATGTTAATATTGCAAACGGGTCATGGCGTCGGTCAGACTGGCCAAACATGAAAACCATTTAATGTTCATATATAAAGACGATATACGTTTTATTATGTGTCTCCATTCTGCTGTTGGCTTTGTTATATTTTATAGTTTATCTAGAACGTTGTTCAGTGAATAGCAAAACGATTTTTCTCATTCATCGTCATTAATCTATCAAAATAAACACTATTGATAATCACAAAGCAAGATCATTTAATTATTCAACTAATTATAAGTCAAAACAACATCATGTTTGAAAAATATTATTCGTATTCTTTTATTCTTGACTCTAATTAATAAGTCAGTTTTTGAATAATGGTAAAGAATTTAAAATGAAATAATTGAAAAGTAACTTTTTTTCTAGGGAGTGTTTTGTTAGGAATATAAAACGCTGTAGTTAAAGCATAGCGAATACAGAATACCTAGTGGCTCTCGATGTTTTCGTTCATCCACTCGGAATATCGATCCGTAATACACTGAACACAAGCGATTCTCGAGGATGAGAAAAGGCAGAGAGAGAGAGAGAGAAATATGAGACTTTGAAACTCCTCTTGTTCGTCTTGCTTCGTACTTCAACTAGATCATCTACAACATCTAAAGATTGATCCAATTGACTGGCGTCTAGTCCACAAATTTTCACGCAAATCTTTCCAATTTCTCCATACTTCATCTTGTTTGTGAGTGTTTTATGCTCTAATACGACTACGAACACACAATATAAACGAATACAAACTAATTGTTTTATAACTATTTTATAATATTTCTCATGAAAGAGTAGAATCCAAATTTAGATATCATCAAGAGACTTAGTTTTATCGCCGCTATATAAATAAATATATATAATATATGGATTAATTTGTATAGTAATTATTTATTCATAATTCGTGATAATTACATGAAGATAAAAAGATTAAAGTAATTAATTGAAACGGAACTATATTACTTCTATATATTTACATGAAATAGTAAAGAGAAATTTATGATTTCTATTTTACTCAGTTATTCGCAGCAGGAGCACCATTCTCAGTAAAATGATGGATATCATCTTTAATAAGTCTTGCAACATCGTAATATTGCAAAATGATAGAAAATTACACTAGCAATATAATATCGACGCGATGAACTTGGTAGTATTTCAAATAATTTCAATATACTATATATTTTTGCTGCGTTAATAAAAGCTGCACTATACACTTTTAATTAAGAATAATTACAGTATAAATTTGTACTTTGTACTTGTCAACGTACTACTAATGAAGGATGAAGTAGAGATAAATTATCAGCATTATTAAATAAATTTTCACTAAAATCGTTGTGAATATCAAATTCTATTTTAATGGATAGATATTCAGGTTCTTCGTGTCTATAAGTTAATTTCGTTTTTATAAATTTTTTTAATTAAATTATGATGTTACGAGTTTCAAAAATAATCTACTGAATCCAATCATTAATTCAAAGTCTCTCCAATTCTAAAATTCTAATCGTATTGTTAAATTAAATAGATCAGAGCAGTCTATTTTATTCATATGTAACTTGAATTGTATTGACACTTGGAAATTTTTTTATTGATTTATTTTCCTGTCATATGAAATAATATGTTTCGAATTGTGTAACAAGTCTTGCAGCAACAGAAGATTTCAAACGGTTGTTATTGGATAAATTTTGAAATTCTTATGCAATAGTCGGAGACTGGAGTGCAAATTGTCAGAAGGTGACAGTTTGAAAGAAAATCAAAAACAAATAAAATTTCTATAGCATACCTATTTATTTCTAGAGCAATATCACATGAATTTAAATGCTAAAGTATAAAATTATACGCCTGATTATAGTTCTTGAAATTTCATAACTAATAAAAAAACATAATATTTTCCTTCATAAAACTTCATAATTTTCTTATGAATATAAAATGAAATACAAAAATTTGTTACTGCCACTTTTTATATCTACTTCAAATGATTATATTTTTTTTTCTTATATCCAAAAGTTATATATACATAGATGATCTCCAAGTATTTAGAGACAAACAAAAGTTACTTTACAAAAGTAAATTTTCTCATAGCGAGTTTTCTCGTTTTCAAAAAATTTCAGTTATATCCTCAGCATTGCTAAAATACACACCTCTGGTTCTTGCCTGCTAAGACTACCTGTTGATCTCTTTCATATTGACTGTTTCACATAAGGTTCTCTCAGGTATATGGAACAAATGGCTAGCAGAACAATCGATCGTCCACACAAATAGATCATATATATATAGTATATCACACGTTTCTTGTATGTATACACTGACTACAAAGCTTCTACGCTCCTCAATCTATACTAATCAACACTCCTGAGCTCTCATCAAACAGCTCTGCCGATTCCAGTGCTTCATTAATTAACAGGATATCTTGATTCCCCTCAAGCACAATTCATATATTTCATCAGTGTTAATATGGTCAGCTTCGTAATATTATAGCATTGAAGGTAAATTTGATGACTGATATCTGATATTCACGACAGTATTTAATAGAATGATATGTGCTTATGAATATTTTAGAATTTAATAAGTAAATACTAAATCACTTGAGAAAGTGGAAGAATAATTATTAAATTTCTCCATCAACGAATTCATTCAAGTAAAAACAATTAAAAATAATACTTTTTTGATTTGTTTCCACGAATTTATTCTAAATCTCAAATTCATTGTTCCATCCTTCGAATAAATGTTAATCTATTCTCAATTCTTTTTATAATTTTAATTTCTTTTCGAGGCGGAAAATTACTACGAAAGTATCATAAATTTTAGAGCATTGTTATTGCTTTTACTTTTAAAAAAGATGATAGATTATTATAAATACCGATGATACTGCGCTTGAAGAATGACACAACATTTTTCGTCCTTTAGTTCCTCCATCGAACCACTTCTATTGATGAATCTCATATTTTAAATGAAAAATTGCAGATAAAAGTAAGGTGAATATCGCTTATATCTCGATTTTCAAACATTCAAAGATATTAATGGATTCCACGTACAAATATGAAATATCTGCATGTATGAATAAATTTATAAGGACCCTGAATCCGTGATACTTTTGGTCTATTCACGAAGAGATATTTCCGGATTATATAAATACGATAGAAAAAAAAAACCAAGTACATGCATGAAACGAATGCTTGATTCGGATTTTATTTATACGTTCCGTACTTTGAATGCAAACAATAGTGAAGTAGATTTCAACCCATATAAAAACTTTTAAAATTCAAATATAAAATATAATTCATAATATTTGTATAGAGAATTCAACACAAGTGAAATTTGTCAGTAAAAAAACGATAATTCCTTGATGAATAGCTGAGATTACTAGGCTTAAAATAATACAACAAATTAAACAGTGAGAATAACAAGTGAGTAATAACAAAATAATTTACAAAATTCAACAATATATCTATTGTCTTTTTCATTGAAGTAAAAATCTTTCCACAGCTATTCATGATTGGTTCAAAGAAAACCAATTATTATAAATGCAACATACAATTATTACCAATTGTTCTGGTACGAATCGACCGATATTTTAGGGAAGGACACAATAAATCTAATTAATTATTCTTCCTTATTCACCTTTATAAAAACTACAGCTCTGAATCACGTGAATATAAAATATGGAAGACGACATTGCATCCACATTTAATATTTTCTTCAATGTCTATAAATTCATTATTTGAACTTATCATAACGTAATATGAAATAATATTACAGACAATATTAATGAGTAATTTTTTTTTTAAGCTTTTTATATACGTATATATATTTTTCCACCAACATGGTTCATAATAAAAATAAGATAAATGAGAATGACAGAAAGCTCCGCGAGTATTCATAGTGCAGTCAGAAAAGCCGAGGCGTAATGAAAGCAACGGCTGAAGCTCTCAACAAACTTCAGTGTGGGAGTTCATTGTTCGACGGAGCATTTGCATTCAAGTTCGTTTGACAGTGGTATACATGTATGTATATGTCTATATATGTGAGGTTGGATCTTTGCAAAGCCATCGGCTATATCTTTCGTTGTTCGTTGACGCATCGTAAAACATCACACTATATACGTCTATATACAGCAGCTAATTCAAAAATGATATTTTTATATGCATAAGAAAAACTTGAACATAAAGCTTAATGGTAAATTTTCAAATACTAACATATATCATTTTGATAAGCTGTTGATAGATGATATTATAGTAAGAAAATATTTATCGAGATAATTTTCTTTTTCATATTTTCATATTTATATTTTTTGTATGTATATTTTTTTATGCAATAAATAAATGAAAAGAAAATTGTTTTCAATGAACACATTGATGTAAACAAATAATATTTATCATATATTTGAATAAAGGAAGGAAAAATAAAAATGAAAAGGAATGATTCAAGTCACGGAATGTTTAATTAATATTTTTATCAAAAAATCTGATTGATGTACAATTAGTAAACTTTTTGTGACAGTTACAGGAGGGATAATTGTATTTTAATAAGAATATTTATTACCATAAATTCCAGGTCATAGAGAAATATTACAAAAATTGTCCACAGTTCCAAAGATACAAAGGACTAATATAACGCTTTTTTGTTTCATTTTTATACACGTTCTTTTTTCTATTTCAAGATATAACCGATTGTTCTTTTCACTTCTTCATGTCGAATCTTTTTCTCTATCTTTTTTATTTTTCATCAAAAACCGTTGAACAGCAGAAAGTTTTGCACCATCGTCAGTTGGACTTGGCATTACATTCGTACAAATCGTAAAAGTTAATGCTGTTATATGTACTAAAAGTGATCGTGGACCATGTGGATAATGGCAATGACACTGCGAAAAAATCGTTGGAAACAAGTGAACATTTTATTATCATATAAAATTTAGATGTTAATGAACTTTTTCTTATTTTATTTCTATATTAAGATAAAATCATTAACCATTTTATAATAATACGTGGCATTGATATCGATAATTAAAATCATAATATTTTGTATTTACTTTTAGCCAAGATAATTGTAATTAATCTATTATGTATTCTACACAATGCCTAAATGTTATACGTATACAATACACATTCGGTATGTATAATTTCCACATGTATATACATGATCGTTAGTAGCAATATAGATCTGAATAGGACATTGCCTGAAACTGCACAAGCAATTCATCAAACTAGTCGAGACATTGCGTGGACCAATATATCGAAATATATATCAGCTATGTAGAGAACAGTGGGCCATATCAGTATAATCTACCAAATTAGAATATAGTACCTGTACATACGACGTCGAGACAGTGGGTGAGCCATTGATTTTACAACAATGCATTATGCAATAACAATTCGCGATTTTTGACTGTCATAAATTCAAACGAAAATAAAATATCTCAATTCATATATTATATTTATGTATATTTTATTAATTCACAAGGAAGCATTAACTCTTTGTATATATATACTCGCAGATATATATTACAATGTGACGAATAATGGTAAAAATCCACTGGAGTATTTATTCAAATTGTGCAACGACCTAAAAAAAAAATTGCTTACAACTCAACCAAGTGTATAAAGTTCAAAAATGTCAAAGGCAACCACCCTATGAAATTGAGAATGCAATATACGTATAATAAATATATGCGTACGTTTTTAGATATGTATACATTTTTTTGAACTATGTGAAAAGTAGATTTCTGTTTAAATATGAAAAAGCTCCATCATGAAATATTCCACCATTGTACGTTCCAACATTTTTTGTCATGAATGTAAGTACTGTATTTCTTAAAAAAAAAAAATTATCCTGAACGTATATATTTCCTTTTTTTTTTTTTTTTTGTTTTTTGTGTGCTATAAAATTCACGCAGATGAATACAGACGTTTGAAGGAGGGAAAAAAGTATGGTGCCAGAGAGAACAAAAGACATATGCACGCAATATATATAAGGTGTCATCTCAAGAATCTTTGGAACTCAGTGCCTGAATTCTTAAAGACACGGAATCCGAATATAAAACTTTGATATGAGGCATATGCGAGGTCACGACGCGAGGGATTTGCCAGCAATTTCTTTATTTCATTGCATTTCTTTTTCTCTTTGCTTTTTTTATTTTATGCGTAATTTTTTTGTTGCATTCAGTCTTCATATTTCTTATTTATTATGACGATGTCTTATCCCCAATTGACATCGAGTAAATATAATAAATAAATGATTAAAAAGTCGCAATTGTGACACGTTGTCTTACAATTACATTGAATTGTTTGGCATCCGTGAGCCATTGAGGTCGCTGTTACGGAACGTCGGTCGAGTGCATCGATACGGAAACCAGGGTAAGTTATCAGTGGCAACTAGGGAATGCTGAAACATTCATGCCAGCCGATATCACAGTTCACAGTCGCTCCCCAGATGTTTCTAGTCGTTTGACATATGTATATATATATGTATGTGTATATAATCGATCATGATCTTCTGTTTACATGCAAATCGATTTTAATTTCTTAATAATAATTATTATTAAATAATACTCTACATTAATACGTAATAATAAATGACATCGATGATATTTTGTATGACAGGCAATTTTTCTTTTCATATATCGGTAGATATAGAATGAAAATAATGAAAATTTATAACAAAAGCTTATTTTAGATAAAGAAATTGGCTGTTTTTAAAATAAAATACTTTCGCAGATAAAATTCCTACTAAAAAAAAAAAAACAAAAATAATATAAACAACATTTGCGTGTAAAATTCGCGATGTGCTTGACAAAGACTTTTTTTTATTATCAAACTGCGCATCTATATTTTATCTACATCCATTTGCTTATAAAAGCACAAGGGAAAATAAAAAAAAATCACATATACACGGCACATCATTATTCATAACAGCAACAAATAGATTGCGAGTATTGATAAAAGTAAATAATATCAGCAATAAGAAAAATTAATCATGAACATTGACGTAGTCATACTGAAAATGTAGGTCATATAGTTTTATCACAATTTTCTCTGATATTTTCTATTTACACTACATCAAGTTGTATACACTGCATCAATATAATAAACAGAAATTTCTGATTCAATCTAAATTCACTTATTTAAACTAAACCTCAATATATTATTTTGCATATATAATAAAAATATTTATTATTAAAAAAACTCATTAGAAATATTTTTAATTTAAATTATATTATGCCATATGATAATATTTCACAATAGACGTCATCATTTTAAATTAAAAGAAAGTCGTGGTCTATAAAAAATTATCGAACCGAAACGGGTCGTGAAATGATGAATTGCGATGATTCGGTTACGTCATAATCGACCGTTGTCACGGAACATTAATATTATGAAAAGAATATATATGCTGCATGTACACGCTGAAGTTAGCAGATAGAAAGACGTGCCTGCTCGGGTGAGTGCAACCACGTTATATCATGCGAGAGAAAATATAATTCAAAATAATGAACGAAGGTAAGATGCAAGGTCATTCATCTTACGATAAGTTGTTCAGCTTATTTCAGATCACGTACATATATATTCTTGTATTATATGCGCTTCTTTTAACATTAACAATGACCTCAGGCCTTGACAGTGATGGAGAAATAATCAAATTACACTAATAGATAGCCCTTTTACATAGGACAAATCATATTAATATTTTTTACTTTCATTTTAATTGATGGAATTTAATTATTATATTGAAAGTCCATTGCCAATATATAGTGTGGCCTCAGTGAATTATAAAGGTAAAGTGTGCTTTTACGTTGCACACGGTCCATCACAAATGACCCCGATACAATTTAGAGTTAAGTACCTTGAGCCACGCGGGATAGCTCCATTTAACGAGCACGCAAAAAAAAAAAAAAAAGAGGCTAAGGGCTTTTCACTCGTGTAGATTCAGATTGAAAACAAGGCCAAAAATAGTTGACAGCATAATTATTTCTATTACTCATTCAATATATTATATATTTATATTTATAATATATATATCATGAATTCATATTTTATCTCAGCAATATTATTTATGAGAAAATTTCATCTGTAAAATAAATATAATATTTTGATAAAAGAACTATTTGAATATCTGGAAGCATCCCGAATGCAAACATTTATTATTTACTCATAGAGTCTGACAATTGTGTGGGAATATATATACGTTGAACGTTTGCTTTATGTACATTGTATACAGAAATATGTGTATATTGCAGACGAGATATATTGCTGCTATTAATTACTTAGAAATAACCACAATTTTATGTATAGAATAATATGAAACAAAGGTAAACTTTTCATTTATTATTACAATTAACATTTAAAACTTCATGCACTGCAAATGAAAATTAATATCACTGCTAGACTATATATATATATACATATAATACAACTGTAAATATTGATTTGATGTATATTGAATTTTATCATAAAGTTTTTATTGCTTTAATATATTTATATCAGTATAAAAGAAGCGAAAATGTGAAACTAATATACTGACAGTTTAACGTACACTTCATTTTGCCCTTCTTCTATAATTAATATAGTATATACAGTATATATATGTACATATACATATACATTTATCTATATATATTCACTCAATCGACTCTGCTTGGATCAGCACTTCTTCCGTCATCTAGATAGTTACAAAATCACCGATGAATTTGCGGGCACACATATGTTCAGATGTGCACGTTCTATCAATACTCTCATGATAGGTATATATGCATACATATTCATTATACATACTCACATATATGTATACATTGGTTGAATTGACGTGCTGCATTCCCTACTGCTTTGTTAACTCTATATAATTTTTACTGCATTAGTAAAAGAATCAGCCACAACACCATCCAATTATATACTCATTAATATTATCATAGTATGTATAATAATTTTAATAATTATATTCGTTGCAATTATCATAAATGAGGCGTACCATGAACAAAGCAAATACGTTTAATCAAATAGTACGTTTGTAAATAGTCAATTGGACTAGCTAGTCGTTGTAGCTAAAAAAAGACTTTCGCTTAGCGTAATTATCGTTGTTTAGCACGTTGAACGTTGGCCTTTTTGTCTGGCCAGTTGCTAGGTGAAATATATATCTTATTTTATTTTTCATATATTTATTCATTTATATTTTTTTACAACACACTACCGGATACACTAATTCATCGTTTCAAGTCCTAGGCATTATATCTTTATGTATATATTTATTTTTCTAAAGTGGTGTGGTATTTTTATTTATATAGTATTTTTTATATGTAATAATCAAGCCCAGCATTTATGTGCGTTGTAGAAATGAATTGAGCTTAGTGTATATAAATTGCATTGTTATGAATAATTGTATTATCAATAAGTACAATGATTCAACGCTTAACTATTGTGAGAGTATCTAATTGCACTTGAGATGATAAAATGATAAGAGTATACGTATAATAAACAAGAATAAAATAATTGATCGCAATGATGCGCAATGAGTATATTGTTCTCAGAAGACGAATTAAATTTAATTGGAGCTAGTAGTTGTGCTGCAATTTATTGGTATATAAGTATGAGAAATTGGAGATAATATTTATTGTATTGATATTAAGATTAGAATAAATAATTATGGGGAGTTTTTTAATAGAGAATCTTGAAAATTATTTGATAAAACTAAAAGTTGAATATTTTTCAGTGAAATAATTAATTGAAAAATTAATATTTAAAATTATTGATAAATTGTTAGAGGAATTGTCACGTGCATCTATTTCTGAATCGTTTAGATATGAAAAGTGTGGGCTGAGTTTGTACGTGTACGCGTATAAATTCAACACCCGACGACTTTTACACCGCCCGATCTAGAAAACGATAGTCCATGCGCTTTATCATAGCAGTAATTTTCCCAGACATACTGGCATGTCAAAGAACGGGTGTTAGAGATTCTAGATAGAGGTTGATGTACATTCATATGTATAATAGAGGAAAATACAGTCAGTAGATTAAATTCACCAAAACCATTTTTTTAAATTAGATTTTTTACAGCCGAAATGAAAAATATTATAATTTAATAAAATTAAAATTAAATGATTTATTGAAGATTATTAATCTTGATTGCTAAAATTTTATTTATTACTCTAAATGTTTTTTTTTCTCGTATATATTTGAGCACTAGAAACATTCAGACGGTCGAATTTAAGAATAAATTTACTGAATAAGTCAAATTTCTTACATCAGAAAATTTGTTTTTGTTAAATCCGTCTTAAAATCAGCATTTTTTTACTTTGCTTTCAATTTTTCGTGTTACTCAGGTGTATCATTTAAATTGGAACATTCTGTACATAGAATTTTACTCTTCTAAAAAAAATCCGAGTAGAGGAAAGTAACCAAATATAAGCTACCATTTGGTTTTTGCCTCAAAAATAAAAAACCATTAAAAAAATTAACCATTTATTGACGTTAAAATAATCACACATACATTTTTAAATAGCTAAGTAACAATCTTATGTTCTTAATATCATAATATATTATTAAATTGAGCATTAAACAAAATATCATTAAATATCATTGTTACTACCCCATATTAAAGCACTAGACCACATTTAGTTACTCTCCTCCAACTTTAAAAAATATATGCATATATCTTTCATTAATTATTATTCTTCAGATATCTTTATACATATCCCAATGAATAATGTAAAAATATATATATTCACTGTGGTTTCTAAAATATTATAACATAACTTCACCCATAAAACAATGGCTTTCATAAAAATACATATCTATCATTAATAAATTTGAAAATGAATGTCAAAAAATCATATTCAATTATAAACAAAGAACAAGAAAACGTGTGAGAGAACTAATGAAGAGCAAATATGTGCACGAGCTGAGTGCAATAAATTACTCAAGTGCCATAGGAAATTAATGAGAATACATGCGCACTCAATTCAGATTCATACACACGAATACTATAATAGTTAGGACCTCATTCTCTTATACAATGTGTATTAAATTATTCTCCATCCTATATGCAAGCTATATACATATATGTATGTATTTTGGATGCTTTCCGATAATGTGTATTGGCACAACACAATCCTTACAACAAAACAATAATGATCAGCCATCGTCAGTGTAACCCGCTTTACTGGAGATTACAATGTTAGTGGAGAATTATGATAATACACACATTGAAACGTGAATTTAGGTTAGCTAAAATGTTTATTCTTGAATAAAAAAATTATAATCAATTATAACAGTCATTTGATTTGAATAAACCAATTATCATTAGAATGTTCAACAAGCAAAGCGTCAATGAATGCGCATGTATACGTACACGCAAGCACGAATGTTCCTGTATTTAAATAGCTGATAAAGAGAGGGTTAATATATGTATATGCATCTGTATAATACAAAGAGATGCCACCATAATCAGTTGTTCAGCATGAACTACTATTTCTCGAGTGCTCTGCAGCTATAATCTAGTTGTATTCGGTTGCTTAATCTTCCAACGATTGCATATAAATTGCACGTTTCTACCAGTGAAATCAGGAGTTGTCTTGTGGTCAATCCATAGACTACATAGCGCACTCGAGTGCGACAAATTTCTATTCTATTGTTGTGAATAATTTAACCCTAAGCATATTTTGTTTTTTTCTTTATTAACATCGCACAGTAAATATATTTCGAAAAATAACTATTTGATACGTGAAAATAGGAGTGTGAATTGAGAAATATAATGCAGGTTATATGAAGATAATTAATTTTGAATTGGGGCAGAATTTTGTTTGACATTTGACATTTACTTTGAATGGGTAAATTGAAAATTCAATTAGCAATAATATCTGTTTTGTTTAACAACAGTGCTGATGTATGATGTATTTATGTAATTGTTTAAACATATATGTATATGTCGTAGTTGACGTAAATAAATAAATGAAAATCATTCGATGGGACAAGAATCAAAAATGAACCAATATTGTTTTTTTGTTTAAAGTACCATAGGTAATATTATGTTTCGTTAATCTTCAGCAATATTAACAAAGGAATTCTATAATCTCGGGAGGGAAATTTTATTATGCATCGTCGTCTTAATGTACGAATTATTTTGATCAATATATAACTTTACATAATTCGATTTATATTTTTGCAGTAAAAAAAAACTATATATAACCATGTAAGATTTCGAAATAGCCGATTGAATTTACATTTAGAGTGGCCGAAAATATATCTGAATGAAGTACCAGATGTTCAGAAGATTCAGTCGATTCATGAAAAACTTGACTAGCATTGAAATCAATCTAAATCAAAAATGAAAAAGTAAATCATGAGAAAGAATTTCAACAAAACTTAAACTAAAGATCTGTAAAAATACCGTGAATTCCCTACCGATTTTTTGTTCTCTTGCAGTCTAATATAAGAAAACTCTCTTAATATTGGTCATTCTCTATTTTTGATTCACATATCTCTATCCTAATGATAATTCACGTGAGAGAATCATATTTGCGCAATATATATTTTCAAACAATCACATTCATTTTCCTTTCTTATTATTTACTTTATTTGCACCATGATAAATTTAACTTGTGAATACATGCTTTGATTTATTTGTATCTCTGTAAACAAGATAAGTAAAATACGACATAAAAGTAAACCCTATCAATATAGGTATGTATGCAGATGCACACTCGAATATCACTAGAAAAATAAGGGAAAATTATCAATTGAATGAAAAAAAAAATTCTGTAATTTGCTGGTATGCAAGGCTTACATTATTTCTCCGATTTTTGTGCTTTGTTCTTTGTCGCCGTCAGCATCGTCACAATCGTCTCGTTGAAAACGATATTGGAAAATATATAAGGCAACCAGCTTTCTTGTCTCTTCTTATTCTCTGAGTCTTCGCTTATATTACAAAGCGCCAATTTTAGTTGAACGTTAAGTGCAATGAACCATCGGGAAGTTCCTCCAGCCTTCCTCTTATTCCTTTTCGGCCGTTCAATCTTTGCCAAGCTACGGATGTTTCCGGTTTCAAGTCATTTGAGTGTTGTTATATTGTACTTTTAATAGAGCTTCATTGAAGTATAACATCACAATATAATAAAATACAATGTGCAGCTAATTATTCTTTTCCCTCCTCTTATGGTGCATAATAAAATACAACTAATAAAATCATAATATTTATATCACGGATAAAAATACGCAAATTCATCACAATTTTATACTTTATTTGCGTGTATAATTGGCTTTTTAATCAAAGGAATAAATCTTAAGCTCAACTATATACCAATAAAAACTTTTGTTTGCTATCAAAATTAAAGTTATATGTAAATAAATCTTGGATTTCCATGGTTTACATGAACCGATTGATCAGTAAAATATGGAAGTCAGATGTATTGGATTAATGTAAATGCGAGAATATATAAGGATAAGCAATTTTTTGTATAGAAGAGCAACCACTACTGTTGAGCAAGTAAATTGCTTTTGATTCTTTTTCCGATAGTTCTTTAATCAGTGAACCCCTTTCTAGTGAATAAAATGAATGTAACCCGATGAAAGGACGCGCCGGAAATCTCCAATAGGTTTATATAAGAACCAACTTTGATACTACTTCCCAAACAGTGGATAAAAGTCTATGTGTCTCATTCATAATAAGTCGGTTTGTTTTTTTGAATCAATTTTATATAAAAAGTCCTTGAGAAAGTAAAAGAAAACAAAAATTACGATTTTATTATCATTATTTTTAGGTCACTTTGTAGCATACTCGCCTAAAAATTTATATCTGTCTACATCTTAATATCTCATACATTAATAACTCTTATATAATTTTTAATGATTATTTATTCCACCAAGGTAATTCAGATAAAAAATTCCCTCGCAATTAAAAATTCTCCAAATCTCCGATTCTTTCACTCTCTCTCTCTTGATCGTTTATTTCTATAGGACAAAAAATACGTGTGAGCATTAATGGAATGTCGAAAATATTTGTCTGACACATAAAATCTCCAAGTATTATCCATTCAACTTGAATGAATAGAATGCGAGACCCTCCAAAAATCACCTCAATACATTCGAACAGTGAAACCCATAGACAGAATCAGAGGGCGTGGATAGGAATTCAGGTAGTGCAGAAAGCATTATAACCAAAATGTGGACAAAAAAAAATCCAATTGTACGCTTTGGATCCGCTCACCATCAAGCAAATATCATTGGAATGAGATATGTAAAAAAACGCACAAAGAAAATAACAGGGGATGTCATGTGCATTGACTTTTTATCTGTCTACGACAAATAGTATACTCGCTTGTTGTCCTATACGCATATAAATTCGTATGTGTACATGCTATACATATAATATAACGTTAGCTGAGTATCGATTGGGAAAATCGCAGCGCGCGTACGATAACGAATCTGGAATATAGGCTATGCTGCTTCTCTGGACCTGCAATAGTCTCTTGCATAATAACCAGATAGGATTAAATTTGGAGACATTGGCTATGCTCCATTATCGTCATCATTATTATTAATATTGATATTAATATGGATATTATTATTATTATTATTATTATTATTATTATTATTATTTGTTTGACAAAATTGTTTCAATTAATTTTCTTAAATTTTGTCAAGTTACAGCATGCTTGCTATTCATTTTTTTGGGCAAACGGTGATGTTATGACAAAAATGGGTCGAACAAAAGTTGTAGATCATGAAATTCTCTAGAAAAAACGTGTCTACACTTTTTTCGCTACGAGTTACCATTCATGAGATATATGAGATAAAGAATTGCATCAATAAGTATTCATAAAACATATGTATTATACACTAAGCATTTATATATTTTCATTTAATTTGTTTATTCTGGAGTAATTTGATTATTTTAATATTTGTTTCATTGTTATAAAATAAATTATTAAAAAAAGAGAAAAATGATAAATATTGACCAAATAATAAATAATAAAGTGCAATTACACTTTAAATTAATTAATATTTGAATGAATATGTGAATATATCTAATGAAAATATACTCGCATGCACGAAATATATATGTATTATTTATTTTGCCAATGAATATTTAATGTTATCAAATAAATCAATGTATATATAATTATTTATCACATTCTATAAAGTTATATTTCATTGACACATATAAAATGTTCATAGCGTCACTGTATGAGCGTACGTACGATATTGATGAGAAAAATGTAATTATAGAACTCTGCTTTTATTTTACGAATCAAAAGTATGTATATATATTTATATATAGCTATTATAATCATGAGCACAAATCCGCAATACGAAAAAAAAATTTTTTTGAATTGTTATTTATATTCGTATAATCGTGCGTCTTTATATACAGTATATATACTTCGTTGCGCTCAAGATAATATGAAAAAAAGTGTATAATATCGAATATTGGTTGGAAATACCGGTTCACCTTGAAATGAAAAAAACATTTGTACGGCTTATCAATTACGGCGGTGTAGATAAAAAAAAGACCAAACGTGTGTGCGATATAATTGCCGATGAAAAATATAGAGACATATAAATATATATCTATATTAAAAAAAAAAAAGAATGATCCATTTTTCCATTAGTACGCTTCAATTAAAACCGAAATACTAATACTGCTGAATATGAGTTTTGCTAACAATAGTATAGATATCTATACGGAAGCAATAATTCTTCAGCCAATATTTTATATATATTTGATAATATATTTCACAATTTTAATGTCAGAGATTGAAATGCATTGATCAGAATATTTTTCCTCCACTTTGATCGCGCCTATATATAATATCAGCTTGAAGCATTCATGAGTGAGATTACATTGGATGAAAAGAGCGGCCAAAGTTTATCAGATATGAAAATCCGAGTACAGCAAAATGCGAAAAGAGAACTTTGGCCTGAATGACAAATGTTTAGTCGAATTTCTTTCTCATTTAATTATATATCGTCATCATAATTGCATAAGCTTTGAAAAAGCCATAATCTTTCTGAGACGAACTGTTATATAATTTTCTAGATATCTAGTCATTTGAATAAAATAAAACTCTAGATATAGATCATGATTAGAATGACAAATTTCGTAGGTACTTTGTTTTAATCATCAATCAATAAGATTAAATTGCGTATAAAGCAAATGATAGAAAAAAAAGCAGTGAAAACGAGTGAGAAAAACACGTGAAAATCACAAAGATATCACCGGATAGATACATACTCAACACGCAACTTCAATTTCCGGTTTCAGCCCTCACTTGGCCAATCTCTCTTTATCTCCCACCGTTTCTTCCTCTTTTTTTCTCTAACTCCCTCGCTCTCATTCCTGTTTTTTCACCATCTTCGCTATATCTTACGTACCCCCTTTCACATTTATTCGACATCGTTCTTCCCGCATTTCTTTTCAGAGTTTTCAATCGTACAGTTTTATTTTTATCCTGTATGTTATATACCTTCAGGCGTCGTGTGTCTCAGTGTTCATACTTTCGGTATTTCCAAATGCTCTTATGTCGAAGGATGAAAAAGCTAAATAAAAAAAATTTCAGTCTAGTGCACCGCGGCATGATGAAATTGAGGAAAGCAAGTTTTATATAATATTTCATTGAAAGCTTATGATCAATGTTTCCTCTTCAATGCGCAAAATAAATAAATATGAATGAGATTCAAAAAAAAAAAAAAAAAAATTGTATATGCATTGATTTTATGAATATCGTAATAATATTATATCATCTGAAATATTATATTAATTATTATGAAACTCACCTTATCAAGATACCGAAATCCATGCTCATTTGCGACTTCACGTGCCACTTTGTCACCACCCATAATGTGTGTTGCCCATTGGTTTGAATAGGCCTTCGTGTGGCCCATCAATGTAACAAGCAATAACAAGGCCAAACTGAGGATCCATTTGTCGGTACACATGATCGTTTAAACCGCTAAGAAATTAACTAAATTTTTACTTGACACTTGTTCACGCACACAAGTTTATATATATTCAGAGAGACGTTATGGATGTAAATTAATTAAGTCAAAATCCAACGCGGTCGTCTAATCGAAATATCAAAAAATTTACTCAGGTGATCTTTTGACGTAGCAGAACGAAGAAAAAAAAAAATATCAATTGTATAAACTGACTTAGCACAGTGTGAATGATAAACACGTTGAATTATATTTAAACACATGAACAAACACAACATGTGTCTGCTCGATTATTTCAAGTTTTTTTTTTTATCTCTTACAATCAACGCAACCACTAGCCCGTCAGTGCTACAACTGAATTGTGTGCCACACGTCTCGCCAGTTAAGTATTCACTTTGGTGTGCGTCATACGCCTCATTATCGCCCGTGGTTACGTGCCTTCGTTATCTGGCGCTGCTGCTTGCCACGGGCCATCGATAGATCGACACCGGTGTGCTAGATGTTGCTCTATACACTATATTCTATTCGTCTATTAGAAACGATGTGTAGTCGGAGTTCGTCAATGAAAAAATGTTTGAATGTTTAGGTGATCGTTTTGTGGCGACCCGCGGAGTGAAATACGGTTTTGGCAGCGGGGTAGAAAGACGCACACAATCACCTCCTGGGTTTGCCAAATTATATTTATTTGTTCACTTGAACAACATTGGTCTCTTCCCACTCATCATGACCACTGACCATACGAACAAAATTTTACATTCACGTACTGCAAGCACCTTTATATATTTCGTGTGAATCTCATGACATTTTTCAATTTTCTATTATTATACCTTTTTCCTTTTTATTTATTTTTGGCTCTGTCTCTAGGTCCTTTTTTTTTATTTCTTTTTTTCTTTTTCCACTCAATACGTTTATTGTGTTGTCTTTCAAATAAGTTTTTTTTTATTTTTATTTTATCTCCCGATGTGCCTTGTGCTTTTGCAATTACATCACAGTTATTCGTCTCGGCTAACAAAAGTATCCTGAATATCCCGCCAACGTGAGCATAGACGGTAGTTGAGGATAGCGAAGGAAATACTACGGATTTCCTGGGCATTCATGCATCTAAGAAAAAGGCATTTGGCTGGAAGCAATTTCCCATGATTTCTTCTTAGCAAAACAAAATTGTCGTATTTCTTTCCCCCCTCCCCCCCCAATAAATTTTTTCAAATTCAGTTATGAACTTCTTTCTATTTCTCATACTCATTCCACCATTTTGTCTTATTGACTATTCGATATCGCATCGGTATTATTAATTTATATTTAAAAATTTGATATCATTGCAGGAAAAATATTTAAATATTTATATGATGTAAAAGTTGTTTTTGAATAAATAAATATCTCAGTTGAATGTAAAATGCCATCGATATGTCGAGCCATCTGCATACGACATTGTGCAAATCGCTTTTCGCTGATTTGCGTCATCGATTAATGTACTCTTTCACGATATAAATATATCTTAAGATAACCTTTCCTCTTCTGCTTCACTCGTTCTTGTTAATTTTTTCCCAATGGTTTTCCACTAGTAATTCCCCTCTTGCAATTTACACTACTCCCTTTAATGCTCACTTTACTTCTTTCGCTTGACACTCTTGGCCTTTTCTCCGCTCCTTATTCACACATCAGCTTTCCCTCTCAATCCTTTTGGTTTATTCATGCATAGCCATCCGTTTTATTTTGCATTGTTTCCTTGAATCCCCGTATTGAAAACTAAAAATTAAACCGATAATGTTATATCATGAATTTATCATACGTCGTTAAGATATCTAAAAAATGCCAGAATACTTTGTTTCTATCTTTTCCATTCATTTTATTATCAGACTTTGTTTAAACCAAACAATTTAATTTTCGTCTATCAATTTCATTCATTCGTTCATATTTATCCTCACAATTATAATTTGTACTAGTACAATATCTAATTAATAACCATCAAAGATTTATCAAATGAATGCAATACAAATAAAGTCATTAAGTTATTTAGATTAACGATGTGATATTAATAACCAATCAGCATTGACAAAAGCAGTAACAATAAAAAAAAAATCCTGGGATTTATTAGAAGGGAAAAACAACTGTGTTGAATTCAATGTAATACGATAGTCGACGGTACTTTTATTTATTGAGAAATATGATACATCATCAAGTGATTCTCATTGATGTGGTAAATTCACTAAACTCTTGAATTCTAATATAGTTTAAAAAAAAATAATTAATGACATTTGATTTTGTTCTTAATTCAAACTGAAATATTATTCTAGAATTATTACTGAATTTAAATTTTAGAATAATGTATGAAGAGCATGACTGAACAGGTTAATTCCAGATAGACTTTCTATAAAAACTTAGAAATGTATTGGATAATTAATTATTCATCAATATAGTTTTATGGATGTATGTATGTATTCTGATTGCAGTCTGTATGCCAATGCAATTTATCATCAAAAATTGGTACTGGTTGTGTGAAAAACGTCGAAGTTGATGCTGGCTCCATCAAACTACAGAGTGAAACTCTGGGCTAGATCGGGAGTACTAAATTGGCATTTCACTCCCGCTCTCACTAGCTTGTCAATTCGTTCACAGTGACTCAACGGTGTGATTGAGTACTACAGTAAAAAATAAGTAAAAAAAAAAAAATAAACGAAACTACAAATAAATAAAAATAAACCACATGTGAAAATTGGTAAAATAAATCATAATATTAATATGATTTATTTATTTAAAAATTAATTTCATCACCGTTTACTTCTGTTCATGTTTATCTTCACCTTCATAAAATAAATATAATATTAATAGTTAATACAAATAAATTATTTCTTCATTAAGTTTATGTTGTTAAGGATTTATTGTGACTTTATTGAATACACGGATGTTCGGTAACAATTTCCGCAATTAGCCTTGAGCGACAGGTAATATTCACAATGATTACATCACGAGAAAAAAAAAATAAATAAATAAATAAATAATAGAAGATGACAAAACCGGTGCTAATATCACGTTGCATGAATAAATAACTTGGAGCACACTATACATTATTTGTTTAAGATATTATGCAATAATAATATATAATACATATAAACGTATATGTGATGATGCAGTTGCAGCTGGTGAGTTTACCATACAATATGACAAAGTAGTACATTCAATATATATCAGCATTGTTAATTGTGTTTCAGTTAAACAAAAGAATTAAATAAAACACCAACGACGACATATCAAGATGCGACACGAAGATGCGCGTGGGTGTTACACTGATCATACTATTCTACTCTATGGAGCCGGCGCAATTGTGTGCACGTGGTCTGACAATGAGAATTACGCTACAAGTATGATCCTATCAATATAATTGCCCGCAACTTTTCCGAAAAAATTAATACCCTAAATAAACTTAATTCACTCTGTCAAATACAATATTCACATTTGAATCAATATGAAATAAATAATAAATACAATAATTTATTGATAGATATTTATAATATTAATTTATCAATGAAAATTTATTTCATTTTATAATTTATACTTGTGTATTTAATTCGTTTTATTATTTATATTTTTTTTTTGTGCGTTTAGCATTTATGACGCATTGATGAAATTTTAAATACACAGAAAGTGCACGCAACCGAGGTGAACAACTCTCGTGTCCCTGGCCGCACGACGTGTACACGTTTATATGCCCAGACGACGCTTTGCCGTAACGGTATCGGGATTTACTGCGAACAACTGAGAACAAGAGCTGGAGAAAGAGGAACGAGTGAGTGAGCAAGTGAGATGACTACTCAGCGTGAAATAAACTAGTATAGAAAGCAATCGACAAACGAAAAAAAAAAAAAAATAAATATATACACATATACAACCGCAAAAGTCGTACGTATATGATAATAAACGATTAAATTGTGATATCCAAATTCATTTCTTCACTAAAAATACAGGTAAATAACTCGTGTAAATATAATTATAGCACAATAAAGCATGCATTGGCATTCTCAGATTATCATCTGACGCATGAATAAATTCACTGACAAATAAATTATCACTGATTAATTATTATTAATCATACCGAAAATATTCATAAATTATATTCAAACTGCACCTATGAACAATTATTATGCGTTGATAAATTGTTTTATGTTATGTGGAATAATGTAAATAAAATGAATATTCCATCCAATGTATTATATTTTGTGCGTCCTTTTAGAATCGTGTGATGCGTCTCGTGTCGGTGAGCTGCCAAGCAGAAGAGACAGTAAAACAAAATTGTTAACTACACGTTGATGGTGACTGGATTCAACGCACGCACTCTGCGTGCCATAAAGCAATGAAAATTCCCCAATACGTTGTATTGTTAAGTTATGTCACCGGCGCGCGAACTAATTTTTCGAGAGACGAGAGACGCGAGTTCTTAACAGACGCACTCACCCTCTCGACGGTACACGAATGACTGACGGGCCGGACCACCCCAACGAAGGTTTGCTCCATCTCCCTCTTCCGTTGCGGCGGCGCTGCCGCCAATGTTGCCCTCTCTTTCCCCTCAATCGCCCCTCTCTCAACAACATTCAGCGAGTTCGTCTCTCTTTTCCCCTTACCGCGCCGCGCCCACGCGTCCCGCGCATCGTTCGCTGGCTCAGTCGTTCTCCCGTCGTCAAGCGAGCGTTTCTCGTGCTCACAACCGGATAGAGAATGAGAGAGGAAAGAAGTGGAGGGGGAGACACAGGAGAAAGGTTCAGGGATTCCGGAGTCTTTTCTCTACTCTTTCCATTCCACTACACTATACCCACTATAGCTCCTACGTCCTTTTTTTCTTTTTCTATTTTTTTTTTTTTTTCCTTCTTTCATACTCCCCACTCAAAATCTCTCTTCCTCACTCTTGCACGTCTGGATCCGTTCAGCAATCTACGTGCCCGTCACTATTGCCCCCACTGTATTGTGCTCTCGGTCTGCTCGGTCACTGTGCTCACAGAGCACACGAGAAAGGCTCCCCTATATATATACTATACAGAAAGCATGCAGCAACGCACACTCTATTTTATTTTCACGCTATTTATTGTTATTTTCAAGTGTGTATAGTGCAGTATTGATGAAGAATGTATCCATCCATCACTGCTGCACTCATACAACAACTAAATATTCACTATGAAATATCGGCAAAGTGCCCTTCGTCTCTTTCTACATCTTATCTTTAACAATATGCCATATATTTATAAGTATATATATATATTTTATAGTCTGACATGTACATGTGTATTGCATATTTGAGTTTGCATATATAGATAAAAGTAAAATGGCATGAGTGTACCAATAGGATGAAGATTCAACTGGAAAATGTAAGAGGAAGGTGTGTGTGTCTGTAGTACGTGCTACAGTTGTATCATTTATGCATGTATATAGTGTTCATTGTTGTTTATATGTGTACTATTTATTTATTATATGGAGCATAAGTTGCAGTTTATATAGGAGAATTCATAAAGTGAATAAAGATATTTATATACTTTGTTCTAAATACAAAAATTAATTAAATGAAAAAAAATCAATTTTTGTACTGCTCTGATGTGTATAATTTTCTTTAATTTCATTCTTCACTTACTCCAACTTTTTGATCTCACTAAGGCAAATATTCGATTAGAAAATTGTTATATGTATGTTTATATATATTTATATATGTATACGTATGTATATGTTGGTGATTGGCATTCCGGAAATTGAAAAAGTTACCCGAGGAAAATCAATGTAATTTGATTCTACAACAGATGAAAGAGGTACATATATTGTTTCATCAATGAAATAACCGGAAATAATTCCGGATATTCACTTCAACTATTTGAAACTTTTTATCATAATCAACATAAAAGACTAACACTTGAAGATTTGTAAAAATTAATAAAATGATATTTAGTCTACTTTTATTAAATGTATTCGATTAAAAATTCCTATCGATTGTTTAGTTTTAAATATAGATAAATAAGCTGTTGCTATATATTTTCATATAATTTATATGTGATAGAAAAACATTTGAATGGTCAATATGTTACAATGAAAACTATCCTCGGTAAAAAATAAAAAGAAAAAACATAGCGAAAATGTCGAGCGTGGTCAGCTTATCTTGCTCGTAACTAAAAATAATTACGAAAAAGTTTACGAATATATGTAGAAAGTTATATCGCAATTTATTACTAAAAGTCAAAATATTTTCAACGCTCGCACGTGATTGACTATAATATTCACATTTTTAATAAAATCTATTAATAAATAGCAATTGATAAAAATATCCAGCAATTTTTTTACTCTATAATACAAATGATAAAACTATAAATAAATAAAACTAAACTTTGTTTTGTATATTATTATAAGACGAAGGGTGAAGTGAAGTGAATTTGTAATCAATCGATTAAGTGAACCAACCAACAGCCATTAACATTCAATGTAAAACTTACTAAAAATTATTTACAAATACATAAATAAATAAGTAAAAATTATTTTAATACATAAATACAAAATCTAAACAAAATTTGCAATAAAAAATTTAATTTCAACTTATTAATTAATACAACACCCCTAGTGCTTTATATTTAATTTCAACTAATATAAAATAAATCCATCTATTAATTATTCACAAAACAATTTTCACACAATTGATAAATAAATATTTAAAAATATGCCTGCGCATATACACGTATAAATATTCCATTATCCATCGAGCTAAGACAAATCCAAGGATTATATAATCCACCAGCTGAGATCAGCTGCATATTCGCATGTATGCAGTCTCTTAATTCATTCTTGGTGTCTCTCAGCACGTGTTGTATCAGCCAATATTCATACATCAACATTTGTATATACTATTATACATATACGAATTGTAAATGTACTTGTATATATGAATATATCCGTATTATATATATCGGTATCCGCTAAAGGATATTCTAAAGACGGTTTCCATGAAGAATATTATACATATACGTGAGACATCAATAGAGATGTTATTCTATAGCGGTCATACGTGTCTTCTTCATCCAAAAGGCCATTTATTATAGCCCTGGCAAAACGTATCACGTGTATATATTGAGATACATACTGCTGAGTATGACGTTCATGTATTTTACATCAATCCAAATATACATATGTGAATAAAAAATATTTTTGTTATTCTAGTTTGTCATGTCTTGGCTAATTTAAAAATTTGATTTCTCATGTAAATAACACGAGAAAATTTTTTTTTTTTCAACTTCAACTCGATTTTTCGATAATCAAAAATTTTTTTTTGAAAAAATGAATGTACAGCTTTTATAGAGCATTAAATTTGCTACAAAAAAGTTGTTCTTTAAACTGGAATTTATTGATTTGACATTAATTATTATCTTACAATAAACCCTATAATGATGAAAAATCGAGTTGAAGTCGAAAAAAAAAATTTTCTCGTGAAACACCCTAATATATACATATGTATGTATATGTATTTCTTATTTGATGTTATGTAATATATTTATATTTATCTAAATACATGTGTGCATGTAAATAAATAAAATAGAATGTGTCATTACGATTAGTTTTCGCGAAATGAAATGCAAACGTATAATGTTTGTTAGGCAATATTCGTCCATCTATTTGCTATATGTATATATTCGTGAGTTATCAGGCCTCGAGAGACATAACGGTCAAACTGACGGGTCTCGACGACATTAACGAACGACGACACGGATGTTGTGGCCATATAACGTCAACTGGATTCGATGACAAATGCAGGAATACCTGACATAACCAACGCCCTCCACTGACTAATTGGCAATAATTAGTAAATTGCTGCTAAAATTCAAGTATCTCTCTCCTAGTTATTGGCCATGGTCTTCTGTACACGAAGAGCAAGGACCAATTCACTTGTGTGCATATGAATTTAACAGTACTGCAATTCTCTCGGAAACGTACCAAGCATTAAGGTAAATATGATATTTAATATATGTAAAACAAATATCAAATAACAGAGATGTGTTGACGAGAATTTTCGCTTGTTCTGTTCAACATTTATAAATGCATGTTTGGACCAACAATTTGTCAGTTTTCAAATTTAAACTATTTAATTTATGTGTAAATATTATTACTTGATGTTAATTTATAAAAATGAATAGATGTCATACACTTATAGAAAATTTTTGATGATTTTGTGATTTTTAATGTGCACCTAATTGACAATGTAATATTTTTTTATTTTTTTCTAAGCAATGAATAGTCGTGAAAAATTATTCGTTCTCATTGCGGGCAAAAGTTATCTTATCTCTCTCATTCTCGCTTCTGCACTAACGCGCGCACAAGTCTATATATTTATGGGCACAGGTGAAAAAGTTTTCTCGCTATACGTTCATTCCCGGAAATTGCGAATGTGGAATTAATAATGTGCAGCGATGCCAAATATAATCCTAAACTATATCTTTTTCGTGCAATTAATATCGAGATAAAAATACGCAGCTATATAGATTATAAGCAAAAGGCAAAAATGGATTTTAAAAAATACCTCGCCATATCTACACATACATACATATACATATATATTTGCATACTATATAATTCAGTATTCAAAAAAAAGGACACAAAATTTAGGGGTCCAAAAAAGAAAGTCTGAGAAAAAGTGTAGATACGGATAGTAGAAAAGCTGCAAATAAAATAACAAAAAATAGAAAATAGAAAGAATAAACATATATACAATGTAAACACATATGTATATATGTATACACACATATATATATATATATAAAGGTCCAGCTAGAGTTGGTGAAGTGCCAAATAGCTGTGTTGCTATATGTATAAGCGACCAGAAGAGACGTTTGAGAGTATTTACCGACTCTGTATTTTGTTCAATACCCTCAGCCGTACACTTTGCTTCACGAGGTGGCATATAACGGTTGGAAATTCTTGAGAGACATCAGAAGCCAGTAGGACGAAGAAGAAGAGAAAAATTCCAATGCCAAGATATTTCTTTTTTTTATTTTTTTTTATCTAACATGTCACCATAAATGGAAAATATTTATATGTATATATGTATATAATATGTACAATATACATGAATATATATTGCGGAGAATGTTGTTTAATAGTTCTCTCGAGATACATTTAATTTTCATTCACAAAACGAAGGTGAATATAAATGACGAAGGAAATAAATATATAATTAGAGTTCCCTCAAATATTTGTTCGACCACGTGCGCTCTCACCATAATATATCATGACAATATATATAATATTTCATCCATTTCTCTTGAGAATATAGTTTGCACGACGGAGGTAACGCCCGCACGCATTTTCCCAAACATTTGCGTGTTATATGTGTGTGCAAGTACGGAAAATGGATAAATGGACTGATGTCGGCAACAAAAACATGAGAGTGTGAAGAGCATGGGTGCGCAACAGAGCTTCTGCTTATTCAATATCTAGAACAAGATGAGGAGAAACACTACACATTGTACATCTGTGTATATGTATATGCATAAATGTATATGTATATATATACACATATATGTACGTATATACTTGGTAACTCGAGTATATTGCATATATAGACGAGAGACGACTCTCACGAGACTCGTATATCGCATCATTTTACTCCCCGCGGCATTTGTTGTCGGGTATAGCGCGAATATTATTATGATCCCGGAACAACGTTGTTGCTGGCGACAAACTTGCGATTTTCGTTATATTTACTACTAACACGCTCAAGACTTGATTCTATCGCGAAACATATCTTTGAGAAATGTCACTCACACGTGTGCTATACATATACACGGTTCTTCTTCACCCACCCGCTATTATTTTGGTATATAAATATAGATGTACATATGTATGTATGTATGAATGTATATATGGATGTGTGTGTCCTCAACCATTGGGCCAAGAAAGCAAATAACAGTGGCGCTACCCTTCTCTTATTCAGAAGGCGATCGATACTCTCTTCATATGGGAGTCAAGAACTTTTGTGTTGACAATCTTTCCATCGATATATGTATATATATAATATATATATGTGTATGTATAAATGCTGAATGCACCCATTTTATAGAAAATGTAAAAGTACGCTCTGCAATTGGCTTTTTGCTAGTCATCATCTCTTTCACATAACATTTTGATGTGTATTTATTTTGCATTTTTTTTTTTTTTCGTGTATATACAGGCATTCAATAACTTTTAGTTGGAAAAATCCTTTGGGTGCTTCGTCGCCTATACTAGTTTCTATCGTAGAGTTCATGACAGCCATTGTTGAAGTTTATTTTTTCGATTTTTTTTTTTTTTCATTTTATTTTATTTTTTTATTATTTGTTTTTTTATTTCAGTTTTTATCCGAGCGTAAAAGTGCCACGCCAGATAATTGACATAGACGACATTGGCATGCATCAATGTATCAAGCGTGTAAATTACTTTTACGTACAGAAATTACGTATTGAATATAAATATGTTAGAAGAGTGGTAAATGTTACTAAAATATCCATCAGAGAAATTTGTGTGGCGAATATTTGAAAAGAAAAATTCACATTAAATGCTGAAGCTTCACATTTTTTTCACATCAAATTTTTTATGTGCTATTAAAAAAGTCGTAATACCTTGAGTATATAAAGTTGACATCCCTTTAGTTATTTATATAAGTATATACATACATTATACATTTGTAATGCTCCCTTTGACGTTAGTTCATTTATTTTCTCAACTTTCTTTTATCTTCTTCGTTGTTACATCATGGATATATATCCATATGCAAACTGAGCACTTTGAAGGAGAGAAAACCCAGTGCATATTGATGATATTGTATACATCCTTGAATAGAAATTATAAAAACAATATTCAATTATAAAAATTTCTATGGAATTTATTATTTTTTTATCCTCTAAATATTCAACAATGATCGCACCCGTGAGTATTTCCCATGGGGTAACCGAACTATTTCGATAATAGCGTGCTTCGTGATTCTATATATACACTAGAAACATAGAAACTACAGTGAAATTTCTCGGCTGATCTCCATACATAGGTATGCCCCATTTCATCCTCTATCTCTCTCTCTATCTCTATTGCACTATGATTCCTCGATCTCCAACAAAACCACCCTCATATCAGAACAATGTAATGCATTCACAGCAAGTTTATATTCCAAGTGAAATGTAGCCAACTTCATTAGCAGAAATTTTCTACATTCTCAATTCAAACATTTATAATAACCATACAAAATAATATTTATCTTTAAACTAAACTATAATAGCAAATCTAATATATAAGTATACATATATAATTATATTATAAATAAATATATCGACAGCTGTTTATATATTATGTGAATGAAAAATTGAATAATCAAAAATACAAATTAAATTATTGTAAAAATAATTAATTGAATAATGATTTTTATATTTATTATATGCATTCAAAATGACGCTGTGAATAATATATTGTACGTAATAATAACAAAAGAATTTATATACACATTTGTGTGATAGTATTATAGCGATAACAGTGCAGAACTGTTATGTTGAAATATATACTGTTGATTAAACACTGATGCAGCTGTGTCACAATATGTGTGAACTAAACTCGCATGACCTCGCTCCCCTTTTCCCAATTCAAGCGGTTACTTCACTTTAAGTATTAATAAAGAACAAAAATAGCGGAGCAAATATAGGTATATATGCAAATTAAAAAGGGGCATTATCAATAGTGTCGTTTGCGAGAGATAGCGCCAGTGTGTACAACGTTAATACGCGCGTATTGAGGGTCGATACATGCTCATATAATAAGTATACATAAAATATTAAATTGACCTCGAAATCTCAACGAACAGGGGAAACTGTCGATCAAGTTGGAAGTTAATTACATGGCTGATTATACATACACAACTGTTACACACACGCATGAATCATCAGCTGTGTTGAGAGATGTTAAGTAATTTTTTTTGATGTTATACAATGAAAAATATAATTAATATTCTAGTTTATTATATCATTTTATATTAAATATGTAAGGTTGCAGTTCATGTACATTGTATAATGTCAGGGAATATTGTTGTGAAAAAAATTCATGATATAATGTTGAAGTATAAAAATAATTCTTCACATATAAATGCAGCGAACAGTGAAATCAAATATACGAAAAATGAAGAGACAAAAAAAAAAACAATGAAGTGATTTAATAAAATGTTCACGTTTGTGAATTTATGATGTTGAAAAATTAAAATGTATGTATACACTGTAATATTTTAACTACTATACTGTTGTTTATGATTAGTTATATAGAACACAGAGATATGTGATGCGGTTTATTTCGTTTAATAGTGGCGATGTAAAGGAAAATCATGAAACTCATCTCAAAGGTTAACACTAACTCCTTGCCCCATGTTACTTCTAGTTCGCTGGATAATTTGATTAATATCGTTGGACCCAAGCAGTCGAGCAGAGTCCACCAAGTGACATAATGTAATTTATAGGAGTGGAATTCATCCACTTTGGACTAATCCTTGAAGGTCATGGCAAACGCCTATGGGGGGGTCAAATAACCACAATGACAAAGCAAAAAAAAGAACAATGAACATTTTTTCAAGCTTTTACGAAAATGTTTTCTTAGAAATTAATTAATTTATGCATTCATCTGTAAATTTATGAGGGCAAGAGTAAAAAAGTTTTCAACTATTTTTTTATTTATATTCAATATAATATTTTGTGTATATGAATATATTTGATATATATTTAATATGTGACTTGAGTCAGTATAGGAGAATTCAGTTACTTTATATGCTAATATGTTGTTTCATGTGTCAGGAAAAAAAAAAAAAGATTTTTAATCAAAAAATTTCAATTGATAATTTTTTTTTTCCATTTTTATTATTTTTTTTTTTTCACTTGACTGTAATTAGTGAAACCACGCATATCATTTTACCTGTCCTTTTTATAGGTATATAACGAATAAATTCAATCACAAAATTGTATGGGGTCATATATATAGAGGTATTTGTACTGATTGTCCACAACGAAGCCAATTACATCATGTGTCTGTACGTGTACCGAGTATAATCGATAACATCTTTTATTATAAAGCAATTCTATTGCAGTTCTCTAATTACAGAACACGAAATATAATTTATAGATAAATTAACTATACTTACCGAGCAGTTGGAAGCACCAAACTCTGATAATCCATGGATAATTATTATAAAATTTATATAATTTATATTTACGATTATAAATTTTATGTTGTTCAAATTATACTTCACTTGTTGTTCAAATTATACTTCACTTGGCACTTTTTATTAATATTTTTCGGCTTAACATACGTGATCATTGGAGAATTAATAATGAACTTTCATTGTATTGATGTAGATAATTTTGTAAACGAATTAAATAGTTAATATTATTCACTACACACTTCACTTGATGCAACACTTGGAAATTCATTTTTTCCCCAACACAACACTCACACACATTATAAACTGAAATTAATTTTATTTACAATTTAAATTATTTTTTCATCCACCACAAAGTCACATGATAAGATAAGTAGACATCAGTCTGCAACTGTGACTGTATTTAGTGTTGTAAAAATGATTTAAAATGGCACTGGAGTTCCATTGAAAATTCCTCATCCTGTTGAAAAAAAAAAAACAAAGAATATAATTATCAATAAAATTAAATACCAGAATTTTTATTAACTATAAATAAATATTTAAATATTAATATCTATGACTATATTCAGAAAATGAATTGAAGCTATAAACAAACAATAATGTTTTATTAGATATTTTAATAGAATTATGTATATTTTTATTTGAATGAAAAATTTGTCTTTCATCGTGAAATTAAAAAATTGTTTATTATCTGTAAATGTAAAAATGATACGAGATATTGAGTGACAGTACAATTGTTTGGAAACTATCAGTTGGCGAATAAACGTAATTGTGTGGAAACCTAGGTTTCGTAATTACCCACTGGCAAATTACAGTACAGTGGACGAGCAGACTGATTGAAACGTCGATCGGCTTTGACGCTAAGTGCTTAGACTCAATAATGCAAAGACGTTTTCTATTGTTCACTGAGTGTTTGAATTGATCCTTTAATCAATATCCAATGGATGTATTACATCCGCAATGGATAATTACTAAAATTTATCAATCCATACATGATCACGATATAATTATATGATATCATGCAAATAATTTCTAATAACTAAAAAGTTGTTTGAAATAACTTCACATTATATTCCCCTTTCATGTATGACATGAATTTAATTGCAAAATATTCAGTTAAATTAGCGTAAAATAAATGAATATATCTATTCATATACACTTTAATTGACATTTTATTTTTTATTTCACGCGTTTGCGTTGCTGACTGAATATTTATGTGTAAATATTATTTGTTGGCCAGAGCTTTCATGAGAAATGATAGCTTCCAGTTGTACAGTTCACAGCAATTGAATTAAATAATTTATTTTTCATGAAATATGTTGAAAAATTTGTAGTTTCATTCATTTTCAAAATAAATACATCTATATATATCTATATTATTAAATGAATGGCACTTTTTCAATGAAGTATTATCGTGCCCTTCCGCTCAACGGGTTTTATTGATAGAAAATGCTGCGCAGCATCAGCCACCTCAAATATATATCCGTATCAATCGCATTATACATCATTTACCAACCGAAATGCCTGTGAACATAGATTGCAAATAAGGATTATAATATTTTCTATTCTTAATTCTATTATTTTTACTTTCAACTGTAGTGATCCTCATTTATATGACCATGATTTTAAGGATTTTAATAATTATTGTATTATAAAATCATGATAATTTCCACTATATGTAATTCACCACGATAAAAAACTAAAATTTTTTTTCAACTCGATTTTAAGTACTTAATGTATTTTTCATGAAAAAATTTTTGCACTTTATTAAAATAATATCATTTAAATAACGAAATTAATTGTTTTGTTTCATCTATTATTAAATGTTAAATCAATTTACTTTGTCCATAGTATTATACGTAACAGTATATGCATAAAGTTAATTTCTAGGCAATATCGTATACATTAAATTGAAACATTGCTGGACCCTTACAATAAAGTTCATTCATGCGTAAATATTGGGATAGAAATGCATGTGACTCTATGGTGATAATTAATCTCCTGTCGTGAACATGCGGCATTCAGGGACATATGCTATAGCGGAAATTACCATATGTGCATATACATATACATATATTGTTCAATGTTGACACTTGAAGCTGTCATTGACAGTGAAGAGTATTAATGAAAAATTTCTAAACTAATATTTCATTAATTCACTAATTTTTGCGTAATAATATTAAAATTCAATTGCAATCATTGCTGATGCTTTGATCCAAATATACATTATTAATTTTTTTTTTTTATCAGTATAAAATACATACTAAATAAATATTTGTCCAAAAAGAATTTATTTAAAATATTTAAATGATATATACAATCACGATTTTTCTATTTGAAATTTTATAAAATTTGTGATGCATTGTCACGTGTTTACATGCATTGCATAATAAAAGGTTTGCGAACGTGCGAAAAAGTAATGAAAGTGAAAAGTAATGTTGATCTATATAAAATATATATGTATATAAATTTATATATGTATGCAAAATATAAAAAATAATAGAAAAACAGAGAAAAAGATAAGTTTTGAAACAAAACTTTTAGTCACTGGCAACGTACGTTTTGTGTGATTGTAAATGTTAGATATGAAGTGCATATTATCCTTCAGTAGATAAATGGCGGACATATTCTCTACATAAAGAAGAAATTCTTTATATTCAAATGAAAAACGGAGCAACTGAGAAATATATTGCTCTGTATAAGTATATACATAATGCAAACATCGCATGCTTGTGACTTTGTGCTGCTAAATTGGATTATGTTATCAGCGATATCGTTGGTCTCTGAGGATCCAATTAAAGTGACGAATGAACGGTAGAGAAATCGATTACTCGAGTATCTGCCATCTACTAACGGAAATATATATAACGAACAGACGAAGGTAATCCAAACTAATTTATCAGATAATTCAATATGATCATTGTATTTTACTTTTCACGACACTCAACATTCCACTGCAGAATGTCGTCAACAAACGAAGATACCATGAATGCAAACAAAAAAGAAAATAGTTGAATGAATTGTTGGATAAATTCTAGAATAATTTGACAGGTTAATTGATTTTGTATAAGTCTGATTATACACAAGAAGAAAGTATAAAAGATGTAAACTTATATACCACATTTGAATGATATCTTCTTCAAGCTCATGACTAGAATTTGAAGTAAAGAAATTTACTGCGCACACACAATCGCATATGTATACATATATAGGTATTTCGACAACTTTTGTAATGAGTACCTTGGATACATTGTGGAATTGTACCGATACATATGTATTTAGGTATAGATATTCTCTGTACTTGCGATGCCATCGAGACAATTGTTACCACGAAACGATATTTTACCTTCAGAAAGCTTGAACAAGTTTTATTGAGTTAGTTCTATGCACAATACTCTAATTTCATGGTATGCACTGAAATAACTTTCTTCTTCATGAAATGTGTACATCCTGTGTACCGTTACCAGCTCGGCAGTGTAGTGCCAATGTATATTTACTCTCATGAATCGTTGAAATAGAATTTTCAGTTTAAATCTGTGCTCAAAATTCACTGGTCATGTCACATGCAACATTAATTTACAAATCCCTATGAATATTTGTCGTGAAAACGCAGTGGACTAGTGTGAGAATCATATCCCCACATGAAATTTATATAACATTCTATGCACATAATACTATTATTATACTTTTGTTTTAAACAAGAAAAAAAAACGAACAAATCAATATTTTTTATAACTTTGAAAATATTTAAAAGAATATATTTTGTTAAGATATGTGTGAATTATTTTGTTGGTAAGTATGAAATATATATGTTAAGAGAAATAATCAATGGTGTATGTGTATAGATAATAATATATTATACGTTCGTTCATGAGAATTTGATGGTGCGGAAAGTCATAGATCACGTACCCTATCTCACGCTATCACCGTCATACAGTAACACTTGCGTAAATGATACACACAGAGAATTCATTTGAATATGTATATATAGTCAAATTCGATTGTGTCTCCCCTATCGTGCACGCAGATGTATACAAACAGACTTAATTTCCGCTGAACAAATCAACTTGACGAATATAAGGGCGTCAAAGTCATTTTTGAATTTAAATGCAACATTGTATACATTGTATACCTACTTAGGTGTATATTTTATCATCATTTTATAGATAACTATAAGCCAGTAAGTCAATAAATATATATGCAGATATAATGTACAATCAATATATATAAGTATCTATATAAAATAATTTTATAAATTAATATATTTTATTTAATTTTGCAATTCTCGTGCTTATTGTCTATTCTATGTTAGTTTAGTTAAGATAAATGATACTTTATATCATACCACAACTTTGTATTTATGTTAAATTTGTTGGTATTCATGAACCATTATGTTATCTTTTTTCTTTTTATATTTATTTTGTACAAAATCATCACTGAAATATTGTTCTTTCGTTAATATTAAAATTCATGATGAAAGAAAAAAAATAACCAACACGAATATTCCTATTGTTCCGGAAAAGTAATTGTGTAACTACTGGCTGTCTTTCTTCTTTATTTGCTTGTAGCTCTCAATACTGTATATAAATATATATATAAATGTCTACCATCACAGATGTTATTTTCTCATAAAACAAGTTTTATTTTGGTATGTCGGGGCTTTTCCAACAAAATGTATAACGTAGTTTATTTAATCCTTGCTTATCCTCATTTTTGTCATACATATACTGATATCTACGCATGAAGAATTTATTTTCCACGCTCTTCGTTTCTATTAAATATCATCCTTTAATAACATTATTCATCACATTTTCAACAGACTTGAAAAATAGCAGGCAACATTAATTATTCTGTATAATACAATGAAAAAAGTAAAATTAATTTGTGTTTTTGCTACCAAGTGAATTTGTTTCATTAACATGATTAATAATAACACGTTTATCCGTACAATTATTTAATACATTTAAGAGCTTTTTCGTTCAGGGATTTAGGGAAAAAACATTCACACCATGAAAACAAGAATTATATATATATATCTCATATATACTAACTGCAATTAATGGTTTAAACGTGTACATTTGAAAGTACTCATTGCATTCGTGTACTTGTAGTTAACCGTCGAAACAAATTTACAAAATGTTTCAATCATCATTTTATTTGAAATAATTATGAACGCCAGTGCAATTTGTTTCAACATTAGTGAAAATTTAATTACTCTAATGGACCTTCTTTTTCATTAAACTGGTGTATGAATGTTAAATGGTTGGTGGTATTAAATTAATATGATCTATGTACTGTTTTATATCTACTACAGTAGTAGCCGAGGCCATCAGTGAGAAAATATCAGGTCGTATGATTACATCATGTTCCAACTAGTTATAATGTTAAATGCTGTTTATAAACAGCAGTTTATAAACCAACGTTGGCAATTATTTATGAACCACATATTTAATGCAGGTACAAAAGTCTTTTAGCAACTGTTTCATTTAATAAAATATAATTAATTGAATTAAACTTTGAAGATTTTTACCTGGTATTGGCTGGTTATTAAATTTAACTTGGGCATGTTAATAAATTAATGCATTTGTTCATTTATTTATTTGATGATGATGATGATGGTAATGAACCTTTCGAGTATTGTCTGCACGAATAATCCAAATCTCTTGTTATTCCGGTCGTTAATCCATTCAAATAGAGATATTTATTTAAAGTGCTCGATGTTTTGAACATTTGTGTGCTTTATCGATTTATAAAAATATCGGCCGAACCTAATTCTTATGATTTTTCTCATTGTAAAATTCGACCAGGGGATTAAAAAAGTGCCATTTATATGAATCTTGTGTTAAAAGCCGATCCCACTGCGACCTCAGTGGTGAAATGTAGAACTAAAGTTTGTGTAGAAAATTTTCCATACCGACAGTTGGTAAAATATTTTTTATTCGAAATAATTATTATTTTTATTGTTGTGTTGCAATTGATGAATTATTTATATTATTGTTTGCAATTATTGGAGGACGGATTGTTATTATATAGTATGAATCATTTAATAAAGTGTATATTTATGGGAAAAAAAATTAATTTGTAGAAAATTTGAATGTTGAATCACGCAAAATTACATTTTTAATCTAACAATTAGAAGATTAGATATCCTTTTTTTTATAAAAAAATCTATATATACATGGGCATTAAAGTAAGGTTTATCCTAATGAATCCTCAATTATGGTTTTATGATAGGTATAACTTAGACAAAAATGTTATAACGACTTAATAATAATAATCCTAATTCATTTACTTCCTTTATTCAATTCTTATGTATAACCTATTTCAACGAAAGTAATTTAGTTAACTTTAAATTGAAATAAAGTTTTAATAATATGTTTTTTTTTCAGTCGTTTCAAATACTTAACGTTATATTTGAATTAAGTTTCATCCAGGAATATTTTACGAAAAAAAATAGTACTAAAGTAAATTATTTTTCGCATAATATAATATATATGATTCGTCATTGATACCTGTGCCGATTATCGAAGTGGCTGATGTAATTTACAGCAATTATTGAATTTACCAAGGTCCATAAATGAAATGTGAAAAAATCTAACAATGAGGTCCGCCGCCATTTTAGAACATTTAAAGTTGTGTGTGCGTGCGTATGTACGACAAAAATAACCCACTAAAAAACAACGCAAATAAAAATATAAAAACATAAAATTGACAGAAAATAATTATCAATGATAAACTTAATTACAAAGAATCAAGCACTAAAATATCCATTAGTCTATTTTTATTTCACTAAAAAACCTTACAAATTTACACCACAAAAAACAAATAATTCAAATAAATCGACTAAAACCGCGCGCTAAATTTGCTGCAAAGCATCCAATAAGAATGCATTATCGCGCTAAAAAAAACCAATGAGCATACGACCAATCAAACAACTCCAAATGTTCTCTGACGCATTTATTGCCACGCTGGCATCTTGAACACAGATATATATATTATTCCAGCATTTAACTTTGGCATGTTTCAATGAGTGAACCTCTGTGAAAATAATTTCATCAATCTACATATTATAAATTAACATATAAATATACAAAGTTATTATCATCACCATGATGAATAAAATATAAAATCGTCAATTAATCAGGTAACATTGATTGATTATGGAGAATAATGCTGCAACGAAAATGCGTTTGGGCACATTGGAAAATTTTAATAATGCTCAGATGGAGCAAAGTGTCGTAGAGTGACAGTGAAAAAAAAAAAGTAGAAGCCTCAGTGAATTCTCAGTTACCAAGTTCCCACTTTTTCCAAACCAACCGGTTTGCTGCCTGCCAGCAATTTCACATACACTGATACACATATATTATTGGCTTGAGGTGGGGCGTTTACCAACTATACCAACTATATGAGCATACTCATACTCTCAAACCAAAGTCACTAACTTGTATATATATTTATTATCAATCTATAGTCTATACCATCATCGAGTCGAGCATCCACATACGTATTTTATTCAGTCACAATTCACAAGCCGCCGCTCATATGTACATTCAGTTACTACATTCGTTATTGGACTATTGAACATCGTTCACTTGGTGACGCATTCCACGGTCTTCCGTGTTTTCAACATTTATTTATTCATAAGTTCTAGTTTTTTTCCAATCGATTGTTAATGGAAGTTTTATATGGTACAACAGTGAATAAGTGACTTTGTTTCACCACTTCTGACAGCAATTTCACCGACAAAAAATGACATCAATTACAGCAGACATGAGTCTAATGGATTTATTTTTTGATCGAGAGGATTCAATACTCAAAGATGGGTTGAAGGATGAAATCCTCATGACAAACAATTACAACAGTGACCCAATTGCAGTTAGTATTATAGTTATTCTTTATATGTATTTTAAATAACTAAATATCTTTGATATTTTTTGTTTATTTAATCTTTAATTAATATAGATTGTTATTTGATATTATTAGAGATATTATGAATTTTGTTTACTGTGGAATTTATTGTAGGATTCTCGGTGTGAATTCGACATGAAGCTTTCGGGTGAATGATTTGTAATACCGTTAAAAATATTTAATACCGTTATTCGAAGGCTACATTCCCTGAGCAAATAACTCAACGTTTATTTATAATCTTCTTCGTATTATCTGGAAAAAATTTTTATATTTTATTGTCGTTCTTCTATCTGATGTTTCTATTTTAGAAAATTAAATACTCAGTTTCAATAATTGTCTAATAATTTATTTTATTATGAGCGTTACTTGTTGACTAAATTTTATATTATGTATTGAAAATAATTATTTAGAATTATTTTTTTTTTATTTATTAAAATGTATGAATATGGTTATTAATACAATAAGTAAAATTCTGAATGCTATGGCTTATTCTGTGCACGCATACTCTATTCATAAATTCAAGACTGTAACAATTATATTTACATTTTTCTGGTGATGTTTATTTAAAAATATCTATTATACATGCTCGATATTTATTCATAATTTCTATGCTGTGCCTGGTACATTGTAATATTTTTCCTTGAATTTTTAAATAACATATGGTACAAGCAAACCGCATGCGTGAACCGTCAAGATACAACGGCCATTTTGGAGTAAAGTTTGTTCATGAGTGTCAGTGGCAATGTTTAATTCATACTTTAAACATTATCTATAAACTATTCTCAAATGAATTAAATGAATTTTGCATCATGTGATATTTATTAAATTGCTGATATAATTTTTATCTACTTTTAATAAATAATTTTTGAAAGAATGCAAATATTCAGTATACTTTTGTGCAACATATGGAATTGATGAGCCGGCATGGTCGCTATTTTACTTTGAATTTCATGGCAATATCATCAAGTATGATTATTTTCTTAAATGACAGTCGTCATAACTTTCACAAAACTAATGAGGAAATAATCGAATCGTTCATTTCATTATGAATTGCTGCTAATTGCAATAGCCGAAAGTTTTATTTTTTCACTTTAAAACGAAAATTTGTTCACTTACAAAGTACAAACTATTTATATTAAAATAGATTATTTCTGAGCTCGATTAAGGTCACGTTGAAGAGTTTAGTTTTCGTATCTATAGAATGTAGAACCGGCAGATAATCAATTTTTATCATTATATATACATCCTTCATAAATTGTCAGTTAAAAATTTTTTTTTGAATGTTTTCGAATATATTATTTGTTAGATCATTGTATAACAAAATATTTTTATCGTTATATTAATAATATTAAACTATTCTGAGCCCAAATATGTAGTAATATATTTTTTAATTTTTATAAATAAAAAATATATTGAATATTGTATTTGAAAAAAAAAAATATTCCAATATATTCTTCCATTGGTTGTAGAATTCAAGACATTTGTATTTATCTTGGTGCAAAATGTTAAAAAAATATGACATGTAGGTGAAGAAATGAAATGGAATGTTCCAGAATTTAATTAAATAATTGATTTTTGTTTCTTATTTCACCTGAACAAATTATCGAGAATGATGAAATAACATTGTACAATATATGAAAATAAAAAGTCCAAGTAAATGTCACAGTGATCTGATTAAAAACATATTTACTTAAATTTTAACGTTGATTAATTCTATAGGATGTCGCATGATTGATATTGTACAGATAAGATTACGCTATCTTTCGAGTTCACATGTCGAAAAACGTCTGCGTTCCTTGGAATATACATATATCTATATTACAAAGTTGCTCTAAAACTGCGACTATATTTAGTTGTTCATAGTATTCGAAATTTGGGTTAGTTGGATAAACGATTGAGCGAATATGTTTTCATTTGACTTTATTCTGAATCTTTTGCCTATACTTATCCTTGTCAAAGCGATGCATAATTTTTTTGTCCTTCTTTTTACAACTTATGTCATATATAAGAGGTCATATAAGTTATTATCACACAAATGTAATAGTTTTACTAAGTTATACATAACTTTATCGCTACAAACAAGTGATTGCGTTCACAATTCATTCAAAATAAGCATCACTTTATTATTATTATTATTATTATTATTATTGTTTTTGTTGTTTTTTGTTGTTGTTGTTGGTATAAATTTAATATAAAAAGAAAAATAAATGCAAATGTTATAGACAGAAGAATGGCAAACGAATACAGACTTCTTCGATTCAATATTCAATGTGGATCATTTTAACTTGATCAATAATGGCTTGGAAGAAATTCCATCATCATCATCGGACAGCGGACTATCCAGTGTATTGAGTCCTTCTTGTGAGCAACAGTTGAGCCCATTGTTGCCGATTGAAACGGATCAAACAGAAACACCAAATAATGACAATCTTGGTAGTCCACAAAATTTCATGGATTTCGATTCTTTGGATGGATTAAATGATTCTGTGGGCAGCATAGATAGTCCAATTAGATCTGTAATGAGCTCAAATCATGGTTCGCCTGCGACAGATATTACTGAAGAAATGGAATTTGAGCCGACAATTGTTACAGCAGTTGATCCAAATGTTGTTGAAGGAATAACGCAAATGCCAATTCAAATGATCAAAGAAGAGCCGGTGATTGATTTTAGTAAGTTTATTTATGTGTAAACAATATTTTTCCTTATTTACAAACACGCACATGCACTGTTGGATGTATGTACATGTATATTCATGCAAAGAATATGTGAAACAAATTAATAATATGAAAACAGCTGATATTTTTGTAGCAAATGTATGTCAAATGTATACGTCACCTCTGCTCAATTAGATGTATTATCATGACGTAACCGTCTGTGCGATGAAATTTGCAATGATTTATACATAGTACTTATAAAAGAAAAATAGAGAGAGGCAAAAATAATTTTTATGATTAATTTTTTTATTACAGATCCTGTCTCTACTAAACAACCAGTCGTTAAACAAGAAGCTACAGTGAATTTCAGAAATTTAACTTGTAATGGAAAGAGAAATATTAGACAATTAATTCGTGTGACGCCAGTGGGTTCAGGGAATCCACGATCAATTTTATTACCAGTAAACTTGAAGGACATGAAAGAAGTTCGTACAATTAAAATAATAAATGCGGCGCAAGCGAGAAATTTAAAAGGCTTCAAGATCAATCAGGGAAGCGTCATCAGTAAAGCCATTCCCGTAAGTACTTGCCCTCCTTTTTTTTTCTCTTTAATTTTTCGAATACATAATAGAATGTTGTGAATTCTGTAGGTAAACATCAAGCAGGAGGACAGTGCGAGTGAAAAAAGCATTCAATCGAGTGATGATATCTCGGAAACAGAATCGCCGTATCCCCGTTTGAAACTTAATCCTGAAGAGAAACGTCTTTTACAAAAAGAGGGAATTGTATTGCCAACCCACTATCCATTGACCAAAAACGAAGAGCGAGAATTGAAGAGAATTAGGCGTAAAATTCGCAACAAAATATCTGCACAAGACTCGCGTAAAAGGAAAAAGGAGTATGTTGATGGGCTCGAAGATCGTTTGAAACAAGGAACTGAAGAAAAATTAACACTTGTCAAGCGTCTCAAAGCATTGCAATTGCAAAATCAGAGTTTAGCGGGACAAGTCAAAAGATTGCAAGCTCTAATTCAGAAAAGCAACAAAAGTGCACAGCCCGCAACATGTTTAATGGTTTTATTGCTCTCATTTGCGCTTGTTGCCGTTCCAAATCTTCGACCGCACTCGAATAATAATTCGAATGAACTCACAAGAGAACAGGAACAGCCAGAAAAAATGGCGCCTTTAGCTGGTGAGTATTTTTCAATTAAGTAATGTATTTTTTTATTTCTTGTGAATTTTGTCTGGATATTCAGCCATTTATCTTCAGTACAAACGATAACCACGTGGTTCGGCAGCTATTCACATCGGTAACTGTATAAACACACACGTGCCGGGTCGTATTAGGACATTGAACTCAAACGAATTGTGAAAGGCCCACAATTTTTTTTCTTTTACTGCGTCCCTCGGTTTTCTTACTTCTTTCCATCCTATCTCCAGCTACAAATCTTTCCTGGCGCTGTATGATTTTTTATACGCTTCAGTAAAATTATAATATAGAAAATTAAATAGGATTTTCTTTTTGATAATAAATACTATTTTAATGCAGTGACTAATTTATATAAGATGCTTTCAAGCCTGGTAAAAACCTTCTGGCCAATGATAATGCACGTTATCATCTCGATAAACAATAATAAAAAAACTAAAATATTTTTCTCTCGAGTTTACAGTTGAATATTTTTTGAAATATTTAGCTGAAATAAATTTATTCAAATATTTAAATCATACATTCCGTAAATGCCATTAATTTATTACTGGCTAGTGAATAAACACACGTTTTTATATCACATGAACAAATTATTGGAATATTAGTTTTATATTGTACAATGACTTTCAAATATCAATTGGGCCATTGATAATGTAGTGATGAACGAAAACGATATATGCAACCAAGCGTTTACTTTCAAATGCAACAGAAACCCGCTCAACTACTTTCTACCAGCCGACCATGAGAAAAAGAACAAAATGTCGTTGAATAATATAACACCGGAGCTTAGTCTCGTACTTACACGGTCTTATGACCTCGTTAGACTCAATATATCAAAAATACATGAGAATATTTATTCACTATTCTTCTATTCAACGTATTTTTTTTTTGCAAAAGATTTATTAAGTAAATGTTATTTTATATACTCGTGTTCATATTATCGGCGTTGATAAAAATATTCCTATATTTCTATGATATTTAATTTGTCAGTAAATAAATTTTAGACCAACTATACATTTTAATTTTGCCATATAATAGTAGCACCTAGATGTGACGATTTCTATGGCTTTATCGCATAATGCGACTTTATTTTAATCGTTATCCATTTCAATGTCACATGTATTGCTTTCAATATTTATATTTTATTTTTTAATATTAAATCAGGTCGTTCGAGAAGTCTACTCTTCACAAAACAGCTGTTGGATGAAGAGCTACAACAGTGCGGTGAGGAGCTATTACAAGAAGTAGATGGTCTTTTAGATCATGACTACAGTCCAATTGTTCAAGTACCACCGTACAAACGAGCACGTCATGATAATGAGCAATCATCCAAATATATATTATCCACAAATCATGGTGCTGGAATGTTTACTCATAAATCGGATGCATCGGACATGAAGTTAAGTAAGAAATACATTGAACCACCGTTAGATGACGTGTGGCCACCACCCAAACCAGGTGGAGTCCCGTCAATGAAGGTTGTTGATAAACTTGAAGCATTAACAAATGAGTTAAAAATAAATATCTCGGATGTTGGCGGTACTAGAACAGTTTTTGTCAAAGTACCACAGGAATTATAAATTTTTTTTTTTATAAAAGATTATATATATATATATATTATCTATCAAAAGCTTGATAAATATAAATTTATAGCTAGGAATTTTCGCTGTGTTGTGCATAAATATAATGATACGTATAACACGATAACATTCTATAATGACGAAAATTTATTTTTCGTTATTAATGCCCAGTAAGTGACGTTTTTATGAAAGAATTCACTGATTCATAAAGTTTATTCACAGGCCTAGGTCTGCAAAAGCATAATATGAATTGAGGTCAATACAGCTGTCTCATATTGTAGAAAAATTTGTACAAAAATGATGACAACACCTGGTATATTCATCAACCTATATCGACTGTAAACTGTCAATATACTAAACTGCAAGTTGAACATTTATTATTAATTTCAACTGAGAAAAATGATTGAATAATTTTGATCTCAAATACTTCAGTGAATGTACATTCGTAAGTTAGAATGATCACTCGGCCACTTCCAAGATTATTCCTTAAATTCAAAATATGCTATAAATTATAAAAAAAAAATAGATTCAATTTTAAAATTGAAACGATATTTATCGTATTTTTTTTTTTTTTTTAGTTGAGATATTAAATATTGAATTTGTCACTGCAATGATATGTGGTGTACAAAACACAATTGTATAGTGCAGTATTTTTCAATTCTAAATATCTCAAATCCAAGTCACATTGGTCAAAAATTAAAAATTAAATTTCTTGACCCTTTAAGAGATTATAAAAATTGAAAAATTCCTCTATCATTTAATATCACTAAAATCACAAAATATAACCAAACTTAAATGGTGCAATAAGGTTCATAAAAGAAATATATTTTTATTTTTATTTATTTTAAAACTTAAGTATAGATATACTCTTGGTTACTAAGGTACTGATCATTCTACCTTAAAATTAATAAAATACGACAGACCTAAACATCTGATATTTTTTTTATTTTGAATGGAAGGATCTGCTTCCCAATCCCCATCTTATTTTCATTTTCACTACAACTTCTTGGGCATTTGTGACGAAAAATCATATGTATCATTAGCGTAGTAAATGGCGGCTTATAACTCATGTAGTTTGCAGCATTAATGATACAATCTACTATTCCAAACGGTGCTTTTATTATTCACCCAGCTAGTTTTTATTGTGCACGTTTGTCAAAATGCATATTTGAATGATTGATTTATTCATTATTCTTGAAATTATGTAGATAGATAATATACAACACCAATAAATGACGTATAAATTCCAAGATTTTTTTCATTGGAGTACTTTTTCTTGATGATCTAATGCTAATTAATTATGAAAACAAGAAAATTAAAATGTGTAAATATTTCCACATTGATATATTATTATAATTGAACTGAATTGAATTATTCGATAAAGAGAGATAATTAAGATATATTTACACATATGAACATGTATCAATAATTTACTGTTAAAGTTTTAAATGCAATTTATAAAAGCAAAAAAAAAAAAAAATATTTGTAAGAGAACGCGTATTATGAGATAAAGGCGCCGGGTAAGAATACAGAATTCTAGTGTAGTATGAAACAGATTAATTGTCAATGATTAATGATTAATTAAATATTGATCGAAAAAATAGCTAAATTTTTAAGAAAAATGATTTTATAAAAATTATCGTTTATTATACGCGCTATTTCATATGAATTGTATTGAAGCTTGGAGTGTACTAAATGCGTAAAGACTGTGTCCTTTAATTAATCATAAACACTAATATTAAATTATAGATTTCGAATGATTTGTCATTTCGTACTAATATCGATTATTTCGATAAAAAAATAGGTAAATAAAATGATAAAATAAAAGGAATAATCTCATCATCTTATCATTATTGTATAGGCTTCGTCCTTGAGTATACGTCATTCATAAAATTGTAAATATATATGAAACAGTAAAAAATATGTTAACATTATATGTATAGATACTTATGATTCGTTCGATCTAAAATACATTATTTTTTTCCATTGATAATGTTTGTATCAATTACAATAATTTCAATATTACAACGGTTATATTGTATCATTTTCCACATACATTCCGATATGTTGTTCATCGTATTTTATAATAAAATGGAATCCTATTTTTGCACATAATGAATAAAGGGACGAAGAAAATAATTTACAATTTTCTGTAGTACATGTGTAGAGATAATTGTGGTATAAAAGTTTAAGTAAATGTATGAAGAATTATATAATTATTTAGTTATTTGCATTTAATTATAAAAAATATTTGAATTTATTCAATAATATTACAAATAAAAAATAGTTATACTATTATGAATAAAATAATTCATGGCTTGGAAATAGAGAAAGAGAAAGAAAAGATACAGAATTTATTTTACAGTTCTAAACTTATATGATTTTTATCAGCTTCTAAATTTTTTTTTTGGTTTTTGTTACTGGTATGGATAATAAATCTTCTATCTTTTCATTAGTAATGCATTTCATAGCTTCATCAGTTACAGAATAATAATTCAATATATAATAAGAGAGATCCTGCATCACAGTTTGCTTGTTTATTGCATCTACCTGCATTATGTAATTATATTGAAAAATAAATACTAATTGAATATGAATGAAAAGAAAAGTATACATACCATATTGGACATTGCAAAAATATAAGTTGCACGTGAATAAGATGAGAGTAACTGGGAAAACTCTAAATTTCTGGCCAATCTGCATAGATTTTGTATCGACATTTTTTTTTTATTTGAACAACTTGCCATTTTGTAATTTTTCATCAAAGTATTCGTCACATTCTTATACCAATAAAATCTGAGCTATTAAAAAAAAAATTTTCTGATTACTCCTTTCCGTTTTCTTTTACCAATTTTTAATAACAGAGCTTACTTGCGGTCTCAATTTTTTTATAATGTTGTCTGTATTTTGTAAATTATATATCCCTAATTGTGAATTAACTGCAGTAGTTTCTCGTGATCTTATCGATAATAATCGATGTTGTGTTTGAAAATGATTAAATGCTTGTAATGACTGTTCAACATCATCTCTTTTATCACACCAATCACAATAAATTCGACAACTGTATGCTGCTGAATCGAAATATCTCAAATACATTGCATGCCGACATCTGAAATAATAATTATATTTAAAATAAATATTGAAATGTAATTTATTTAAATGAATAAAAATAATATACCCTTCGGAAAGACAAAATTGTATCATCTTCTCGGAATTATCGTAAGCATATGATGACATGCCCATCGTCAATTTTTTAATATACATCCAGTCATCTAGACTAAAATAAAGACAACACATTGCCTTGCCATAATTTCTTTTAGCTTTCCCAATTTCATAATAATATTCTGTAATACTTGACGGAACAGACCAATGAATAATGCATGAGATATTTGGCTTATCTAAACCTATAGCACTATCACGTGTTGTTGCTATCATTGCTACTTTACCAACCTTCCACATGCTTTTGTGCTTTTTTCGATCCAAATTCTTCATATCTAGTTATTCAATCAACATTTAATTAAATAACATTTCAAACATATACTTGCTATTCATCAGTTATAAGATAAAAATATACAAAGTACTTACTGGCATTGTAAGAAATTGTTGATATATTTAATAGTGATAATTCTCGTGCAACAATAATTGTTTCTTCCTTAGTTCGACAAAAAATAATTCCAGAAAATTTATTATCAACTGTTTTCTTATACTTTTCAATTGTTTCAACTAAATCTTCAAAGGGGTTTGGAATTATATCTTTAAATTTTACTCGAAGATGTGTATTAGGAAGAATCCATTTTTTGCCGAGTATTTCACATGGATTATTCATATTCAATGCATTGAATATGTCATGTTTTATTTGTCGTGAAGCACACGCTGTTAATACAACCAATGGAATATTTGGAAACATTTTTCGTAATGGAGTGATGTGCAAAGATGACTTATTGAAATACAATGAGTTGGAGCTAAAATAAATTGCCTCATCAATAACAAATGTAGAAATTAAATTATTATTACCCAACAAGGTAATTAAATCCTAGAAAAAGAAAAAAAAATATCAATGTTTGAAGACAGACGGGAATTCCAATATAATTCCTCATTATACTACCTTAATCCAGGATTTATTGCAGAGAGAAATGGGTATGTAAATTAGTGAAGCTGCAGATTTTCCAGATTTCAATTGCTCGACTCGTTCCAATTTTTTTTTAGGTCGCAATGAAGAATCGATATGACTTACATTAACATTCTTTCCTATAAAGAGGTTGACATGCTCCTTTGAATAAAATATTAAAGCTAATGAATAATTTCGATTAAATTATCAAAATAGATATCTTACAACATACTTGAGCTACATTGTTGTTGCGAACAAAAACAATTGTACTTTTTTCTGGTGATATAATCGCTGGTAATTGATAACAAAGTGACTTTCCACCAGCAGGAGGTAAATTTATAAATACATCACCATCTCCTGTAAACAATTAATTAATTCATTTAATTATTTTTCATTATTTTCAACGGTTTATCCTAACCTTTTAATACTGCAAGGACACCGTCCCGTTGCTGCTGAGATATAAAAGTAGTAAATCCGAAAACAGATTTCATTACATTTTTTATTCTTTCATCCATATTTATTAATTTGCAAAAAGCAATTTGTTGATTATATAAACATTTCGTTATACTCCGAATATGATATTCATAACCTCTATAAAGGCGCCAAACGATGCGGAAATAAAAAAAACCCGATGATACTCGAAGCTTCCCGAAGCTCCTGATTTCTATTTGCTGCCGCTAGAGCTGCTATAATAAAAGTTGCCATACGCATGCGCAGACTCAAATTTTCGTGCATGTATAGACGCGTATATTCTTGGAACAATAGTTTCCCGCCATCGTATAACTTCCATTGTTGAAATAAAATTAAATTGGTGTGTCTTTGTGAAAGTATGATAAATAAAATTAGATAATTAGTGAATAACATCAAAGTATCGTGTAGAATAATTCGTGTGTTTATTAAATATTAAATGAATTTAAATTTGTAATATAATAGCTACACCAGCCAACGTCCATTTTGTTGGCTTCTCTTTGCTTCTTAGACTAAAAGTCCAAACATAAGTTGGACCACGTAATCTAGTTTTATACACAGGACACTCGTAAATATTCTTCACTTCACGTTTATCTTGAGTGATTGCTTTTATATATACAACGGGCATTTGTGGAAATAATTCTTTTATTCGTGAATCAGTGATTGTTGACAATTGAATGTCCCATCTTGCACCTTCAATGTATAAACTATTAATGTATGCACCTTCGCGCGGTGCCGTAGTGAATTCGTCTTTAAATTTCTTCGTTACTTCACAATGTAAGCACATTTTGTCCAGGGGCCATTCATTTTTTCGTGCAGTTTGCTGCATTATTGCAGTGAGAAATGATTGTGGATTGAAGAAACCTCCAAGCCATATCGACGATGGTAGCTACAATATTTTTAAAATCATCATTTGATATCGAACAGCCAACAGTGTTTGAAGGTATTGTGTCTTTTTTTTTTTAATTACTTACAATGAAATCTGCAGTCCACATTGCTAGTTCTGCTATTCTATTTAACATGTCGACGAACCAGCTAGTAAGACCAAGAGTTGATGGATATGCACGTGCTATCCATGATGGAGGAACTGAATCCATGAATAAATAATTTTGCAATTGCTCCATGTCCGCATTAATGGTTAATTCACCCTAAATATTTAACCATCATAAAAGTTAGTTTACAAATAATGAAACTCTATTATATTTAATTTACTTTTAAACCAAGTCCTAATTCACGAAGTGATTTTCTCAGCTCTGCACATAAAATATTCATTCTTTCGCATTCTTGAAATGCAACAATTATAAATGGTGTTAGTTCTTCGACTTTATTCATTAATTCTGCCATACTGAATTCTTCAGGCAATTTATCAAGAATATCTTCAATAATTCCCTTTAGTTTTTCTTCTCGCGAGAGACCAGCACCTGATCTTTCGCTAACATCTCTTGGTTGCATCTCTAGCACAACTTTGAATAAAGTTTCAGCAGTAGCAGTCAAAAACCCTGAATTAAAATAATTATAAAGTCATTTTCTTTAATGGAAATATTAATTAAATTTTATTTCATATATCAAAGATTTATTCTTATTTTTCTACCGATTTCTGCATTGGGATGAAGTCCATAGAGGGCAGGACTTTCACTAGGTAAATATTCATCAATATAACGATGATAATCATTGTATTCGCTATTTCGTGGTGCTGCAAATCCTGGTGCTAAAAATAATTCACCATCAACAAGATCTGGTTGCAGGTATTCAAGCAAATATGTACGACATAATCGACGATCCCAATCGTCAGTAATGTGACCACCATACATTATTTCTCCAAATAAATAGCGCAAATCCTCCCATGGAACTTTAGCATTATTTTCAAGATAATTTATCAGTACTGAAACACTTATGGTTAAATCGCCTACATTGAATGGATATACCTGAATTGAAATGAAAAAATATATCCGTACAGGCATTTTTGAAGGGAAAGGTAAAATAATATTACATTAGTTATACATATACATACTCGATTCCATCCTTGAGGTCCAAATTTTCTTCGTTCAGCCACAACAGCATGGAAATAACAGAGAGCAAAAAGAATTGCCTTGAACTCTGATTCTTTCGAGCACGTCTCGAATGTCTCTTGACTAAAATTATCCAATGCTTTATGAATATTTGCATGCATTCCAGTTGGTGGTTCATTTGTAATTTTTATTGCGGACTCGAGAATTCCCTAAATTAAAAACCCAAGTAAAATAAATTTATTTTAGAAATGAATCAATAATGTTTCTGATATTATTATAACATCAATGCTATATTACTTGAGGAATTATAGATTCATGTGGATCACTATTTGGTTCAGCACTGATAAAAAGACGATAATTAGGATGAGGTGATTCCGATAATTGTTCCATTTTTTTTTCCAAGTTTGGTAGCCAATTTTTTACGAGATGAATATTTTGTAAAATAATCCAGTGGCCATTAGCCGCAGCTATATCCAATGATTGTTCAGCCAGAGGCTCTTGTCCTTGACCTAATGAAATATTGTGGAAATTTTTTCCATTTAGAGTAAAGCCTAAATGCTTGCCGAGCTTTTCTACATCCTGGAAATACCGATAGTAATAAATAAACAAATAATAAAATCTTTTATGGTAAACTAATAAAAATGATTCAATATTGATTAAATTTTGTTCGATTTACCTTAAGTGGATCGACACCAGGTGAGAGAATAAAAAATACGGGCGTCACTGAACTCGTTTCCTCAAATGATTTATCAAAGGATGGTGAACGTGACTCGATGTAGCGTGAACCCAATTTTTCTTCGACAAAGCATCGAATCGCATAAGTCATACGGTCAAGTCTTAGACATCGCATCATGCAGAGTCGTTGTAATGTAGTTTTATTTTTCCAATCTTGTGGAAATTTTTCTCTCTCTGGTGTTTCAGATTCAACGAATTTTTTCCATCGTTTTGCTGCGCCCTCAATATCTCGATCAAGATTTCTAAAGTCATCAATTGCACTCAAGAACTTTATTCCGCCCCATCCAATATTACTTAAAAAGTCGACGGGACTGATGACATTTTGAACAAATGGATATCGTAAAAGAAAATCTAGTTCTGCAGGAGATATCTCGTTCATTTGCAAAAGAATCTGCGAAGAAATTGGAATGGAAAAATTAATGACATTTTTGTTGGATTTTTATTTAAATAATCCACATACTTGGACTGTCATTTGACATAGAAAAATGAGCTTATCACTTTCAAATAGACCACGACATGTATACATATACACAAGATAAGTGATGCTATCAATTAAACATCCAATACGTTTTTTGAGATTTTCTGATGGTTCGGCAAATTTAATTGCATTTTGAAAAACTATACTAAATGCTTTGAGTGAGAATTGGTAAAGCATATTAATCTTGTACATATTGTTTAAGATAAAATACAATAGACTTGCTCTTGAGGCTGCTGGACGAAACCATTCTCTAGCTTCATCGATTTTCGCAGCAGTTATTTTTGCCTCAGCTGCTTTTATCTCAATCTCAGCAGCAGTTTTCTTTGTAGTCTCAAGATTAACGACTAGCTCAACGTCACTAAGGATATTTGGTCCAGCAGTTGCGAGTCGTTGTAATAAATCGTCCTCCAATGTTTTTAATGTTATTTTGAATATATTTTGCTGTTTGGTTAATTCATCTTTTGTGTTCTCCAAATCTGGACGTTCAGCTTTTACAACGTCACCCAATAATTGTTCTTCTAAACCGTCTCTTGTAACGGTAAAATTAATCAATGTTGTTTGTGCTTGCATCTCGGGTTTATAATGAGGATTCGATAATTTTGTTTGTAACACAAGTCGAAATTTAGGATTAAAATTGATTTCTTTATCACCAATTTTAATTGCTCTGTTATAAAATATTTTCATTATTCTTTAATAAATTAATTTTATATTTTGTCACTTACCGGCCTTGTTGGACGAGTACTCGACCCAAAATTGGATCCAAAACAGCATCAACACTTTCTAAAATACTTTCCAACAATACAATATCACCATTTGAAATAGCAAATTCAATCTGCTCTAAATAATTTTTATGATCTAATCTTAGGACATTCAGATCTTTTCCATATGTCGTTTTGATCCATTTAATTCCTTGCAATTGCGGATCTATTATTAATGGCCATCGTGCAGAATTTATAAATATGGTAGCATTTTCTGCAGACATTTTATCCGTCGGCAGACCTATTGAATTGACATTTAATTAATATTATTAACCAGTAATAAAATCAAAAGCCAAAGGCAATATTAATTTAACCGTCATTGTTCCATTGTGCAATTTGTGCGTCGTCGGTTAGCAAAGAGAGCGGATATAAATCGGGCGTTCTAGGAATTGGGATTTCCATTTTATCCAGAAATGGAATCCAATGTGTATTTATCAAATCATAACGATATCGACGAGTAAAGCACCCAACATATGAAATGAATGCTGTTCCCAATAATACATCACCAGGAAGAGTTAGACCAGAATTTTTTAGTCTGCATTAATGTTGATTTTTAATATAAAAATAAATCGCTAAATCAATCATTCATTAAATAATTCGAAAAATACAAACAGTGCAACTGTCTTTGTCCATCGTATTTTTTCTGAAGATAATCCATTCACCAGTCTATTAGCTAAATCGATCGTTAATGCTGTTGCATCGGCTTCATCTTGACATTTTTGCTTTTCATTTAGAGCCACTGACATTTTTCCACCTAGTACTTCTAACATACCCTGCAGCTCCTGAATATAAATATAAAAATATGTTCTTTATTCTATAAAATCATTTTAAAATTATTGCGTAATTATTTCTTATTTATTTTCGGATAATTGAATAAGATATAAAAATTTAAATAAATAACTTGCCGCTAATCGCCCACGAAGACGAATTAATTTCTCCATTGCAGCTTTTAATTCAGCATTAGCTTGAGCTAATGCCACTCTTAATGGTTTAACATCTTGAAAAATGTAATGAAATACCATTATATTTTTTACCCAACTACAAAGTCCCGCGGCAGCTTGTGACTTTGAATGAATAATTTCGGGCTCAAATTCTATGTACAATTGTTATTATAATGATTAGATGAAAAGTTAGAGTTTTAGTGAAATAATGATAAACATTGTAGCAATTTTCCACATTCGTGCTTACCTTTGTCGTTTATATAAGGCTGTATAGCTTTTACGATCTCTGGATGAATATTCTCCTTGTCGTAATTGCGAAGCGCAGAGAGAAAAGCGTCCACACCGCCCATCATTGCTTTGCAGGCTTTCCAACTTCGATCCTTTGGGATTTTACCCTTTGGGGAAAATAGCACTAAAACGGCTTGTGCTACGTTTGCAACAGCTTCCGGCGGTGTGCCAAAGGATTTCAGTTCAGTCAGATTATTCTATAATAAAATTAAATAATATGTCTATATACAAAAACTCTATTATGTTATAAAATGAGCACTTCAATAATTAAATGATATTAATATGTAATGTGATACTGTAATTGGTGTGTAAGAATAAAAGTATAATTGAAAATAGTATTAATATTAACTTTGTTGAGAGTGTTCAAAGCAGCCTCAGCTTGACGTATTGCCGGTTCAGCTTTAGCTAAATCTTCATCACATCTTTTCTGTCTCTCTGTCACTCTCTCTTTGATCTCTGCCACCTTCGCCTCTTCTTCCGAGACTATGAAAGACAATCACGAATAATCAGAATAGTTTTAGTGGCAGACACAATGATGGCGTTTTGACTAGTTAGTAGTTACCAATAGTTTTCTCCACTTCCGCTTTTGTATTCTCCTCGCGTACCTCCGTCAAGATTTCGTCAGCTACCTCATTCTTCTTCTTTAATTCAACTTCTTGAACGGCTAAAACTGCTTTTAAATCATCTACCTAAAGATATTGGATTAGCATATATGTGAAAATTTAATGAGTTTATTTTCCGTCTCATTGTATTTTTGCTCCTTTTATTTTTCAACTATATTATACAGATATTGATCATTTGAATACATACTTGTCTGCTGCAAGAGTCCAATTTCGTTATTCCATTCTCCAATCGCGTGCTTTTTGCCTGAAGTTCGTAGGTTTTTTCCTTTAATAATTTTGAATATAAAGCGATTTGTTCGAGAAATGATTTTGGAGTTGTGTAATTGTATCGTCCTTCATTTTGTAAATATACTTTTGAAATTTCATTGACGCTTGTATGAACAAAACTCATAAATAAAGATGCAGATTTTTGATATTCACTTGGCAATTCTTCCAATTCCTAAAAAAAAATTGAAATAAAAATTAACGATTAGAATTTCTTATAGTTCATCAGATAATTATTACAGCGATAAATCTGGTGGAAACTGATTTCAAAGCATCCTGTGGCCAATCTTGAAACCAGTTGATGGACGTGCAATTGACTAGCGCCGGAAATTGTCTAGCTCTATTCCTCAGAGTAGCACCAACGGGCGAGAAACATAGCACGCATTTCAGGTGCCTTCGTACGCGATCGATAAAGAACTTCCAACAATTCTCCTTTGTGTCCATCATGCCTGTTAACTTGACCTGCGTGAAATAACAAATTCTGTTGCAACTTATATCTGGTATTTCTATTATTGAATATATATTCTCGCCGAATTTTTCACCTCATTGCGAACGCCATTCACGATATTTTCCACTTCATCATCAGGAAAAAGTTCAGCTACATCACCAGACGCCAGCATATCATTAACAACAACTAAAAATCGTTCTTGAGCCACTTGTGAATCAGACATGAGAAAAGTAATTCGAATACTTCGTAATCCTGCTTTTATATAGACACCCGCTAAATCAGTCCGCAAATCATGCATTGAATAATCTTTTCGCAGTTGCACTTGAAATACCTGATAAATTTCCGTCATTATTTACTGAATTGTTTTATTTTTTCTTTGAATTTCATGAATTTATATTCAGACAGACGACAAATATAAATCATTTGTATTATTCATACATATACCTCGAGGCCGGAAATAAAAGACGCGAGACGAGATAGAGATTGCTTCCCACTTCCGCCAACTCCTACTAACAATGCATTACCTCTCTGAGATTCGAGTAGACGGTTTATACGGCAAACATGGTGTATAGCGTCTTCAAACATAACTAAATTCATTGCTGCCACCTGATGCATCCACAAATTATTATTAATTCAGAATGAAATAAACAGATACTGATTAATATAATAAAAAATATATGTCACCAATTCATTATAATTTTCAAGTGTGTCATTGATGAAATTATTAAGCTTTGACCATTCTTTAACTGGCATATATTTAGATTCACCAGTACCTTCAGCAAAATGGCAATAGACAATTGGTTGTTCAAAAGCTGTTGTTTCATCTAAATCCTGAAAGGAAATTTCATTCGAAACAATTTGAAATAATTATTATTATTAGATAATAATTAATTTATGTAATTATACCGAAATGTTCTTGCGTAATGTTTCACGTAAAAGAGTTTCAAACATGCCCTTGTCCTCGAAATTAACTAACTTGTCGCAGTAAACTCGAGTCGCCTCGTGAACATATAAACGAATGGCTGCACTCGAGTTTGAAATTGTGTCACCGGTAGCGAACAAGTAGCCCTGCAATTTAGTTATATTAATTGTCGACTATATTTACATGATAATCATAGTGCATAGCAATTAAATCACAATACCCATTGTATAATATATATTCACCTGAAACAAATTCGATAAATCACGAAGATTAAATGTGTAATGAAATTTAATAGCTGTAGGTAAAAATGTTGTTGTTATTTTCTCATGAAGATATAGAGTTGCATTAATTAATGGCTCGACAATTTTTTGAAGACCAATATTAAATTTTTGAACTGGATTTGCAAAATGTTGTTGCAATATTTGACTATAAATTGTAACTAATGCATCATGCCCTGGAAAACTGAATGAAAAAGTATTTTTGTGAATAATATTCTTTTAAAATTATGTATACATAAAAATAAATAACATACCTAGCAGCAAATACAGCAAAGTGCCGCTGTAGGCGGGGGTTTATGGTGAAACTTCCGGCAGTAGGGTTCATACAGGATACATATTGAGTATTATGGACATCCTTCAATGTGAGCTTCACCCTGTCATACCTATAATGATATTTCAATACATCCATTTGCCATTGTAATTCAATATTAATAAATGGCTTTTATTATTTTAGAGCACATGATTATAATGTACCAATGATTATAATCTAAATGTTGTCTTATAAGCGTATGAGGCTGCACTGTTCCGTAAGTATCCACTTCCGGCATATTCATATCGTCAATGAAGTAAACTAACTGTTTTGTTCCTGGCGGCCCATAATTACGTCCGGCTTTTTTCTCAAGATATTTTTCAAGTATTCGTTGTAGCATTTCTGCAATTGAATTTAAATGAAAAGATATGAAAATTATATGAAATTTAAAGTATATATTATGCTTACCGGAGGATGTATAATAATTTAGGGGTATAGTGGCAATATTATGACTGTCGGGTAAAGAAAATAATTTTTCGCTAACGATTACACTTTTTCCCGAGCCCGCACTCCCCACAAGCATTATGGGAACCTTTTTTGCAATCAATATATCAAGGAAGAAACGTAGACATGTTGTTTCACCTGTTGCAACTAGAGTAGACTATTGAAAGAGTGAAGAGAAAAAATTTTGTAATAGTGTTGAGATTGATTCAGTGGACAAGAAATTTTTAAATTATTAACCTGCAATGGAATATCCATGTCTAATTCAAATTTTCCAACTGTTTCATTCCATGGTAATAATTTTTTTGTATTATTATCGATGTGATAATTGAATATTAAATCATTCGATGGAAATTTGATGGTTTTGAATTCATTCAGCCACCATCTACTGAATTCTTTCCGCCAATCGATTAATTGGTCTTTGAACATTGTTGACCCAAATGCCCAGATACATGCATATGCAAAGTATAATTCATACCATTCTTTTGGGCAATCTGGTGGAACATTTTCACTCGTAAGAAAGCAATCTAATAAATTGCACAACATCTCTAAATGACATATTTCTGGAATTGGTGTAATTTTTTTAAATTTTGTTTTTGATGCTTCTAGTAATGATGGGAGATATTTATCAAAAAGTATAATTAAATTTGCACGTTCTGTATGATCGCGTGTTTCAATCCAACTCGCTATGAATCTGAAAAAGTTTTAAATATATTTACGAATTTTCATGAGATTTATAAATAAAATATCACGTACGGATTCCATCCCAAGTCTTGACTATTGATATAGAGAATTCCCGCACGTGAAACTGTTGCCGGGGTTGCAGTACGCAAGTTTGAAATTTCAAAGAGCAATCTCATGTGTTTTGTCAATGCAATTCGTTCATTGCTAGCTAATGTCAATACTTTATTGTCATCCATTACTGTATTGAGTGATTCTATCCACATTGGATCGATATCACCATCGAAAATAATCCATTTTGGTCCATCACCAGTCATATTTGCTTGATCGCGCATGAATACCGATAATAAACTGCGATTTTTAACGATATTTACGATAATAGGTAAATTATCGCTTATAGTAATAGTACAGAATTTTTTTTTTTACCCGTCTTTCCATTCTCTTGTTGAAGAATTAATTATTCCAAAAAGTTCGTCATTCGTAACGGCCTTTGGATTGAGATCATAATAATGAGGTTTCTGCTTTTGATTGACATAAGTTCTGAAAAGAGTTTTCCAAACTTGAGATTTTCCCGTTCCAGCCATACCGACGATGAACACTGAATGACGGACATTCAAAAGCTCCTCGAGTTGCACTATCTATGATAACAGATAAAGAATAAATTATCATAACTCTGCAAAAAATTTTACAAACTAAAAAATAAAAAAATTTTAAATATTATATACTGCACCTTTAATATAAAGCCATCCTCTGGTTGCATTTTTAAATCAAGCGCTGCATTACGTATTGTTTTTTCGAAATCTAAATCACGTTTACGTGGTACATCAAGCGCAGGAAATAAATCTCCTATCAGTCCCATGAATACGCGAACGTCGTCAGTGACAATTTTTGGTGTATTAAAATCTCGTAATGCTCGCATCAAGACTTGATCTTCAGGTCGTTGTCGATCTCCACGTCTCAATTTTCCGGCAACAACAAGCACCGATTTTATTGCTCTTAAACCCCAATCATAATGGTCCTGTTTTGATAATAATTCTCGACACAAAGTGTAGAGAGTGATGAATTTTCGTGCTAAAAGACGTGCTTCTTGAAAACCCTCAGCCACCAACATAATTTCACATATAAGATCGAAATCTGGCACCACCATAGCACATGGCCTAGTAAATAAAAATATTGTAAAATTTTTTTTGCACAATGTTATTTCCATAAATGATTTTTTTTTTTTTTACCAACCTAAATAGCGTTTTCAAATTTTCGGGAAGTTCTGTTCTACCAGCGTATCCTGGATTCATTGTTATAAACATTCCAACTGTATCCACTAAATTTAATTCTTCACCAAAAAAGGAAAATTTCTTTTTTTTACTTTTGATTCCATCGAGAACACACTTTACTTGAACAGCAACAACTGAAAGTACTTCAACAGATATTCTATTGAATTCATCGAAACATCCCCATGCACCAGTTTGTGCTAAGCCCTTATAAATATTAGCACAAGACTGAAATAATCAATGAGAATAATTTAATAGCAAACAATAAAATAGAAACATAAATAAAAAATTGTCTCATTAATATAATTTTCATTGAATATTTAAATACTTGCTTTGTAATCTAACTGCTCAGAACAATTAAAAACATAAACCATTTGGCCGAGGGCTCGTCCTAAATCCTTTGTCGTTTCTGTTTTGCCAGTTCCCGCTGGACCAGCCGGCGCACCCCCCATTATTAAGTGCAACGATTGTGTGAGGGTAATGTAGCACCTGTCTGTCAATGGGGTGATAACCAAACGGGGAACATTTCCCAAATATTCGTAACCATATGAGAAGCAAGCATCACAAATATTTGCAAAGCAATCACCAAGAGAGTCATCCCATCTATTTATGATACATCATAAATAAAGAATAGTAAATTTATTTTGCAGAAATCAATAATACCAATTAAATATTATTTACATACCGATGTCGTAATTGTGATTGCCAATGAAAATTTGATGAATTTTCGACTTTTGTTGCAATTAGTTTGGCAACTACATCTCTGGCGTGCACATCAATCGTGCATATTGTCATGATTTTTTGTCGATCATTTTCACTTAATTCACCGCAAAGCATAACAATTAGTGAATTTAACTGATTGATCTGTTTTTTTTGATACTCTTTGAGGGCATTCTCAAATCCTTCTTCTAATCGTATAAACGCCATGTTGACTTCTGCTGTCCACCAAATTTGTGTACCACATAGGCTGGGTTGTGCTTCATAATCCAAAATCCATTGTTCTCGTGGTTTTTCATCGTAAGATACGACAGCTTTTTCAAAGTGATACTTGACACTTCTGCGCATCGCGTCTGTTACACGATTCAACCATATTTCAACTTTTCCATCACAATCACAAATTCCATGCATATCCATTTGTTCGCCATCTTTTGCAATCATCCCATTAGCTATTTTATTATCTTTCCATTTTAAATTTGCAACAGAGTCATACAACTTTGATAAATGTTTACAAACTGCTTCGGGATTATTTCCTAAAATTATATGTATATTTATTTAAGATATATTCAAAGATTCGTAAACAATAAAGAAAAAAACTATTTACCATTACTGAGAATGTCCAAGAGATCGGCAGAAGATATAAAATAAAATCGAGGATAAGCTAATCGCTTTGTGTCCAAGTAATTCGTCAATGCTTTCTCGCATATACTCAATTGTTCTTGCAATTGTTCTAATCGTTTCAAGAGATTTGGTTTATTTGTAGCCTTTACAATATTTGGTGTTGAGAGCATTTCTTCCAATAATTCCTACGGAATACAATTAAAATAATTTTTGAATGTTTGTTCATTTCAAAACACAATTACTTTGAAATCTCGATCGATGGTATCAAAACGTTTAGTGTCATCTGGTAATTGAGTTCTAATATCTTCAGAACCAATAAATATACTCTCAAGATGTGCCCATGTTCGTTGAACTTCAAACCAAATATTAATAATGGCATCTGCATTGCTCAATTTATGTTGCCAATCGGTAACAATATCCAAAAAATATCCAATAAATTTTGAACTCAGCATGTTTTGTAATTGCACCTAAAATAATGATATTCAGTGTACAAATATATAACTATTTCTCTTCGTTGATTTATTTACTTGATTTTCTTCTAAAGTTTCTATAGTTTCATCATTAATTTTCAATAAATTCAGTGAAGTTCGTTCATGAATCTCGGTATTGAATTCCAAATCGGACCATGTATTCGTTAACTCTTTCAATAATTTCTCCATTGCCATTTCTTTCACTGCTTTATCAACAGTGTTCTTCACTTCTTCCTCGTATTTGTGAAGCTCTAGTTTCAAAAGATCTTCCAAAGTTGTCTTATCCTTCATAGTAAACTTTACCTGTTTAAATATTGAAAATTAAAACGAAATTTATTTAATAAAATTATTTATTTTTTTATTTTTTTATTCTTCATTTAAATACTTTTGTTTCAGCCATCAATTGCTGCCAGTGTCTATTTTTTATTGCAGGATTTTGTAGCTCTGACACAGTTCTCAATGAAGACATCATATTTTTTACTTGTGCTTCAATATAGTAGTATAATTCCCAAGACCTCGACTCTTTATCCAAAACTTTATAATCAAAGTTTAAAATTTAGTTCAAATGTAATTTTGTACTATAGCAATTCATCGAGCATAAAAGTTTAAAGAAACTCACGTCGCAATTCTTGAATAAGTTTTTTACATTCTTGATCCATCCCTTCGACGTCAATTTTTTTCCATATAGTTGTATTCCATTCGTCCAAGCTAGTTTTTATGACAATTATATAGTCCCATAGACATTTGAGTAATTTTATTTCACGTCGAGCTTGTTTTATTTGTTTAAATTCCTGCACCTGGAGCTCATGAATATTAGCAGATTCAATTAATGTTTGTAATTCACTTTCGAATTCTTCAATTTCCAAATTTAAAATGTCCAAATTTTCGTAAACATTCTGACAATCAGGACTACCAAAACCAAATTTTAATTCACTTATTTATTGAAATATTAACTTATCACTAATATCACTACCTAAATAGCTCATTTTTCCGAAATTTGTGGAGATATTGCTGTTGTCGAAAATCATAATAATTCGATCGTTTCTTGATACGATCTACTTGATGAGCAAGAAGTGGCGCAACCACTTGTTTCATTTGAGCCGCTAATTTTTTAACAGTTCCCCATAATTCAGGTAAATCGATTAACAATTTAAACGTCTGCTCTCCGAAGACGACATCATAATTTCCCAATAAATTAATGGTTTCCTATATAATAATTAGAGAATTGTTACTTAATCAAATAGATTCAGACTGTTTTAAAGCACATTAAATTTCAATGTAAAATATAAATATCAATTAATATATCGAAATTAATTAATATACTTTTAATGGATCAAACATATCATCGATTTTAAATTGTCTGTCTCGAATTTCTTTCAGATAATAAATTGCATTTAATAAACCATCATAATCGTCCTCTAAAACTGTTTGTGTAAATCTATCATGAGCTCCATGCAAAAAATCGGCTAATTGTTGTAAACTGCAATAAATATAATTCATTAAGTTTTATCTTATTTTTTATATGATAACAAATAATAGTTATAATTATTATTATTATAAATTTAAACCTGGAATTAACTTGATCAATTAAATGCGTTTTTAATACATTCGCCCATTTACAAACAATGTTTAATAACGTTTGTTTGAATAATTTATTATTGATTTTAAACCAACGATAAAAAATTTTTTCATTCTCAATTTGATCACATTTTTTGTAGAGTTCCATAAAATAATCGATCTCTAGCTTAAAGTCCGCCAGTTCAGGATTTTTTTCTTTTAAATATTCCGACAAATTTGGTGGAGACTGTGCCAAAATGTCACGCTCTTCTTCCGTGAGATGTTTTGCAAAACGTAAAAAATTATCAAGATACTCTTGTTTATCATTCAACCACAACCAACTGTACGGCTCATATATCTTCATTTGACCAAAACATATTTTGTAATGATGAATAAGTGGACAAATTTGTCTCAATTAATTTAGTTCATTATGTGGGAAGGGTTAGAAACTTACTGTCACATACTCTTGTGCCTGAACTAATGCTTGCTTAACTCGGTTACAAGTTTCTTCAAGCATAAATATTATTCCTTCGTCCTCGGCCACATCGAGCTATGATTAAATGAATTTATTATTTAATTAATTCACAGACTGAAACTAATAGCAGGTATTCATATTAATTACGCCATAATGCTCCTGTTCCAATGCTTTGTCAGGATCTAATCGTGAAATCAAGGTTCCCATTTTCATTATATCAAATAATAATCCTTCAAAGAATGTATAAAACCCGTTAGGATTTTCTATATTAGCTGATGGTCGCAGAATAACGTCTGGAATCTCCAAGCAAAGATCAAGTTCAAACAGAGGACATAAACTAACTTCTGAATCTGTTTCATCGAGTATGTAACATAAACTAAAAATGGTTAAAAAAGAACAAAATTTGGATCATTTGCAATGACATACTGATAATTACAAATCAATTTTCTTTTATACCTTGTCGAAACAGCTTGTACCAAACCTTCTGATACTATTTTATCAACGTAAGCTAAATAACCTCTCCACTTTTTTTGTCTAAGTTCTTCATGTTCCAATTGTTTTCCCGTCTCTTTTTGTTGTATCAAGACCTCTGAGGAGGATAACTCGACGTCTGTTTTAACTTCCTCAATTTCTTCTATCTCTTCGTCGTCGGTTTCTGCATCTTCCGCTTGTGCACTTCTATTAATATTTCAAAACATCTTGAACTGAAATAGAAGAGCATTAATTATTTATACATACCTGAATTCAATATCTTCTTCATTTTGATTGGCGTCGTCTTCAGTTGCATCTTCAAGCTTTGATTCATTTCCGGTAACTTCAAACTCGTCTTGGATATAAAATGATTCTGGCAATAGGTTAAAATAGAGCTTATAATTTTCTTCTAAAATATTATTTATCTCTTTAGCAGCTTTAGCTATATTGGAATATCGTTTAGCGAATTTCTCTTTTCGTTCATTGATTGCGAGTAAATTTTCTGCTTTCATTTCTTTACGTTGGATTACTGGCAGCATTGCCCAGTCATAAATCATTTTATATAAATTTTCAATGTTTGCTTTCGCTTTTGTCATTCGAAAATATACACTCTTCACAATGTTTAAAAGAGTTTCAATATAATTGGATGTTTCTGAAGTTTTTAATAAGAAATAAATTTTTATGAACAACATTTCAAACATTTGTGCTATCTCAAAGTCTGACGATTCAATTCATTACTAATTTACCTTCATTTCCTTATAAATATAGACTGTGTCTACTAACCTGGAGAAATCCAGTTATAAGTTGTCTGTCCCGTATCAATCAAATCATCAATTATATCTATTTCCTTTTGCAATAACTCTAATTCTACTGTCGAACATTTTGTCCTAATTTCGTTATTCCTGGTATTCAATAGTTATTATACGATTAGATTATCAAATGTATTGGATTTTCGTTTTTAATTTATCAATAATCCAACTCACATAGTGATAACACGATCAATATTGTACCGAATGGCATTTAAAAATTGTGTTTTTGCAAATAAATCAAGTGCTTCTTGAGGTAAATTATCTCTTTGCAAGACTGTCATGTATCGAGTCTCTTTCAAAATAGCTTCAAGTTCTGAATTAAAATTTGATGCCAATAAGCGGTCTGAATCAATAATAAATAGCGGTTTATCGAGATTTTCCTTGCATACTTGAGGCACTTTCTCTGCCCATTCAATGAATATTTCTTGATCAGATATATTTATTAGAGTCTTAAAAACAAAAACAAAATTTTTTCCAGCATGAAATATAATTTGATTGATTAATAATAAATTCATATACCTGAAGTGTATCATATTTCGAATTTATTTCATGTGCTGATTGGCTTGATAATAATGGGTGCTCTATCATCTTGATACACTCTACAGGATAACTAATACGACGTTTCAATTTCATCAACCAACATAATGTCCCAGCTATAGGTGGAAAATATTGATCGACCGCCATGTGTCCAGTTTTTTTTCTTATTTCCAAATTATGATCGAATATTTGCTAAGTGGAAAAACTTGATATAGCATATCGAGATATAAATGTTGAATTAAAAAAAATATATTTCTACTAATTATATACTTTAACATAGTCAAAATGACTGTGGATTGTCGATAGTAAATTTTCATAATGGGGCCAAAGTTGTGTTTGTATTATTGGTCGCGAAGCTATTGGACCCAAAATCCAAATCAACTTGAACATTCCCTCTAGATTGTGACACTCCATGAAAGCTTTGTCGAATATTGAGGCTAATCGACGATCATATTCTTCTACCTGACATTCAAACTTCATTATTTTCTATTTAAAAAATTCCTGAATGAAATTATCATATAAACCATCACGTACTTTAATCAAAAATTTCTCAACATCTTCTGGGAATTGTTCATCTTCAGGAAGTAAAATTTCATATTCTACAGAACCCAGTTCGTTATAAGTCTTTAGAAATTCATCAGAAATGTCGTTCACCTTTTCGACTAATTTTTTTCCTTGAAGTCCTGTAATTTCGATTCGTTCTAATTTCAAATATTCCTTTGCAATTTCAAACAAATTCTGAAATAAATAAAAAAATTATCTTGTCGTTTCGTTTGTCTATTACAAATGAATTATTTCAATGAATATACTTGTATCTGTTTCAATCGCATTTCATATTTATAAAGACGATTAAATATTAATTTTTCATGAAATGCCCATTGCACTGGTTTAGCCGGTGTTTTAAAATAATTCTCAATATTATTTCTGAATTCTTCGAATAACATTTGAATATAATCAATTATTTCAAGTACCAATACAACTTTATTTAAATTATCGTCAAGATCCCCTTGAAATAAATCTTCAGGATTGAGATATTTCGTTGCCTGAATAAACATTTGTGATTCAATATGGTAATTCTATGGATATTAATGAAAAAATAATGTTGTGAAAATGAAAGATACATGTACGATGAATAAATTTATCAAGGCTGAAAGTAAATTAATAATTCGTGCAGTTGAACAATAGTATCTAGAATTCGCCCATGCGAGACAAATTAAATGAAATAAGGGTTTGAGTTTTGATCTAAATTCATTTATATCGAGGTTTTCAGCTTCTTCAAATTGAGATTGAAGAGGTTTTAAATACAAGCAAATGTCACGTGCTTCAACTGTCGCTGCAATACAATAATATGCCAGTCATTATTAAAGTATCAATCAAATTATTTTTGTTTAAACAAACCTGCTATGACACTATTGAATAATGTTTTAAAGCATGCTAAATAAGTACTTTCGACTTTCTCGATAAATGAAATCATTTTTTTCACCCGTGGATCTCTCATTTGATCGTAAATGAACTCGAGATTTCTCAATCGTTCTTCCCAAAATTTCACCTCTAATTATACCATAAGTAACAGTTATGATCAACGATCATGAACAAATTATTAATATAATGATTTTATTTTAATAAAATACCTGCGCTTGGTAGTGGTTGATTTTCATTGCAGAATGTGCGCGCAATATTTTCATCCACGATATCATTGATCAATAATGCCCACTTTGCCATCATTTCCTCAATATTTTTCTTTAATTCAATATCTATTTCATCATTTGTTAATTGTTCGGAGCTATATAATCGTTCCATTCCAATTGGCATAGGTAATATAGTTTGTCCAGTCATATTCCCGCGAAACTTAAATATAAATGCAGAGAAAAATATTTTCGATAAGGTTTCTTTGTGATGGCGTAACATTTACGTCGCAAAGAAAATACTGAAAAACCGGAAATTAAATTGATGCAAAAGATAGTGAAATAAAAGAGTCAACGATAAAACGAAATGAAAAGAAATAAATTGAATAGAATTTTGCTGAAATAGACGAAATATATATTGTAGAGAAATATTTTTTATAAGATTTATCAAATTAATAATTTACTTGGGCTATAGAATTTTGTAAATTGAGAACTTGTTTCTTGACATCATCAACAACAACAGCAGGCCATCCTTCATGATTATTCGAGTTTGACAATACAGGTAGATAAACCTAAGATGTAGAATAGTTGATAATTACTTGAATCTTATTGTGAGATTAATTATAATAACACTTTGAAAGCACCTCCTGAATAAGTGTATCAAGTTCATCAATAGGCTTAGAAGACATATCACCCGGGATAAGTTCATCTCGATAATTAACTTCTGTAATATTAATCGGTTGTCGTCTGACAAAGTATGATAGTTTGGTCTTTGCAGCTGGTTGTATTCCCAAAGAAGGTTGAGGTATGCCGGAGGGAGATATATGAATAGTTAACATTTTTTCATTTGGTGTATTGAAGAATTTCATTATAATATTCTTGAAATAAAAAATGATCATCATAATTATTTTTAACTGTAATTATGTCAACAATTTAATATTTCGTGCATACTTTAGATTCTTCGATAGTCATCATTTTTTCCCATTTGTCAATTTTAATCTTACTTGAATGATTGAGATATTGATAAATAAAATCAAATCGTTCATCATTCTTTTCTTCATCGTGATTAATGCCATCATCCTGTTTATCTGCCATTTTTTTTAGCAAATGCAATCAATCTACTATTTCATAGGACATAAATACTTCATTGATGAATTGTCCTATAATATAATTAGTGTTTTATATGACAGTTATCAATGGATATTGACAATTAAAAAATAATAAGTGACTATAGTTACCTTATGGGATGTTTTTTGATACTCTCGCCATTCACTCTCTTCTTTTTGCTTTCATGCACGACAGAACTCTGTATTACCAATACACGTTAATACTATTCAGGTTGTACACACAATTTTTAGAGTCAGATTTTCTAACTGGAATATACAATATTGCATCAATAGATGGCGCATCAATTATTTCTATGAAGTATTTTATTCAATATTCAAACAAAAAATAAAATAGAATATCCATAAATAAGTTTATTATAGAATTTTATGATTTTAATGTTGAAATTATAAGTTGTTTGCTAGATATTTATATATTTTACATTAATTTACATGGTAGCTGCATTGTATGCATATTTAATTGCATATAAAACTGCGAATTTTGAAAACTAGAAAATTTAAAGTTTCTGTAAATTAATATATTTGAAAAAAAAAATTTAATTAATCATCGAGAACATGTTTGAATAGAATTATTATGTTATATATGTATGTATGACCCATAATATTAAATTATATGTACATAATTGACCGTACGAAAAAGTTTTATTGCATTTCTATATTTTCTTGGATCATATATACGTAATATATCGTTGAAAACATTATACATGTTAAAAATTCATCATGATCCCTGGGGATCGTCACCGGTGGGTTGAAGGAGCGATCTCATTTTTTTGCGTCCTTTATATGGCGGCAGCATGGTTGGACCTTTGTCTCTTTTGGAAGGTGACTATACAATGAATGGAACGTCAATTTTAACAGGGGCTGGTAGCTGGTAAGGTTGGTTTGTCCCCCCACTCACGATGGGTTTACTGAAGTTCAGCCGTATGGTGGCGCAGTCCCACGACCGAGAGGTGGGAGAAATTCTCCCGAAATGCCTCCACCGCTCCACCCGTTGCTGTCTCAAAACGATCAGTGCGACCAGTGCGAGTCGTGAGAGCAGTTTGTGCACATGGTGTTTGTCAATCGTTGTAGATGCACAGTGTTATTATGCTTTCGACAGAAAGTACGTTTGGTTTAACGTGAAAAATATCGTGTTAATATTAGTGGTGCTCTAAAATAATTCATTACATGAATTATTTATGAAAAAAAAACGCGAGAAAAAGTCTTGTATTAATGAAGGTAACAAAATATATATATAAGGAATTTTAGTGTGTGGGATAAAAGTGTTGTGTGTAATCGTGAAGTGTAAAACTGAGGAAGACAAAATTATAAAATGGCACAGTGCGCTTTTATGTGATAGAGAATATCTCGAAAGTTGACCTCTTGGTTACTGTGTTTAAACCATAATATTACAATGGTTGTGAAATGTGAATGGATGCCGAGGATGTATGTGATAATTGTGGGCTTATTGTTGCTGTTGACGTTGACGCCTAAAGGCGCGCTGGGTTCGTGCCTTTGGCCATCCGACGGCAATGACACACGATCTGCTGTTTGCACTCTGCGAACTTTGGATCCACCCAGTGTCGCAGCACTTCTTCCTCGTCTTGATGGTGCTTCTAAATTACGTTTGAGTTGCAGTAGTGTTCATCATTTTGAGAGTGTCATAACTAACGAGAGTTGGCAACATTTAAATGGTTTACATGAACTCCTTATTGATGGTTGCAAAATTCTTCGAATTCCTGAGAGTACCTTCCGACCCCTGAGTGAATTAAAGCGCCTTACTATACGTACCCTTAATGCAGAATGGAGTATTGGACGTACAATGGAGCTTGTCCCTGAGGCCCTGGCTGGACTAAGGGAGCTCCAAATGCTCGAAATAGTCGATAGCAATCTCAGGGTATTGCCCCACGACGTTCTCTGCGGTCTTAACAATCTTCAAATTCTGAATTTGACTGGCAACCAATTTCGAGAGATAAGTGAGGTTGGGTTAGCTGACGTGCGAGCCAATCGTGCTGACTGCCACGCAGATATTCGTGCATTAGATCTCTCACATAATGAGATGAGGAATTTACCAGAGGACAGTCCACTATCTGGTCTGAGACAATTACAGGAGCTCTACCTACAGCATAATTCAATTGTTGAAATTGCCAGTGATGCTCTCACTGGTCTTACTAGTTTGCGTGTATTTAATGTTAGCTACAATTCTTTAGAAACACTGCCAGAAGCACTGTTTGCAAGCACACGAGATTTGCGAGAGATTCATTTGCAGCATAATGAGCTTCGAAATTTGCCGCGGGGGATATTTACAAGATTGGAACAACTTCTGGTTTTAAATCTCGCTGGAAATCATTTGAGCAGCGATACAGTTGATGAAATGACATTTTTGGGATTAATAAGACTCATAGTACTTGATTTGTCTTACAATTCATTAACAAGAATTGACGTAAAAATGTTTAAGGATTTATTTTTCTTGCAAATTCTTGATCTCCATAATAATTCTATTTCACACATTGAAAGCAATGCTTTTATACCGCTGTATAATCTGCACACTTTGGAATTATCGGAGAATAAATTGCACGCAGTGGGATCACAACTATTCAATGGATTATTTGTTTTAAATCGTTTGACACTCTCTGGAAATATGATTGCGTCTGTGGATCCGTTGGCATTTAGAAATTGTTCTGACTTGAAAGAAATTGATTTGAGTGGCAACCAACTGACAGCCGTACCTGATGCCCTTCGTGATTTAACATTTTTAAAAACCTTAGATCTCGGTGAAAATAAGATAACAGAGTTTCATAATGGTTCTTTTAAAAATCTCAATCAACTCACAGGGCTCCGTTTGATTGGGAATGAGATTGGAAATCTTACACGTGGAATGTTATGGGACCTGCCAAATCTACAGATATTAAACTTAGCTCGTAACAAGGTGCAGCACTTAGAGAGAAATGCTTTTGAGCGTAATACTCGACTTGAAGCTATTCGTCTCGATGGGAATTTCCTCATTGACATAAATGGAATATTTGCCAGCATTGCAAGTTTACTTCTGCTTAATCTCTCAGAGAATCATATTGAGTGGTTCGATTATGCCTTTATTCCTAGCAATCTCAAGTGGTTAGATATACATGGAAATTTTATTGAGAGTCTTGGTAATTACTATAAAATTCGTGACCTCAAAGTGCGTACACTCGATGCAAGTCACAATCGCATCACGGTATTAACACCACTTTCTGTGCCCGACAGTGTTGAGTTACTATTTATAAATAATAATTACATTAATAATGTTCACGCCAATACATTCACTGGAAAAGTTAATCTCACTCGCGTTGATATGTATGCCAATATGATTGAAACAATGGAATTGGGGGCTTTAAGATTGACACCAGTGCCCGAGGGTAAGTTTCTACCAGAGTTCTACATCGGTGGTAATCCTTTCAATTGCAATTGCTCAATGGATTGGCTGCCAGTGATTAATAATATGAGTGCTTTACGTCAACATCCGCGAGTTATGGACCTTGATAATGCTATGTGCCGTATATCCGGGCCCCGTGGTACTGCCATCGTCGCAGCATCTATCGCACGGCCAGAACAATTTCTATGTCGTTATGAAGCACACTGTTTTGCGCTGTGTCACTGCTGTGACTTTGACGCATGTGATTGTGAAATGACTTGTCCATCAGACTGTAAATGTTATCATGATCAAACATGGAATACAAATGTTGTTGATTGTTCGGGACTTGGTACACAAGAAATACCACGTCGAATACCCATGGACGCTACAGAAGTTTATCTTGATGGTAATGATTTTCGTGAACTTCAAAATCATGTGTTTATCGGTAGAAAAAATATGCGTGTACTCTATGTTAACGGTAGTAGTATTGAATCTATTCAAAATCGTACTTTTAACGGCCTAAACAATTTGCAAATTCTTCATCTTGAAGACAATAAAATTCACGAGCTCAAGGGATTTGAATTTGAACATCTATCGCACCTGCGCGAACTCTACCTGCAAAATAACTTGATTGCTTTCATTGGAAATCTCACCCTCCTGCCGTTAAGATCGTTGGAAATACTGCGGCTAAATGGGAATCGGCTAGTTACATTTCCGGTATGGCAGGTCACCCTGAATACCCGACTAGTTGAGCTATCTCTTGGTAGTAATCCATGGTCATGTCGATGCAAATTTCTTCAAGAACTCTCTTCATGGGTATCAGATAATGCTCACAAGGTTATTGATGCCAGTGACGTATGGTGTTATAATAATGATGCAAGACCTGCCTACCGTCGTCGTCTTAACGTAAATGAGACAGCGTGCTCGGATTACTTTGCACAGGGTGGTGTCATCGAAAGCATAATGGTATCGGATTACTTGCCCATGGTGGCAGCTACGCTTTCAGCAGTTCTCTTACTTCTTGTAATCACAGTGCTCGCGATTATATTCCGAGAGCCCGTACGTACGTGGGCCTACTCTCGTTACGGCGTGAGATTCTGGGCAAAGTCAACACAACCAGAGGACAAAGAGCGACTTTACGACGGTTACTTTTGTTATAGTCCCAAAGACGAAGACTTTGTATTACATTCATTGACTGTGGAGTTAGAGCATGGCCCGACTGGCCTCCGACTGTGTCTTCATCATCGAGACTTACAATGTCTGCGGGCGGCCGCACCTATTGTTCTCGAAGCCGCCGAGGCATCAAAACGAGTCATCATAGTGCTCACGAGGCATTTCTTGCAAACCGAGTGGTCGCGTTTTGAATTCCGTGCAGCAGTCCACGAAGCATTGCGAGGTCGTCCAGGTCAGTTGGTTGTTATTCAAGCTGGTCCTGTTGCACCAGAAGCAGAAGCGGATCCCGAATTGAGGCCTTATTTGCGCACAGCAACAATACTTAGATGGGGTGAAAAACGATTTTGGGAGAGATTGAGATTTGCGATGCCACCTGGTGATACGCTTAGACATAAATCATCATCGTTATACAGGCGAAATGTCAATACGTATACATTGGAGGGTCGACCAGAGAAGGAAACATCGACGTTGCGTGTTCATGGTCATATACCAGGACATCATCATCATCATCATCATCATCATGCATTGTTTAAAGATGCGCCAGAGTTACTTCAAGCGCCTCCAGCATACTCTAGTACTGCCACGCTTGGTCAAAACAATCAAGTTCGACTTGAGCCAGGTAGAGATACACCAGTTAGTTCAGCAGCAAGTCCAAGTCCAAGACTCACAATGAATCGCGCATACCAAGAAGGACCAGTAGACGCGATCAATGAGAGTCGACGACCATTGTCAGAGCATATTTACTCTTCTATTGATTCAGATTATTCGACATTAGAGCGAAATGCCTGGAGACAACAACAGCATCCACCACCTGGACAAGCCTATCTTGTGTAATTCTCCCAATGAAGAGTATACACTTGAACAGTGTATTCGAGGATAAGACTCTTGGCTGTGACAAAGGTGCTTACCTCTCACTCTCTCTCTCTCCAAGACAAACAGCAGACGATGATACAAGAGTGCCATTGCTGAAAACTGGCTTAGGTATAAGCGTGAGCAATGTGTGTTGGTCGCGTAAATGTACGAGTAAACTTGAAAGCGACGTGCACCTTTGCCGTTCAGACAAGCGTGTTTAACGTATATCTCGGACGATCTCCAATTCAGCCCAACGTTGAGCGCAACACTTTGAAATATACTCGTCATTACGTCGACGTCTAGTCAAAGGAAACTGTAGTGGCTCGCGACGTCAGAGATGGGCAATTTCGTAATTACACCGAGCAACTGAAACAGTGCACCAGTGAGTTCAGTGGACCGTAATAGTTTTGTGTTCCTAATTTTTACCCCCTTCTCCATCATTACTTTCTCTTCCGTTGTATGTCTTTTGTGATATTGTTTTATTTTTTTTTCCTCTTATCTCAGAACAACGTAGATGAGAAAATTTTAAGGACGAGCTGTGCTTGATACGAACAAAAGTGTAAATCATTTATAAAATGAGGCGCCTTCAATTTTTATTTAATTAATGGACACGATTCTCATTATTAAACGAGATTAATTAATTCATGACGTATGGTAGCGATTATATTTTTCACGAGTTCGCACAGACGTCTTGATTGAACTGAAATTTTTCAAATTATTATATAAATACTACTTACTGTGTAAGTTTATGCGGAATTGAATGTATTTAATAATATTATTTTTTATTTTTTATTTGGTCAAATGTTGATTAATTATGAAGGGCAAATACTTCCATTTTTATTAATAGTGGATATAATTTATAATGATGATGGTGATGTTATAGAATCATTTTTTTTTTGTTCAATTCCTGCCTATTTTCGTTACAATTATAACTCGCAGCTTTGCATTGTAAAATACCGATGGCCTACCTCGCCACTGTCGAAATAACTTAAATTGTTATTATTATTTACTTAATTCATTATGGCTTAATCAAATTTTCATGTAGGACTTGCGATTTATTCCGACATGAGACGGCTGTAAATATTTACAATAAAATATACGTAATATTATGTGTATAAATAATATTAAGGTTTGTTCAAAAACTGCAACATTCAAATGATTAGAGCTGCTGAAAAAAAAAAAAAAATAGAAAAAAACTATATAAATATGAAATATTAGCTAGGCAATGTTTTGTAATTTTATATTGACTGAAAAAGTGACAAATGTTGTTGTATGATATGTAAATATGTACCTAATTACGCCTGATGTAAGATATACTCGCCATAAAAAAAAAACAAGATTATTGAATAATAAATGTACATCCGGTAAAATTAAAAAAAAAAAGCGTCATATTATATATTATGTGTGACGGCTTGTGTCTATCACACATAATCCCTTTTATGATAAATATACACATACACACATTCACCTATATACATTGTACATTTTGCTATCCTTGAATTATTTAAATTATGTGAATAAATTTATAATTTACGTTGTCGTTTCAATTAAATTCGGTCTTTTTTTTTCAAATTTATTCAAACATCCAACAACATTACAATTGCCACTCTCTATCCTATTCACTATATCCTTTCCCCATAAAATACTGTATAAACATTAAAAAAAAACTCCAAATTATCGAACAAATATTGAAATCAAAATCAACTGAATAAGGTCAATGAGAATCTGCAATTGCACTTTAATGAGTAATTAATCAGGTCGAGGTAACAATAGAAATTATATCCTTTCTCCTGTCTGTTGATTAATTAGAGTATGCTCTTTGTAGAAACAAGGTGAGAGATCAAATCATCGTTGTCATAATTAATCACACATATAGTTCGATTGAAATATCAATAATATACACATATACTTCTCACCAGTCAATTCATATACGGTCGATGGCGACGTCACTTCATAAGGCTCAACTGTTCCCTGTCACAATGCCAACTGAATATATCCTTGTTACAATCATTATAATAGGAAGAACGGAGCATCACGTTCACATATACTAACTCGCATATATACGACAATTATACAATCTGTTATTCAACGACGAGAGAGATCGCAAAAGCCGAACACAATACATCGATCGCTGCAGTGCGAGGACCATCATCCTCTAAGCTCTAAGCATACATTCATTATTCAAGTACTAGTTCAACCCCTATGTGACTACATACAATATATATACATCCATCATATTGATATCTTACATATAGTCCCTTGACTCTCAAGTACAAATAATCGTTTGGTTGCTCAATTGGTCTCATTAAATTGTGCGTTAGTAATTATCCATCGACATATGGATGGAGGTTTTGAATTTCATCTCTGTTATGCTCCTGATTAATATAGTTTTATTTATTTACTCTGCATCTACACATGGATAATTGTTAAAGCCAATGAAAAATTCAATGGTAAGTTTTTTTCTGTATATTATTTACAACTTATAACTTTTGACATTTTTAATCATAACTTTGAAACACGGTATCATTATGTAAAAAAAATTCATTATCTAATTTTTCTACTTCACTGTAAGTATTTACATACTTATAAAATGAGCGACAGCCAAGTTGAGTGTAAAAAAAATGTATGTATTTACTTTGTCTCCCTTGATATTTTGGAAATTCATCGATGTCACATTAATCAACATCTTATTCAAGATGTAATCAACATAAACAAATGTATGAATATATTCCAAATAAAGAGCAGTATACAGATTGCTATAAATTTTTTAAAGAGATGAGTTCAAATAATTTGACTTTCATATTCTGTCCTATGGGATAATATCTGAAATGGAAAATATAATACGACGAATTCATATGACTTTGAGCAATATTAAACTTGCGGTGAATTTACCACTCAACTCAACTCAATTATAACGCAACTGTTAGCATTTATATTGATTTAAAACAAATATAAATACATTTATCGGTTGTGATGTTATTGCTTCGGCGTACTGATGCTTTGGAGAAAGTCAATTAATTCTCAATATTTGTTGCTCTTCGTTGACCTTGTGAGTGTTTTATTGGCATTCTCATATATCTCACAATGATCCTTTGTTTAAAATTGTCTATGAACTTTCTATCGCTGTGGCTTGGGGGGAGAAAAAAGAAGAAATAATTCATAAAATGTATTTGAGCTTTTTTCGAGTTCATGAGTTTTATTATATGACAATAAAATATATACTTCCAGTCCTTCACTGTTGTACTTGGTGGCATATGTGATCACAAAGTTCGAAAGTGAGCTTTGCACTAGTTTTTTTTTATGTACCTGCTATTCTTCTTTTCTTTTACTATGTGAATTTCTTAACTTTCGTGTATATTCATTGGAAGTAGTTTTGTGAACACACACGGTCATACTTGCTCGCTTGTACTCGTGAGTTAGGTCGAAATTGTTGGCTTTTCATCCACCATGGAAGTTCGACTGCCACATATTCAACTTGCGATATTATTCAGCTGAGTCTGGGAGATATATATTTGTCTAGCCAAAAATAGAAGGAAAATTTGTATGGGAGAGAAATGGTGATGGAAATTCTCAGTGTACAATTTTGAAATAGAATAAAAACTTTTTATTCACTTCGTTTTTGACGTTATACTCTTAGGCAAATGTATTTGAAAATATTAATTGTATTATACATTATATATCATATATAAATAATTTAAAGTTTTAAGTAGGACTTGACGACTACGCATAGATATAAAGGAAAAAGTACACAATCATCAAATGAGGGTCTACGTATATATTTATTTGATATATTTGCACTTGAGATAAGTGTTTGCCAAATGTATTATCCACTCATGATGAAATAGCTTGTACATATTGACATTAGAGAACTCATACATTTATATAGCCTCCCCAAAAAAATAAAAAAAATAAATAAAAAAACCGTTGATGATTATAACGTAAGGTGCGTTTATACTTTTGAATTTAACTATACATTGAGCATGAAAAATGAGTTGGTTTTTCGTTTTATTCAGTGGTGTACATTCGTCCACTGTGTTATATTCAACTCCCAGGGGTGACTACGAGGGTTAGAATGGGGAGGATGGACGTACGCTCTAGGCAGGCTATTGCTCCTCTTGATGTACACACGCGGCCGCAACGAATTAAGGGTCGTGAATGAGTCGGGGCACTTTCAACTTGTGACGAATCGAAATGAAAGAGTGAATATGGGGATGCGATCGAAAATACATATATATCAAGACTCAAATCGAGGCCCTGTATGTGCACGCTTCATATGGGATAGAATTCCCATTTAAAAAGTCAAAATAATTCGGCGTAAAAAAAAAAAAGTGCTTTTCAATTTTATTTTTCCTTTGATATATCTTGAAAAATCACAGCAATATTATAGTCACACGTCGCGCTAGTGGTAGTAGGCGTAAACTACTTCTGATCATTATTGTGAATATATGGTTACATATATATATATATTCTTATAGTTGTAGTTTTTCTGCTCCTTCGAATTCGTCACGCGACGTGACACCAGCTGCCGCGCCATCGACTTTTTTAATAAGCATAAAATCGCAGCAGCTGTCGCGCACTACCAAGAAAAAATACATGAGGCCCTTCATACTTATCGCAATAACGCTTGCGTGGAATAACAATTGATATCGCGTTATATGTAAAAAAAAAAAAAAGAAAAGTTATATGGATCAATATAGGCTTTTGCATTTACTCAGAAACACCCCCGTATGTTTAAAAATGTGTGTAAGTATATACGAAAAAGTGGATTACCGTCATGGATTCATATATATTTTTTTGGATACTTCAATATTCCTAAACGACTATTTTTTTTTCTCTTTATTCATCTTTTCTTATTATTACATTTCACTCCCCCTTGAATATATATACATGAATTGATTGCTATGATAATGATATGTGAGTGAGTTTAAATTTTCTGGAATGGAAATTTCATTATTATTTCACAGACTGAGGGTGAAAAAAAATTTTTTTTTTTTCCAGTAAATGATGCAATAAATATTATATAATTTGTCAATGATGTGGAAAAATGAAGAGTCAGATCAAAGGTTATTATAGTAATATATGTACATATATATATATATCAGGCTGTCATATATTGCTATCTCAGTGGATGTTTGAGCGCTTTTGTCATTGGACATAATCGATTATACACAAAATCAGTGATCTGCAAAAATTTAACCCCTGTTTATCCAGGGTGAGAGACAGAATGCAAAGTTGTACCTCACTATTGTACACACGATAATAATGATGTACGCGAATAACCATCGGGTGTGTATATGCATTAATAGTTCAAACTCGTTTAGGTCTGAGATCTAATATTATAAGCGGTGCAGCACGCTCAAGTAATATTTTCCAATATATATTCACATTGTCTGTTAAATTTCTTCATTAAAATTCATTATATATACGCATATATTAATGTATTCATATATGCGGTGATGTAATTAATGTAATGCAAGTGGTCAGATTCGTAATTTTAATTTAAAATTGCATACGAAATTGCCTAAAATATAAATAGCTGCACCATGTGAACTTTGTATATGATAAAAAAAAAAAAAAGAATTAAATATTTATTGTGTCCCGTATCCGAGATTTTATATCGAAATTAATTTTTGAATTTTAATTCAATTCTTTTCCCAACTCTATTACTTGTGCAAATTAATACGGAAATATTCTAAATTCAGCCGCGTATCCATATACTATATGCATCTCTATCTCTCTATTCAGTATATAATATTCATATAATCGTTGTATATATGTATATGTATATTGCGAGACCGTGTGCATTCACATATGCATTATTTACGGCATACCTTATTGTTTCACATGCGCACATTCAGGATTTGTTAATTACTAGACACGTGTTATACTTCACATGTATATTATTTTTATTTTCTTTTATTGAGTGAATTATTCTATTAAAATTAATATTGCTCCGAATATACCTATTATGAATACTCCTTTACATGTGAATAATTTTAATTAAAATATAACACAGACATAATAGACAAAAGAATATTATTTTTTCTCAATAATAATTGTATTAATATTCACAAGCTTTTAACTCAATTGAACATCAGTCATGTCAATTTAATCTAGATGAATGTATATAACAATGCACATTAAAATGAAATAAAAGTCGCGCGAAAGTATTAATATGTATATCTTTCTAAATTAAATTTTTATCAGCATGAAATATTCAATTTTAATAAGAAGTATTTATATATTATATTATATATTTCTTACATAGTTTTCAACGTTTATATAGGTACACACATGTAATAATACAATTATTATGCTTATTAATCATTGTGCACTTTATATATTATTGACTAGTGTTTACATTAATACAGTAGTTGTGATGAATAATTGAGAAAAATATCGTAAGAAGTTGTAATATATTCCATAACAATATAGTATAAGAAAATTGTGCTATACTTTCATACATTATTCACAATTTTAATTTGTTGGCATATAAAAACTATATTTTTTCATGTGTATACACTTTTTCTATATCATAAATTATGCAATTATATAGCAGCACCTCGGAATATTAATGCTAAATAACCTCTGATATTCTGTCCCATATTTTATTTATCTTCATTCTATTTTTCCCGAGTACAATTTGATATCTCGTAAATATTTAAAATTGACCAACAGTATATCGAAGTGCACTTTACAATGCAATTCTATGACTCGACAACTTCAAGAATTACTGGTCTAAATAATTAACTGTGTGGCTGTGTGTACATCTATGTATATTGTTTTCATTTTATGTAGTGCAATGTTACTCGTGTCTTTTCCCGGAGAAAACTTTTTATTTTTCATGTTATTTTTTTATTATTCACTTGAGAGACAACGATCTAAGTATATAAGTTCATATAACTGTATATATATTTATGAGAAAATACATGAGCAATAGTCCGAGTATATATCTTGAATATATACCTTATATTTTTATTTATATTTTATATATATATACATATACCTATGCAATGTGGTATTGCAAAATAGCTTTGTGACAATATGAAATCAATTGATATTACACTCAGTTTAATTTCGCAAAGGATGAGAGTAAAAAATTGAAGTTTAGGAATGAATATAGAGAGGAAACGAATGAGAGATTGTAGACGAAAGACTCGAGGATTCTAGTTTCCGGTATAGAATATATATGCAAAGTGTGGCGTGGTTTGACCAGTGGTCGCACAATTTTCCTCTGCAACATAGTTCGGGCGTAAACGACACAGCGTGTTTGAGTTCCATTGGTAACAAATATAGTAAAACCGGATGAGAAAATCAGGAGTAGTCATGCCGATATAGAGAAAGGGATAAAGAGTACGAGGGTTGTTGGATAACTCAAGAGAATCTATATAGAAATGAATGAAGATGTAAAATTAAATTCACCGCAACCAAATGACAAATATTGATTAATCTTTATTAATTTTCTTTTATATATTGAGTTTTGATTTAGCATCGGAATATTTTTTCTTATATATCCCTTTACTTCTTCAATTATTACTAAAAACAATTCTCATATAATTTCATCTCTCACTCTTCATCTTTTCTTGTATAACTTGGCGAAATTATATTTCCTCAATATACATACATGTGTATATATTTATTACAAATGTCGACAAGGAGTTTGTTGTTGAATCTAATTATATATATACAAATGTAATAGGTCGTTGGTGTAATTTGATATACAAAACCTCAAACTACACATATAGATATCTACAAATATATAGATGTAATATGCATGATACAATTTGTCGTGGCGTCGGATCTCGCTCGCTTTTGATTAGCGTCATCGCGAGACGCTCACTCTATTTTACAATAAAATATATATTGTGTGTATATACATATATACATACATACATATATCAGGAATGGCGCGTGCGTGCCATTTGGAGCCGTGCTCGGATTATAAGCCCAAACCCTATTTGCACTTCAAGACATTTAATCGATGGATTTGAGAGTAATAATGGCTGTTCACAATATCATATACATCTAATATATATATAATAGAATACATATGTAAAGTCATTGACGTGTTTATACACGTATTTGTATAGTTTATGAATACATATATATACATATATTTATGTTTAATACGTACAACTCATTTAATTAAGTCAATTATATTTATAATATATTTGTGAGTTATATGAGTTTAATTATATTTATATATTGTTTTATGTTTATTATTTTTATATATATGTACGTATAAAAATGAAGTGGATATAAGGAATAAAAATAATTTATTTCGTTCACACGACCAAGACATTGCACTGGATGATACGTACAATGTCGACGCGACCTCATGCTGACAACGTGAAATGTGATACAGACACGCGCGCGCACTTTGATATGACGACGACGTCGTTGTCATGTAGCAACAGAACTTGTATATTCTATACATTACAATCGGCTTGAGAATTAAACTAATACAATGTGAATATGAATAAAAATACGAAATTATTGTTGTCAAAGTTTGGAAAAATGGCAAAAACAGAATACAAAAGTGATGTAAAAAAAAAAAAATAAAATAAATAAATGAATGAAATTGGAGCGTGATGGATGTGACAGGAAGTGAACATTTTAACAAATGGCACTGTGGATAGGTCAATCTGTTGCGACTCACTGAGGTAATATAACAAGAAGAGTCGAAAAAAAAAAAAGAACTTTTATGTACATATATGTATATACAATAAAAAATAGAGAGAAGAGAGGTGTGTATTTTAAACTTCACGTTGAGCACTTTTATTTTATATTTTTTATACCAACACAATATATATAAGCAGAATGAATTAACGATATAGCGTGCGGAACGATCGGCGTTTTTTCCAAAGCGGATGCAAATAAAAGTAATCAATGATTCATATAAGCATATGTATATATACCATATACACACAGTAGAGTTGGGCTCATGAATTAATGTTCATCGCGTTAATTTTTTTTCTCGCTCGATAAAGTAAATCGAACGTTTTACGAAATTTGTTTATCTCACCATCTCACTCCATTTACTTTTGCACAATTTATATTTCATACACCTATATACCTATATATACTTATATGTATGATGTATATGTGTGTGTACTCGAGAATATATATCTCAATAAATGAAAGGAATATAAAGATACTTATTAAGTAATTTATAAATTAATTTTAATGTAAAAGTATTGAGCGCCACCCTTTATCGCATATACTATATTAAATCGTGCACCGCGATGGTGTAGGACAAAGAGGAGGCGTGAGAATTGAAGATAAAGGTTATGGATGACGGTAAAATACATATCACTGTAGGTAATGTTAATGACGTTAAAGGTGGACAAGCCAGTGGGCAATTGAGGGTTGAAAAAAAGGGAGGTGGTGGATGGCAGAGGGCAAGAGGAGTGTAGACGAATTACCCGTCGCGGATGATTTTCCAGTTCGTTGGATTAACTCCCCCATTTTGGTATATACGAGAGGAAATAACAGTGTGGTATCCATTGCTCTCGTTCTCTGCGTTAATTCGGAATTTTAGAGCGTTCATTTCTACCATGTGAATGCTTCTGTAAATTATGCACTCAAATATATATTATACATTAATTCTGTATAATACCAATATATACCAATTAATTTACTATATACATATAATTACTATTTGTATTACAAGTTTAAAGAGTATGTATATTGATTATTTTTTTTTCCTATACAATTATTTTATTTAATGTATTAATGAAAGTGTCAGATTATTTTTGTTTATAATATGTATGTATTACATATTTTTAAGTCTTGGATAAATAACTTAGGACTTTATTATATGAATAACATGTAGGTATTTTTTCTCGTTCAAAAACTTAACTCATCATGCGCTGTATCACTCTGAAGTGTCGCTCAAACTTCAAGAAGTTTCATAACGTACACATTCCACTAAAGACGGAAATAAGAAGGGAAAAAAGGGATAGAAAAAATTTTTTATCCACTTTTTTTTTTTTTTTATATAAGAAAACGAGAGAGTGACAGAATAGAAGGAGCATGGTTGTGCGTGGCATGATGAAGGGTGTTTGCTGTTGTCAGTAAGCTTGATCGATCGTCTGTGTAAATTTCAGATTTTCCTCAGCAGGTGAATTGACTATATCTTTCTGTCTTTCTCACCCTATCGTTTTATTTATCTTATACAAAATCTTTTTTTCTCTCTATCCCATAGCTCGATGTACTATCAAGCAAAATAATTTTTTGCTATTTTCAAACACCCTCCCAACAAAGAAGAAAAAAAACTGTATTACATAGAGAAAACAAATTTTTCTTTCCATTCTTCCAAACGTACGTACCATTTCTAAATAAAAATCGACCCACAATTATATAAAGATATATATCTTAAAGTAGGCATGTACTTAGAAAAAAAAAAGTAGATCGTACTGTACGACAGTATATAACATATCTATATCTATATATATAATATATACACATATATACAGCGTTATAATCCAAAGTATGGTTGCATCAGATCGATCAATCCGATTATTATCTTTTCCACACGTCACCTCTTTTTACCTCAATTCAGTTTAGTGCTGCAGTATAGTTGTAGACTATACTGAGCATACAGTACATTATCAACTACTGTACATATATACATTCATATCACATAAATATATATACATATACATGTACACATACAATATTTTAAATATATGTATATTGTTGACGGTGGATTTTTGTATAATGTAAAAGTGTATATATTTATGTATACACATCAGTAGCTTTAGGAGTTTTATTGTAAGGTGTTGGTTGAAGTGTGTGTTGTTGTCGGCTTAAAATATCCTTCCAATGTGGACTCCGTCAGCAACTCGGCCCGAATAGTTGCACGGTGATATCGTGTATGTATATATGTATATATAATATATATGTATATAGCGGCATAGGCGAACTCTTGCGTGACGGCTGCCATGTTTGCAGAGAGGTATAGCAACGACTCTGGTATATTTCCCCACCTCATCTAATTCCTTTGTACACCCTCTCGTCGACCTCCATTCCCACCGCGACCATCGCAACGACGTTAGCGACCTTTATTTATAACTATATATATTTATATATGTATATGTAGATATATTTACACTAAAGTACAATGTGGAAGTTTATGTATATATGGGGTTGAAAGCAGGCGAACGTTGCGGGCGACAACAAGGCGATGGCGGTAGCGGCAGAGGCTCGGCTCATATATATACCACGAACAATATCCTCACGCCACCGCGATGAGCTGTCACGCGAAAATCGTCCGAAGTCAACCGTCGTAGTTGTCGTCCGCGTGCTTGCAGGCATCTGGGGAGGATATGTTCATTCGAGAGATAACCACACAGTTATTTCCATTTCCTGCACTTTATTATATATAATATATGTATATATGCCACAATGGTTTGGTCATTATTTGCTTCTTAATATATAATATTCTTTCGTCTTTCAAACAAATCATCTTTTTATATAAGTGTTGTTTAATTTTATGCATTCATATACATTTTTAAACACAATTTTAATGTTATATCTTTGTTTATATAAAATAAATTAATTATATATTATATATATTTTTATATATTCGTATATATATATTTGTGTAATTTTTTGTATGTAAAATACGAAGTGGCTTTTGGTGCAAAATTTTGCGACCCTTCGTGAATATTGCTCTTTGTTGATAACCATATTTACGACGATCGTTTGACAATGAATTATTTATAGATAATATATATACTTATGGGTTGCTTTCCTGCGCTATCCGCCTTTCGTGTACTAGAGTTTATAATAGAGACACGGTCCCCTCGTTGAGTATATATGGCACGTGCATAAGGTATACATATGTATTTTCGTATATACTCCATTGAAAGGTAAGTATATATATGTACAGATATGTGTGTGTGTGTATGTAATACGAAAATAAGTTTTAAATTGAGATTATAATTAATATATATGCTTTGAATAAATAATTTGTAAAGTAACGAACGGGAAATGTAGAAAAAATAATAAAAAATATGGAAAATTACATTGAAAAAAGTGGGAGAAAATGATGAGAGATGAAATTGGGTCGAAGTCTTAATTTCCGTGTCAATTTTACCAGCATCTCTATTATATATCTATGAAAATTACTTCACCATCTTTTTCATGTACATATATGTGTGATTATATATAGATAACACGTGTGAATGCATATATAGATATATATTTTCTACAATCGTCATTGACGTGCAAAGGCTCAGTAATTTACTGAGCAACGCGGTGACAGAGTAAGAGAAGCGAAACGCTAACAATGTTTACTTCTACTCACTCTCGCGTGCTCAACGACGAGTAAATTGGTAAGAGATCGGACCAAAGTGACAATGCTGTTGGCATACGAAGAATGAGCTCATTCTTCGTGTATCTCAAAATAAGAGACATAGGAAAAAAGAAAGAAAAAATAGGAAATTGCATAGGTTTAATTGGCAAAGAGAAAAACATGATAAAATTGAATAAAAATATGACAAAGAAATAGGAATAAAGATATAAAAATATGATGTATATCTTTGATATCTTTGATACTAACTCACGTGACAAATATATATCTTATGCATGTATGTATATTCAATTTTTTTTTTTTTTAACGACAGAAAAAATACAGAGAATGAAGAGACGAAGAATAAAAAAAAGTTTACATACCTTAAGAGGGTGAATTCGCAATAAAGGCAGAGAAAATATAAAAGTAAAAGATGCAAGAATAACAAAGTGTATATGAGAACTCGCTCGCACGCGTCTGACATTTTATAACACGCCGGCGAGTAGCGTCCACGATTGTTGTGAGTAATTTTAAAAAGTATCCCCTTTGTTTCGTATATTTACTTTCAAGTTGGTGCGCGCGTACTCCGCCTCTTGTATGTTATATACGCCACGTGAACGAGTGCGGAATTTCGTCTGGGTTATATATGTATATACAGTACATTATTCTCTTTTGGGCTATATGGTCCGGGTTGCAATTGTCTATTTTCAGCGACTCGTTTTACGCGCGCGGCCGAGTGATTTACGTTAGAGGGTGTCGAGATTTGCGGCAACGAAAACGCCACCACCAAGCCGTATATATAGAGTAAGCTCACACACTGTTTATGCTATACAAGTACAATATAAATATCAAGAATCAAAAGAGAATTAAATAATTACGAGCACATTTATATATATATTTACATTTATTTATTTTTTCTTTTTTTTTTCATCTTTTGAAATTCGTATGTGAAGAATGTATTATATGAAGTAACTATTCGATAATACAAAACATTATAACTCTCTGGCACACTTCGTCACCTGTGAATAATGAAAAGAAAAAAAAATTGAAAAAATATATACTGCATTAAATTGAATAAAATAAAGAAGAAAAAAAAAACATTCACTCGATTGTTAGTAACAGATGTAATATGTTAGTCGCGTGCCCTGCATTCATTCAACGTGTGTTTTTATTATGTATTAACCTGTGGTTTTTTAATACTGTTGATTATCCTTTTTTTTTTTTGATTACAGTACTTTATTGTACTTCACTCCTACTCATAAATTTATTTTATATTATAAAATAAGTCTTATATAACAATAAAATTGAAGTAACGTAACTTTCCAATTGATATGTTGAATGAATAAATAAATATATAGCATCTGCCTTTTGCAGTGGTGTGCATCAACAATTGTGTATATAATATATGGTTTTATATACATATATACATATATATATATTCATATGATATACGCATATATACATATATGTTTTAAGTATTTACCTTATTTTATTACTCAAGCGAATATATCTTGAGTGCATCTCATCGCGGTACGTCGCATCCAGATGTCACATTGAGGTCACAATACCTTGACACTATACTTCCTCCTCCTTATTTGGGAACGATCGTACCCTGTGATATTCACCAACATTTCACTTCGCGGCAACGCGATGACAGATGTGGTTGGACACTTTAGAATATCGCTATTATCTAGTGAGGAATATAATAGAACGATTTCTCGAGCATCCTGATTTATTATTTGGAATGTGGAGAGATTGAACGATACGATTGAACAGTTTAAGAATATATACCACATGTCTCTAGGATTTAGATAATTATATTTATAATAATGAAGACCGTATATTTTATTGTGATGAATTTATAATAGATATAGACATCAAAAATATGATATTTTCAATGGAAGTATAGATTCATTTTCCTTTCATACTAAATCGGATATTTTTTTTTTTTATAAAGTCTCCGGCGATATAGAAGGAACATTTTGATATTTTAATATTTCATTTTATAATAGAAGTGCGAAAAAATTGATGTAGAAAAAATGAATAAAATTTAGTAGACTGATAAAAGCATTGAGATAAAGTTTTGAGGATCAGAGCACGTACACATGCACTTATTATTTGGTGTTCGCGGATGAATAGGTCGATGGACGTATTATTAAAAACTATATAATACATAGTAAATAAAAGTGCTAACAAACGAAAAGAAAACCTAAACCCCTGGAACAATTTGGAACTATACATTTATAAATAAAATATAAGTGCAGTAGTATATGTTGCATTTAAAAATGATAAATATGGTTAGGAAGGTGATATAGATAAAAAAAAATATTACTATAGTTTATAATAATATATTTCTTGTATATATTCACCCAGAAGAAAAGTATATTTCACAAAAGTGTGTACAGTTCGTCAGCGAAGAAAATTTATTCCGCAATATCAGCACGACATGTTTACAATTTATTTCACGTGCCAATACTCGCAAAGAACCTCTTGAATGGTTTTACCCCATAGCAATATATGATTTTACTTAACACACATCAAGTATATATACCTATAGTGATTTGTATATTCTATCGAAGTCGGGACAACAAAAGCGAAGCCATCAAAATATTATGCAGTTATGTAGCTTTATTATAAAATTATCATTTTATAAAATACATTGACGACTTTAGCACAAAATTAAACAGAGAAAATAAATAAATCAAGATTGTAAAAGATATTATAATAATTCATTAAATCAATTTAATAGTTTATTATATATATATATTTCTACGGATATATAGATACTCATATATGTATATACAATATATATACATATTAATCGGTTGACAATGGCATTAATCCAAGAGTTAACTGTCACAGTATCCTCGAACAATGATAATTTATTGTACGAATATATATTTCACCCTCCTGGCACAATGGACTCTGAATGGGTTATGCACCATCAAGCTTGACGCTGTTCACTATATATACATATTATATAGTTGGTAATACTTAATATAAGGGTAATATATATAAACTAAAATAAACAAACGCTTTTAAATATATTCTTATATAAAATATATATTGGTGTATTATCGAATCCATGGCAACGTATCAAGGTGCTTTTGCAAAAAAAATATGCATGTAATATGTATGTTTATCGTTTATACATATATTTTTTTCCCTATTTTAGTAAAAATGACTTGAAAAATTTACGTGACTAGGCGACCAAGACTCCACTTTGCAATTTGCTCTTATTTAAGAGAATGGAAAAGTGACAGCAGCAATAAAGATCCTGATCGTATGATCCATGCTTGAATATAATTGAATAGGAATATTTTTATATTAATGTCACGAATTTTAGTGAAGGTATAATATATCTACATATACGATTAACACTTTGAAATACATCAAATCATTTTATTCCTTTCTGATTGTCTATTGAAAATTTTCTATAATCTATTAAATACATTTTATAGTTTTTATTTAAAATTAAATTTATTCTGAATATAAAATTAACTGTGGCCATTGATTAACCCACCAGTGTGTAATATATATGTATATATGTACATGTAGTATACGTTGCATAATGCGCAGGGTCATTCTATATATATACACCAACGCGCACACTGTTGATATATGTAGTCTAGTCTATTCCGTTGTGTGACTGGCATAGGACAAACCACCGTTAAACTTGTATAGCAATCGATATTTCCCGCTTAAGTGGATAACTTCCATCTTAATTTAGTTCACTTGCATCATCATATGCAAACACACACACACACGTACATATATACACAAATATATTCACACATGTTTAGTTATAAAGGTAATTATTTTATTTATAATATATATGTAATAAGTATAAATATATATTTATGAAAAGCGAATAGAAACAAACAAAATATCACGGCTGATAAACATGGAAATATTTTGATGTAAATTATATGAGGATTATTAATACAATCGGTGAAATATCTCAGGACATTCATTTTTCTAAGTAGACATTGTGACTGTGCGTGTCGACCCTCGCATGGTAATTCTTCACTGTCTTTTATTCCCATTTGCGTTTCATGTTGCGTGTGAGGGTTGAACTCGATGGATTTTTGGTGGTGTAGTGTTCTCTCGTCTCAAAAATAGTGCGAACTTTCCTGTCTTCACGCGCTGCACACTACAATTTATACGATTCTTATCATATTCAACTATAAATGTATATAAAGAAACCAATTACTTCAAAGTAGATATTATATTATTTTTTTTTTTTGAGCATCACGTGATATATGGAAAGTAATATTAATTTATATTATTAAAATATATTTGCATTCTCAACATTATATTATTTTAAATTTATATCACTTTGAAGTCTTCCCATTTGCACGCATAATTTTTAAATTGACTCCAAATATAATCAGATAATAATAGCTGTATATGTATATGTACATATATTTATATTCTGTCAAATTGATCTAGTGAAATAGTTTGATAAAATGGAATTTATATTTTCTCCAGTTCATCCAAGCTTCATATTAAACTTTACGAATACATGACGTCGTATATTAACGTGTACCGCATTAAGTCGCAATCCACGCCAGCTTTGCCATTTATGAACGACACGCGCACAATTTATATGGGAATGAGCGAGAAAGTAACACAGAGCACTATGGCGCCAGATGACGCTCAAGAATCCAAGAGTAGAGAGAGTCAGGAAGGCGCAACGCAACGACCTCCCCCAAGGCAAATTCTAATTCCGGTTCAGCAAATGGATGGAATGAAATTCTCCGAAATATGTACCCCAGGTTATGTTGGAGGAGGGTGGGTGGAATACTGGGTGGAAAAAAAAAATAGAGAAGTGGAGTATATTTAGTTAGCTGTAGCTATATACGAAGAGATGAAGAAACTGAGAAGCCGTCACACTGGCTAGATTGATCTTACTTCTGTAGCATGCTTCATTAACACTCTTATTAATGGATAGCTCATTATTCTCTGACGTGGTACTCTCTAACCGTTCAACTCGTTTACCTTAGTGAACCTAAAACTTTTATGCACATTGTAAATATTATAATAATTATTTTTGTTTTCTAATTGCTTTTTTTATATATCAGAACTTGAGGTAATGTTTATAATGATTTAAAAATAAATATTGCATATTAATTTTCGTCAACTTGGAATATATTCATTATTAATTTATAATTTTATATGTATTATTATATAAACATATCAAGTGATGAAATAAATCTCTACGTATACGGATGTATTTATTTTTAATTCAAGAAAAAAATTGTCAAAGTGTTTTAGCAGAGTTTACAAAGAATAAAATAAAACAAATGAAAAAGTAGGAAAAAGGCTGTTAATGAAATAACACTCAACCACAAGCTTTGAAGTTTGCCGCAGAAAAAATGTTGAAGTGAACGCTGAGAGAATTTTCTCTTGATTTCCTGGGCATTTTCGTGACACGAAAACCTTCTACCAACCAAACAACCTTCCAGCTCTCGCTTTACGCTGACCTAATTTCTATTATTTCATGTATATATGGCTGATGTCAGTCAGGAAATTTTGTCAACCGAAAATTTTTATTTTCATTCCAACAACATCAACCATGCGATGTATCTTTCAATTTGTCATCCAATTATGTTATAATGAATGATAAAATTCAATTTTTTTCCCCCATTAATATTTCGATTATTTTATAAATAAAAGTGTATTCATTTGTTTTGCATAATTCATTCTAAAAAAAAAAACAAATTAACATTGTATAAAAATGGATTGATTGAATTTTAAAATATTCTGTACAAATTCTCTTTATATTTTTTTTTTTATTTATATATTTACGCCAGATGTAACTATGACATATCATTAGAATCAATAGATATCTGTGATAACAATTATTGTCGATTCAGTATTTCCCAAAATATCATATGAATGCGTCATCAGAATTATTTTATTCAATCGCGCATTTAATAACAATCCACTGAGTCTCGTGCGCACTCGTGCAATATTTTTCAATAGAGTGATATTGACAATTAATTCATATTTCCGACTCATGACATTGCAATATTCATAAAAAAAAAAAAAAGAAACAATTCTCATTTATTGATGTGAATAATATTTGTGTACTGCCATACAATTAACAGAATTAATATTACATTTTTATTTTATGATATTGACATGAATAAATAGACAAAAGGGATGATGGCATAAGAGTAAGAGGAGGCAGACGGATGAAAAAGTGGAAAGGGTGTGCGTGCCTAAGTGAGATCATGTGGTTTGGTGTCTTTACAGACACGCAAAAGCAGACCGGAAATATAATCAGATATATATATAGTATATATATATGCATTGGCGGCGTCCCATCATCAGTACAATCATGCGGAATCGTTGCACGTAGGCTCTTTAATAGAAGAGAATTGAAATGCAATCATCTACCGGTAGCCACGTTCCACTTTACTTATATTATTTTTTTCTCCCTTATCTCTATATATTTTTATTTTATTTCTATTGTCTTTCACTCTCTCTCTCTCTCTCTCTCTTTCATTCCATCTTTATCGCCTTCCTTTTTCTATCAGATCATCCATAATCATTTTTTTTTTTTGTGATCCACGGTAGAAGAAGAACATTCGTAATATTATTATCGATATATATTGTATATGTATATACATTTATGAAAACCGCAGTTACAAAATTGATAGGAAGCATGGGATATTTCGCACATACAGAGCAATTGATTTGCTTCAACGCTCACGCAATAGACATCATCATACAACTCATATAAGTATTGTGAAATATTTTAAATGAAAACCATCATCATATTCGATTTTATCTTAGATATTCTATTCATTTTATAGTCTTTTCTCACTATTTTACGTGAAAGAATCCCCTTACACACAACATTATAAACCGATATACTCAATAAATAAATAAATAAATGAAAGAATAGATAAATAAATATATAATACGCCCCTTTTATTTCATCAAACTCAGAATTTTATATATAAATCACAAAATTGATATACACTAATTGCATTGAATTCATAATGAATATTAAATACCTGTACAAATAATTGTCAGCTATCAAAAACATCCAGCCCAAATTATATATACAAACATATTTAATTATATATATACATTATGTATTAAAGAATATTTTAATATATTATATATAGAGGTAGATATATTGTCGACAGATAATCAATCGATCACGATGAACTCTTGAATTTAATTCTGCATTATATACATTATACACATATTATATATGAATTCTATATGTTTTAAATTGTACAAGTGATTGTTGGCGGTATACACAAATATAAGCTGCACATACTTAAAATTATTTTGCCTATTGTTAATCTCCATCAACGCTCGTATTGTATATTCCAAATGATTCGTACATGAAACGTAACTATTATGTACACATAATTCATGAGGATATAGTGCCAAGTATAGTCCTGGAGTGGCCAACAATGTGAAGAATGCATCTATAATAATATACGTATATAAAATTATGTTTGATAACAATGCAACGTTGCAGCCAATGTTCTTACTCGCGTATATATACGCATTATGTTGGCATGTTTGAAATGAGCAAAAGATGCAAGGAGCTAAGAAAGAAAGAAAGATTAAAAGGAAGAGAAAAAAGTGCTATCATCAGAACGGAATAAGAAATGCAACGACTGTGTGTATCATTATATCATCGTTCGCCTATAGCTCTGTAACTACTGGGCCAACACTTGGCAGTTGTGGCGTATTAAAAAAAAAATATATATGTACATATACACATATATATATATACACGTATACTTGAAATATATAAGTATTTCCTAGTAGCACAAGACTCTTCGTCTAACCCTCAAGCTTGAAGAAATATTTAATAGTCGTGTCCGTGTGGTAATTGCAGTTCTTACCCAAGTTGTAACAAGTGTGCCTTCACCTGGTCTCGTAAAGTGCTCCTCTCTTGCCTGCTGCCCCGTGTGCTTCTCTGTCAGTATATACACTACACCAGCTACACCGCAATGCCGAGAGAAAAAGAGATATAGGGACTTGCATGTGGCTACCGCGATGCTGCTGGTTGAAGCTGTTGACGCTCTTCATATCTCTTGCTATATATACTGCATGTATGTATATGAGATTCTCTTTTGCTGCGTTTAACCATTAGTGCATGCTACGACAAGACGATTTTGTGCATGGGGAAGTGGAAAAAAAAATTTTTTTCACTTTAAAAATGTTGAACGATAAAAATGCTGGAAAATAAAAATTTATATTTATGAATGTATGGGATGTATGTAAATGATATAATATGTGCAAGGGAAAATATTATACTTATAGAATTTACTTTTCTTTGGCCAATTATCGAGTGAACTTTTTCGAATTGGCTGAGAAGCAATTTTTTTTTTTTTTTGTTAAAATATTACCGCTTTAGTACTGCGAAAACTTTATTAAACTTTAGCCACGCCATTCATTGAATATATAATACTTGACGGTTCAACGGTGAATTATGCAGTCACTTGAAAAAAAAAAAAAAAAAAAACTAGTATCATGCAAGTCACGAGGCTATTGGGCCAACAAGCGAATATACATATATTTGTTTAAGTTATGTGCATGTAAGAGTATGCTAGACGAAATGATACATATGAATAGGAATGCATTTATTTATTTATTTTTTTTTTTTCGTCAGTTTAATCGTTCGAAACAATTTTTTTCGTCAATATTAATGATGGATAATAATAAAGACACTTGTAGTTATGTAGACTCGTATAGTAAAGTCCTTTATTTTTTTCTCTTGGAACAAAATAATAAACCGCAATTCAATTAATTCCTTTTTCATTCACTTCAATGGAAATTCAAAATATTCAAACGTTGAAATTACTTTTTAATCGATAGATATCTTTTCTGAATAGAAAAAGAAAGGTAAAAAAATATTTATCAAGTGGCATGTTAAGAAGATCGAATTTCAAGGATCAATCGTCTGCTCATTTGTCAGAATTTCTGCTCGGAAATTTTTCATTTATAGATTACATTATATATTAATTCACATTGTCTTGAACACGGACGTAATAAAAAATTTAAAAATTTCATCCTCCTCTTGGAAAAGTCAACTCGTTTTTTCTATCCACTGTGTTTATATATTTCATCAATTTACTGTATGTACAGAAATTACGCGCAGTATCCAATAGCTTGAGGCCTTGTATTGACTGTATATATATTGAATAAAAAAAAGTCATACGTATTTTCAACAATGAATTTTTTTTTTTTCTTCAAACACAAAACTCAATTAACAAAAATTCAAACAAAATATCTACACATCAATACAATCTACAACTGTACACATAATATAATTTATTTATAAAAATATATATTACATAAAAATATTCAATGAATATCAAAACGTATAATTACTATAATTGAATAAATTGCAATCAAATTTTTCATATTAAAAAAACGTATCAATAATACTTGTAGATTAAAAAATAAAAACTAATACATCACATTAATGGATCAAGAAGAATATATGAAAGACTTCTATTCCTCAAAGTATATATATACATACACAAATATATTTATTATATACATATATAATATTTAGCAAAAGGATATTCTCGGAGAGTGACTCGCTCAATTATCAGTCCTGCGGCAAAAATATCGACTTGAATGTATACGCCATTACTGTCCAGTATCGCCTCTTCTCTTCTACCCACGGGGCAAGCTAAAGCAACGTATGTCGACGTATAGATATAGTTTAGTATGAAGCGATATATATATATATACAGCCTCCTCTCGGATGATTAAATCCTTGCGATATAATACACATCGACGCAGCTCTCTCGCCCACCATTTTCTATTTGCATTTCTCGTCGTCGTTGTCGCGGAACCAGTATCCTCTTGTGACCGATTAAGTGTCTTGATACCGTGAGAAAAGAGTCACCGTTCTACGAACACCCAGTATATACATATCGGGCGTGGTCACGCGCGTATTTTCCACTCGTGCAATCACCAACAAATCCAAGGTTCACTTATATATCGCGAGAGTTACTTTCGCATACAGCTCTTTCGCTCTTTCTCTTTATACATTATATATACATCTATACGTGTTGAGCACCAGTATATATAATGCCACGCCTTCAAACTAAAGCTTGTGTTTGCCTTCGATATGAAATCAGTTACATATTATATATATATATATATACGTACATAATATATTTTGCATTGATGCAGTCTATATTTTTATTTATTTATTGTTGAACAATCAATGTATTTTACTTTAGTTTGAATTTATTAATTTTTTATTTATTTTTAAAATTAAAAATTATCCTTTTTTTAAATATCGCATATTTAACAGTGCAGATTAAAATCAAAGTATATATTTATAATTTATTGAATTATCAAAGAACAAATTATGCAAATATGATTAAACAGCCTTTTACTCTATAAAACAATTACTGAGAATAGATTAAGTATATTTAATTTTTTTTTTTTTTTGTTTGCTCATACATATTATAAACATTTGATGATATTTGCATTGTCGTTTACATCCACATTCCAAATTTAAAATTCCATCTGCTATAATTATGATTTTTAAATCTTGCGTACATATACATATTTGTAATACACACATATAAACACAATATTATCATGTAATTTTGCTACTCTTACTGTATATACATTGAAGTGTATTTTATAATATTCACATCAAGCCATAGCCTCGAACATATAATATATCTGACGCGCATAACCCCAACATTAACGCGCGTAAATGAGTTTTGCGGCGGCAATAACTTCTTCCCCTTCTTTTTACGTTCTCCTTTCTTCGGTATAGCCAATTATTATTTTTAAACTTTATTTCGTTTTTCTTTTCCACCTTTCGAATAACGAGCGAGTCCTTCTGGCCGAACAGATATTGCGGTTAAATTATTTTGTGTCTTACGAAGCATAACACCAGACGCAACACTTATTTGTATTTTTTTTTTTCCTCTCTCTGCAGCGCACCATGGCAAAGAGTCCAGCTACTTATGGCATATACATACTACGTATATATATCATGCTCATACATATACATATATATGTATACATATATATAAATAGACCGGCACATATATCTACATATAATTGTATACGCGAATGTACGCGGAAAAGAGATATACGATAGAATATATACACCCGAGAGGTTGAGAGAGGAGGAATGAGCTCATAATGCCATACGGTGAAAGAGAGTAAAGTGCTCTGCACTGTCCTCGTGCTCTCGCTTTAGTTGTATTGCGGCTCAGAGCTGCAGTCCAGATCAGCTTCGGAGCCCAGAAGTTGGCTCGCCCATTAAATTCCCTGCGCTGTTCTGTTTGCCAAGCGCCCGACCGAGGCCAAATGTGTTTAGTTCATGTTGTTGTGAATTCGTTGGTAGCGCGCAACCGGTAGATAGAGTATATTATACATAGAGAGGACGTTAGGCGGGCGAGGTCTCTATAATGTATACGTATTATATCCATCCATCTCTCGCGATCGTGTTCTCATCGTATTATTGCGCGCCACATTCCGCGAGTCTACGATTCGTTGTATATTTTCTCTGTACTTATTTTAATGTATAATATAATAATAAGAAAGGTTGTAGAACTATTTAACCTCAGTTGGGGGTTGTGTTTCGCGTACTAGAGAGCCTCCAAAATATTATGAGAATGAGTTCACGGATATATGTATAAAATATATAGATACATACGTGAATATTATTTGCAGGGAGTAAAAGTGAGCCGAAAAAGCGAATGGCAAATCTCCGTTGGGAGACATTGCTTGTCTTATTGGGCCGACCGGTCGCGCCACATCGTCGGAACGAATTCATGTAAAATTTATATTTACACCCGCACTCGCTATATAAATTTGGCGGTGTTTGTGCCCCCAAGAGAAATATATATATGTGTATATGTACATATACAGAGACGGAAACTCACATTCATATTTATATATATTTGTTTCTCAATATCCTTCTTGACTTTTTTATTTTTTTGTTTGCAGAAATTTATATCCAATCTAGAACCTCTTTTTCCTCACACCCTATTTCTGTTTCTCCCGCCCATTTGCTGTCTTATTATGGTACAAATCTTACATTTATTTCTTTAATGCGATCTTATTATTTATATAAGTGTCAAAATTTTTAACGGAGGCACAATGAAATATTTTTGCTGATAAAATCGTGTCGAGTATTAAGGAAATTTAATCATATTAGCATGTATGTGTAGAATTATTTACTTCATTTTTTTTTCAATATAATTATTAGACTTGGGAAAATAGAGAAATTAAAATTATATAATGCGAATATAGAAGAGATAAATTAATTTTGAAATTATTGTCATAATTATGTTTTTTGGTTTTATTTTTTTCATGAAAAGAAAATATTAGAAAACAAAAAATTTTGTTTAATGAGAATTTGTAGAGTGACACCATCCGTGTATTTCATTGGATGCTATATTTCTTGATGATGAATATTGCTTTAGTAGTGATTATATTATAAATTCTATCGCTGAAAGCCAACACTTGAAAATAAAAAAAAAATGTATAAAAATAAATATGAAAGTGTGAGACTAAATATCAACATTCTTGGGTGACGAATATGATCAAAGAACGCGTATAAATGTTTATTTTACTAGTTTAGTAAACATTATTTAGATATATATTTCTCTTCGTGCCTTCATCTAGATCGTTTCTCTGCCGTCGGGCGTCTTTATTGCTCTGAATGAGGCGCCAAAAATATCGTCATTCGCGTAAAGCTTTAGTTGTCACTATTTACCCAGTAATTTTCCATATCACAAAGAAAAATTCTGTACATACACTACCGTTTATCAAACGTTTATAGATGTGATAACAAAAGAATATAAAAAATTATTCGTATTATCTTGAATTGTCACAAAATATTCATTTGATAAAACAAACAATTTTCAATCTACTTAATTTACAACTCAACAATGTTAAAAAATTAACAATATTCAAGTATATATAGTAATTACTTTCAAATTATTCCTTCCAGATAATCAACAAAATAAAATTTTTTTATTTTCATTTTTGTTGAATAAGATAAAAGTCGTAAATAGTTTTTTTGCCCTCAGGACCAAGATAAAGTCGGTGGGTTTCAATTAGCTTGGACAAAGTCTTTGTCCTTGATGTATATCCATATATATATACCTCATGTATTGTATGTATATATGTACTTATACTTACCCTGTCTCCTTTGTGTATATATTTTTTTTTATATTTTGTTATTGGTTTTTTTTTGTTCCACACTTTAATAGTTGTCCTCGTAAAAGTAACGAAAAGTTTTTGTCATGGCACGACCATGGCATGTCGTCCACTCTCATCTTTTCATTCCAGACAGTGAACTGTCGGCCTCATATCCTCTTAAGTTGTCTGTCAAGGATTTTCGTGCGGGCCACGTGCGGTGACAACACGCCAAGCATTTTCCGTCTTCTAAGATTACTTTTGGTAGAATTGTTTTCCTGGAATTTCTCTTCCTTCCCCTTTCTCTCACTACAAAAAAAAAAAACATTGCAAATACATAGATAGTTATATTAATCTTTCATCACACAATCATTAGCTTATCATTTTTTCATTACCTTTTTTCATTACACTTCAAACATTTATATACAAAAAAATATTTCATTAAATTTCTTATCTTTTAAACATTTATTAAAATTCTTTTTTTTTTTTTATTTCATAATAGGATATATAGTTGGATTAATAATGACTTGCAATTTCATGTGAATAAGGAGCAAAGCCGCAGGCTAAAATTAACGCGCCATGGTGCTCTCATCCATATCAAGACTAAAGTGTATATATGTATATATGTGTGAGTGTGTGGTGAAAAGCAAAGGGATGATACACTTACTCATGTAGATGCAAGTATAAGAAAGGGTATATAGCGGATGAGCGGGCGGGTACAACGATTGGCGGCCGCACGAAGTAGCATAGTGGCACGCGGTAGGAATTTCAATAGAGCAAGAATGAGAACCGGTTTGGTGGTATAGCTCTCAACCGCGCGAGCAAAGGATATTATAAGAGGCGAACGAGTGCGCGGAGATAGGCGCGGTCGCGCGATACTTTCGACTCTGTATATAATAGGATACGCGCGGTCTTGGGTACTTTGCTCGGCGAGAAATAATACAAGTGGAGTGAAAAGAAAAATAAAAAAGTGAGGATAAGAGAGAAGGCGCGGAATTAGATGAAGAGAGAATGAGCGCGAAATAGAGCGCGCAGTCGTTGAGGCCGTTGTTTCTTCATCCATTCTACACTCATCGCCAATTCCTTCACACATTCACGCATGCCCTGAGACCTTTCTCGCACACTTTCGCACGACTTTTTCACACCTTTGACTAATTAAAAGAACCGTCCATTTACTGTCTCTCCAAGCTCTTTCTCATTCTTTTCTTTGGATGAAAGCTATATAATATTAGTGTTAGTAAAAAAAGGGGACTGGCCCCCATATTTTTTTTTTACCCATTTGCCCTGGCTCGACCGTCACTTTTCTTTATTTTATCCACCGTCTCATCAACTTTGTCCCCTTACCGCTTCAGCTCTCATTCGCCAGCGTAACTTGTGTCCTTATATTATATATGTATAATATGCATAAGATGAAAAGAGGGCGAGCCACCGTATTACAAAACGTCCGCTATATATTCATACTCCAGTGTGTGTATTTATTGTATACTCTTTATATTTATTAAAATTGCAGCACACATGTATACATGCTGGGAGCTTCCACCATTTTGAAAATATTAGGCCCTGTCATAAAGCTGCTTGCAATCTTCTTTAAATACTTTCATTTGGGAAAATAGAGAGAAAAAAAAAAAGATATTATTGAAACGGAATATAATTTTATACGTGTATTTTTACCTGGGTATCATGAGACAAGCATAAATACATCTTATTTTTCTTGGCCATCACAGTTGTTCGTTTTAACGAGTCGGTTAAGTCGTTTGTATGGTAATTTTCTCTGGAGAACGTGTTTGGGTATACTTATTTGTTACAATATCACTCGGCTTCGAAACTGTTTCATTAAATACATTTCATCGATTTTTTATTTCTTATTTTTTAAATTGTTTATTCACGTGGACCTAATATATATGTATAAATGTAAATTGCAATTGTCATTTAATGAATAAGTCTGATTGACATTGTAAAAGTGATAAAAACTCCAATTAGTAATTTGGAAAAGTTTAAGGCGCTCAGTAGTTGGAATAATTGGCAAAATACGCATATACCGTGTCCCATGAAATCATTCGCGGTTTTCTCTATTGGTGTCTGCGTGTCAACCGTTTCCCAACGATGAATACTACACATAGATAGAGGCGCCGGAGCTCTTTGCCAATATTGTAGCGGTGGCCAAAGTTGGCTGAACAAACCTCTCTCACTCGCTCACTCCTCGTTACAAGACTAATTGGATTCGGCCTATAATTTACCCCGCTGTGGCTTGCGGGGGACCTTGACAGTGCCCAGCTTGTATGCCAAGGTGAGAGCAGTGCCAAGATATATTTATATATGCATACATATTATTATATATATGCATATGTATATATCCATGTAAATTATTTGATTTGGGACCGGAGAACGAATGAAATAGGAAAAAAAATAAATAAAACAAAATTGAAATGGAAAAAATATTAACGTATAAATATATCGAATGCCAGCACATAGAGAATGAATAAAATTCACTGACCTATATTCACAAATGTTTCAGCTGTAAGATATTTTAAAATTTATTATTTCATTTTTAATTTAATTCAAACAATTTTTTTTATTTTACACAATCGATGATTGTTTTATATTTATTTTGAATCAATATATAATACTACGATGAATAAAGTATTGAAGTATTATTACATACAGCTATTCATGCAATCATTTATAGGTATATATGTATATTGCGCATGCAGCGAATTATATGTACATAATTGACAAATTGGAATTTAAATAGACACATAGATATAAATGTTCCATGAGTATGCTATCGGATTGAAGACTTTATAGTATATGTTTACATAGATACTATTTCGAATTCGATATATTTTACATATAAATAACATTAACCCACATTTGATGTTGGCGTCAATTTATACTTGCGCTCAAATACAGATATATAAAACACGCATATTTAAATAGATATCAATACATATATAATTGTGTAATATAATTATGTAATTGATATGACGTAAAGATATAAAAACAAATTTGTAATGGTTTCTGATCAATCACCATCGTGGGTCAAGATGAACTGCAAGATATTCAATCACTTTGTGGCGATATTCAGTTATATTGTTCAAGCAATCCATCAATGCTTACGAGCTCCTAACTCTATGTATATGTACAGTGTTTCTTTGTCAATGTTACTGCTGCTGCTGCTGCTGCTGTTGCAAAAGTAAATATATAAATATGTGTATATATACACTTGCGTATATATTCTGTTTCTCGCGCGACTTTGATGTTTGTGTCCGACGCAAAGCACTCGTATGCCGATCCTCCATCGACCATTTTACCAATTCAAACCAATTCAGACACATCAGTAAAGAAAAAAAAAAAAAATAACCACTCAACCAGACACATGGAAACAATTGAATAAAATAAAGGCGACTAAGAAATTATATTGATACAGGAGTGAATCAAGTCTTGTGCAATATTTTATTATATAAAGTGTATATATACATTGTCATTTATTTATATACACGCTTCAAAGTAAGTATTTATTTGTATATAAATAATTTAGTTGTTTATACACAGCAGTATACATATAATCTCTGACATTGACAATTGAATGGATTTAAAATATCAAATAATAATTTAAATGTTATATTTATATGCCTCTATATGTAAACTTATTTAATATATACGTATGTATATAGATGAAATACGTAAATTATCCTGGAATTTATACAGCGCAATTATGGCTGTGGGATATATTATAAATTATCTCTCGAAAATATTGTAGAACACATTTAGTATATTCTAATTTTGTTAGAATTAATGCAAAATCATACTAAAGAGAATTATATACACATACATATATATCTATATACCAAAACTTGTTTCTACATGAACACATATATGTGTGTGTATATATATATGCTATAATATTACATTTATATACATGTGTTTATTTCGTTGCGGCGCAGATATTCGTGTCTGGACGAGCTCCGTTTTGCAAATGCGGGCTCGCGCGGCGTTGAAAATACCATACGCGCGAAGAAGAGAAGCCTTCAGGCAACATAATATACATATATATACATATTGGATACCCTGAATACGTATGTTCTACGGTGATTAACATATCTTAATTGCAGGTGTTTATCCCGCGATCGTTTCGTCCTTTATACTCTTTTGAAAACCGATTGGTGAAACGCATTCCAACATACGTTGGTTACGCCATGGCCATCGCTTCAATATATCCTTTGCACCTCGGCGTTATTATTATTCTTCATCGCTTGAGGTGGTCACATCTTCTTTTATACTTCAATATATCCTTGTCTTTTTTCTCCACCTCTTTGAGCGTTTGCCTCATGCGTTCGACATCAGGTAGTTTTGTCTTTGCCTTTTTGCCGTTCTTTATCGTGTGCCCAAAAAAAAACTTTTTTTCACTGACAAAGAAGAAGCTGGCTCCGATATAATTGCCCTTCCTTCTCTTTACAAAAAGGGAGGCCTCATTACGCCAACTTGTCACAGATTCTTGATATGCAGATAGTCGCTCTCTTTGCTTAAATGCAAACTGATTCACTCTCACATCCTTGCAGCTTATTTTTTATACACACACGCATATACAAACACACATATAATGTATCTTATATATCTCTTTGCTTTTTATATTTTATCCTTGTATATACCCTCAGGCATAACGGCACGAGTATTATTTACATATATTTATTAATACACACTCACACACACACATACACACATTAACATTGAGTACATAGAGGCAATATTTGAGTTTATGTACATGCTTCTGCATGCCTTAAAATGCGGTAATTTTACCACGTATGGCGACCATATGTGACGATCTCATTTTTTTTTTTATATCATGACATATTGTTCTATCATCAATTTGTAAATATGTATAATATTTTTCAAGTCTTTCGAAATACCACCGGATATATTTTTTTCTTAGAATAAAATTAATTGAATTTTTTTTGCGTTGTCATAAGATTGAAAAAAAAAAAAAAATCAACTAAAATGGAAAAATTTAATTTAAACCGTAGAAATATATATTCAATGGCGTTGATTAATTCACTTGATCACTCATCGCAAGTTTATTTACCGCTATACATATATATTATTAAAGAGTTTGGATGTCAGTATGTACATACATGTATACACCTACATCTATACAAAATACATTATATACATATAAGTAGTGTGACGAGTTGAATGAAATCCCATGGCGAATTGAATCTCAGCATAATCGGCCTAATTTTTTTTTCTACATTATTTTTTATATCGATAAAAGTATCACAGTCACATCATTTATGTATACCTTATATACATACCTTTACATACATGCATATATATATTGTTGAAATAAAATTTTGAATTTATCATTCAGCTGTCGCCAGTCATTTTAAACTGCTTGCGCTCATCGAGCATACACAACACAATCATGGTGTGTTGATGATAATATCAAATCGGCAACACATATATGGATATGTATGTATACTTAAATTATATATATGCATGTATATATAAGTGTAATCATCAAAAATGTATACATACACTTATGTACATTGTACATAGATGTTTCGTGCATCGCGAATACCTTCTTTATATTCACAAATATATCCATAAAGAAATATGTATTTGTATTATAGTGACATTTGCATTTATAAATTCTATTCAAATATTATATCCTATATATGTATATTGTATACATTATTATGTACATGCGCATTCACTCGAACGATGTCTTGGTGTGATGAGCATTTTATTACTGGATTCCCGTGGCGAATTGATTCTTTATAAAACACAAACGACTGCAGTATATGCTCTCAAAGCTGTATCTGATGTGTATATATGTATGTATGTATACTTGGCCAAATATATATGCCCGAGCAAATATATTTGGATATATATGTGCACGATCCACGCGCAACGCAAATGACTGTGTGAAAGCCAAGAAAAAAAAAAAATAAATAAATAAAACAAATATAATGATGTACATATAAATTTTTCTTTAAATGTATAACTAAGAATGCGATGTTAAAATGCAACACATTTACATTTATTTTCAGGTTTCGGGTATATACAGATACGATATTTTTCAATGGTTGTTTTATTTCATTTTATTTATTTGTTCTTTTTTCAATCTCATTATTATCATTATATTTCATTTGGCAAATATTACCATCGGTATCGCGATACACGAAACGATATCACATGAGAATATATATATATACATATAACAGGGAGGCAAAAAACAAGGGCCAACATTGTGTCATGATATAAAGTACCGATGGCATTAGTGACTGTGTTCGGCTATCATGATCAGAGATTTAGAAAAACCATTATCGTAAACGCGCCACTTCACCCAGTATTTCTTTTTTCAACGGATCTTTCTTTTTTTTTCTCTCTCACTCTGTATCAATACGTGTCCATGTACATGTATATATTCACGATACAACTACATGTATCCCATATACTTTTCGACGAAAACGACGTATCGATCTTCAGCCGACGGCGATTGGAACAGTCATCCTCAACTGATCGCTATCAGAATTGAAATGGACCTACCACCGTTTCGCCATATATATAATATATGTATATACATGTAATGCGATTACGGACGCAGCAATGCTCTGAGAATATGTACATATATGTAAATGTAAATGTGTGTATATGCAGTGTACATGCATGAACATCTGCGTGTATGTGTTTACAAGAAAAAGAGCTGAATGTATACATGTGCATAAATTGTTATAACGAAATATTTTATGGGGAGAAGATATATAGAGCACTCGAAAATTTGATTACATTTCTCAGTGAAATGTAATCATAACATGATAACCGTTGGACATATAAAGTATATATTTGTTTATATACATATCGTTAATGAATATTCATTGGTATACGCATGTCAATGATGAAAGCATAACGAAAATTGCTACTATAACAATTTCAACGTTCTTGAACTAACAATTATATATATATTGCTTTGCATATTTGCATATTTGTTTATTGTCATTGAATTAATTGATCAGAGTAGAGAAAATATTTTCCAAGAGTATATTTACAGATATTTTTTATTTTTGTTGTGATATAGAATTATAAATATATAAATATTTTTTAGTTGGATGTATAAAATTCCTAGATTGTATAATATAATTATATGTGTATAATGTTCGTCGTCGTTGGGCGCTGCATGAAGTAATAAAAAAAGCGAAGAAATAGATAGGTAAAGGTCCGCGATGCCGAAAAGAAAAATAGGAAGCAAAAGAGAACTAACTTTGTGGGACAATCCGAAGCAGTTCGCTCTCTTAATTGCCTCTATCCATCATTACCCCCGCTAAGCTGGTGATACAGTGCACGACGGAGAAATCAAGGGAATGAAAGAGAATGGAATGAATACAAGTGGTCAAACGTGTGTTGGTTGAATGTGAAGGTCTCGAAGACAAAGCAATCGCGAAATATTTCATTTTTTCTTTTTGTATATTTTATTTCAACATATTTTTTTAATATTTTATTTTTATTCTGCATCTATATACATATGTATTTGTTTGTATATATTTCTTGAGAAAAAAATTAGAACTCATTTAAGAGAAGTACTTATATAACCGTATGTTTTATTTAGTCGATCGTTTAGTATCGAAATTATTGAGGTTTATCTATACGCATATAAAAAAAAAAAAAAGAGATGAGAATCCATCCATGAAGGGCATGGAACATAATTTATGTTACTGTCGTGAGTTTTTGTATGAATCACTGTGTGGATCTGTGTGTAAAACATTTCGCAATGATGAAACTGAAAGAGCCGAATGAATCGCGACAAAGAGAAAAAAAAAGCATTAAATCGAAACGATCACAAGGAATTGCTCGAAGATGGGACAAAGAGATTCAGGATTGCATTGTAGGTGTACTAAATTGTATAAAAGTATAAACTTAATATACATGAGACTATATAATTCACAAATAAACAATCCAACAAGTGCAATATATATATATAATATATAATAAATAATATATAATTAATATATCGAGCACGTTAACGATTAGAGCTCTATATTGAACTCAATTTTAAATTGAATACATGAACGTTTAAATATTTATAGTAACAGTAATATTAAAACAGGATGTAATCGTAAAAGAAATAAGAAATTATTAATAAACCTTATTAATTATTTTTTTAAATTCTTTTATATATTATTCTCGTAAATAATTATTTGTGTTTGCCAGTTTTTAAGAAAGTTGTTGGTCTGCAGTACGATAGAAAGCAAAAAATTGAATATTTTTCTTTCTGTGTATAGAACCTCACGCGCATTTATACAAAGGGAAAGAGTATATAAGTAAAAGTCCCGTGAGTCGCTAATTAGAACCGCGTAGATTTCCAGATGAGTATATATATGTATATACATATACATAAACGCACATACTATCTCGAGGGATCGTGAGTGCGCGCGGGTTTGACCGTACGAGCTCAATCCGTGCGAAAGAAACTGCCTGTTATAACGGTAGTTTTTCCCCAAGTGCCAACTCCGCAAACTAGTTCGTCGAGTCAGTTATTATTTGGTCTTATTAAAACGCGGCCTCTGTGAAAATTCCAAGCGTCGGTAGCGCAGAGAAACGAAACAGCCTGAGGGATATACATATAGTGTATGTATGGAGCTAAAGAACTCACTTGCGCGATTCTCCTCTTTGTGATTTTTTCTATTATTATTTTTTTCTTTTTTCGTCTTTTGTCTCCGTGTTCTTTTTTTTTTTTTTTTTTTTTTTTTCGTCGATTCACAATACTTTCACAAGAGATGAGTCGAGATTTCTAGTACACACAGTGAAAGAAAAAGGAAAAGAAAAATATAAAGGGAGAAAAATACAGACAGTGAAGTATACTTGCATAGGAAATGGAAAAAAAAACGTCATTATTTTTTTTTTTTTTACACTTCCACCACGACAAATACGCAATATAGCTCAGCTATTTACCATTATACGTGTCGTTATAAATGCTTGACACTCTACACCCAACGACATTTGATATATCAACGCATTAAAGCTTTACGATCAATTCGCGGTGGCACATAACCGCAGACATCTCAAACTCTCGTCCCCGCATACCGCGTGTATACATATAATAGGATCCATACACATATATATTCCATGTATAATACACCAAACTTGAAGTATATATAGTGTACGAGGGCTTTGATGACATTTGAGCAGTTCGTTATTATATTTTACTCGTGAAGGTCCACTGCAATGTTACAGTTTTAATATATATCGACAGCTAATTAAAATTCCTATGAAAATTAAAAAAAAAACAATAATTCCATTCTCGTCATTATAGTCCTCGACTAAATGGTTATTATATTTTTATAATAGATTGTGTTGTTTGGAATTAAAAAATAAATAAATGAAAGAAATGACATCTGAGAATTTTAATTTGAAAAATAAATTATGTGATTATACTTTTATCATTTAATTTTTGTAATATAAAAGAATTTCACGACATTATTTTTATAATGATGCTAAATTTCTTCATTACATCCGTTTTATTTAGTAATAATTATTAATAAACGATGCTCTGAAACTCTATTTAAACCACAATGAAGTGTGACATGTAAATTATATTGCAAAGTGAATCACAGAACTCATGCTTTCTCGCCATCTAGTGACATAAACAATTTCTGGTAAACCTAGTTACTATACCACGAAAGACATGATTTATCCATAGCTTCCCAATTCGCATTGCTCTTAAGCCCAAACTATTGAGGTGAGACATAACCACACCACTATATATACGAGTCCTGCAACCCCGTTTAGACACAAGAGGATCTTCGTTCTCCCATAGTACCAATTTATCCGTTGCATTGGTCAGCAGTCTGCATACGACTTTAGGGAACACCAACTTTATATCCCAACTCCAATGAAATAATCGTTAAAATTGTTATACTAGTTTTACACACCCAATGGTGAGATTTTTGGGACTGGTCCTCATTTCTATGTATCTACTTTAGCATAAAAAATAAAAATATGACAACGACACTGAGCAAATCCAACCAACATTGTATCATTATATATGTTTCAATTACATTTGTCATGGATATAATGAATTTATTATCAATTAGTTCATTTAGATAAGATAATATAGTTTTTGTCACTTTTTAAAAAAAGAAAAATGTTTTTGCTCTTGAAATTCATGATATTTTTCGCTCATTAAATTGTAACAGTAAATAATTGTTAGTTTTATAAAAGTTCTTGGTAAGAAAGCAAGATTAAAGTGTTCTCGGTGCAAGTTTTATATTCAAAAACAAACAGTATAAATTTTATTTTTACTTTTTATATTTACATACATATACGCGCGTTGCATTTTGTAACTGTGAATAGCTGTCTACCTAGATATAAACAAGCCACCCGCGTGCACGTCGACGGGACTAAGTATTTCGTTTAGCTCTCTCTCGGGTGTATGCCAAGTTCTCCTAATCTCTGGTATGCAAACGCGAGAAGGGTGTGTCTACCTTAGTCGAGCGAACTCAACCGAGTTTGCTTGCACGAGACTTGAGAGAATTCAGCCTGTAAAGATAAGTATATATGTATATGTATATGTCAAATACCAGTTCTCATTTGTGCTTATGTATTGTAAGTAAATATATAGACACACAGATATATACAGCGGTATGTTCTGGGCATATAGAAAACATTGCACGATGCGATGCTGTTGATGTGGTTTTAAGGTCGCGTGGCGCGCAGCGTTGCTACAGAAAAAAAAAAAAACATGGCTGCGCATGTGTACTTAATGCAATTGCTCGTGCGCATGTATAAATACACTGTTAAAAATGTATACTTCGCATATATACTCGTTCGCCGTCAGACAGCGTATTTTACAATTACGATCGATCAGATAAATCGCGAAAATGTAGAGACAAAAAAATAAATTGAAGGCCTGATACATTTATCCTTGTGCAAATATATCTATATGAGAATCCTGGTGGAATATTATTCTAACCGCTCAAGCAATCCCTGATGGTAGTTTGGGCTGCGAAATGTCGTTTGAAAAACGATGAACGAAATCAAACAAAGAGAAATAGAGAGTCAGTTGATGGATCAGAGAACCATTCGTCACGTTTAGTTCTCGCTGGACCAATGCATCCTCGTTAAATGAATTTGTGGATAATTCCCAAAGGTCGATTCACTCGCTTTGTTTCGTTGTTTCTAGCTTCATGCTTTTGTTCTTCTTCTATTATATATACAATGTATATAATTTTGAGTTTGTTGCTAGTGATATTTGTATTGTGTACTAAACTACACTGATGATTACAATACATATATAATGCTTGAACATTACAAACTCATCTATAAAGTCGTACTTTCATCATTAGAATCGTAGGACAGTGAAGCAGAAACTTTCAACCTCCACCAGTTTACAATTATATATACATGTATTCCAGTAACAAAATTGAATTTAACAATTGTGATTTAACTGTAATGTATGTCACATCAGTCTTTTGATCTGGGCTCTTTTATATTTTCATTTGACACCTTATGATTATATATATACTTTATCGATGTTATATACGATCGGATAAATTTATTTACTTTTTTTTTTCTTCATTTTTATTTGAAGTCTTTCCCTGTTTATTTGCCTCATTCGTTCGTCTCTATATTTGAAAAAAAAAAAAAAAAAGTCACATCAAACGTGGCCATACATACACGTTGTTTATAGTGAAACGCAATTTTATTGCTGGTCAATTTGACGGTTAGAACGAATATAAATTTGCGCTCTCTCGCGAAGAAATCAAATTGCTGAATTAATTTTTGGGCAATGGTAATATGCACATAGTTTCGTGTTCGTTATAAATGACAAGCATCTATATACAGTGAGAGGAAGAGAGACGAAGTGGTCTGGTAAAACATTATGTCCATTTTTTCTCGTGGTTGGCAACGAAGATTGATGCACAAGACGCGACGCATCAGAAATTGCCAACGCTCTCTGACAAAAAACATCTTAGAGGGCTAAAGAGAAGAATTGCTGCCTCTGCTAGCGCTGGTGATGGTGCATGAACATACACGAAAGAAAAGTGCCTGCGGGCACGCATTCATCCATTGGAGAAAGGATCGAGCTTCAAAGTATTGGAATCACCTTTACTATATAGGTATATATAAAGGCTCATTGTCTGCACCTTTGCCAAATTGGATACTCACTAAATATATATATACATATATTTTGATACGTTAATGTTACCATTGACATTATATACCTATAAATTTTTTATTCACTCCTTCCTTCAACCATTGTCAATTGAAAGAAATACAAACAACTCCAATGATATAAAAACGAAAATAAAAAAGAAACTATTAAACTTATTTGACTTTTGATTTTTTTTTAACTTCCTTTTCTTTTTCGTTCTTAATTCTTTTTTATTTTTTTTATTATTTCGAGTTACGAGTTGAGAAGTTTCCGCACACAATACAACTGAGTGTATATATAAATCTTATACTTGTTCATGGTTACGCGCGCGTTCGAACTTATTTTCCAAGAAGTGATTTTCCCTTCGTGCTCTCTGTGTAAAAATATCTGAAGGTATACATATATATATGCTACATATATGACTGCTATTTACTTCATAATAACGTCAAACTTTTATCAAGACTTTAATACTTTTTTTTTTTCTTATTACATTGTATTTTTCAGAATAATCTCTTTTGCTTTATCGTCCAATCTCTTTTAATTTCTTCAAGAATTTTCCTGCGGTGTAATTAGTAATTACTAATTGGTATATATACTGACCCAGCTGTGCGTACTGCGGTGAGGTTGTTGTTGTTTTTTTTTTTTTTCCTTTTTCTTTTATTCAAAGTACATATTTCCGCAATTCTATTGCGGCGCAAAATTATCCACCCAGATAAATACACACTCGAATGCAATTCACACCACTATGTTGTGTGTATTCTCGTTGTTGATTAAAGAATAAAAAAAGGATAACAAAAAATAAACCAACAGGATGAACAAAAAAAATACCGAGATATATATATATATACATATATATGCATATATATATGTAGCTATATTGTAGAATTAACATGGCGTAATTAAAATGCAGAGTGAAAAAAAATACAATCCAACGGAAGGTGACGACTGTTGTGCATCACGGCCTCTGACAGGACGTACTTTAAATGTATATTATAAAGTTAAGTATGTCTTGCACACGGCGTACAACCATGTTGCAATTATTCTACCAACGCGCCGACTTAATCCGAGATACACACGATATATGTAAAGATACATGTATAAATAATTCAAAAAAAAAGAAAAAAATAAATAAATAAATAAATAAAAATGAAGAAAGAAAAAAATTCATGGATTGAAATTCTACTAAACATATACATACATTTATGTATATATACATGCATATTGGGTGGGTATATAATATATATGCAGTACATGGATTTATGTATATGTATGTACATTAATCAAAGTTTCATTGTTGTCGTATGTGCAATTTTCCATTCGCGCCAACCAACTTTTACCTCTCTTTACATTGAACCACAATCGTATGACTATCTCTAATTTTTTTATTTTTACTATCTCTTTTTTCGTCTTCATCCCACCGTGCGGTCTTGTCCACGTCGAGTACATTTCGAGGATTGACGTGAATATGCAGTGAATAGAGAATGAATAGATTTAAATGAACGACATTTTAACAGTAGAGCAAATTGTAACCATCTCTATATTCATTTTCCAATCTCTTTGATACCTAAATTTATATGTATATGTCTATGTATATTTATCGACCTATCTATCTATAAATGAATGTATATGTGGGTCAGTGTTATTATATGAGTAGCTATCAGTATGGATGAGAATTTTATTCGATAGCGTAGTATTTCAGATGATATTCAAACTTTTTCTTACTTGGGCGAAATATATAAATCCACCACAAGAGATCGGAATTAATCTCTATGATTTTGTGGATAAATATATCTGTTTGATGGAAAGAATGGTGGAAACGCTGTGCAATATATTGATACATCGTTTAAAGTCACGTTTCAACAATTTTTAAAAAATTTTTTATGACTATCAGTTCATTTACAATCAATATAATGACAGCACTATTGAAACAAAATTGAAGGATATATAATTTAAATAAAGAGATGTATAAATGTATATTAATATTTATTTATGTATAAATTTCAACAATTTGGAAACTAATAAATCCAATTGTCTGATGCAATTTGTAAATATACTATTACACATTTATTCACGTACGAGTCAGATACAGATTCATGAGGGATGAAAACAAAGGGACGATTGGACTTGTTCCACTACATTATTCATTCAATTCCCTCAGTTTTCGATCCGCATATATACAATAATTATCATATCATACACAAAGGGGGAAAAACTGAATGTGAAACATGAACAAAGATAAATATTGAGATATAGAAATGTAGACAGAGTGTAAATGACTTTAATACAAAGACAAATCAATAGATACAACATATTATATACAATGTCAGTTGTTAATTGTTTGTAATGACACTACTTAAATTTTATATATGTATATATATTTAAACACGCTCATTGATGCTTTAAACTGTCACGGCAAGTTGACTTTGCACAATAAGAATATAATGCTCCATTGAATGTGTTTGCAACATATAAAATAAAACAAAAAGTGACAAGAGAATGAAGCTGATGGTTAAATACACGCACTTACAGCAGTTAAGTAAAGTGTGAAAGTGGAAAGTCACTTAAACTGTTGTTTAACTTTACGTAATTATAATAGATAAATATCAAAGAATTGAAATGAAATGAGATTGAAGAGAAGTGAAAATATCGTGTTAGTGTCATATGCAAGTACGTATACTTCCTAAACTTTTGACAAGACTTTGTTGTTGTAACAGAATAACACTTGAAAATGATCCAGTTTACTCAATGTTTATATAGTAATTGCTTCAGGGGGTTTAGAACACCCTGAAGTATACAATCACGGCAATGTCATGATAGCAAATATACATACATATATTCATAATATTATATAGACTCGTATATATTCGATAAATATGAGAGAGTATACTTAATGGGCAAATATGAAATGATATTGATTGAATAGTTAATGATATGTGTATTTACCAGTTGTCGTCGATCACTCATCGTTTGGGTGTAGATATCTATGTGTATGTGAAGATGAATCTTGGTTGTATTTATTTGTATATTTTGGAGAGAATCCACATTGGTTCGAACAAGTTGATTTAATTATTGCAGTATAACTACGATACAAACAATGTCAATGAACAACTCTTGCTGACAGTCATTACAGCAGGATTATAAATTGACATGTAAAATTTATTGCTGCTTGGTAATTATAAATATATATATATATACGTGTTCATATACATAAACTCAGCTGATTGATCACGAATGAAAGTGAACGAGGCGAAGCTTATTGATTTACCAACGACTAAAAGGACGTTGATGGTCCTCGCTAAATTGCTTCATGAATAGTCATGAAGTGCCCCGGATGATTCCAGACAAAATTATTGATGAAACCCATTATCCATAACTGTATATGTATATACGCTGATGTTGCTTGATGATATCAGTATTTGTTTTATGCATATTCTATATGTAACTTTATTTTTATATATGATTTTTTTTTTTTTGCTATATGGATAGATATCGATCATGCTTCAATTATTTAATAATTAGTATGTCGTTCGATTATATTATATATTATTTGTATAACAAAATGGAAATATATCCAATATATTTATTCAGAAATGTTGAATGATTAATGTATTTTGCTTATTTTATTTTTATTTTTGGCAATTTATTTAAAGTTTACATAAATAATTTTGGGTCGTTTTTATTTTAGAAACTTTTTTTTGGTAGTAAAATTTATTTTTGTAGAATACACTCTCTATGTGACATGTATATTTGTCTATATCTTTTATTAATTGATATAAACGTCACTTGCGAATTTGGTAAATATAGAAAAATATAATTTGCAGTTGGATAAGTTTCACAAAAAAATTTATATAAATCGAATGTGACGTACAAAATTACCCTTAAATACTCATGTATGGTGACCCAAATTCAGCGGGATATTTATTATTTATAAAAAACTATTGATCAACGTTTTTCTCGAGATTGCTTCATCATAATAATTATCTAAATGATAATTAATATACTATATTTAAAACTGTATCAATAAAAAGCCAACAAACACGTTGAAAAATAATAATCACACGTTTCTCAATGCTGCTGAAGACTACACCGTATAAATTTCCAGGAAACACATTTATTCAAAAGCATTGAAGCTTTCTCATCTGTATACAAGTCTAACTAGTACACGCGTTGATTCCCACGTGCGTTGGAATAAGAAATTAACAAAAAAAAAAAAATACATAAACACTTCCTTCCACTTTTAATATAAAAATATAAATATATTTTCTTTCAAATAAAATATTCGTAAATATATATCAAGATATATACACGCGCGTACAACATTGTTGAACATTAAAGTGCTGGAATGAGTTATGGAAAATATTCAAAATACTTATATATATGTTTATAAATATATAAAATACACAAAGAAGATGATCCATGTGTGAGAGAAAATATTTGTACATTGTACTACTGTTTTCTAACGGTTAACTGAAAGTACACCGCGAATTGATGTGTGAAAATGTTGGACATTTACGTAGATCGTTATTACTGCCATTATCCTCTGTACCACCAAGCATAATTGATCGACACCACACTGTTCGTTCATTCTTGCGTTGATATATATGTGTATAATACAACCTGACCAAGCTATTACAGGTACTAACCAATAACCACATGATGTTGATACTCCTTTCACTAAAATATAATAATACATATATATCCATGCGAGTGTATAACGCACTTTATCAACAAGAATTCAATTTAATAATATATTTTAATTGGCCTTTATATAAAAAAATATAAATGTGATTGTTAATAATTGAAAACAATATTATAAAAATATTTGAATCCAAGTTTATGTGAATAAAAATCTCTTGGATATTTCGAAGAATCATAATTAATTGAGTTATTAATTTATAATTCAGAATAAAAAAAAAAATAACGATGAATAAATTAACGACGACAATAAAAAATAAAATAATATTAAGTGAGCGAGAAAAAGGTGAATATAAATAATAATTATGTGGTCATTTGCTGGGATATTAGTGGGCGGAACTTGCAGTAACTCATTTTACAACGTTTAAATAGTCAAAGGGTGTCGACTAAATCCCACGGAATCTGACTAAACTCTCATTGTAATCAATAAACAGTAAAAACGAGCGTACAAATATATATATATATACATATACATATATGCGTATATATATATTTAAAGAATGAAGGGTGTGGCCAAGGGCAAATAACAATGGGGTTGAATTTAAAAAGGGAAAGGGAGAAAAGATCGTGCAGATTTTCGAGAGGAAGTCACGAACCCCGTTGATAAGCTTTATCGGCGGAAATTCATGCTTAGAGGCCGCGAGTGCCAGAGGCCAACATTGAGAATGAGATTGCGAATGAGAGGGTGAAAACAGGTGAATTCTAAACTCACGCCCACGATTGACGCCATGACTAATAAATAGTTGAAATAAAATTTTAAATATACACATGCGTACATTATATATTTAGGTATATTTATATAATTATAAAGTTGCCTTGTCCTATTATATTACGAGTCCATAACAATAAAAAAAAAAAAACGAAATGGTATTCCGGATAGCAAATGTGAATATTTATTGCACGATCAAAGTCAATGTCTTTGGTGGCAAGTAAAAAGGCTCGGAGCCAAGGCGAATAAAGAGAAGCCAAAAGAAATATAAAAGGAGAACGAGAAGGAGGAGGTGATGGTGGTGGTGCTATTGCCAAGATAGCAAAAGCGTTTGCAGGTCGCGTGACAGTTGAACGTTAACATTACCGCGATCTCTCAAACTCTCTTAAATATATACAGTACACATATAGCCTTCCAATGTGTATAATTCTTTTATTTATTTTTTATTTCTCATTTCTTTGGCTTAAATACGAAAAACTTTGTATTTATTTTGTCGTACAGATGGATATATTATGCATTAAAAATCAATGTTGGAATTTTGTATGGATTATATACCATTAATATATATACTCGTCGAGACAATTTCAATCGAATGAAATTGATTGGATTATATACGAGTATATGGTCAATGGTGCAGCAATGTACAGGCGAATGTTATACTGGCATTGCCGATGAGGACACATACTCAGGGGGAAAAGTAACATTGATACGATCAGCGAGCTGGATATCGGAATGGGAGCATACTCATCGTTATACATTGAAAGGAATAAAGAGAAAAAAAAAAATATGAAATGAAGAAGAAAAAGAAGTAGAAGAAGAATATGTTAACCTCAGACTATTGAAAGCCTTATTATTTTTCGATCTATATATATTTTTCACTTTTATGTAGGTGTATATTATGTGATAGGATCTGTCTATACGATATAGTTTGGTCTGTGAACGTACCTTTTTTTTTTTTTTCTTTCATTTCCTTCTGCAACATCGTTAATCCGACATTCATTATGACAAAAAAAGTAACAACGAACGACAACAACAATGTTAAATAAAGAAAAACGACACTTGCAATGGCCTTGTTAAAACGTTTTATGTGAACATTTCACATTGGATTTTTATCCCCCTGATCGTTTATATAGTTTTTAAGTACACATTATTGTGTACAGTATTATTCTTTTTATAAAGTTTAATTTATAAATATTTTTCTATGCTTTATCATCGTTACAACTTTCAATCATTTTCTCATATATGTTTTTATTTATCTCTTGATTTCATTTTAATCGAGTTGATTTTATAACTTTCCACACCTTTGAAACATTCGATGAAGGATAAACATTGTTTCATCGTAGTTATATAACTACTTTAGAGCAAACTAAAGAATTAAAAATAAAAAAGAAAAGAGGGAAGAAATTTGAAGCAGACGAATAGAGGTAAATGTTGATGTTGTATATGTGCGCTGTCTTGTCGACTTCCCTACGGCGCTAATTACATTATGTACACATTGCTGTTGTCTTTTAAACAAACGAAAGCAGCTTACCCATTCCACATAGTGTATATATAAATATATATATGTGCATACCTATATACTGTTACTAGGTTTCCTTCATAATAATGTTTTTCTTCAGCCAAGCATATTCAATACATATGCATATACACATATTTTTTATTCATGAAGATGATCGTAAATTAAATTGCGCACAATTTTATCCAACACAAGAAATAGCACGTTAAAATAATCCGACAAGGTGCAGAAGTGAAAATAAAAAATAAATATAACAGAGTCACATGTAAAAGTCCAAATATAAATGAATATAAAAACGTACAAGTTTGTTTTTCTTTTATAAATCCAATATAAATATGTATATAAAAAATAAAAAAAAATAAATAAAACTTTCCATAATAATATAAAGTTATTCAAATTCGTTGTTTTTAACGATTATATTTCCGCATGATGAGTATGTATATTTTCAATGTTCAAGTAAATAACACCTGCCGGACGCTTGTATCATTAGCGTTTAATGGAGTATAGCCATGACGTGAGGGAGGAAGCAGGATAAATGCCATATATGTACGTCCCGCAGCGATGATTTTTATTTGATTTACGATATTGGGGGTCTCTGAATTGCTCGTTAGCGATATTGTCATTGCCGTGCGCCACGACTAACGCCGCATTCGCGTTCAATCGAGACATGGCTATATGTATGTATGATGCGCAATATAACTCTGGTGTGTACATATATATATATATATACATATGTGCTTGAGCCACCACTGGCTTTGCCCACTGTGCGGCACACTATCGTGCTCAACCGACGGTTGCGATATTATATCGAAAAGATATAGAGAGAATGTAGTGACCAAGGGGATAAACGACAGCAGAGGGACAATGGTGTATGATGGTGCTATACTGTATAACACTGTGCCACGAATGAATGGGGGAGAGGGAGGGAGGGGGGGGGGGGAGGCTCGTTGCTCAAAGTGTGAAATCATGTTAAGTATATACATGTATTTTTTTTTTTTATTTTTTTTTTCTATTCCAGCAACGAAAAGCATTTATTTTACGTATGAATATATGTACTGGGAAAAATTCAGATTATTTTTTACGCAATTTTTTTATAGCTGACAGGATTGCATGTTACTGAGTTTATATATATAGACTCGAATAAAATATTGTTGCTCAATCATTTTCCATCAATTTTTTTTTCTTTCATTTGTTTTTTAACATTGATCGATCACTTATTTGTAATAGCAGTTGGCGTATGAATGTGTGTAATATTTTATTGGAGACTTGTTCGGTGACCGAGCTTACAGAAATTTGGTGCCATGTGCACGCCGCCGTGTATATATACTTCATATGGAAATGTAGAGATGCAGTACATATGTACAGTAATATATAGAGGAAAAGACTTGACTCATTATCGATATTTGTGTGTGAAGTGAATTAAAATTTTGCATTATTACATTAAGCTTTTATACTGAGAGAATGCTTTAGTAAATATCATCCCGTTACTTATAGTAAGCTAGGGATGTAACAATATTTGATGGAAAATTATACGTTTTAAGTTATTTTTTAATATGAATTGAAGTAAATATATTACGCGAATTAAAAATATATTTTACTTCGCTATGGGATAATTTTTTTATCAAACATTGTTAAGTCCCAGGTTTACATAATAGTTACGAGGTAATTTTATACTCGAAAATTCTCTCAGTGTATATATATATAATAAATCCCATAGGTGAATGTATAAAATTATAAATCAAAATTTATTGATTGAGTAATAGATATTTTAATTTTAAATTATAATCAATCAAATTTTATCGAATATTTGTCTTAAAGTCCAACTTTAAATATACATGATCGTTTTCATTTCATCAATTATTAATTTACATAGCGAATAGACTATTAGTTATGTTTATAAATACATGTGATTCATCACACAAGAGGTGTCGCACTTAATAGAAACTCAATAACAATACGTTATTCCCAAAGATCTTTGAAATATATTCATTGGTTTTCTCTTTTGTCTAAATTAAAAAGTAGATCACACACATGAAATTATCTCTATTGTTATTAGTTTTTTCTCACGTTTGCCATTAGCATTTACTGTTGTCTAATTACGAAGACAAGTTTACATTTACGAGAAATGCTATGAAGTTCTGAAGTATTTTCGTGAAAAAAAAAAAAAAAAAAAAAAAACGTGTTTCTATTTCCCTTTAAATAATAATGAACCTTGAAAAAGCGGATTAATTATTAAAAAAAAAAAACCCCCATTACTATTCATGTTCAATTTCAAATATTAAAATCAATGTTATCAATTAATTACACGTAGTGACTGAAAAAAAAAAAATCAAAAATAAAAATTTAGTTAAAACAACTGAATTTATTCGTTCCAATATTAATTTAAATTTAAAAATATCGTGGTTTAATTGAATCCAATTTTATTATTTAAAGTAATCAATTTTTTTTTTTAGTTTAATATACATAAACGTTTCGCGCGCGAGAGTATGCATAAATTTCGTAAAATCATCTATATAAAGAAGATGTAAAAGAAATTAATAGAATTATCAAACTCACCTCATATAAGGATAATGCAAGTAATGTTATAAACTATATTATATTTGAGCTTTCACATCAATAAATTGATTGCATAGTTTTATAAAGTTTGAACGGCAGGTGCACGCAAAGGGACGCAAAACTGCTTTGAATGTATTCGAAGTAAAGTGATAGTAAAAGTATATATATAAATGTATGTAGAAAATATTCACGAGCCACATACATACATACATATAGGTACATGTATTATATAGGGTGTGGAAAAGAGAAGAATAGACCAAGTGAGATAGATTTTCCCTCAAGCGATGCTAATTCGTGCGAGCCGACAGAGCGATATCACGAGATCCCGCGATCGTCCCCGACACATTCCGAACTTAACGTTGGGATGAACACATTAGCCTTTCGCGCACCCTTCATGAGAGTATAGAGACTATACGCTGAGAGAATCCGTGCGAACGATAGCACGTGTTTGCACGTGACCCGTCTCGCGCTCATCACAGTCGAAAGCCGTTAGTGTTTTGTAATACTCTCTCTCTCTCTCTCTCTCGCTCGTTTACTCCTTCACTCTCTTTGCTGGCGACCCCTTGCGCATGCATTACCCAGGACACGCCCGGAAGTGAGGGGATAAAACGCTTGACTATGCTTTTCCGTATAAATTTATTGGGGAAACTTTTTCCTTTTTTATAGATAGTTAAACGAATCTCAATAAAATCATTATCTTCAATTCAATATGATGACAAATAATTTATATTGAAATATTGTATGGATAATTTATGTAAAGTCTTTCTTTCTCCATTTATCATAACCAAAAAAATCGATTAGATTATTTGACAATTGCGTGTTTATATATACGTAAACGAAAAAAAGATTTGAAATGAATGTAATTGAAAGTAAGAAAATGTCGAGATGATAAGTAAAAGACGATGTAATATTTTTGAACCAAGATGGTATTATCTCTCTTTCTTCTCTTTTATACCTAGTAGCGTCTGTCCAACTGTCCTCCGCGTGTCACTCGTAAACGTATATAATAGCCCTTGCTAAAGGAAAAAGCCGCCATGTAATTAAGGCGCTCGCGTAGCGATTCGGCGTTTGTCTTGCCGCCTATATGTGTCACTGTCACGCGAGTCCCTCCACTTGGCCTGTCTTATATACCTCACAGTTCTCTCTACAGTCTACCTCTATATCTCCCATTGGACCTTCACCTCTACTGTCTTGCACTAAACTTTTACCTTACAATACAAGTACGGACCCGGCTCTGCTCGCATCTCATTCACCTTTCTCTTTCTACGTGAATATATACGAGGAATGTGCAAGAGAATTTATACTCACTCGCATATAATCATTTCTATGTATGCACATGTATATAAGTGAAATTCTTCACAACTACAAATTTAATACACCAGCGCAAGACGTGACTCAACAACATGTCTATGCATGTCTGTATAACATGTGCAGGTCGACGGACAATGTGATATTCTCTGTCGTCAATCCCATTAATGTCATGGGAATATCAGAGAATATGTATGCAGTGTGAGAAAATACATATGTATATATGTATATGTACAACATATACGTCTGTGTGTGTATTTGATTACTACTATATATGATATATGATAATGTGGCTTTCAATGAAAGCACAAATTTTGACAAATATTTGACTGTTCGCTGTTATATAGTCGGCAGAATTTCCACAACTCATCAATATCGTTTTATATCAATATGTATATGTATATATACATGGAGTATATACACGAAATATGTCGATTTGAAATATGCATAAGTACATATACAAGTTGATTATAAATATTATATGTGTATGGTAGATACGTATTTATAATTAGAATATGTAAATTATGAGGATGTTCATTCACATTCAAATTTCCGAGCTTTTTATTTTGAATATTATACGTTTATTAAAATAAAGATTGACGGATACTCAATAAACAACATTCGTTTTTAGGTAAATATTTATTATTTATAATGACTATTAAATATTTAGTTCAGTATAATGAATTAGATTGCTTAAATTAATTTTTTATCTCCTTTATATATAATACATAAGTATATTTACATCAATAATAATTTTTCTAAAATAAAATAATGATGTTTGTACACATGCTTTTATTTATTTTTCAATTACACAAACTGGTATACAATAGAAGTGCGAATTTGGAATTAAATTTCCTTAATTCGCGATAGTTGATGATCTTGTTTGAAAGTAGATAAAAAAAACCTGTCAATGGCACTAACTGGAATATGGAGCTTTACACACGAATGAAGGAACTGTATAAAGTATATATTTATACATATACTTAATACTGAGCGATGTAAAGCGCGCACGTGCTCACGAGTTTCTCCCTGGATGTGTAACTAATACTTAGTTACTCCTGTTTGCGCTTGCAGATAAAAACGAAATCGGGAAAAAGAGACTCGGCGAGTTTCTAGTAACTGGGATTCTGTTTGAGTTCATAAATACATGTATATAAACTCTATCTCTCTTTCTATTTTATGTCACATGTATGTATGAACAAATACTCGTGTGTGAACATGGAGGAATGTGCGTCAAAGAGAGTACATATACTGCGTGCATCACTAACCAATATGTCGCTGACTTAATATATACATTCCCCGACATGCTTAGAGATTTTTTAATTTATTTCTTCAAATTACGTCTCAACGAATTGCGTCCCTTTCATAAAACGAAAGGGGATATATAACCCCTTTTTTATTTATTTTTTCTTTTTTCTTTTAAATAGTTTCGTCCCAGCAAATGTCGCCCTGAACATACGCACGAGTTAACACAAGAATATATTGTCAAAGGCATCCAGAGACGAAAAGGATGTTGCATGTGACAGTTAAATATGATGAAATAGATCTTCGCTTTGAGTTCCAACAGTTATCGTTCTTTGTTCTAGTTATTCACACATTTTTTTTTTATTTGCACACACACACACAATGAACAAGTATATATTCAAACAAATATACAGAAATACATAGAGCCAAAAAAAAACGAATTTTTATTTTTTTAAATTTTTTTTATTTTTTTTATTTTTTTTGTAATTCCTCTCATTTTTACAAAAGTAGTGACGTAAAGGCCATCAGTAGTGTAGTGTGGGTTGCATTGAGGATACAAACTTTATAAAAAATATTGGATCAAACGTGGATGTTAAATTACACACGGAAGAGAGAAAGAGATAAAGAAGGTATACATAATCGCGCAATGGGGGACTGGGTTCGAGAGAATATACATGTATATTGTGTTAGATATGTTTGACCGTATATATATATGTTCGACAGAGGATGAAAACCCTGCAGTGACGAAGGAGCTGAAAGAAATAAAGAGATAGTGAAAGTAAAATGAACGAAGGGAGATAGAGAATTGTGAATACGTGTGCTGCATTTTCAAGACCTCATCTGTTATTTGTCATCCGGCTTCCTCATATAAACTATATACACGGCCAACTCAATGGACCCCCAGGCTAAACTATAACCTAACTGCTTCTTCCGGTAATCGAACCGGCGCTTCTTCACTCACCTAACTTCATTGACTTACCAACAAATATAAATACGTTTATATATTGCAGTAAATATTTTTTGATTGGATAAAATGAAATATTATTAATGATGAAAAATGAATTTATCGCGTACAAATACATCCGGCTGTTGAATGGATAATGTCTCTCGCTTTGATGGCTTTGATCTTTATTGATGAGGTGAACGTGCTTGGGTTTATATGTTTATCTTGTAACTCCCTCTGAGGGATTGCTTGAGCGTGTGTCAATGGTAATCATCCAATCACAGTTGAATCTAAATATAAAATTATATGATAAAATTTTGGGCATTAAATATATACATACAATATATTGTATAGGGATCAGTTATTATTTTTTTCCTTTTCTTCTTTTGATCTGCACGATCTTCAATGATTTTGTCGAACGATATATATTTAGAGTGTGTGTTAATAATAATTTTTTTGACAGAACATAATGGAAATGAGTATATGAGTATAAAGGGGCAAGAGTTGAAAGCGATCGAGGCAATAAGTGCATGGTGTTACTTTTAAATAATGCTCATACACGCACATAATGTATATACAAAACGAAAAATAAACGAAAAATAAATGATATCAATGTATATATATGTATATGTGTATGTATTTAACAATGTTTTCTAACATTAATGAGATTTGTGCACGCGAAAATACAAGTTGCTAAAACTGTCAACTAGTTTATTATGAGAAAGATAAATTGCCGCGTCTCGCGCACCTGCATTTCGCACGAAGCATATATAAAATCTTTTTTTTTTATTTTTCCTATTTTGACTGGAGCAGTCAACAATTCAAAATAATCTTCTCTATCTTTTTTTTTAAATAACGTCATGCTAAAATGATAAAAAAAAAAAAGAAAAAAATATTATTCAAATAATGAATTATAATGAAATCTGTGCCGAAGAAAACTTGGAAGAAAAAACACTCTCTATGTTACAGACGAAACAGTAACAATGTGATATCCATAAATCTTTATGTATATACTTATATACTATATGTACGCGTTGAATTCACCGCAATCTGACTCGACTTTGGAAAACTTTACTCGTTTCACATTCATTCCGCACGCTTGCGCCTCCAGCAATCTCATCTGGCGTTCGTTTAGTTGAATTAAATTCGATTAATTTAGCACCCAACGCTTTTGCCAGTGTAGCGAAAAGGCAAGAAAAATATCCGGGCACCATTCGGGTAAAGCCCAGAATGATAAAACTGGATGGAGCTACACAGTAACTCGCCTAACGGTAACTCTTCCGTCTTGTAATATAAAACGATAACAGTTTTCCTGGTATATTGTATATATGTAAGCTATATAATTTTCATCCTGCGAATATTCCAACAACTATACACATATATTTATATAGTATATTTATTAATAAATTAATATATTATTGTGTATATACAATAATTATATCCATCTAAATATAAATACACAATAATTTGTTTGTGGAATCTCACAAATTTTCTAACAATTCAGACAATCAAACAAATATTAATATTCCACTAGACATCAAAATAAATTTGAAACTATATAAACATTCAACTATGTATTATAATTAAATTAAAATATGAAAAAAAAATTCAATAAATTACAAATTATTATTTAGAGAGGGAAAAATAAAATTTCATGATTTGCGATGCTTAAAAATAAGCCCATATGTGCCAGAGATCATTAATCGTTCTTCAATATCCACATAAAATAGATGAAATGAATCACCATATGTATTTATATACGTATACACATGCATACATATATGTACGGGTATATACCCACTCCATATTCTACAGTGATATCCAGGATTTTAACGATGCTGAAAATTTATTTAACCCATAAAGTCACGCATTCAAACTGGCATCGAAATAAATTTCGATAAATCTACGTCGTCGATTGGACCGTGAATTTTCTCTTTTATATATCTATATACATATATACAATATACATATAATAGCTTTCTACCTATATATATACATGTACACACTGCTCTGATGTTTAGAATTATCGGGGAAACAGTTGGTAATAGTGCCGGTACATACACTCTAGACACTTTCACACATTGCTTATATTATTTTTGAGATTTTCATTGAAAATATATATACATATATTGGATATTTTCATCATGTAAGCAAAGCCCATGAGGAGATGAGAGAATAGTTTGTATGTCAGGTTGTGAGATCGGTCTATAAATCAATAGGTATATGGTATACATATAGGTATGGCAGATATTTTTCCGATGATTTTACCCTGCTCAGCCACTGGGGAATATACACACATACATATACAAGTACTTATACAAATATATACGATGCATATACATAACGTCCGTCCGTCAAGCTTTCGTCGACAGGGGAAACACCGTGTCCCCGACAGGAGAAGTCTACCGTCGTTTGCCGCACCCTATATATATGTATGTATATGTATGTGAATATAATACAGATGACTTTTGGCTTGATCTACGTCAAGGCCTCGCAACCACCCTCTTCTGTACAACGTGTATGATCGTCTCATATCCCCTAGCGCACGTACACTATATGTATATGTACCGTGTGGCTTGTCTCGTGCTTTGAATCGTTCCTTTATTTTCTTTTTTTTTTTTTCCCCTTCTGAAAATACATACAACAATCGCTCGTTAAGATAAGAGTCACTGTCCCCTTTTATATTACTTGATTGCCATAAAGCGGTTTTTGTCAGAAAAATCGGTGGTTTTCATAGTATTCTATCGAAAAGAAAAAATGCAGATGGGATGACACTATCGTATGTGCAATTGATTGGTGGCGTTATTTCACTATTGTGTAAAATTTAAGAGTCTTGCAGTGAGGGGATTTTGATGGTAAACGCCATATGCCATTGAGATATCACGTGCATGACATCGTTATACGTATGGATGCTTTGTAATTTAGTTTGTTGCTGATATAACCTGCATAGGCTTGGTTAACGAAAGTGTGCATGAATACTGCTGTTACAGTGCAGCTATTGATGTGATAATGTAATTGTATATTTGTATGTATATAAAAGTAAATAGTGTTATTTTGTATATGAATTCGTTGACACAAAATTTCGTGTCATGTTCGTGCAATTTAGGAATATACATGACTGTGTATACGATTTGACAATTTAATACACACAGTGATTGTACATTTGTCAACAGTCAACTCATTTTCGATGAATTTCATGAAATATTGAAGTTTGTGAAAATACAATTTAGCCCATCAGTGTATACGATGAAGTTTATAATTATCTGTTGATAAATTAATCTACGAGCCTTTTTTATGAATTATGAATTTGTAAGAGCTGAAAAAAAATATCGATTCTCTTCAATCATGAAATTAAAATAATTATTTGATGAATAAATATCAATTTATTCTGAATAACCAATAAATAAATGTCATATATTTTATTTTTATCAGATTTATTTAATAACTTATTACTACTGTATAAGGAAAATAAAAATTTATAAGTAATACCAAGATATTTATAACATATTTTGTTAATCAATTATGTCTATATTATAATACAACCGTATATTTAGTTATTTTTTATATCTATAATGTCCACGTGCCATTGATTTCTTGTCTAATGTAGGTCAAGATAAGTAAAAAAAAAACATCTGTATCGTGTCATCACAAAGGCGTGAAATACTATACACACTGATGATATTTGTCGTGCATCTTTTGCCCTCTTTACACTTGGGTATAGTTGTATGTCACACGTTTTACATAAATTTAGTCGGTGGTTTTTAAGTCCACCACTAGTGTCATTATATCATTGCTTCTGTCAATGGACTTTTTTTCCTCCGGGTGCACAACATAAACACCCGATATTTCCGGGGTCATCGATTATATATGTACATATGCGCATATGTGCAGCACAGAAAAACAAATATGATTCTCAGTATTTTTGTTAATTCGACCCATACATTTATACAATTGTTTCTATTATATATTTATGCGATGTAAATATCCTTCAATGTTAATAATTTGATATTAATATAAAGCAATTATCATGACAAATGTGTTCTTTTAACTAATTTGTATTATTAATTTTCGATATGATGAGGAACAATTTGACCATAGTGTCTTCACAATAAAATTTAACATATATATATGATTAATAAATAATTTAATGAAATCGAATATATCTGTACATATTACAGATTAAATTCGATGGTTAAATTATGACCGTCTGTCTGCTAGGATAAATTGTGATCGAAGTTTCTAAAAGTGGTCTTTGATAAAATGAATAATGTAAACCTATTTGATTCTCAACTGCATTAAATTAACTGTGATTTAAACGTTATTTTAGAACTGTCTGATGCAAAATAAGTATTAAAACATAATAGTTTCTTAGCTGACATGTCAAAATCTATTTTACTGGTGCTAAATTTATTTTTTATCCATTCGATAGTTGAAATATTATTTATTATATCGTGCAAACAAATGATAAAGTGAAAAGAAATTGTTGGCGATTGTAATAAAGTGATTGATGTAGTTATAAAAGAGCAGATCACTTAATCGTGCCATTGATGTTCAATAAAATAAATAGATTGAAATTAATTTGATTATTTATAATGTTATTTCTTTTACATGCAAACAAACAAGATCATCTTCTCATCGATTATTGCTGCAATTGACAAACAATTGAATTGTGTTGCGTGTTATTATGTATAAATCAATATTCGACATTGACATAACCTCAGTAAACAAGTCAAATTGATGAATATAATATAAACTAGTTGGTAATTCTATAAACTTCCAATTCCATTTATAAATTGCTTTACTGTAAAAAAAAAAAAAAAAAAAAATCTTCAACATCAAATGAAAATCACTTGGCTCTCGAGTGCCTTGTACGTTTGAATATACCAAAATTAATGCGGCATTTCACCTGAATACATCATATGTACAGGGATTTGAAAATGATCCTTGAACTAGGAATCAAGTTCTTGAACCAGAAACGCAATCGCATTGACGAAACTTTGAAATATTTGACTCAAGTTACAAATGAACAAATAATATAATTCAATAAAGGTATAATATTTAGTCAACTGCACTTTTGATCATATTTTACAATATTCAACATTGATTGAAACATATTTAAAAGGTTTAATGCAATTATACCAGATTATTAACTAAAGAATATCGATATATTTTACACTTAATAAAACATTTAAGATTGAATTAAATAAAACCAATTTCATACAGATATATATGAAAATGTATATTAATTAAACACAAAAGAAATTAGATTAAAAATTCTCATGTTTTTTTATAGAATATAGAGTTTATTTTAGCTATATGACGTACAGTCGTGTGAAAAATATAATATTTGTATTGAGATATATACTCGCCGAATAGAAGAAATAAATTACACCCAAATGTCATCGTGAGTCATGTCTTTATTACCGAATTTCTTATATGTATGTATCTACTTTTATTTATACGTATTTCTACATATATCGATATGTACGTTTCGTCTCTGTCCTTTTTTCTGTGTACATAATCGATGCTCCTGACGACAGATGTATATCTCATCATTATCAGGCGCTACTTCTCTTTTTTTTCCGTGTGTCGAATTCAACTTATTGCTTATCCGCTACGACACAACGTCGGATAAGCACTCAACAAACATGACAGTATTTCCTAGGGACGCCCCATTCTCATCCAAACATCCATCATACATATATATACATACATATATAGAGTAGAAATGACTGCCTTTCGTTAGAAATATATAAGTATATATACACGTGTGTAACATTTTTGTATTCTTTCAACATATATAAAAACCATTCTCTAATAAAACTAGTCTTTGAAAGAAATAGCCTTCGGGTATTTTTGGCTATGATGCCTTCCACTAGATTTTCATGTGATATGACCAATCTTGTGCACGAATGCATGACCGATGACATGTACTAAGGGAAAATGCTGCTTGAAAAGAGAAAAGAATTTAAATTTACCGCAGGCTATTCTTCCGCTGGTTTTACCATACACTTTTTTCCCTTTTTTTTTTCTTCAAGTAAATTATAACCTTTTATAACCGTCGAGTTTATATAAAAGAGAGTGAAAACAAGTTCCCTGAATATCGTTTGCATGGCCACGATAGCATTCATAGATATATATTTAATACTGTATCGTATGAAAATTATTGTATTAAAATTATTCTTGAAATTTAGTGTTCAAAGTTGTGAGCTATTTTAAATATATAATGATCTGATTGGGCAGCAATAGTGTGGGGTTATAGGCAACGGATAAAGGGGTGCAAATGCAGTAAAAAGAGTACGTTAGTCATATCAATATATATTACTATATAAATGTGTGTGCATTTATACAACATAAAGTTTGTATATAATGTTTGTTATACACATAGCTGGTGTAGAATAAGAAAATATAAAGAGGGAGGTGGAGACACAACGGTGACGCCACTACTCCTGCGTGACCTGTCACCGTGAGCGCTGTGGGATTTATAAGCAAATGCCGAGTTATCGTATATATTTACCTGAACTATACGTTGCCTCTTTTGCCCCTTTTGCATTTGCCACTGTTTCACCCTTTTTAAACTACTGCGCGCGCGTACTTGCTTGAGCTTATCCCGGAACGTCCAAAGTTCTGCGTGTCTTCTTTGTTGACAGATATACATACGTACATGCAATACATGCAGACGTACAAACATGTATATATAGAAGTATAGTTGATGTATATTATAGTATAATATAATATAGTGCACAGTCGTGTGTCATGTTTTTTTTCATATAGACTCCTCGACGCCGTCACATTAACGGTATCGTCAATTTGTCACTATACAGTTTTGACGATGAGCTTAAAGTGATTGTGGAGGTATAATAGATGTATGAATTTTTTTTATTTTTCCTAGTTGTTTTTATTTTTAACAAGTTATCACTACAAATGCAAAAAGTATAATACTGTTAAATATATATTATACATGTATATGTGCAGATTAAACAAAATAACTTGATTGTTCGGTTGTGAAATTATAAATTCAGCTGTAATTACATAATATTACCATAAAATAATGAGTTGTACAAAACAATAAAAATCTGTAACAGAAAAAAAAAATATATATATTTTTAAAACGAATTTATTCTGTCGAAAGAGGAATCCAATTAGAACATTCCTAATTTTATTTTTTCCTGTTTTTATATATTTTTTTTATTTTTGTTTAGATTTTCTTCACTTAACTCCATTGTATTCTTATTTTGTTTTATTACTCCAGGCTATAAAACACCAACGAATATTTGAGATACTCGTAGAGGTTTTTAGTGAGCGATATAAAGCGCCTGCTTCGTCTTTCAATATATAAATATATGGCATATACATTAACACACATACATATATATATATGTATATAGTGATGATGTATGTACACATAATGTGAGATATATACCTAAGAATATAGCGAGACAGTGGCGGTGGTCGTAAGTGGTTGGAAAGATAATTCGTCAGCGACCTGTCTCGTTCGTTTCCGCCACCAGCCGGACATTCCTCGCGGCTTAAACTCCTCGGCCCTCATCCTCCTCGCGTGTCCACTATAAACCTTTGCGTCATCTATGCAGTTGCCATGTTGGGATTTTGTCGCCCTCAAAATGAGAAGCTGAACCGTACACATATAAATTTATACGTATATTATACATATCTATAAAATTCAGTGTATTATACGTTTATAATATATATTTATATATTATATTATGTATATATATATTATATATATGAATATATATTGTGACGCGTATGTGTGTGTTTATGTATACATAGAAGCCCATAATACGAAAATGCATCGTAGACAACGTGAGGATTTATTGCCTGTATCGGGATTCAGGTTATCAGCAGGAAACTTTTAACGAAATAACTCCTCACCCGACAGCTTATACTTCAATATAACATTCTCCCATCCACTTTCATGTGATACTCTCCCTTTTTCCCTTCTCACTGCTTTGCTATTTCTCTCTTTCTTTCACACAGTTCGATTAGAGTTTCGATGTATGTCAATGTGTCGTGTAAAGTACGTATATGTCTCCTTTCCACTTTCAATTGAGTGTGGAACTGTAAGAGGTTTTGCTTGTTGTGCGAATTTTCTCATGTAGTTTTGTAACAGTTTAAAAGGCATTTGATGTGAATTTTTTTATATATAACATTTTAGATTATTTTTCCATCTGTGGTTTGATAGTTTTAAAAAGGTAAAAATCACCATTTGTTCAAGTATATAGAGAATCAAATTTTATTGAATTCTTCGATTAATTTTTATTTTATTGATCAAATGCATTTACAATTCTTTTATGATTGACAATTAGCTTTAAAATTTTAGGGCTTTTTTATTTTTATTATAAACGTGTGAGAGAATAAAATCGTTTCATCAGTGTAAAAACAAAAGACGTGTAATTTTTTTTTTTTTTATGTTTTAATAATATCTACTGTGCTTTTATTGCTTACATAGTTCGTATAATATTATCTTTGTGATGTGAGAATATTTTTTCATTACTTCAATGTTGTTGAAATCTCCATCTATTTTTTCGTTAGAATTTTAATTATTAATTTTTTCTTCAGGAAATATATAAGTACTCGGTTTTAAGCACTGAAGTTTAGTGAATAACTGTTCCAGAAAACCTATCATGACTATACATACGACACAGTTATATATCTATAATATCCATTAACAGATTAAAACAACTGACATATGAGATGAATTAGCGCGTGATTCTACATATATTCCATTGAATGGTATATATATTTAGATTATCGTTCATTCCACAGTTGATATAGAATCATGTGAAAGAAAATTAATAGATAATTCAAGCGAATTAATAAGCACTACTTCACTGCCTTCATCTACATTTTTAATCAGTATTTTTCGCTGCACTCTAATCAAAAATAAAAAAAAAATTTTCTCTTATAAAATAAATACCAGCAATGTATTTTATAATATAATGATGAACAATATTATAATTATCGTAATAATTATAGGAAAAATATGGGCGAAATATTTAATAATAAAATAATATTGTAAACTTATATAAAAATTCCTAACAGCAATGCAATATCGATTTTACTTTCTAATATACAAGTTGATATATAATACGACGGATTCGCGAGGAAACTGCGCGATCATTTTCTGTCTGTGCTGCAATCCCTGCGCGAGCTGCTCATTATTTATCAGATTAGTGAGAGCCGAGTTGGTGTATCTATATGACTCACCCTTTTTGCGCGTACATTCTCACTATTTCGTTGAGTTTGTGTGAAGACTCACACAAAAGCTCACAAAAACCCCAACCCCCAATATCGAAATTTCCTTTTCTCTCTTTCGCCCTCTTTGCATTCCCCTTTCAAACTTTAGGGATTTTTTTTAAGGGGTGTTGCATGGAATTTCAAACAGTCCTCTTTTTCCACCCTCTCATCTTGTCTCACTGTCTCTGTTTATATTTACATATATATTTTTATATGTTTATGAGACTACACTGAATACAACTCTTCACATTTCTCGTTATATTTACCTTTTAATCAGACCCATTAAAAAATATAAATATATATAAAATACACTTGGTATATGTGCATGTCCACATAAAAATGAAAATAAAAAAAATTTCATGCTTCATATTCTTCATTCCACTCGATTTAGTCACTTAATTAAATATACACTCGGCTATTTTTTCATCATTTTATTTTCCGCAATTTTTTTCTCTCATCTCAAATAATATCCGTATATTATTTGCTTATCGTAATATTATACGTAGAAACTGAAATAATTTTTCTTTACTCCATTATCAACGACAAATTGCTTTATACATATAAACTACTTTATAATTAAACATATACAATTAGTATCATTTTTATCACACACATTAACTGTCAATAATTTAGATTCAAATAATATCCATATATATATACATATCACTATACCAAGATAAAATAAATATAGTGACAAGTCGTAAGAAAGCATTTGAGATAAAATAAATGATGTAGAAATTTATTTTAATAATTTTTCAAATAGCAAAAAAAAAAAATTTTTATTTCATCGCTCTATCGTTTTGTTAATTCAAAATAATAATAATAATTATTATTATTATTACAGGAATATATCCATCAACCAATATGTCTAAATTTCCGGTATAGTTCCTATTCTCTTAATTACTTTATGACTGCTACACTGCACCATGTGTATTTTCAATATTTCTTGTCTAACTTTGTGTTATCTCTCTCTTCAGCTTTGCGAGTCTGCTTTTATACTATATACTATATAGATACTTCTCTTTGTTTTGTCGCCCACTCATATCCTCTATGCGTACACGCACCCTTCAATATATATGTACATGTATATAAAGTCGTTGGTTAATTCCCCCAGGAGAAACTCGGACTTTTGGGGAGTTAATTGCGCTGTTGGAATTTCAGTGGCAAATTATTCTTTCATGCTCTCTCCCTTTTCTCTTGCTTCCAACGTATACGGGTGTATATGTACACGCCAGAAAATTTATTATCTCGATGGACTTTTTAGCTTTCTATATATCCTCTACGTCTTTTTTTTTTTTTTTCTCTAAAATGAATGCGTGAGCACATTGACGTTAAGAATATTTGAATATTTGCCGAATAGCGGAAATAATATATTACTCACGAACAGGATAATACTCATACAAGAGTATGTATGTATATATAAAAAAAAAATAGTATACCTACACACTTGATTCTTCATATGTTTGTATATACTTTATGTATATTTATTTTAGTAAACTTGAAAGCTTGAAGAAAAAAATTCTGAAATGATGGAGAGTAGCTTTTTAGAATTATAATAATCTATCGCTGTTTTTTCATCATAATTCATGTCTGAGTATTGTGAAGAAATTAATGCTGTTTGTTATTAATTAAATTAATCAAAACACTTCGTGTTACTTGAACAAATAATTAATAGTTTTGTTAAAATATATTGAAATCTATTAAATATAAATAATGCAAGAAGCTATATATTATAATTTAAATTTGATTAATGACAATTTGTCTTTCAATAAAATTATCTTTTACTGGGGATATTCAGGCTATTTTTATTTGAATATTGATGATGAAAAAAATAAAATTATATCATAAATTAATGCAATGTATAACAATGTAAATTAATGTCAGCGTGATGACTCACAGAGAAATAAATTATTATCATCCTCAGTGTGTGTCGTCAACAAGAATAAGGAGCTTCAACTCGCAGTAATTTATAAAGTGGACGAGGGCGTGAGGCGGAACGCAAGAGTTCCACGCGCGCACACACTTACACACATGCATTTGTACACGCGCTCGTGTATAAACACACACATTTATATATCCACTCCACTCAAACTTGTAGATATATACCCATTAGAGTGTATATATACAGATAGATGAAACGTTTCAAGTGGAAATATGTATAGTGTATAATAATCTATAAGAGCGAACAGAAAATTATCATTATATAATTATTTCACTTTGGAGATAAACAATTATAGGTTTTAATGAAGACAAAGGTGTGTCGGTAAAATTTCTTAAGTAAAACGAACGGTCTAAAATATAAAGAAAGGTGGGACAAAATAGTCTACCTAATCAAAATATCCAAATCAATTTTTTTTTCTTTCAATGACGGTAAATCTTGCGCCGCTTGACAAGCTACATAAAAATATAGTTTCACGCTAATTAAAAATAAAAACACACAAAAATTATTCATCAATTTCAAACTATTCAGTAAACTTTGGTTGAATTTAAATATTTAATAGTATAGCTCAGAGCATAAAAGAAAAATTCTTTTATTTTTATTGTCGAGTTTTTTTATTCTTTTTATTTTTTTGACTTAGTTCATTTTGCTCATATGAAGCTATTTTATTCCACTTTTCTTCACACACATATGCCTATGCATGTGTTACATATATATTCCTATAAAAGATATACACGGATATAGTGGGTGATTAGTCCTAGTCACGACCGGAAGGAGCGCCACGTGTTTATGTCAAGATTCAACGTTCATTCGTGACTTTCTCTCCACTGTCGAGATCATTCACCATGACGGCGCGTGTACATTCAAACCCTTTTATGCATTATTAAAAACTAGTGTACATACGCACAGTTATATTATTCTTATGCACATTATACTATTTAAATTCACACTTATCCTCTAATGATCATGAACAAAAGTCAAATGGTTAGATATTAAAAAGATAGTTTATAGAAATATAGGGTGATAAAGTGTGAGATGGGGGTTATATTATCAACAGATTCAACTCATCTGCGTGTGTAATATACAAAAGAGTAAAAAAATATAAAGATAAATTGCATCATCGAATTGGTACGAAGGAAGAATACATAAAAAAAATATGCACAACGCGAGAATTTTTGTGACGATGAGCAACGAATATTAAAATGAAGAATCCAGGCGCTTATGTTGAGCTCTTATATACATGCATGCATACATGTAGGAATAATTGGAAAAATATAAAAAAAAAAAGAAAAAAAGTTTGTTGTAACACTTAGTTGTAAAACTTAATGATATATTGATTTATTGCATGCATATTAAATAACACTTAGTACGGTAAGGTCTAAGAGGATTGCACGAGACAATGAGGACTGGGCAGCCTGGCGACATATTAAATAAATATTATAAACCAATAAAACAATTTGGGAAAGGCCCATCCTACGTGCGTCATAGCATAATTATCATTAACTAAATTTGTAGCTAATAGGAATATTTTTGGAAAAGAAGAGAGCAGTGTAGTATCAGCAGTCGAAGTGAAAAGACGAGCTCTGAGAGAGCAACGACGTGAAAAGACGCCAAGTTAAAACCATACCGCGTAGTAAAGTAGAGTAACGATTATATTTTGTATTGTTCAATTGTATAAGTCTTATCGCATCATATTGAAATAATATTTTACTAGAATAATTAATAAATAAATAAAAAACAACAAATCATCACTTTGCCGATCCAATATATCCTGCTACCTTAACATCAACCATTGATCCTACAAATTGGGGGCTCAGCCGGGATCGCAGCGGGATTAATTTATCAAAAAAAAAAAAACATCGCGAAGTGTGTGTATCGGAAAATTGTTGAAAAGTGTTGAAAATGGTGAATACAGAAGAGCAGACATTGTCAGACATAGGCGATCTCAAAGTCGAAGAACTCAGACAAAAACTCACTGAGTTAGGTTTGCCGATATATGGTGCCAAAGCCGTGTTGTACGATAGACTTAGAAAACACATGTTTCAATCACAAGAAACTGCAGCCGTCGGAGAGACTTCAAAGTCACCAGACACAATGATTGGCATGACGGAAGATTTCGAGAAGTTAACAATTAAAGAACTTAAAAACCGATTGGCTAGACTTGGCTTGAAAATCACGGGGAATAAAACAGATTTAGTAGATAGACTCAGTACAGCTTTGGATGGTGATGAAGAAATACCAGAAGAAAAAGAAGAAGAAGAAGAAGAAGAAGAGGCTATTAGACACGAAAGACGCGTGCAAGTTGACCAAACACATGGAGAACGATCCGATCATGGTGACAGATATTCAAGAGTAGTGTTGTCATTCAAAGACGTAGAGGATGCCCTAGAGACGTTCAGCGGCGATAAAGGCGAGAATGTAACACGTTGGCTGTCAACATTTGAAGAAACGGCAGAGACATGTACTTGGTCGAGTGCACAAAAAATCGTTTATGCAAAAAAGTTGTTACGGGGATCTGCGAAATTATTTGCAAATTTTGAAGCCCACGCGAAAACGTGGACAGAACTGAAATCAGCGTTGACGAGGGAATTCGCGAAAACCGTGAATAGTAAACAAGTGCATACGCAGTTAATGCAAGTAAAGAAGAAGAGTGATGAATCATACCAAGCGTATGTATACAGAGTGTTAGAAATCGCGAGCCACATAGAGATGGAAACTGAGGTGAAAATACAATACGCGATCGATGGTATAATTGATGACGAAACGAATAAATCAATTCTGTATGGTGCGCGATCAATAAAAGAATTACGTGAACGCCTTACTCTGTACGAGGCACAGAAAAATACAGTAAGAAGTAGAAATAACGCAAAAGTGACGAAAAATGACGGCGTGAATAAAAAACTACTCGTGGCAAATGCTGAAAAAACAAAACGATGTTTTAATTGTGGTGCTAAGGCCCACATGAGTGCTGAGTGTCCAGACAAAGTGAGAGGCCCGAAGTGTTTCAAGTGCGGTGAATTTGGGCATGTTGCTACCAAGTGTACCAAGGACACAAAACAAGAACGAACAGGAAAAACACGGTGTGATGCGCTAAGGGCAGGCGATAAAAAGACATACAAAACAGTGAAAATAGGTGACCAAGATGCAGTCGCAATTTTAGACACGGGCAGTGATTTGAATCTCGTGCGCTCCAGCTTTTATGTACGGTTGGGTGCACCGGAGCTCGAGAGGAAAGTTATACCTTTCGACAGCGTCGGCGCGCTTAACCAACGTACCCTTGGCCGGTTCGAGGCAGACGTGATGATTGACGATCAAATTTTTAGTTTTGTGTTTGATGTTGTGCCAGATGAATTCCTAGGACATGATGTATTAATTGGTGGTGAATTATCTGAGCGTGCTATTGTGTATCTTAATGACAAGAAGGCATTTTTGAAAAAGAAAACGCAAATGAATGCGACGGAAAATATAGACGATGAATGGCGGGCAGTATTAAACATCAATATCTGTCCAGAAGCCGGAAAGTTTAACCGTGTAGAAACGAGACATATTAAAGAGGCAAAAATACGCAACGATGTGGAAAAATTAATTGAAAATTATTCACCGAAAAAACAGAAGGATACAGGAGTAGAAATGAAATTAATGCTTATTGATGAAGCGCCAGTTTTCCAAAATCCGCGAAGGTTATCCGCCGAGCAACGCGAAATAGTGAATAACATTATCGATGAGTGGATCAGTGCAGGTATAGTGCGACCAAGTATATCAGACTTCGCAAGTCCAGTGGTGCTAGTGCCGAAAAAAGACGGGAAAACGAGACTGTGCGTGGACTATCGGGCGTTAAACAAGAAAACAATCAGAGACAGGAATCCTCTGCCTCTGATTGAAGACCAATTAGATCGTCTACAAAGTGCGAAAGTATTCACGATGTTAGATCTAAAAGATGGCTATTTTCATGTGCCGGTGGAAGAGTCAAGTATTAAATACACTGCATTTGTTGTGCCTGATGGACATTACGAATTTTTAAGAGTGCCGTTTGGACTATGCAATGCACCCGCGGTATTTCAGAGACACATACGTGTGGTTTTTCAAACATTGATAAAAAGTGGTGTAGTGATAGTATACTTAGATGATATAATTATAGCGTCACAAGATGAAAAAGAAGGTTTCGAAAAATTAAAACTAGTGTTGAATATCGCGAGTGATCATGGATTAAATATAAATTGGAACAAGTGTGAAGTGATGGTGAATAAAGTTGATTATCTTGGACATATTGTCGAAGCAGGTCAGATCAGACCGTCGGATAGAAAAAAAATAGCCGTGACAAATTTTCCTGAGCCAAAGACAGTCAAGCAGGTGCAAAGTTTTTTGGGATTAGCCGGCTACTTTCGGAAATTTATCCCACAATTTGCTATACACGCACGTCCACTATCGCAACTGATAAAAAAGGATACAAAATTTATATTTGGTGAGCCACAGAAGTTGGCGTTTGAAAAAATTAAGTCAATGTTAGTGAGTGATCCGGTGTTGAGGCTGTATAGAGTGGGTGCGGAAACCGAGCTGCATACCGACGCATGTATGAGAGGATTAGGCGCGGTAATATTACAAAAAGATACAGAGGATGGTAAATTGCATCCAGTTTATTTTGCAAGCTGGAAGACCACACCTACCGAAGAAAAATATTCAAGCTATGATCTGGAGGTATTGGCGGTGGTGCGAGCTCTGCAGAAATTTCGTGTCTATTTATTAAACATACCATTCAAAATAGTAACCGATTGTAATGCATTTGTGTACACTATGAAAAAAAAGGACTTGTGTTTGAGAGTGGCACATTGGATTTTAATTATAGATCAGTTTAATTATAAAATAGAACACCGACCAGGTACATCGATGCGGCACGTCGATGCCCTGAGCCGGAATCCAGTGCAAGTGTTTTCAGTGCGAGAGTGTCAAGACGAACTCAGTGAAAAGATAAAAAAAGCGCAAGCTAACGACGAGGAAATTATGAAGTTAATGAATATGATACAAATGGGACAAAAGAATGATGCCATGCTTACCAAGAGAGGTATATTATATAGAGAAGTGAACGGTGCAGAATTGATGGTGGTGCCCAAGAGTATGCAGTTTGATATCATCAAACAGGCACACGAGCGAGGCCACTTCGGTTGGCAGAAAACGGAGTACCAAATACTACGCGATTTTTGGTTCACTGGGATGCGTGAAAAAGTGAGAAAAGTAATCGAGAACTGTGTGAAGTGTGTGTTAGTGGAGAAAAAACAGGGGAAAAGTGATGGGTTACTTCATCCTATAGAGAAAGAAGCAGTGCCATTGGACACTTACCACGTCGATCATCTTGGACCGATGCCTTCCACAAGAAAGTCATATAATTACATATTTGCGGTGGTAGATGCATTCACTAAGTTTGTGTGGCTGTATCCGGTAAAATCAACGACGTCAGCTGAGGTAATAAGTAAACTAAAAAATCAAGCTACAATATTCGGCAACCCTAGACGTATTGTCTCAGATAGAGGCACGGCTTTTACGTCGCATATGTTTAAGGACTATTGTATGAGCGAAAATATAACTCATGTGCTAATAACGACCGGAGTGCCGAGGTCAAACGGTCAGATTGAACGGGTAAATCGAGTGATTGTACCCGCGTTAACGAAATTATCAATCGACAATCCAAGGGAGTGGTGGAAGTACGCGGACACATTACAACAATATATTAATTCCACTTATCACCGTAGTATTAATAGAACACCATTTGAAGTATTAATCGGGAAAAAAATGAGACTGAATGAAGACAGCGAGTTGAGACAAATGCTAGACGAAGAATTGATAACGGTGTATGACACGGAGCGGTTAGCCATTAGAGATGATGCGAAGAAGAACATAGAAAAGATACAAGAGGAAAATAGACGAACTTTTAATCGAAAAAGGAAGACCGCGAGAAAATATGACATCGGTGATTTGGTAGCGATTCAACGCACTCAGTTTGCAACGGGACAAAAATTATGTGCAAAATTTTTGGGTCCCTATAAGGTGATATCGATGACATCAAATGATAGGTATACAGTACAAAAAGTTGGCGAGCATGATGGACCGAAAAATACCACGACAGCAGCAGATTACATGAAGCCATGGTCTCAAGCAACGCGTTTCGATTTAGAGATCGATGAAGACGAAGAAATCGATAGTGAAGTGTTTGTTGATAGTGATAAAAAAATTTTGAATGAGTATGAGAATGAGGAGTAAGAAAAAAAAAGAGAAAAAAAAATGGAAAAAGTTGCATCGTGGCCGATGCGAAACAGAATGGCCGAGTGTAGGAATAATTGGAAAAATATAAAAAAAAAAGAAAAAAAGTTTGTTGTAACACTTAGTTGTAAAACTTAATGATATATTGATTTATTGCATGCATATTAAATAACACTTAGTACGGTAAGGTCTAAGAGGATTGCACGAGACAATGAGGACTGGGCAGCCTGGCGACATATTAAATAAATATTATAAACCAATAAAACAATTTGGGAAAGGCCCATCCTACGTGCGTCATAGCATAATTATCATTAACTAAATTTGTAGCTAATAGGAATATTTTTGGAAAAGAAGAGAGCAGTGTAGTATCAGCAGTCGAAGTGAAAAGACGAGCTCTGAGAGAGCAACGACGTGAAAAAGACGCCAAGTTAAAACCATACCGCGTAGTAAAGTAGAGTAACGATTATATTTTGTATTGTTCAATTGTATAAGTCTTATCGCATCATATTGAAATAATATTTTACTAGAATAATTAATAAATAAATAAAAAACAACAAATCATCACTTTGCCGATCCAATATATCCTGCTACCTTAACATCAACCATTGATCCTACATACATATGTACTGCAAGCGCGCATATACGTATATTCTTTATATATTTATAGGTGGTCAAGTTTATGTCTCAATTATAATGGTCTCCAATGCAATGTAATAACGATAAATGTCACATATATTCGATGCTTGAATCATACGGCGCATTTTAACATTGATACAAACATGAATATCTTGTTGATCGTTAAATAAACTTCCATATTGGGTACGGAATAATTAAATGAACACCACCGGATTATTATTGCCATCAATATAGTGCAGTCATTATTCTCTTCATCATTTACTTACATTCTTTTTATTATTTTATTAATTTTTTTCTTTTCATCTTGAACTAGTATATATTATCTTATTTATTTATTCATTTATTATTTTTATTCAATTCTCTTATGCTGTTTCACAACCGCGAATACATCTATACACTGCGGATCATGATAACGATCCCCGGTGAATATATATGTATACATATATATACTCGTATAAATATGTACATTGTGTGTATAATGCTCACGTTCTCTGTACTCGTTTACAATGCACCAACGCTCTCATTTAAATTGGAGGCTATATGCTATCAGTCAATGATCAACAACCCCTCGCATTGCGTTGCTTTATATACCCTTAGTGAATCGCATCGATCCTCGAAGCACATTGCAATGTCTCATCCCATCCATATCCAGCAATGTATATGTATATTTGTGTGTGTATATATTAAACTATACAATAGATATCTTGTGTTTGTGTTTAGGTGTATGAGATCTGTAATGTATTTCTACAATGGCATCGACAAAGACGACAAATTCACAACATGACTCATGTTCTCGTGTCTGTGACGAATCAAATTTAACACGAATATATATGGTACGTCGAAAATGTTACTGGGACATATCTAATTCACAGCTAGGAGATGTTAAAATCAGGGGTGGATTGGCAATCTGCTGTAACGTAAGTGAGAAATGAAGAATTTTTATGTTTATGTGTATTTTTAATTTTAAAATTGACAAATCAAGAAATTTATTCGGTTTATTTCTTATTTTTGGTTTGTTTAGTTTCTTTTTTCTATTTTTTCAATTAACATGAAAAATATGTACATTTCCCCGGGCTTAATGAGAGGTAGAATATATGTATATTAATAAATGTATTTTTTTTTTTCTTGTATGAGGAAAAAGAGAGGAAAGAGTATATGCAAGTTTGTGCTCATTTGTTGTATATGTTATGGTGGAAAATAGGGTGAATGAGATGAAAGGAGATAACCCATGCACTCACAACAGTATCTTTCTTGCGACGCTGTTGCGCAACTTGATTATTACCTTGGAATTTTTAAGTTGGTGTTCACTGCAGACACCAGAGAATATTATTAGTGCGTTCTCATAGAATGATCTCATCATATTTTCCAATATTTTCATAATTGTCCGAGTTATTTATCTTTTAAATTTTCCCCCTATCTTAATTTTTTTACTTTCAATTCATGAGTTATTTATTTATGACAACGTTCATTAAATTAAAATGATATTTACTTAAAATTTACGTACACCCAATTTCAATTGTAAAGTAAATACAAATTTAATATATGTTAATTAAATAGTCACCAGATAATTTATTGCAGACATTAGTTGACAAATTATTGCAACTATATTATCAAATGACATTTAAATTAATTAGTCAGAGAATTGTACGTATAAATAATGTATGTAAATATTTATGTAAAATAGAAACTATATATTTTTTTTTTTCATCAACTCTCTTTACCTATCAGTCTTTCAATATTATTTCTACTATTCATTCTCAATTTTTTTAAAGAGAATATTTAAATAGTCGTCAAGTTTATGTACATGTATACACTATACATATACCTTGACTAAATTTATTCCTCCACGTCGTTAACTCTTGACTAAATCCAAATAATCTAATGTTCATAAAACTATATTCGTGACCCTGATGTTTTTGCCATACAATTTTACGATGAAACATACTTGGAAACGACAAAACATCTTGTTAGATCTTTCAGTATAATACATCTACCTAAATATTACACTCATGTAACAAAATGACTCGCATTCACCGTCAGATGTTTGTCATTGAATGCATTTTACATACATATATACAAACATAAAAGTATACTTTTATCCTTTTACAAAGACACGAACTGCATGCCAACTTCTTTCTCTTGAAAGTAATTGTTTAATTGGCCAATTTATTCATGCCTATTAATTAAGTTAAGATGCAAGTACATGCTCATACATACTACTTCACCTTCGAATATGTTTATATTTATATATATATATATTAGATCGCGGAGTTGTGACGAAATGGGCGGGGAAAATACCACCACAAAGTTAATTTACAGCTTGGCATGGGATATAGAAACATGGAAAGAGACTGTGACTTGAAATTGTGTGTCGTAAACCTTTCTAAGTTTTTTCCTGTCTTACTCTCTATGAAACTCGAAGCTTAAAAAAAATAAAACAAGTTCCTGCTTGACTGCAATCTTGACTGTTGGTGCGTGAAGAAATTCAATGTAGTCTTTATACGCGCGTATACACATTTAAGATTATATCATTTATATATTATTATTATTATTGTTATTGTTATTACTACGCATGTTCATTTATTCACTGTGATATTATAATTTGCCTTTGTCTGTCGTCTGTGTAAATGAATGAATATATTAAGCATGAGTCACGTCAGACAAATTGTACAATAACGATAATTTGTATAATATAATAATAAAGTGTATTTTATTGGAGATACAATTATTTTGATATTGAAAACATCAAGAGGTGAATTCATATTTAGATTTTGTACAAGAACAAAGGCCGATGTAAAAAGTAATGACATATTGTATATATTGATGCATCGCAATATCTCAGAATCGATAAAACAAAATAAAATAAATAGAAATATTGATATATAAAAAATAAAGAATGAAAACGAGAGAGAAGTTTGCTCGTCGCTGGCTGACACCCACGCCCCGTATTACCATACTCCCGCGTATAAGATATAAATCGTAACTTGAGATATGTTACATTGCCACGAATAAAGAGGAGAAGGAGAATATGGAAGAGGGAGAATTGAGATCAATGGTTATAGTGGAAAGGAGGGCGTGTGACTTTTCAATGTAACTGAACACCGTGCGTGGGCATACATTGTGTTTTTACTTTTTCTATTTATATTTATTTATTATTTATTTTTTTTTGGTATTCACCAATGAAATTTTTATTTACAACTTCAAACTATTTTTTTGAAACTAAAAAAAAAAAACAAGAAAAATAAAATGAAATTTATAAAATAAAAATAAGCAAATAAAACTAAAGTAAATAAAAAATAATAAAAAATTTTAATTTATATTTTTCTACCAACGCACGGTTGTGGCCGTCTATGTGGGTTGAGACCGGAATTCAATAAATCTCGCGGATTTATTGACCACAGTGGTGAACTGTAACGAACGTTAGTACGTGCCCTGTTCAATTATTTTTATATAGAAAATTCCTTTTGCATTCAATACTGAAATTTTAATATAAATAAATTTTATTAAATGTCTAATCTTTACAGAGTATCTATAATTATTTTGATAAATATATATCCATATACATATATATTTATATGTATAATTACTGTTATGAATAAAATATTAATGATCATTACCATGAAATAAAACATTCAATATAAATTCATTGCTTTGAATATCTAACGCAATATTATCATAAATATTATTTATTAATTTACAAAGAAAATAATAAAAAAATTAATTATATGAAATTGGCTGAAGAATAATTTTCTACAAATTGTTTTCGTCATAACATCGAATCAAATATGCTCTATCTGGTCTCCCTTGCTAATCATTTACGTGCTATCTGGGTCCATTAGCTTGGAAAAGAACCGCGAGTCAGTAGTACGGCTCAAGATAATTTATCATTCCACGGGTACTGACGACGGAGTGTCCCGGGACCATTACCCTGTGATAGTTCTTCCCTCTCCTGTATTTCTTGAAGGGAAAAGAAGGAAAAAATATTGAAGAATTCAAAGAGAAAAAGATGAATAAACAAATAAATGACAAAAAGAAATAAAAATATACATGGATAACAACAATGGATGAATTATTATCATCATTATTATTATTATTATTATTAACAATAATAATAATAATACTTATAAAACAGTATAATAAATAATATCAAATATGAATATTTATTTTATTAAAATAATGCTTCAAAATTTCTTGATACTTGAAATTATCTTTTATTATACTGATATACTAATTCTTTCCTCTATATCTTCATTGTTTCGTTTACTGTGAACTAATAAAATGTATATATATGTAGATACTTGAAGATCAATCGATCTGTCAACAGCTCAATATTTATATATCATTTATTTCGTCATTATCAATTCAAGAATTTCGATTGAGCCATTCAAAATTAATTACAAAATGTATTATTAATAGTTCAGTTGATTTGCATGTTGTACAGTATCAAGTAGCAAACTCATATGTAACTATACACGCAAGAATGATTGTCAATATGGAATTTCCAAAGATGCTGAGACAGCAATCTTGGTTGAATATGTATACATGAATCGTGTATCAAAGGGAATAATTGACTGATATGCTTTTGAACTTCCTTGCTTACGATGATGCGTGTCTATCTACATAACGCTTGCTAATACATATTATACATTATGTATATACATATATACATATATCAAATTCGTCTGGAGAATTCACTATGATAAATTTCATCAATTTAACAACTGCAATTGCATTGATATATATCAAATATGTTGTACAAATAATTCTCATAACTTTCAGGATTTTTTACCAGTGCAATTGGACTTTTATATTTAATCACATTATTTATATGAAGAGTTATTAAATGAAGTTGATTTAATTATAATAAAATATTCATAAAATTTATAAAATGTTTGAAAATATTGAGTGTGGTAAGTGGTGCTTGCAACTAGGGGAATGAAGAGAAAAATCGATAATGTGAATGTGAACATGCGCGTGGTGAGTACACGGGAATACAAATTAATCCCTGGTTACATTGGCGAAGCCGGCGACAGGATTAATAATCAGAGCTTGGTGCCTAAATGCAAGCTTAGGGGGATTCGCGCGAGTCAGGTCGAATGGTCGGTACTGCTGTGCGATGCTCCAGTATTTGGTTATGCGTCAGTAATGCATGAAGAACCATATCCAATAATAATCCAAACGTAATATGTTATGTACGAAGGTTCAAGTGTATCTATATGCTTGTGCATAAACATATAAGTACACTTAATATGTAACACTGTGCATATATACACACATACATACATAGTGCATTATATAAATTTAAATAAACATAAACTGTTGTCGCACAATATGTTTTATTTTATTTGTATAATATATTACTTTAATTGGCATACTAAATTAATATGATATGATTGCACACAAATAACATCAAACACACACATTTATACATATAATACACTTGTAAAATATACATATGAAAATTATTGACGTGTATTATTGCAGTGTGCAATAATATAACAAATCGTTAACGTCACATATAACAACGCGTTAACTCCGAGAATATTAATGAACAATTATTAACAATAATAATCAAAATCATATTTTCCATTCTAACCAAAATTTCTACACATACATATATACATAAATATTTTCAAATAAATATTATATAGAAGTTTACTATTTTTTTTTTATATCTCGACTTTTGCGAGTTTTTTTTATACATTCATGTAATTGTAATTCTAATTAATCCACATCGAGGTCGCGTGTAACAATACATATATACATATATATGTATGTATACACACGCTGCAATATATATAAAACACATCCGTTCATTATCACGCATATATACGAATATATAATTGTATAAATATTTTATGTATGTACATAAAACAACGCACCTGGTAGAGGTCCAAAGTCACACATTCTCCATCGCCAATGCACACACGTACTTGTGCAATATCCATATATAATATTTATACATGTATCTGATGTATATATATATATATATCTACAATACATTAACACATATATATTATAACCACGTGTGCAACCGGCAAGATACATCCTTATGTGTTTAATAACAAAACTTTAATATGTGACGCACATACACGAAAGAAAAACGTTTGGTTTGGCTTGTGTAGAATCCAATATTCAGTTTCTGAGAGAAATCTCGCTGATATATTGCTTCACCCTCGGTGTGGGAATAAGTCTCACCCCTTCGTATATATATATATATTATGTGACTATATATATTCCCCTTCAAATCTGTGCTCATACATTGACAGACTTGAAGATGAGAAAATGAGAAGGAAATATACGTGTGGCGTATATATATTAAGTTCATATATACATATACAAATATAAATGAGAATGTTTCTGTCTTTTGATAGATACTCAGAGTTGCGTGTATGTTTATGTGTGTGTATGTATAAGAAGGAAAAATTTTCCACCGAAATAGTGTGACAATGACAGCCACAGAGATTGGCCTATTGTCATTCGATTGACCATCCCCAATACACGCGATTAATCGAGGGTGATTTTTTTTTTTTCTTTGCATTGTCTCTATCTGTACGCGTCAGTATTGCTGAACAGAAATATATTGAAAGAGAGATATCTCACCGTATTTGATGGCATTTATTATGGGAACACACTATACGATTTTGGTGTGTGATCGAATCCTTTCTCCTAAAACTTGGTATATGAGTATATATATGGATGTAGATGTAGTATATGTATATAGATGTACATACATATATATTATATATATTGTCACTGCGACCCTTGATATAGAGTTAGAACTTGGCTGGGGTTGTCGGTATCACGTGGGAGTTGCTGATTCAACTTCGTATACCCTTCTTCGTCCGAACTTTTCCCTCCAACATGGACTCGATCAATGTATATGCTACTACACACACGACAGCAACGACATTCCTATTATGCCTTGGGCTTTACACTCTGTTAGGAATGCTGCTCACGACAGGTGCTCCGACGATACTACAACGATCGTTTAACTTTACCGTGATTTTCTTTTCTTGCGTATTTATATTTATTTAACTTGTATATATGGATAATAAAGAAAAAAATACAGGAAAAAAAATATACTGTCTTTGAATCTGTTAGTATTTATTTGAAATGAACTCGTAGAAAATTTTGCGATCAATTATAAAAATTAATTACATAATTAATTAATTTTTTTTACAAAGATTTGCGTGATCAATATTTTTTTTATATAATATTTACAGGTTTAATTTACAGCCATGCGATGACTGATTATCAATATGACTTGAATGGTTTCTTTTTTAAAAATATATATATATTTGTATTCACAAAAGTCTTGTATTTTTAAATGAATGGATAAAAAAGTTTCTTCAAAGGAACCGATGATAAATAAAGTGTAGGATTATAATTTACACAGCAGGTCTATGCAGTTATGTTTAAGGAATATCATTGTAACAAACATTTTTTGTTGTATGTACAGTCTGTTATGAGGCTTGAGAACTGGGCGCACTATTATATTGATCTGACTTTATTCAAGTATCCTCTATATATTTGTTAGACTCCCTGGAATGCGGAACAATTTTCAAACGTTGAAGCGTTGAAAATGTTATACATAATTTCAAAGTGCCGCCCGGTGTGTTTTTCTCATCATGAAACGATGAAAAGACTTTTCACCAATGAAAAGTTTATATCACTAGGGCGCATATCATTTTACATTCTCATTTATATTCACTTGCACTTGCTCGCTGATCATTACATTCATCTTAATATAATTTTTTTTCAGCAAGAATCTTCTGTGTTTCAATTTTAAACATGAGGCACAAAGCCATTCGAAAATTTCTTTTTTTTTTTTTATACTTTAGCTTCCGAATATAAGGATCACAATGTGGGGTTCAAAAGCGACTGCTATAACAGAATGCGAAAGTATTTTATTGAGCGTAAAAGAAAAGTATGAGTGAAACACAAAAATTCAAGTTGAAATAGAAGAAAAACCCACGCACATAACTGTATGGAATAAAACGCGCAAGAGAGATTGAAACAAATAGTCGGGGACATCTGTGAAACAGCTAGTCCCCTCTGTCCTGTTGACATTTGAGCTTTAGAACGTGTCTTATTGCCAGAATCGTCGAGATGACGATAGAAAGGGGCATGGAAAAAAAGTATAGGGAAAAAATGTGTATACGCGAGCGTTGTATGGCCGAATAGTTCGACTATCTTTTCTTCAACTCGATGTGTGCACATGGTTCATGCTTGTTGTTTCTCATGCGTGCAAGCCACCGTCGTGCCTGAGGGAAAATCGCGTAAGCTTGCGTTCTCCCTTTTTGCTTTTATTTTTTCTTTTATTTTTTTGCTCTTTTTCTTTAGCCTTTCGTTTTTTTTATTCAGTTCAATCATCCCCCGCGCGCACGTATCACTTCTATTTAGCAAAAGCCTGGCCTTCGGCATTTCTCATTTCTTTTTCATCGAACGCCATACAAAATGGGATAGGGAATGAAATTAAAAAAAAAAAAATAAATAAATAAAAAAATAAGAAGCAAAAAAAAAACAGTGACAGTATCGGAATATAAAGGATCCCAATATCATTCGTGCATTAAGTTATAATCAGTTTGTATAGTCGTCAGGTTGGTGCATACAAAAAATATATTCACAGTATATACCTATATTACTCTTATATGCATTGAACTATATATCCCCTGCAATTTTAATTAAATCTCTCGGGTAGAACGTCTCGCCGCGCCACCCCCTGCCAGGGACGAAATAAGCGCACTCCCCATGGCGCAACTTATTTTCGTCACGCAAAATGTTCAGAGTATATATATTGCTATTGCCACTATTGAATAAACTGAATTAATTTTTTATGTTGACGATACACAGATAACATTTTAAACCTGGTCTGAAATAATATATTGGTTGAAAAAAGAAAAAAATTAAGCGTGTATATATTATGTACATTTCAATATTGAACTAACTAAGTATTGTAACATGTGGTTTGTTCAAGTCACTGTAAATTTCTACACAGATTATCTATGTTGATATTAATAGTAAAAGATTAATATTGTACAAAGTACAAGTTTTGTGTATACACACCAGTAAATGATTGTCAAACTCTTATTTGTCGATGATCTAGTGCTTAAAGTTTCATATATTCATTAAGTATATAAGTATATAGAGATAATATGTTATGCATACATGAAGCCATCATGAGTGATATGATTAATAGACCTGTAAATTTCAATAATACGTCACCAGTCAAACGATGTCATCTGCCATTAGCATACTAAATTTATTTTCACCTTTCGACGTTTATAAACTCACTGTCCATGTTCAATTAGTCATTATGTATGTATAACCACGCATGGATATACATATATTTATATATGTACATATATCCACAAATCTTTGGAAGTCAGTTCAAAGAAGAAGTAAAAAAAAATAGCGGATTCGTCACGATTCTACAAGAGATAATATACACCAAAGCAGACATATAACGTTGCCACATTATTATTTCAAACGTGAGAAATTTCGCACGATAATGTATACCATGTGGCAGGTGCATATATATGTATGGACAATCTTTGTTAGTATATATTTACTACATGTAAAACGAGAGATACTATGGTGATTTGAGCAGCCATTCCTTCGTTTTGCCCGGGCGTTTTGCTTTGGTTTCGCTTCAGAGCTTCTCTCTGTATAACTATAAGTTACACATGTATGTATCAATATAGTGTAGTTTTCTGAAGCGATCATTGTATCTGTTAAAATCAGCGCGATCAGCAGTGAAACGAGGAGGGTACAGAACCGCAGAGGTTATATGTATTATATGATATGATGAGAGTGCTTGCTAAAGGGCGCATCGGTGGCGCACATGTATTCAGAGTGGCTCGATTTGCGTTAGTCACAAACCCGTTCACATACGAGTCAATGACCATTGATAATGCGAAAAACATCTCGCCATTCTCTCATCTATTTTATTATGGATATATAAAATACATAGATGAAAGTATATAGAACTATATTTAATAGTAAAAAAAATTTTAATACAAAAAAATATTACTTTATAGATTATAAAAATGATTTTTCATCAGGAAAATATTTATTTGTGGTATTTATAACGATTAATTATTTAATTTATTAATAATTCATCGTTAATTAGTATTTTATCAATTGTTTAATTAATACGTACAGTTATAACAAATGATGTTTATATTTTTTTATTTTTATATTCTATATTATATTTCAATTTGTGATATTGAAAATAATTAAAGATAAAATGATTACATTTAAAATAGGTCAAATTTTTAAAACCGAACGACTCCAATCAATTTAAATAATATTTATTGTATCATGAGAAGCGTGAAATAGATTTCTCAATGTATATTTTCATTTACTTATATACTTATTATGCGGTCAAAGACTTGTATATGTATATATCCATTTAATATAACGACCGAACAAATCGTGCATATTGCAAAATCAAAAAATGAAACATTTCGATCTTATCAAATTGACTGACTGTAACTTTAATTCTATTAAATTAATTTATTTAATATTACAATTCGATTTGCCCAACGTTACAATTATTCCAAGGCTAAATATAATATTTAATATCTGAAATAATATATAAAATTATAATTGATATAAAAACTGAATGTATAATAAGATACATATCTAATAATAATAAAAATGGGTCGGGCGCTATGAATTGCAGAAACTTTATTGATGTACAGCAATATATATTCATGTGTATATATACATATTCAAGAATATGTGCGTCACATTTATAACAATCACAAAATTTAAATTTCCCATCATGATTTATTGTGACAAAAGCCAATTTCAATCCGGAACATTTATGTTATATTTTTTTTTTTTATTTCATTTTCATTGGCAATGTTTTTAAATTCTGATAGATACGATTGTAAATTTCAATGGCACATCACTATATATACATATGTATATATCTATACATGGATATACAGATATAGTTTGAGATACCCTAGAGGGAGAAAGAGATAACGGTCGTATATGCGGAGCCGGACGTCAAGATTGGAGATAGCTATCGCGTGTATGTCCACATACATGTGTATATACACTTATGCATATTGAAGTTCTACCTCTCGCAACGATCAGCAACCTCGATTCGCTCGAGCGGACATCGCGGTTCTAAGTCTGCCGACATTTTCCGTACCAGATGACCGTCCACGCCCCTCGTAATTCACTAGCAATATATCTAAAATACATTTCCTTGCATAAATATACATCGGTATTTACAGTAAGAATATTATGTTGAATATTGATATTAATATACTTGCATTTATAGATAAATATGCTTGAATTTTTATTTTAATATCTACTAATTGCAACGTTTAATTTAGCAACATTCAATATGTCATATAATTATAACAGCAAATATAATAGTATAAGTTATATTTAATTTAATGTATGAATAAAATGAAATCAGGTTGATTAAAAATATTTTATGAGGGAAATGAAAAACAAATACTGACATTGCTTTCTAATATTTTTATTTTATATAGTTGTACGGTGTTGAAATTAAGTCGAATATTTTATATATAATATAATATGAGATATGTAATTTTATATATTCTACACGTATATAAAAGCAAACTAAATTAGAGAAATGACAGAGAGACAGAGACGAGGAAGCCTGTAAAGCTCGTACGTGCACTAACAACCCTTCTATTTTATCGTATATACCGCAAAGAGAGTTCCATCGTGGATATATATAGACATACAGATGTATAAATTTATAACTTATACCATAGAAATTGGGAAAATTTAATTACTCAACGTAAAACATTTTCAGAAATATTCCATTCAAGTTTTATGAATGAAAAACTCAGACATGTCTTTTCTACTATACTTCATTGCTTAATATATACACATATATATATGTATAAATGTCTCTTGCATATATATGAATACATCAGTTTTCATACAGGTTTAAAAAGAAAATAAAAATGTACTTGTACCGCGGATTTATTATAACAATAAAATAAAGAGCTCGTATATTTTTCCCATTTTCGTTTCGCAATGACGTGAAATACATATAGATAAAATATAAATTCAGGATGATATCGTGTATACATCGGTGAATATTTGAAAAATATCTGTTTATACAAATGTATATTTTACATATACATATATAAACCAGCATATATTTAGACATATAATAATATAAGAGGGTTGGAAAATGCAAGAATGAACAAGTGCGGAAGTGGCACATCTAGTCTTGAGTGCTGAGAGAATGCATATAAGTGCAGTTGTCGTTGTGTATAACATTTCTTGAAATGCATTCTTCGATCTTACTGCACCATTGTTCACATCTATGTATATATATAATATAAACATAAAAATATAATTCCTATGTCTATGTATACATAGATGTAGATGTATTGATATAGAAATAAATGATTAAAGTGCAAGTGAGAGAAGGAGAATATATTGTTGGTTATATAGAATGAATAGTTTCCATCAGTTGAGCGTAAATTTAGTCCTGGATTGTTTCTCACGTACGTGGGAGGATACCCGGTCTATCGAGACCGCAACTTGGCTGGGTCTTGTCACCCTCCAGTGTATTACTCCCTCTGTCTCTGCCACTCTTGGCTCAAACCCTCATTTTCCAAATTGGAAAGCCGCGGCGTGTCATCTCTGTGAGCTACCTAGAGTATCTAGATGAGTATGAGAGACAAGAGACAAAGCAAAGATAGATATCTACATATATGCACATGTATTTGTGTATGTATATATGTAATACCAAGTCGCCGCAAGTCAAATTATTACACGTATTATCTACATACATTTTAGATATTTATACAATAATAACTTATTTAGTAGTAATTAGTGTTAAAATTAATGTGCGGTTAGTTTATATCCCTAGTCGAAATTTTGTTCCTACTTTAGACCTAAAATATAGCTCGTTTTCTAGGAATTGAAGGTATTATTAAGGACGAGCTCTGTAATTTTAGTCTTTTTTAAGGTCTTAGAAATAGCAGATATTTTTATTTCTTTCACTTTAAGGTTAAAAAAGATATAATGAATTTTAACTTGTCCCGAGTCGAAATTTTGTTCCTATTTTAGATCTGCATAAAGCTCGTTTCGTAGGAATTGAAGGTATTATTAAAGACGAGCTCTTTAATTTTAGTCTTTTTTAAAACCTTAGAAATGGCAGATATTTCCATTTTTTCACTTTAAGGTGTAAAAAAGAAACAAATTAGAAAAACTAAGGAGTTATTGAGGTTGAAATGACATAAAAAATTTGGTTTATTAACGTCAAAAGTTTAATAATATTTATTAATTAAAGTGAATTGATTTTATATAAATATATTTTTTTTTTTTTTTGTATAAAAATATTTGACTAAATAAAATATCAATAGAAATATTTAATACTGAGAAATTGATGGAATTATCATAGTTTAAAAGTAAATATCAATATCAGAATTAATCGTATTTCACGGTGCGTGCATTGAAGGAGATTAAAGCACACTGCATAAGCCGCGTAACGTGCTCAAAATTCATATCACACATATATATAAATGTATGATTTATGTGTTTGTATATGTATTGAACATATTCGATTGAATGTATAGTTGTAGTTTTATTCTTGACACTGCAGTTAGTGGTTTATTCACTCTCTGAATTTGAAAATTTTACCCTTTTGATGAAATTGAAACAAAAGCTCATTGTCAATATCCACCTTGTTCATCTCATCGGCTTTTCACCTTTCTCCATTGAGTCCTCATCCAGTATCCACTTCTCTTTCTCTCTATTTCAGTCTCTGTCATTCTACACTGACCTTAACCACGCGTGCTTCACGTTTTAACGGCCTCTTGTAATGGCCCATTGAATTCCGACTCGAGGACAACGACGATGTGCTCAGCCATCAGATAGTTTCTCTCTTTCTCTTTCACATATATACATGTATGTATATATCTATTTTGCAATGTCTTTCTCTCTGTACAGTCGTGGTAACTATCGTTGTGTCAGCAATACTATTCTCTTCTTCTGTTATCAGACCAACCGACAGACGACCCAAGTGTATGTATATATGTATAGGTACTTATATGTATGTATATAATCTTTATGTCAGACTTATACACGACGCGATTCTTTGTGCTCACAGATTCACACTAGCTGTATTATCTGTACTATATCATTGCCAGCAATTATCGAATGACTTTTTTAGTGGATAAGTTAATGCGAAATAGAAGGAGTATGATGAATACAGGATGAAAGGATTGCGAGAACAAACGCTGCACAATTTAAACAATTGTAGTGAAATTGTCAAGATTTTTTTATTCATCTCATAGTATTTTACTGCCAAATTGAATGATGAGTACAATTTATATGTATATACATTAGGGTGTTTTATTTTTGGGTGATAATTTTTTTTGACTGTGATTAGTAAAAATCTGATAGTTTATAAAAAAGAAAATATTCCTGTTTGAAAAAAAAAATTATGAGTTTATTAGTGGCTTAGTGAATTTGGAAATTCGATTTCTTGTATAAATGATAGGAGAACATTTTGTTTTCGACTTTAACTCGACTTTTCGGTAATCAAAAAATTTTTTTTTCATGTTATTATATTGTTGGTTCGGCATTAGAGCATTTATTGTAAGATAATAATTAATGTCAAATCAATAAATTCCAGTTTAAAGACAATTTTTTGTCAATTATAATCAACTTTCATCTTTCCAGCTCTACGTACAACTCGAAAACTAATAGTTGGAGGGCGTTTGCGGTGAACAACTTTTTTCTAACACATTCAATGCTCTATAAAAGCTGCATATTTATTTTTTTCAAAAAAAATTTTCTCGTGTTATTTATATGGGAAATCGAATTTTTGAATTCACATAGCCTCTAATTAACTCTCTAAATATACATGATAGTAATTTATTTTCAAAAGAAATAATTATATTGAATAAAGAGTAAGAATTAGTTTCTTTTTATTTAATTTACATTTACATATAGATGTATTATACACATTTATTTAATTCCATTTGATGAATATAATGCAATAATGTTGTTAAACAAATGTTCTTTTAGATTTTCGATAATTGAAAATCATGATGAAGTAATGTTTATTCAATGAATTATTGGATACTGATAAATTGATAGTAGTTTACGCAATTTAAATGTTATGAGTATGATATCAGATGCACCGATCCAATTATATGGTTGTGTATAATTAAGCCTGCGATATTCTCCGTGTGAGCCATTTCTGGTGATTGCAATTAGCCTCTCGACGTATGTATATCGAAACACAGCGAATGTGCGCCTAATTTGTGTTTGCTCGGGTCTCTCTATAGAATCACATGCCGTGGCGCATGAATGAATAGAAAGCGGATAAATGAGAATGAGAGAGCGAGTGCATAGAACAAGAGTAAAATGGGAGAGAAATTGGAAGCATGGTTGCAACGGTGGTTTCCATAGAAATTCGTGGAATTGAAATAGAATGCGAGAGCTACTGTACCACGCATCGAACTCATATATACGATTGGTATTGCCATCAGTTTGCTAGCGCGGAATAGTCCGTGTACTGAATTGAATTCGATGTTGGCGGATGACAATCACTGCAAATGACAGTTCCAAATCCGCCTATTTGGCTCTCTTCTCTCCCTTTTCCACGCATCACGTCATATACTATATATAATGTCGTTTTAACTCTCATACTATGTGTCGTTATGTAAACAGAATAATGGCAAAGGGTATAGGCATGTGAGTGTCCATATGTATATTCAGTTGGCACTTTTGGTAATGCGTCATTCGATACCTTGGGGGGATAATAAGACTTTTAGTCCACTGCGTTTCACTCAAACATAATACATGTACCAATGTATATATTTATAGTATATTACATAGGTTATATATACATGATATTTACAAATTATAAATAATTCTAGCAGATAAAAGGTAACTGGATATTTATCCTTATATCATTTTTGATGGATCTTAATTAATAATATCAGGCTCAATCTTATTTATTATTAACCTTGGTGCTAAAAATCTATTGAGGATTCTGATCTTTCTCAGTGTTATTCGAGTCTCAGACACACAGAAAACTGCCAATGATTCATCATAATTTTTATGAAACAAATATACTCTACATATTGACAAAAAAAAATTAGTTGAAGTGATAATTGATTTTATTATATTGAACCAAATAACTGGGTCAAATAATAATTGATATTTATTCTGAATGTCTAATATTTTTATTTATAAAGTGAATGTCATTTATCTGTTGCTGGCAAATTTTTTTTTCCCGGTCCATTACAGTGTAATGAAAGGATGAATAATGAAAAAAGTAAATAAATGATTGAAAAAAGAACCCATTGAATATAAATATTAAATAAAAATATAAATAATGCATATTTTTTTTTCAACCATCGCTTTTAAACATAGCGACAATTTGTATTATACAAAAGGAAATTAATCTTGTATCCCTATTTGTGTTTACAATAAAACTCCGTCCGATCTAAATTGGATTTTCGCAAGAACGGAATTGCGAATTGAGTGGGGGGGGGGGGAGGACAATAGAAAGAGAGAGAGAGAGAGAGAGAGTGAGTGAGAATGAGAAAGGCGAGAGGAGAAATATTCCACCTGAACCCATTGTACACCAATGGATTTCTAATCGAATAATGATTTTAGTCTCCCCCCCTATATATATTCACTCATTCATTCTCTCTCTTTGCATTCTCCTATTCTCTCACTGCAGTAGTGTTTCTCTCTAGTTTCCCTCTATCCCTACCATTCTCCGCACATTGGAATTGAATTAATGAAGAGCAGTCTTCGCCGTTTTGGAATGGTATGGTGAGCTCACGCTAGATTCACTCACGACGTGCAAACATTCCCTGTTCGATTTGTTTGGTCGACCAACGAGCGCGTGTTCAAACAATTGTGTCGTACATTTCACGAAATACATTTTGCAATATTCAATTTACATTACACTACTGTCATCATCTGGTTACAGCCCATTTACCAATAATAATAATAATAATAATAACAATAATAAATTAATAAATCAAAAAAGAAAAAAATGATAATAATTATATGTAAAATTATATCGATAAATTACAAATAAAAATATTACTTGATAATAGAAAGGAAAAAAACTTTGGGAAATGGAGAAATGATATTTTTTTCATGTATATATTCTATCAGGTTGATATATTGAAAATCGATTTTGTCGTTTACAACAAAGATTGATTCCATCAAGACATTGCGAAATCATCACAATTGAATTTCACAAGAATACGGATATTATTGGCACAGTCAAAAGCGTATGATACAGAATAAAGCATATGATGGGAACGATAGTGCGCATGAGCACACTCAATACGACAGTACATAGACATATACATGTATATTGAATATATAAGACGTGTAAGTATAGTTATACATAGTTACACAGCAAATGTGTAAAAGAACAGACGAAACGTTTATGGTTATATATAAAAAATAGCGAAAGAAAATGAGACAAGACGAAATAGGTTCAATTTGTACGCACATAAAGATAGATAGAACTGCATACATGCATATATACTGTTTATATATACACATACATGAAGAATATATAGTGTAAAGTTGCCGATGAGACGAAAAGGGCCTTGAAGAAATGAAAGAAGGTGAACAACGAGAATATATAAGAGCCAACTAGATAGGTATGAGTGAACCAATCGACAAAATTAAGGATTCTGGAGCAGGAGTCTCGTGATCCAATTATGGGCGGCATTGTCTTCTGAAACTACTAAAGCCCCTTATCTCACTCAGCTTTTGCCACTACCCCTATCCACTTTTATCCAGTCATCCACCCTCTAAACGCGCAACTCTCTCTTTCTTCCGCGCTGTCACTTCGACTCCACCTTTACTGTTACTACTATTATTACTCTACTACCAATACTAAATCGTTCTTACTACTACTACTACTATTACTCCTACTACTCCTACTATTATTGTTATTACTGCAGTTGTATATATCAAAATTTTTTTTAGTTCATTTTTATTCTAGATTTTGTCCTGTATGTAGACTTATTCAGATTCACTTACAAGTCGTTGCTGACGTGTCGTTGTAATTTTTTGTCGCTTCCCACGCCAATATAGCATACCGATTAACGAACACTCTTTTCATTCTCTTTCACTTTTTTACTGGCTCAATTTTCGTTTTTTATTCTCCCCATTTTCTCCTTTATATTCACCCCAATTTTTTTTTTCCAACTGACTATATATAGTATATACCTATACATATATATTTTAAACCCATTGCCTTATTCTCTGGATCAGCATTCTGGCAATTAACTCAACGCCAATTTTTCCATTGTCAGAGTCTGTCTTTTCTCTTTCTTTGACACTTATTTTTTTTTTTTCTTCCTCCATTTATACTTTCAACTTAATTGTTTCTGTATCTATACAGATGATGTTATAGATAGCGAAAATTAACGAGATTCAAATTGGAAATTGAGAATACATATTTATATATAAACAAATGTCACTTTAAACTCGTAATTATATGACAATAATTGGTACTTATATAAATTAGAAGATGAATGAACAGAAATATATAATTATGTATGTATATTATGTACATATATATTAAATACACAAACAAAATCAAAAGATAAAGCGAGATAGATATAAAATATATAATTTAAGAAGCAAGAAGAAGAATAAGCTCAATTCTCAATCCAATCTACGAACAGTTATTATCGCGCTCGACTCCTGTCGTCGTCGGCGACGAAAAGTTTTGCCAAGCGCGCACAATATGTCCACTCTGGGAATCAATTTACTTCGGGCAGATGCAGAGGCTGCGAGTGAGCGAGTGAGCGAGCGACTGCAAATCGATTGATGTATATATAATAATAAGAACGACGGAGAATCAAAAGAGAAAAAAATAAGATGAGTGAGAGAAAAAGCACATCTTGACAAGTTCTCTGTCGTGCCATGTGCCAATCGGACTTTCTGCAGTTCTTTCGCACAACTCCCTCGCTTTTCCCTCATACTCTTTCACGCCCTCCATCGCATTGTACATACATATATATATATATATATATATATATATATATATGTATGTGAACGGCATTGTCCGGGCTGCTATTTTTCGGGCGCCGCATGATTTGAGCCAGATTTGATCGTTTGAGCCAGGGGCTTCAAAGTATTCATAGGAATATCGCATGTTTTGACGAGTTTTGAGGTTCTATGTCAAAAGCATTGTTCAGCGCTTCTCGGGTTTCTTGATTTCCATCACTAGGTGGCGGCATGGTCGTTATAAATCGCCATCATGGGCGTTATAAATGCGTTATAAACGTTATAAACGTTATAAATCCGTTATAAAAACGTTATAAACGTTATAAATTTTTGAAATGCTACGAACACATTTATGCCATAAATATTGATATTCACTTTGAGGAGACGATTCCCATTCAAGTAAGAATGTATTTCTGTGAATTTTTAAATAAATAAATTGAATATACCGGATATATATAAAAATATTCGAAAGAGTATTGGAGAAAAGCGTGATATGAAACACATTCATCATTATATAAAAATTTATGAAATATGAGAAATTTATTGAAATTTTTTAATATTCATGATAACCCCGATAAACATTTATACAATTTTCAGACCATGATACAACGCGAAAATCATGATGCATTCCAATTATGCAACATCATATTTTTAATTTTTATTTGTTCTTGAATCATTAGCAAAATCAGTCATTCAAATGGGAAGTTCGAGATTTGTCTCAAATAACTGCATGATGTGCTGAATGGAAACAGTGCATACTTCAAGCCTTGCTTACATATTTATTTCTACATCACATTTGAAGTTTATATTTCATGTTCATGTGAAAATATTCTTATACTTATTCGATACACATATTCATTACTTGGATTCTACGATTCTTTTGAAGTTCAAATGGAATATTATGACATTGATTTCAGATCATAGTAATATTGTAACATGATTATTTACGAACTCCCAAATACGTAGGAAGTATAGAAAATTTCTCTGACAGGTTTTTTTTCAGTTTTTTCTTTTGATAACTGTATGATATTTTTAAGCGTATACTTTGAGTCTGACTCGTTCAACTGTTTTGATAATGCATATGAAGGTCATGTTATGAAAGCATTTGATAATATGTTCATACTTATTCAATACAATACCAATTGCATCATTTTCTTACTGCATGGAATCCTTTAATTGTTGATAAATAAAGTACCTATTCGATACGGAACCTATGAAATTTTCCACATATAGTTCTATGATATGTCCCGTTGGTGAGTCGCATATTTTGAACCCTTTTCACTAAAGTGTTTCTATACTACGTGAAAAGCACATCGTATCTGCATGTAATAATTTATTACTGGTCATACAATACACATGCAATAAAAATTAATTATGTTTTCCGGTTTCATTTTTTTTTAATTTCCTTACGCATGGGACATTTCAATTGCTGATAAATAAAGTACCTATTCGATACGGAATCAATAAAATTTTTCGCATATAGTTGTATGATATGTCCCGTTGGTTAGTCGCATATTTTGAACCCTTTTCACTAAAGTGTTTCTACACTACGTAAAAGATACATCGTATCTGCTCAAGATAATTTATTTCTTTCAGACGTATGACAAACATTTTCGTTCGCACTCGCCAAGCTTCGCTCGTCAGGCGATACATCAAAAAAAAATTCAGCCAAATTCGTTCGGTCTATTTTCTATCGTCGACGGGTTTACTGCGTAGTACAAATAGTTTTGCGTCACGCGTGAATATATGCATCATTTTCAAGCCTAATATAAATCATGGACTGAAGCATTTCTATATGTTTCAATATTATTGATCAATACTGAAAATATGAATGTTATTCAATTCGCGACAACGCATCCACAATTCCAGCGAAAATGGGCGAACATCGATGAAAGAATTCGTCCGCATTTGTTCATACAGTGTGGACGGCAAAGCATTCCACATCGAACGCCAAACAAATTCTGGCGAATTTATTCGAAAAAATTCTTTCGCATTCGTTCGCGTAGTGAACCCGATCTTATAAATTATTTCTGTTCATACGATATACATGCAATAAAAATTCATCATGTTCTCCCCTTTGATTCGTTTTCAATTTATTTATTGCATGGGACACTTTAATTGTTGATAAATAAAGTATCTATTCGATACGGAATTTATGAAATTTTTCGCATATAGTTGTATGATATGTCCCGTTGGTTAGTCGCATATTTTGGACCGTACAATTTATACGATTTATATCATATAAATATACATTGTGACACATCATAATGTATTTTACAAAATAAATTTATGTTATAAATCGGTCGTTTTTGTGATCCACCAAACGACGAAAAATTCGTTAGGTTTCTCATGTTACTCGATGTAAATTGTAAACAAGCTTACAGCACGCGCTCGTTTTTTGTTTTGATTCTTTGTTCTAACGGACACTTTAGCGCGACGCTTCATCCTATGCAGTCCAGTGGCGCAGTACACAAGCAATAATCGTGCTGAACGCATCATCTCAACCGGAGAAATTATAAAATAACGATATTTTCGTAGTTCAATATTTATCGAATCATGTTTGCGTTGGTGAAATTCGATAATGAAGATTTTTCAGTGGTCGAGTCGAAGAAGATCAAAATTATCCAAGGGAAAACGTGCAGTGTGAAATATAAAGGTGCATTTTACAATGGATATCTCATCGAAAAAAATGGTAAGTTATGTTGAAGAATAAGTACAATATTTTCTTAGATAATTCCATGAAAACACGTAACAATTTGTATGTAGGCATTTTTCATGGATTACAATCTTTTTTTTCATTATCTCTTCTTCATGAATCATAATTGATTTTCAATACATGCAGTGTTGAAAGCATAGTTTGAGCCATCACACATCGATACATGAATCATGCTAGAAAATATTTTTTTTTATATTCGCCGGAAAAAAATATTCTCAGGAAAATTATCTTTTCAGATTCACGAACTGAGCTGAAGAAAAAAATGGATGACATGCCTGTGGTACTAAATGAAAAGAATGAAAGTAATGAAAGTAATAAAAAATACACCTTACCGTCATTTAATGATAGCCAAAGTGATTTTTCGCAACGTAAGTACATACATACATACATACATACATACATACATACATACATACATACATACATACATACATACATACATACATACATACATACATGCATGCATGCATGCATGCATACACACACACACACACACACACACACACACACACACACACACACACACACACACACACACACACACACACACACACACACACACACACACACACACACACACACACACACAAACGCTGAATCCTGATCGATCTGTCATTATGAAAACTTTTCGAGATGAATTCTTCGAACCTGCAAAAAAAATATGTGAAAATTTTCAAATTTTCGAAGTTATATGATATTAATAAATATATTTTCACAGGTTCACAAAAAGAGATAGAGAGCAATTTTGACACTGTACACACTATGCATGACACGAGTGTGAATTGTTCATTGCCGTCATTCATTGATAACCAGAACAAGTCACATGTGCTCGGTAGTATTGCCTGTTCAACACCGAAAAATTCCATCAATACGTCATCTATAGAGAGTAGTGCACCTAGCGGAGCTACTGAGATTATGAACACTATGAATGAAATAGTTGGCGATGATTGGCTTAGCTCGAACAATGAAAAATCTAATGGAGATATGCAAAATGATGAATTTAAAAATGATATCGTCCACGAAACATTCCACCTCAATCAACAGTCTTCTGCTGATGAGTTAATCATTAATTCACAATCATCTGTGCACGACTATGCACATGAAAGTACGAATGACAAAACCAAAGGTTTGAAAATCGTTTCTGACGAAATATGCGCACAACGAGTTAGTCTCGTAATTGTGGATAATAATTTTGATAATTCACATAAAAAACATATCAATGAAAATGAAACAATAAATTTGGACCATGCCAACGTCAATCAATCAGTGCATGACACAACCAGTGAAGCAATAAATATTTCAAACTGCGAAACTACTGAAAGTAATATATTGTCCCAAAACGATTCTGAATATATACCTGATGAAAATCTTACTAAATCCTGTAATAATACAATGCAGTCTTCACATGGAAAATCTGATCTCAATTCATCGCTGCATAATAAAAAAATGCGTATTGACAATCGTGAGTTACGTATCATTCCATCAAGGAAGTCAAGCGATAATATTCCGTCAAAAAAACATTTTTGTAAATATTGCAAGCAACTACGATGCAAATTCGGGGAACATATAATAACATCACATAAGACTGAGGATGAAGTGAAAGCATTGTTGTCGTACCCACCTAAACATCCGATACGTGCGAAAATGATAACGGAAATACGTAATGCAGGTGATTACATCCACAATACGGATCCAGAATTCAATACAGGAATAATAATTGTTTGCCGACGCCCCCAGGCAAAATTTGAAAGCAATGCTGATGATTATGTATGTTGCAGCACTTGTCAAGCTTATTATTCAAGAAAAACACTACGACTTCATCATATGAAATGTAACAAAAATCGTAACAAGGGAGACAAAGGACAAATGGTAGAAGGGAAACTTATGATGGGATATATTCACCGTCGTGCGAGTCAAGCAATGCGAACATTATCTGCATCTTTTCATGATGATATTGTGTCAAAGTACCTTAAGTATGATGAACTCATCATTTTATATGGGAATAAATTATGTGAAAAGTATACTCTCAGTCATCAAAATGAGATGATTAGAAGTTACCTCAGGTTACTTAGCCGCTTCACATTGGCAACAAAAAAGTTGAACAATAATATCACTGATTTTGCATCCATTCTTCGTCCGAAATTTTACGATGATAGTATTGAAGCTATTAAAGTTGTTTCAAATTTTAATGCAAATACCAAGCCCACAATTTCATATAATTTTTCAACGCTTGGAACACACATAAAAAAATGTTGCCGCCTTCTAATAGCAGAATGCATTAAAAAAGAAGATTATACGAGGGAAAAAGAAGTAGAAAGATATGTTCAGCTACTAAATGAATGTTTTCCTATATTAAACAAAAAGTGTATTGAAGAGATGAGTAAAGCTCGTCGAGAGAAGCAAGAGCAACAAAGTTTACCATCGAAGAAAGACATTACCATATTGTATAAATATCTCAAAGAAAACTGTGATGAAGCAATGAAAATTCTTCAAAAACAATTCGAACGAAAAGCGTGGACGAAACTATGCGAATGCACGCTTATTCTCTTACAAATGTTTAATCGGCGTAGAGCTGGAGAGATAGAACGATTTTTGAAAGTAAATTATAATAAACAAGAGACTATTGAAAAATCACTCAACTCAGAGATCTATGGAAGAATTTCTAAAAATTATAAGGAATACGCAGATAAATATGTGCGTGTACTCATTCGCGGAAAATTAGGAAGAACTGTCCCAGTCTTAATGGATAAATATTTAATACAATATATCGATACAATACTGAAATTTCATGAAAAAGCTGGTGTTGATAAAAATAACGAGTTCGTATTCGCTGTCCCTAATGCCACTGCTCGAAAGAAACAATATTTGAGAGCGTGCCCATTAATGCGTAAATTTTCGCAAGATTGCGGTGCAACGATGCCATCATCTTTGCGGGGAACGATCCTCCGCAAGCACATCGCAACTTACACAGCAATGCTAGGAATCGAGAGTGATCAGGTGGGACACTTGGCCAAATTTATGGGACATGCCGAAGAGATACATAAAAACATTTATCGTGTTCCCACTGGTTTCAAGGACATAACCGAAGTCTCACGTTTATTGGTGGCAGCAATGGAAGATGATGATGATGATGATGATGATGATGAAGACGAAGAAGTTTCAGATATCGATGCAACGTCTAAAACAAAGCAACATATCAATCCACGCAGAAATACTTGCAATGATTTTCACAACACTGAACCACAACCATCAACAAGTACATATCAAAATTCTTCAGAGTACAACACTCCACATGCTGATACGATACCCAAATCAATACGACGTACTGTACCACGTAGTAAAAATCTCGACAAATGTGATACACAACAATCTACAAATGAATGCCAGGCATCTCCCGAATACGATATGCATCAATTAAATGAAAATCTAAATGATGACACATCTGATGATTATAACAACGCATGTAAAACAAATAAACAGCAAGGAGTTTCATCAAAAGTCAAACCACTAAAACGTAAAATTCGTGTTATTGAATCTGATTCTACTGACAATGATGAACCACGCTCTTCGATTTTGAAACTTCGAAACAGTAAGTACTTCAAATTGAACTTCATTTATCTGATGATGGACATTCTGAATATTAAAAAATATGTTTTTTTGTTACAGCATCACCATATGGTAAAACAAAACGTATGAGATGGAGCGACTCAGAGAAACTAGCCGTGAAAAATGCATTCGGTGATTTGAAACGTCTAAAAGTGATGCCAACACTTCATGAGTGTGAAGAATTAGTTGCAGAAAATGAAGCTCTGCGTGATAGGACTGGACCATCATTAAGAACATGGATAGATAATCAACTCAGAGCAGCCAGTAGACGTGAACAATATCATGGTCGTAAATTGCTTTCTGCTCATGAAAATAAATAAATTGATACATATATGTTATAATACCGATAGGATAATGTATCATACGCAGAGACATTACTCTCTGTTTGAACAGTTCTTATGATAATTTTTTTAATAATGTCAGATAATTGATACTTCAACGACCATTTTTATGTATCTACATTAACTTCAACTTGTTTTCTTAATTATTCAATTGATAAATTTTCTTTATATCTCAACTACACCTGTTCTTTAATAAAATCCCAATAAATGTTTATTATATTTGAAATTTCTCCGATAGTTGTATCTCCAAGCTGAAACAACATACACACGACATTCATATCCTGGTGGTCGTTGATTCAGTGATGTCAAAATTCTTTCACTCTCACTCCTCCAAACTATTGAATATTGTAATGAATGACGTACGCATAAGTCTAGGAGATATGTTCGGATAACTCCATCAGACGATACTAAACAGTCGAATTTTATATACAAATATATATATATTTAGAAAATTTCCATGAAAGTTACACATCACATTAAAACCATGCATCGTAGTATCAGTCAAAAAACTCATCGTAAATCAATCTACAAAATTAATTATGAATAAATAATATTCGTTGCTGACCGAATATTCATTGGTTTATTAACGATAAACCATCTCCATTTTTATCTCAAAAATACCCATTTCAGCCTGCAAAAAAGTTTTGCGGTAGAAAAGTTTCAATTTACCATTCAACAGCAAAAGTAATAATTTCTGGGGAAAGGTTCCTTCAAAAATATTCATTTTGTAAAATATATTCAATAAATCAGCAAGTTCGAATTGATATGGCATAATTTAGAACATGGCGTCCATCCTATGCTTCATTCATAGATGCATATTTATAAGTAGACTTTCACACCAGTTCTATACAATAGTGCAAACTTTGAAGCGTAAGCTCAAACCATGCTGCAATCATCAATGCATGTTTTGGAGCGTAGATTCAAACCATGCTGTATGAAGCAGCGCATACTTTGAGCCGTCGCTTCAATATATGCTTTCCACCACATTCAAGTGAATTACGAGCCTACCGCATAGTTTGAAATTTTCAAATTTTAAAAGCATGATTTGAGGTGACGCGTCAAAACATGCACTGCGTAGGTAAAGTGGAAAATTTTCGAAAATTATTGATTATATAAAGAATTTCCAATTTTGCGAGAATATTATTCATTTATATGATAAGTTAGAATAATAATAACATGCAAGTTGGAACCATGCATTTGACATACATATATATATACGGGCATTTCACTTTTACTGGCTGGGTTTGAACGATTGCGCGAGAGTCATCTCGCGAATTCCAGATACGATTTTGTCATCCTCTTCTTTATATAATATAACACGCTCCGCCCTAACATCGTTTCACTATTCTTCCTTTCTTTCTTTCTCATTTTATCTTTCGTTTTTTTTTTTTTCCTCCCCTCTCGCAGTACGTCTGACAATGTACCTGATGGCTTTGTTGTCCATGCTCTTCTGCCAACACGCTTACTGATATCGTTGCGCTTGTTATCGTTCAATAATCGACGTGGGACACGTATATCCACCCGCGACCTCCGCCTCGGCACGTTGCAGTAAACTGAATTACCAACTGCAGCATGATTTAATAATGCCACTCCCTTCTACCAACCCCATGATATATCGATGCTATTTGGCTCGTGCTCAAGTTTGAGTGTATAGGATATATACAGTTAGTGCGCGAGGGATGAAAAAGGCATAACGTGGTATCTAGAGGGTGAATAAAAGTGGGTTTCCATATATAATAGTTTGTATAGAGGGACACTATACGCTCTCTTTCACATTTCATTTCTCCATCTCTATTTTATTCCCTCTCTTTTTTCTCTCACGATTTTTCCACCCCTCCCATATTTCGAATGCTGCGTTAAGAGCCACCCACTACTTACATCTTCATTTATCGCGAGAAGTGTCTCGCCAATATTTCATGCAAAATTTATTGAACTACGTAGAGAGATATTTGTAACAATTCAGATTCAGTTAAATTTGAATTGTAATTTTTAATAATATATTTATTATTTTTTATTATATTATTCATACATTGTTATATGGTGAAATTATTTATAGTGCATTTATTTTCTTCTTTAGATAAAACATATTGACGAATCGATAGCTAATGGATTTATCGTGTTTCATTTATTGGATAAAAAACACATCAAAAAGTCTTGCACATAGCAAATTAAATTGCTGACACATTTCATTATATAATAACGTGCTAAATATAGTGATTCAAACATTGAATATTCATGATATTTATTCTGTCTGTTTATATATTATGTATGTCAATAATTATAAAATTATTGGAAAACTTTTCGTGTACTCGTAATATTTTTTTTAATTATTATTTATTACTCTTCATTACAATTCTTTCAAAAAATTCTATTCACAGCAATAAGTAATGAGAACGATAATTAAATTCCCTAATCATAAAAAATATTATATCTGAGATAACGAATGTATATTAAAAAAAAAAAATGAACAAATAAAGAAACTGGAAAGAAGTCATTCATACCAATTGTCACTGAATAATATATCTCATAAATATTTTTCACATATTAATAACTTTTATTTCTATTCGTGTTTATAGCTCTTGGATTTTTTATTTATCTACTACTATCTGATATAAAAATACATCATACATACAATATTTAATGTTTTGATGCATCAAACTGGATTGCAAAGTGTCAAATTAATATATAAAATAAATAATATATACATCGTCTGGGCGTATGAAAACTTCATTAGCATTATCTACACGTACATATATATTCTCCATTAAACTATGTATACAACAGTAATTAAAGAAGCATTGTGCAGTTAATATAAACCGCTACCATACAATGTCAGATGAAATCATAATGCAAAGCCAGATCTCTTAGAAAAATAATTAGAACAAAAAAAAAAAAAAAACGTAATGATAATTTTTTCGTATTATTTTTAAAAATCATGATTAATAACGTATATGTATAAAGACTCAATGTTTCTGACTATTATGTATATAAACTGATATATTATTTCAACCATCCTTCCGCCACATTGCCGTAATCTTATTCGGTGGTTTCCCGTCTCTCTGAACATTATCGTCGACATATAGCTGCCCCAAGTATAATTTGTAGACGTTATTATATAGACACACTCTCGTTCTTCGATGTTCTTAACCCATTCCCTCTCATTTCCCGTTCAAATGAGAGCAGTGGTGAGGTAAGAGGAACTGCAAGACACTATACCAATGTGTGTGTGTGTATATATATATTTAGCGAAACCGTGACGGTTTGATGTAACGCTTTTGGTCGGTAGAAACGTCGGAAAGCGCTTAGAGTTTAAGAGAAAGTGAGAGAGTGGAAAGGAAGTGGAACGGGAGTGAGATAGAGATAGATAGAGCTCGAAGCCAGGGTAATTAACGACGCCTTGCGACTTGGCAAACTTCGCTGCAAGTATAATATATATAGCTACATACACCCCTCTATATATCTTCAACTCAGTAGCTCTATACTACTTGCTTTCTACTACTTCCTAATACATATAGTAGTCCTTCTTGCCACTTCTATATTCGTTTTATTATACTATACTATCAAAGTAACGTAGTACCGCCCCCCGCCCTTCATGTTAACCGTGCTCTTATAGACACGACCACTACAATGGCTGTAACGCCAATATATACCTCAACTCCCTTATATATTCTTCTTATGTATAAGAATTACATATATATACACGAACTTTAGTCCACGTCTATTACGTGTACGCGTACATAGTGAGCACGTCATTTTGCAACCGCATTGATAGGGTAAGTTGCGTGTTACAGTGCACGTCATTTACTCTGTAAACATGTAGTTATGTTTATATATATATACTTATTTTATATATTATGTAGACTTACATGAGGATTATGTGGATATATATATTAATAATTATATTCAAAGTTATTCATTTTTATATGTGGTGGTAGGATGAAAGAGGTCGAAGGTTAATGCGTTTGTATAACTGTGTCCTTTGACTTTGAGTGGGTAATTATAAAAAATATGGCGCCTGATATTTTTTTTAATTACTACCCCGAAATTACATAGCTGATGCTGCTCGTCTTGTTCGAGAAACAAAGTTTTACCGAGTTAATGAAGGCAACTTTTTTATTTAGTTATTCATTTATTTATTTATTTATTTATTTATTTATTATTATTACTATTCCTTGTATTATATTTTTTTTTTTTTTGTGTGTGTCAAGTTTACGGCGATCCGGGGAAATGAGGGACCCAGCTAACACGACCTCAGTTATTAACTATGCCAGGCAAACCCGCATTCTTTTCTTTATTCAAGTGAATTTATATATCAATTTTTTTACTACCAATTGAAATTTAAATTACAACTCCTCGTTACAAGAATTTAAAAATTATTATATTTATAATGATGAAATTAATTTTTTTTTTAAGTGATATCATATATACAAATGAATATTACATTTTTTTATTTTTTGTAGTTGTAATATAGATTGTATATATCATTTTTTTCTTTTTTTTTCTTTTAGTTGATACTGGAATATTACGATATCAGTCGTGAATTAATAGTTCAAGATTCAGATAAGGTAAATGTACATTATTAAAGTAGGTGGAGAATATTGTTATGTACAAAACTAACGGTCATTACATTGCGAATATCTTTTTACACAAAGACTCATGTAGTACGCGTGAATTTCAAAGATCTTTATATAGATATACATATATATTTTGTATATAAGTTCTATCATCTTCTACTTCGTTGAACTCATTCTCGTGGGCTCGATGAAAAACCCGTTACTAACCTCATCTCGATTCGTTGCGCATTTATATACGGCTGAGTACAAATATATATGTACATACATACATATATACATATATTAAACTATTCATATACACTTAGATACATAAACATATATATATATGCACTAGTTACATTCATATATAAATTATAAACAGTAAAAATAAATTTGCGTAATAATAAATACATTCATTTTTTATTTTCTACAAATCGCTCAAGCTCTATTTATAACTTTTTTATTTTACATCGAAAGAGGATTTTATTTATGTATAATAGTGATTTACTATTCTTATCGTATTATAAACAATGTAACAACGATGAGTCTATAAATTTTCTAAAAATAATACGTGTATATTAAATGCATTTTATATGAATGCAAAGGAAAATTTTCACACTTATAAATCCGACATAATGTCGATAAAAATTCTTTAGTCAACAATTTAATATCGAATCATATTTCACAACATAAAAAAATTGAACTAATATAAATATTGCAGACATTAATATTATTCTTTATTAAAACAAAATGTCAACAATAATTATAATTCATTTATTTATTTATTGTCTATGTCCTCTTTATATATAATTAAAATAAAAATAATTCAACAATATTTATAAATGCATATAAATATAAATTATTTTCAAATTGTTATTTTGAGTGGGACTTTTCGGTATTGATCATTAATATGCCACTTAAATGTTAGTGATAAAGCAACTCTGTATATATCTATACGTATAACCGCAGTGCTGAGTGTTTATATTTGTATGCGGATATAGAGCTTTAATACTATAAAGTATATTACTGGAGACTGGCATGTTGGCGACGCACTTTAATTCTAGCTCATTGGCTCGTTGGGGAATAGCGTGTGCACGATGAACGCGATCCTGCCGACTCTCGTGGTCGCGTTTATGCGCTCAACGATTGAGGACGTTCTAGCTGAAAACCAACCGGTCGTTATGATACACCGAGCGATTGGCCTGCACATAAGGATAAGGGTCGGTACACGCTAAGCAATAAGTAGTAGTGAATGGGCGTAGGCACGATCATAGCCAAATAGGACACTAGCAAAAGTATAACAGAGCTGATGACTTTGCGCGATGATGTATATAATAAGTATATGTACATATACCTACATGCATAAGAAATATATAAAGAAGAATTTTGGTAACTACCAAATGTATAAAAGCATATTTTAAATGTGGATATAAACAAATGTATATATGTATTTGCATACATTTTATTTGTTTTATATATGTAAAAAATAACTGCCAAGAGAATGGAATAAGAGACTTGGTGAGAAAAATTCGTGGAAAAATACAGTCAACGACGTCCAGGATTATAAAAAGAAAAATTTTCTGGCAAACAAAAGTAAGGCAGATTCGTGACAAAAAAAAATAAATAAATAAAAGGGAAAAAATCTGACTTTTTTTCTTCTACTACGTAAAAGCTCCTGCCTGGAAAAGAAAAATAATGTCGCTAAATAAACCAGCATAAAGTCAGTTGGATTTTAAATATAAATATAAATGTATAATTAAAATTTTCGACTTGTTTCTATCTCTGTACTTGACAACATATATATTATACATATATACTAAATGGAAATTGCCCAGAATTTCCACTATATGCGTATAGGTATATACTATATAGTGCGACTTTTGCACTTGCTACAAAACGTATCCAATACCTATACATATAATATATTTATATGCATATAAATAATAAATAGCTAAACAATATATACATGAGGCATAAATTTGATGGTTGATACAATTCTAAATAATTCAATAGTGATCCCCACGCAATCATTCATATGCATATGTATACACACATATATATTAATAATATATATTTTTACATTCATATAAATAAATGGAGGAACAGTCGCGTCTACCCTCGTTATTTTATCTCGGATTAAATTCAACGAAGCTTCAAATTGATTGCGGCTCGCTCCTGAACCCAAGAGGCTTCCGGCTTGCTCCTGAATAACGTATGGACTTGCTTCTTACTCTTTCCTCCTTTCTCTCGTTCTTCTACTGTCTCTCGTCCTCTGCTCGCCGCTTCACTGGCGTTTGTACCGTGGGCACATCTACTCCGGGGCACCTTTCAGCATATATACATACATAGGTATAACATATATACTCGACAAAGTCGTTCTCTCGTCTGCACGACCAGTCCTGTGACACGGGTCTCGACGGAACTCTCGTCTCTCTCGTTACTTTACTTCCTCATGCGAATCGGTATATCGTATAGCGGACACGCGTAAACCAGTATACATGTACATAACCACCGCACCATTATCGATCGCAATGTCATCGTATTATAGTAAACCCGATGGAGGAGATGGTTTCTCGTATCGAAATCGATTCGATTGATACTCTCTGATGGTTTCTATTCTTCCTCTCACATTTTCTCCTTCTCTTTCTCTCTCTTTACCCTGTGATTGCTTCGATATTTTCTCTCTTGTTCTACTCAGCATTGAATCGTGGCCCTTGAGAATGCCTCAAGGTATTCACTCGTGGTATTCATTTATATATATATGGATACATATGTACATTTATCTATACAGATATATATTCGCGATTATATATCTCGTATATATATACTTCAACGTTAAGTGGGACTGGTTCTCCATTTCACTAATCAATTAAATTCATTAAAGCAACTCGTATATCGAAATCGACTGTACGGAATTGATCGAAATTTTCATCGAATTTGCTTCTTCTTCCTGTTTATATTTTTTTTTTTTTTACTTTCTTTTTTTTATACTCTTGTCCCATTTCTATTTCATTCGATTGCTCGCATGTGTAGACGAATGTATTTAATTGTATGATCGCGCTATTCTTTGGATTGGCTGATAGAGAAAAAATTTGCATTTATCATTATGAGAGAAACTATTCATGAGTTTAGTTTAACCTGCACTTGTCAATCACATGACATATATATATATATAAGTGACAATTGATGATTTGAATTAAATTTATTTCCGATATAGTGTCAATTATTTACATTATATAATGAGATTATCTGCGAAGTTTATTAGTGCAAGTAATTTAAATTTATATATTTTAATACTTTAATTTTATTATTATATTATTGATGAATTAAAATATATAAACGAATAATTTATATATTTGAATTTTTTTTTATTTATATATTTTTATATTTAAGTTTTATTATTATATTATTAATTAATTGAGATATAAATATTGAAATATATATATAAACAAATATAATTTATATGTTTTAATATTTTTTTATTCATATATTTTTATATTTTAATTTTATTATTATATTATCAATTAATTAAAATATATAAACAAATTATTTATACACCTCAATTTTTTTTATTTATATATTTTTATATTTAAGTTTACTTATTATATTATTTATTAATTGAAATATAAATAATAAAATATATAAACAAATAATTTATATATTTTAATTTCATTATTATATTATCAATTAATTAAAATATATAAACAAATTATTTATACACCTCAATTTTCTTTATTTATATATTTTTATATTTAAGTTTACTTATTATATTATTAATTAATTGAAATATAAATATCGAAATATATAAACAAATAATTTATATATTAAAATTTTTTTTCTTTATATATTTTTATATTTAAGTTTTATTATTATATTATTAATCAATTGAAATATAAATATTAAAATATATAAATTATTTGTTTATATATTTTAATTTTTTTTATTTATACATTTTTATATTTAAGTTTTATTATTGTATTATTGATTAATTAAAATATAAATATTAAAATATATAAACAAACAATTTATATATTTTAATATTTTTGAATATTATACGAAATTGTGATTTACTGTTTGTTGAGAAAAAATAATGATACAGACGACGAGGAATGATGAATATATATGATCGAGTTGATCTTGTCGACAACAATGAGTATTTTCATTGAAATCCAAAGAAAACTCTTAGAAGTAAGTTGATATTATTTCTTGAATGATATAGGAACAAAGACAAGTATGATTAAGTGTGAGTGTGTTTGATTCAACAAAGCGATATATAGTAGATTGACAAGAGAGCAAGGAATATAAGGAAACAAGGGAAAATAGGTCAAATGGAATTGCAAGAATGCGATGGAATTGGAAAGAATACGATAGGTGAAGTGCGCAAAAGAGAATATTGTTGAATCTTTTTAATGATGAATAGCGCGTTTGCTAAGATGATTGATTGTCATGATGATGAATAAACCATTCATATAGAAATCGCCGAAAAAAAAAAAAAAATACACATGAATCAGCGTAGATTACAGTTTAATTAAAATCACATCAATTACTTGCCACTCAGTTCACAGTTATATATACAAGTTAATAAATTTATTTTCATTTTATTCATTTCAATGGTAACTTTATTGCATTTTCACCACTGTGAATAAAAATTTTATTATTAAAATTCATTTCCGGTATAATAGAATTTAATTTGTGAATTTATGTACGTATATATACATACAAATTATATTTATTACCATACATTTTGATTATTAATTTAAACGAACCACTTTTGTATCAAAAGTTCAATATATTCGAGTTTACATTATCATTTATGTACATTAATCTAAAATGTACGTAGAGCTTTATATTCTATTGTACACCATATTAAAACGAAAATTATCACCAAATAATAGACTGGAAAATAAAAATTCGTAAGCTCGAAATAAATATTAATTGTTTGAAATAAATTCATAACAAACATTTTATCCAATCTAATGAATTCAATAGCTGTAACTAATTTTCTTTTTTATTTTAAATGTATAAAACCATATAATATTATTCCAATTGACATTAATTAATTATACATAATTTTATTCTATTTCCAAAAATTGTATTAATATCCACATATCTTTTTCCTATAAATCATTATCAATTTCACTTAGAGCCCAACAATTTTATATCCCCCTGTGAATTAATATCAACGATCAACTAGTAGATTTAAATCAGTGCCAAATAAGCAAAAAAAACCTCGCAAAATACATATCAAATGTATAATAATGATATCATAAACATAAATGCTAATGACGTACGTATTTTACAAAAGTGCCCAGCAAATAAAAATACCTAAAAAGCAAATGAAAATAAAAATGAAAAGGTAATTGATCCTATTATCATATTCCCTAATATCACATTGAATATTCATGACAATTTAAAAATATAACCAATAAAAAAATAAATAAAGTGCGTGGGCTCATGTCTAATAAACAAATGAATTTTTCTTGTCACTTGCAATTGTCAAGTCACGATCGCTAATTACTACCACTAATACTTAATTAATTATAGTCATATTATGACGCGGTCTCTTTGTCTTGAAGAAAAGTGATACTTGGATGATACATAAGCACACCCACCCACCTTTTAAATAAACAAACATTTACATTTATTATACGTATATACATCTTATACAAATACAGTTCATTTCGCCCCTCTCACTTTGTCTTTAACATGTAAACAATATTTTATCTTTGTCGTATGGTCATCTCTAGTAATTCCCTCTTTCTTCATTGTTAACCAGCCCTTCCGTATCGACGCTGTATAAACACATTAGCGGTTTCGCACTACCGCCATAATCTCATTTGCGTGTGGGTGAACGCCAAGTCGCCGAGAGTGTGTAGACACATACAATTCGTTCCTCTTGCTTCGCTTCCTCACATATTCTCACCAATTCTCTCGCTACCGTTTGTTTATATGCACTCTTTTCACACATTAGTACATACCTGTATATACATATGCATATATATAACTTTGCAACTTTCATTGTACATAAGAGAGAAAATACAATGCATATAAGCATATATGTATATTTATAAACAATATAATTTATGCTTAGATATTTGTATAGAAATTTTAACTTTCAACGAATAATGTATATATTTTCCTAGCAAAAAGTCAGTGGAGAGAAACGACATGAGAGCGCCACTTATAATTACGTCACATTAATGTGTGACAGTGCAAAACTAACTATCGAGCTGTAAAATTAGTTTTGTATTTAAAGCAACCACATTACGATTTAACAACCGCAGCAATAATATAAAGCAGATATATATAGTTGAACGACTGACATATACGTTTTCTTAGACACACTGTAACTATTTTTATTTTAAAATTGTCCACGTGGAAATGGACACAAACTAATTCGTAAATAATAATAGTATAGCTATTTATAGTTGAGAAATATTTTCATTGTAGTTCTCATAGTCGTGGTCGAATGTGTGTGTATGTTTATAATGTACGTGGTGGAAATGATTTAAAGTACATCAGGGTTTATTGTGGTATTCTGAAAATACTTTTTTAGTGGGAATTAAAAAATATTGTTAAAAATTTTAACATAGGTAGATATTTGCTGGACATTTATGAATCGACGTGCTTTGAACTTTTGATGACTGACCATTATCTCTCAATTCAACTCACTTTAGTATATTACGTGCGTTGATTTTATGTGTGTGTGTGTATATGTATATTGAAATGCGCGTTGAAGCCAACAGGATATTTGAGGATGGCGCCAGCTATAGCCTGAACACAATATACATATTGAATATTATGGCTTTATGATCTATTGATGGGTTATGGTACTGAAGTAAATATTGAAACTGGCGTTTCCCAAGTAGATGGACGAGTGTGCACTCGATAGGCTGAAATTATATATACATATGAATGATATCAATAATAATCTGCGAATATACGCAGACTGTTAAACAAATATTTCTTGTGTCATTGATAACTGGAAAATTGGAAAATGTTTCATTATATTGTTTTGGTTCACTTTGTGCCAGTCATTTTCTTTTTTTTTTTTTCAATTGTAAATAATATGAAAAATAAATCATCCGTATATTTATAGTGAGTTTCATTCAAATTTCTGCGATGCGCATTTTTTTTTTTTTTTTTATTAAATCAAATTGTAGCAGCTTGGCTTTTACACCCTTTAACAATCATGTTTGCTCTACCTGCGCCGCTTTTGTATCAGATTTCAATGGATTTTATCTCGGTATTGTAACTATATTAAAAAAATTATTAAAACATCCAGCGGAAATTTTCATACAATTTATCAGTTAATATTTAAATGAATACAACAATTAATAATCGGTTTATTAATTCTTTATAGCCAATCAACAATACAATAACAATTTGTCGTATAATTTATGAGCACATCAGTTGATGCATTTATACATCAGTGTATCGATCAATGTTTTTGTTAATTAATTACATTCATTACAATAATTGTATACATATTTTATTCATAGCTCGGAGCAGTAAAGTTAAAATGAGTTGTTCAAATTTAATAATTAATTTCAAGCAATAAAGATAATTTTCATTTACTAAAATTCACAGTGATTTCAAATTTTTCTCAATCCATGCATTTAAAAAATCAATAATATTTATATATACGGTCAAATAATTTACAACGTTCAAGTGATGCAATTGTAAACGACCACAATATTTAAAAATAAATATTACAAATTATGCCGTTGGTAAAATATCCGCGGAAAAAGACAGCTGTCACATTGTTCATAACTGATGAATGTTTCACCGCCGTTGCTTTTTACTTTATCGACTATTTCATCTTTTTTTTTTTTCTTCCTTCTTCTATCATAACCTATTATGAGTGACAGATAGGAATGACAGACGTGATGCTTATGTATATATGTATTCTTAACCCAGCCTATCGAATCGAATGAAAGAAAATATATATAATGCACGCAAGGAAAATGAAATGAGTCCAATACACCTGCTGAATCCACTCACTTTCTCACACTCTCACAGCTATGTCGACACAAAATGATAAAACCTAAAATTGCTTTTCTTAGAATTCTATTGAAGTTTAAACGAGACTGTCGCAACATGCTCACCACTATTGCAAAACCTCCGGGGTTATATATACGCCGGAAGGGCGCATGCTCCATGTATATACACTCACGTATATTTCATCGGCAGTACGTATACGATAAAAAATCATTAGTGGAGAATAAAGGAATATGGGAATGAAAATTGTATACTTTGTAGTTTATTGTTCCCCATTGTATTACAATCTATTATTCATAAATTCTGTAAATATTTCATTTTTACATCATATTTAATCAAAATCTCATATATATTTCTCAGAGAAAAAATGTAGTAATATTATATGTAAATGATTGTATTATTATTTCTGTTCGTCTGTCATTTTTAATATCATTATCTATTTGATATCGAATTGATAATGGAGTAGAGAAAGGATCATTGAGAATAAAAATAGAGTGAGCCAATAAATTTTGTGAGATGTGACATTTTTTTTAGACTCCATAATTTCATCACTATTTAAATTAATTCAACTTGACAGTTCTTTTCTCATATTTATTTTGAAGGATGCACGATTATTTGCGTATTGATATATACATATTGCACGTTATATAAGCATACGTATATATAATATATATATGAGACGCTGTATCTGTACATAACATACGAATATATGTATCACTTTTATACAATAAGAGTATAGGAATAAAGAGAAACGATGATACGTGAATATATACCGGACGAGAGGATTACGGTCAATGGCAGTTCTATATATGTACATATACATATATATATATATACGAGACAAGAATAACGGGAAATCGGCCTCTCGTTATTCATCTCTACTATATGCATTTCCATTTTTCCTCTTCGGCAAATTGACGTTTTTGAGAATCAATTCAACTTGATCCTCCATGAAACCAATTTTATTTTCTTTTTTCTTTTATATCGTACATATACATTCCCTTATTTTTTTTTCTTCTAAATAAATTGGATAAATATTGCGTATTTTTTTTTCCTTCCACTCTCATTGTTAAGAGCCAAAAATTGAATTCATCAAAACTATATGGTTGGCATTTACTATCATTAATAGAAGAGAATATAAATATAAAGACAACGAAAATCAACGGTTTGTGTCCACCTCAACAGATAAACGTTTACAATAAATAATACCTACCTATATATGTACATATATATATACATATTACATATATATTTACTAGTCATTTTGGTTGCACGAATGTATTTATTATTGAATGAACAAAAACGATGTGTTATAAATTTTCGAGTTGATTTTTTACTCGCACGTGATACTTGGAATTAACTATATTATATAGAGCAAAATATTCGAAAGATTATACCCGATTTGTAAGGGGAAAGAAAATATATGTATATATACATATATAGAGAATGCGAATATGGAGACGAAGTCAACTGTGGCACGAGATAATAAGTCGGTATATGTTTTGAAGATGGAGAGAGAATAGATCGTGGGTTAGGGTCTATTAAATGATCCCTATAATTACAGTTAGTCATCAGAGGGATTCCCATTACCGTCCCGACAAGTCTCTCTCCCACTGGATTACGAGTTGTGAAATTAGCGTTTATACTGACGTCGTGGAAAAATATCAACTGCCACACAATGTTCTTCATTGTCGTTGTAATTCTACCATTTTCGCGCACACACTACAGCTACTGTCCAACCACAGAGTTTATATGTATATACACACAAGTGAATCGCACCACGAGGATTATTTTAGCATTATATATTATTCGTTCTGCGTGGGCAGTCGTGCGGAGATAAAGTTCAACTGCTGCAATAATAATAAATTTTCAGTTATTCATTCAGTTTTATAACAATCAGAAAATAATGTTCATCAATGATCATTATTAAATACGAGAGGAAAAAAGAAATGAAACGATTTTTTATTGAAGAAATATAATGATAGTAATGATTACAGTTTTTTTTATTTATTTATTTATTTATTTTTTTTTTATTTTGTTGAAGTGATGCTTCTGTGTAAAAGGTAAAATGCTTTATCTAAGATGAAAAACCATAATGTTCAGTTCACTGCAACATGACAGTCCATTATTAACAATTTCACTCTATATAAAATCGGATTTTATTTTTATTTTTTATACTCTCACTTCTTGAATTCACTTCTATTTGTCGCATTCTTCTTGGTTGAGATTGAGTCGATTCGTGTACACAGTATAAGAGAAAGGAAACTAAAAATGAGAAGCCAAACGACACGAAGATGAGTAAAGAATGATTGAAGCCACATTTTTCTTCTTTTCCCTGGATTGTTATCTCAAATGGAGGCGGATGTACGATAAAAACATTGTGACTTTGCAGTGTCTTTACTGCTAGACTGTAAAAATCATTTTCAAAACTCGATATCTTGGATTTGAACTTTCTACCCTGAATTCCAAACTTATATATCTGAATAATCCTATCAAATAAAAATGAATAATCTTATTCAAATATTTATATTGTCGCAGTTCATCAATGAATTCCATCTGGTAAAATATTTTACCGCATTTGTTTAATTTCATATCACTTTTTCCTCAAGCTTTTAATCGTATTAATACATACCATAAGTAAAATATTATTATTTAAAGCAATTAAATATATCATATTGATTTAAATATTTATTTCAATCAATTAATATTCGTTTCAAATGATTAATTATTTAACGCTCAAATATATTTTTATTTTCAATATAAATGTATGTAGGTTATAGATCTACCTGTATATCTACCATCGTAATAATTTATTACATCATCGATTATTGAAAGTACAAATATATACTAATAAATAATACCTTGTTAACTCAATTTTGCTAATTTATTGGTCAATCAATCAATAAAATTAATATTTTTGATACTTCGCTTCACACATTGATTTTCCTCCATTACATAAAAATATCTATAAAAGATAATGGCATAGTATTCAAGTAGTGTCTCTTATCTCAACAATAAATATATATATACATACAGTTTCTTCAAAGATGACGAAATCTTTGGCACAATGGACTCCTCACGAAATAACTCATCGTTTCTTCTGTCTTCCCCTCCATGACATCATAACTATATCTTATTTTCTTTATTTTTCTTTCTTGTTCATCTCTTAGTGAGGCTCAACATTCGTATATATACCTACCACCTATTGATCACTGCACGAAGACCCTGTCGTGCTGATAATCAGAAACCCTCGCACCCAACATGAGCGGCATCGGGAACTTTTAGCAGTCGTAAACTTATTTTCGCGTGATCCTTCGATTATCTTGGGACGATATTACCAATATATATGTATATACCATAAACCCCGACGCGCTTAAAACGTCCTCAAGTTGTCTTTATACCTGGATCACGTATTTCCTTTACTCTGTATATACTTATTTAAGTATATAGATATATATGATCATATGTAAGATGAAAATGCAGATGATAAGAATTATATTTGAGGTAGAGATATAATATAAATGATATATTATCAATAATGTTTCAAACAATATTTCTTTGAAACACTTTAACAAATTATCTAAAGTCAACTTTAATAATAATTATATTAATAATAATGATAATGAGAATATATAATAATTAGTGAATAATAAACAATACTTTGCATTCATCTACATCAAATATATAATGTGCGCATATTATCATCAATAAATTGCGTTATCTTTAATATTATTCCGAGTTAGCTGGTCTCGAACTAAAATTCTTGGTCGTTAAAGTAAATATGTATCTCGCGTCATATTAAATTAAAAGCTCATTTAAATGCGACAAAAATAACTGGGTTTCCATCGCTTACATTCAACGTGTATAAATTTTTAAATGAATAAAAACACGTTCTTATATATAGTAGATGAGTAATAACAAGATTATGGTGAATTAAATAAAAACGACGGGGAGAGTATAGGGCAAGGGAGACGTAAAAAAATAGCCAGACAATGTTATTATGAAAACGAAGTAATATTGGGGTTCCACAACGATATATATATGCATACATGTGTACTATATAGCAACTGACCTAGACATCCACCGATATAAATACGAGTGCACAGTAATTTTGGAAGATCGTTGGATTCAGCATATATAATAATTATCTATATTGAATGACCACAATATAAGAATGTTATAGTTGCCTCAACTAATTTTCGTTCACAATAATTTAATTCATATTATATTATTCATTTATGTATATATACTGTACATATAAATTATTTTATCATTATTTTTGATGATAAAATATATGGAAAAAATATGAAATAACAAAAATATAAAATAGAATATTCAGTTATGAGATTGCGGATAAATAAATTTTTTTTTTTTTTGCAATATAAACGTCGTGTAAATGAAAAAATATCTACATATATATTAAATATATCATATATAATTGCTTTTCATGATGACCACACCCACCATTTCGACGCGACCCAACGACCGGAAAGCCGACGGTTGATGAGGGACACAGGGACACATAGAGACAGAGAAAAAGAGAGGAAACGCAGTGTAACATACATTTTTATACATACATATATATATATATACGTATATCTAAAATGCATCTGATCATATATACATGTGTATATGCCGGGGGTCTTGATGCCTTATATTGCTTTTGTCAATCCCGAGCTGCGGCTTGAAAAACGTCCGGCAATTACGAAATTAAAAGAACGTCTACCGACCTAAAAACGTACATTATATTGTTTTGTATTTTTTTTTTTTATTTATTTATTTATTTATTTTTTTTTTCATTCTGTCGACTAAAACATATCGTTAGGTAAAAGCCGAAAGGACAGAAGTTGATCACAATATACCTTAGGTATATATATATAAGGGTGGGATGACAGTAATTTCGTAGATTCGAAAATAATGGCCCTTGGGAAGTATGGCGTTGCAATTTTGTCGATTCCCTACCGCCCTCATTCACCATTCTCACCCTCTCTCTGTCTTTCTTCTTGTTCTCTTTCTCTATCTCTCTCTCTCTATGTATACTCTTCACTGAGCCTGAACTCGGGTATATATACACACTTTTGTACGCTTCTATGGGACATGGCCCAATGACGCGCGCACACAACGACCTGAAATTAAACTTCAATTTTGTCGACACCGATAATCACAAACCGTTTTCTTCTCTTACTACCGATATATATACTCATTAACGAATTTCTTCAGTTACCCATACTCCAAATGCGCACAGGTGCCAACTTACTTGCTTTAATAATCTTCTGTCGTCAGCTGCTGACTATTTTTTTCTCTTTTCATCCTTCATATATATATATATTAATTATTTCGGAAACCTTGGTATGATTATGAAAAACGAGAGCTTATATTTGTGTGAATAAAATATAATGATATTAAAATCACAGCTGTTTAATACAATTTTCATATTTAATAATATATTATTGGCAGGTATATGTAAATTTTTAAACAATTCACGCGGTAATAATATTCGCTCGGTAAAATTCATTCACAATGAACTGGTATTGAAGATAATTTGTGTAAAACAATCAAGCGAGTCTCGTTTAATTCCTCAGCGGGGAAAAAAAAAAAACAATATATAATTACATTGTACAACAAGGAAGTGGCGGTGCACAAGGAGGTTATGAAGAGAAGGACATAAGATTATTTTCATGAGCTCAATGGGTGAGAGCAAAGAATGAATAAAAGAAAAAAAAAAGAAGGAGATCATAAAGAAGAGAAAAGATTTACTTCGTGAGGATTGTCTTGACGCATCGTGAGACAATGGTGGGCGGAGATATGACAAGAAATATCAAACATTGTTTCGCGCGATGTAATACACTCGTGTATATGTATGCTCCAGGTCGAGGTGATGCATTCTCGTCGCGCATATTAAATGTTTAAAATAGCGGTTCATCTCGTATGAGAAAATATAAAATACAAAGTTGTTCATGAGAAAATAAGAAAAATAAAATTAATCCAAACGTTGTAATTCATGTATAAATTTCAAGTTGATAAATAAAATTATTTTTTATATATGAATATGTATAAATTAAGCATCATTATTTTAAATCAATAGAAAACACAATTATGTAATATGAACTGATTACATATATTATTTATTCAATATCATTACGATATTGCATATGCATACAAATGTTAAAATTTAATTAATTGATTGCATAAAATTACATTATATGATCAATTATATATATTCGTCGATAATTTGAATAAAATCATTGACTATACATAACAATTGTTTATTAATATCTGTATACATTATTTTAATGAATGCAATCTTATTAATCTAAAAAGAAATTCTATCGACGATAAAAAAAAAAAATCGAATTTCAAAGTTTGCAATAATCTCTTTGGTATAAAATAGAATATAGGAATATATATTGTGATTGAAAATAAAAGAATAAACGAAAGAGAAAACAGAGCAAAAATTCTCCACTGAATCCAACAATACAATTCATTTGACACAAAGTAACTGCATACATATATATATATTATCTATACATATATACCCACATATTGATCGGATTCCGAAATTGTGAACGTCAGTAGTGTTTAGTTGAAATGGATTGAATGATATTACGAGCTTTGTTTTGACGAGCAATGTAAATTTGACCAAACGCAAACGATAAAAAATCCTATATAAATATATATACATATCAAAGAATTTCAATCAAACGTGTTCATTCAATGATCTGTATACATATAAAGCGCATTGAGTATGTAGACACAAAACAGAACACGTGGGTCTATACATATATGAGTTTGGATAGTTGGTAAAACCTTTAGGGGAATTAGTTTCCCTTTCTGAATACATACTCTTTTGGTTATACGTGTATTAGAGTTACATCATGTTTACCAGTAAATGTGGTGGACGAAAGGCAGTTGAGAACCTTCAGGCAATTGGGTACATGAAATGAGGAGAAGGGTGAACCGCCCTCCGTTGTGTACTCGTAATGAAAACCACCGCGATATTCATCATCCCGTTCATGCAAGTCACTCCCGCAGCTCAACTATACACAACCAACATTATTGTATACAACGAGCTCTGCTGCCGACCTTGCCTAACCAACGACCGTGGCCACTCTGGGTGGTTGCAGACTGTACCAACTAAATGTGAAATAAGGTAGAGAAAGATAGAGAGAGAGCAAAAGCAAATGAGATCATCGAACTCCTGAACATACAGAGGAAATGACGATAGAACTAGCACGTGTGCTGCAGTTTCATACAACCGCATTCACCCTTAATTCTTAATATGCTTTCTCACTCCCCTGGTTGCATAAATTGACCTGCACTTTGTTATAATTATCTGATTGGCTTAAATTAATCACAAAACACAAAATTGAAATGCATTAATTGTATTATTATTTTTATAATTATATAAATCATAATATACTTTGAAAATTTTCATCACTTGATACAAAAATTCCATAGGGTGAATGAGACGTAAAATTTATAAATTAAAATAACGGTGTAGTAATTTACTTTCACTTGACATGTTTCTTAAAACCTATCTCGTGGATATATACATAAAAATTATAGAAATAAAACAAATTAAACAAAAACATTTATAAAAACACATGAGATATACTGTATAGAGTAACATTGCTCAGTTCAATATACAGTGTTGTGTATGATATTCATGCATAACCGATCAGGTTCCATATATACAGAGCGGACAATAATAAGTGATTCTCATTTTCAATGGATCTATCGCCTGAGGCACCTTTATCTACCTCTTCGTAACACTGCCATTATATACAATGCTGTTCATGCATTCACGAGGTCAATAAAGAGTCGAATGGCAACCACGGTGGCAATATACTGAATATACATATACATATATTTATATAGCAATGTACTATACGAAGGTACATAACGATAGATATACGTTATAAGTAGTAAACACACTAAAAAAAAAAAAAAATAAGAGCGCGCGAGTGTGCTGGAGAGGGAGATCCAAGTTATAAAGCAACACACGCGTCCGTTCCTTGACTTAGATATAACCTTGGAGCGTTTGGGCCTTGAGCAATGCGGGCCCCTCCGCGAGTCATGAACCACAGAGGGAAAGAGAGAAAGAGAGTGAGAGATGGCGAGTAAAACGACGCGAGAGTATATATCCAGCCAATGTACAAGTCCAACCCAAGTCCACCAAGTTCATTGAGCTCAAGTTGCCGCGCCCTCCTTTTTTCTCTCTTCATCTTCTTCTCTCTTCACTACCGATGTAATAAATACACGTATATATAGGTATGTATATGTATATATATATATATTTTTATCTTTGTCTTACTCATTTGCCGCCAATGCGTCTGGATTTTTCTTCTTTCTCTCACTTTCTCTATGCTCCTTTATCGTCTCATCTTGTTTCATTGCTCTCCTTCTTTTACTCCACACATATGTATATGTATGTATGTGTATACATACACTGGACTGAGACGATCAAGATGCATACACTTATCTCAAACTGTACTCGCATATGCATGTATAGACCATTGGCTTCTCGTATTTTTTGTCGTTCACAGAAAATCATTGAATCCAATATATACCTATACCAGTTTTAAAATTCTTCGAATATAAAATGTATGCGGGCGAGGAAATACATGCTATTTCTTTTTAAAATTCAAGTGCCTCATTATATGTGTATTTGAATGTCTCAATCCACTTTTACGACTGAAATAATTTTGTTTTTTTTTTTTTTATATTTCTTAACTTGCGTTCCGTACTTATCTCTTTGAATTTATCTATCGGAATATATTTACGGGGCTTCCACTCGATTTTTGTGTTCTTTTTACCGTTGAGAATTAGACCGGCGATCGCTTTGGCCCTTTTCATCTTTTCTCTTGTAAAAAACGTCTGTTGACAAGAGACAATTTCATAATCATTACTCGTCATTTATATAAATATTTATATTTAAATACTTTCGATTAAGTCATTGCAACTTTTAAGTATAATAGTAGTACACTTAACATGAATAAATAGAGGGAATATTAGACCTATAGAATTGCTGCAAAGACGAGTGTACGAATAATTTTTTTGTATATTAATATTAATCAAAATACAAAAATATTTATTTTTCTTTTCGTCAATTATTTATTAATATTATAGTATAATTTATTTCAAACTTGAATTGAAATTATGAAAAACACAAACTATTATCAAGTGAAATTCTCCTAGTTATATATTGTAGAAGAATAAAAAATAAATTAATAATACGGATTCGATTGCATTTGAATTTATTGAAGAAAAAAATAAAAAAAATAAATAAATATAAATAAAAATAAAAATTCACTACGGTGGGTATGTTTATATATCGCATCGTTTATCAGTGCTATACGTATAACAAACACAATAGAAAAAAAATTCTTAAGCATTTATATATATATATATATAAATTCGTGTATAGATATATATATATTCGTACTAGTAAAAACTCACTGAAAATGGCATTCATCGAATTTCTATATCGTCTCCTTTCTCTGAGTGCGCTTCTGTGTGCGACGTGTGAATATGCGGTTGCGTGTTTATTTAGGGGAAAATTTGTTTTCGTATTCCATTTAATAAAACGAGAAAGATGCACAACGATGTGCTCAAATCGATGCTGCATATACATAAATATATTTATACGAAAACTTATAAGTTTGCAAATAATGCATATTTTCAGTTTCAATTCTCAATTTAGTGTCATAATAAAAAATAATTAATCAGAATATATATTTTTTTTATTTTCTATTTTTTGATCCTCCCTCGTGAACATTTAATACCTATACATATATAATCGCAAAATATATTTGCATATCGGTTTCAAGTATATATGCCCATAAAAAATGAATCATTAATAAATTTTTATAATTCTTTTTCTCCCCATCCATGTATACATATACATGTCCAAGAGTGTGTACTTGAATGAAACTGGAGTAGTTAAATTTGCGAGTCAATGTACACACTCTATACGTCGTTGTTGGAATTATTTAACGTCAGTGCACACTCACGAGGGCACCAATTGTTTTCGTGCGAGTAGAAAATTTTATCGGACTTCAACGGACCGTGTGGACTCGCGTTCGACGTTGAAGAGATTGACGCGTTCAACCAGCCGTTTCACTTGGTCTACATATATGTATACACCACAATAGATGAGAAAGAGTGAGCCAGAAGTACATAGAGGAAAAAATAACATACATACATACATACATACACACTCTATATATACATACTCAGTCACTCACTGAAAATACATTTGGCTATTCCCACGACGGACGCTCTCGTGCAGTGTGCAGCTATTGAAAAAGTGGCGACCCGAGGAATGCTGATAACGGCGGGTTGGGCACTGCTGAAAAATTGTTGCAAACGTAATTAAATGGATGTCGCCCACTCACATTTATATATATATCCTCGTTGAACATGTTGAATTGTTATATATACTTGAACGTGAAAAAATGTACCATTGACTACCATTTTCAACTGTCAACGTTACAAAGTTAGTGGTGCGCTTCTATTTGGCCACAAATCGAAAAGTCAATACATCCATTATGTACTCCACTGTAACAATATAGAATACAGTAAAGTACTTTTCTTTATGTGCTCAACATATACAGAGAAAAATTTAAACAAAAAAGAATTTTTATTGATTCATCAATCATTTATTAATCAGGATAAATATTTTTTTTAATAATAACTCCGATATAAAATCAATATGGATTTGTATTTAATATATGTATTTGTGATATTGAAATTAAGAAAAGAGTATTTATATTATGTGCATGTATATAATATGTACATATGTATATGTGGTCACGAGTCCCACCCGCTGTGCATCCGGGTAATCTTGACTAGAGTAGCAAACTTATTTGCTTGGTGTCTTGATACGAGGGTGAGATACAAGAGTCACGATAATTCATCGTGAAACGACCGCCCGCGGACGTTTATCTTTTGCGTGTAGGGTAAATGGCCTTCTTCTTTCCTCTCTCCGCTCTTTATATACCCTCATGCCAGTTATAGTATCTCGCTTGCTCCAGGATATGTGGTAGCGCACAGGAGTAGTTGCGACAAAATGAAAAATACAAAAATAAAAATATGATAAATAAATAACAATGGAGAAGTGAACTAAAAGAGAAAGAGCAATGATGATGAAAAAAAAAATATATAAAAAAAAAAGGGAAAGGTTATATGCGCTATATATATCTAATGTATATAAGCTGTCGGGAGGATACGAGTCAAGTTGAGATCGAACGCAAAATTTTTCTCTTTCTTGCAAGCAAAACATATAGAACGTATGTATATATCAGTATAATCTTTTCTATGTGGCTATATTCTTATCGCATTTCGTGGGTATTCTCAAGACGATTCATAAAAGAGTGAGGAGTTAAGAAAAGCGATAGATAGGATTGAGAAGAGGGGGATGAAAGAGCGAGTATAAAAAATGACGAGAAAATCCCGTGAGACGTACGTTGGCAAACAATATCGTGTTCGCGACGTTGAATGGAAAAAAAAAAAAAGAAAATAATGTTAAATAAAATTTCTATTTAACGCAGGTGAGGAAATGTACTTGAAATACGTATATAGAGAATTTAATGAATGAATAGTAAGAGAAAATTTCACGACGAAAAAAAAAAATCTGTGACGGAAATGAATTTTTTTTTTTATTTTCTGTGATATTTCTTATTCTCAATTCACGAATTTTATAAACTTAATTAAATTATATATATTATGATAACTCAAACTATAACTCTGAATGTATGGTGAAGATGTTATTTAAATGAATAATAATTGGACGATGATTATTAAGATTTAATTTTGTATTTTAATAAATATGAAAGCGAAACAATTTATTTTCACTATGTTGAAATTGTGGGAAATTATAATTTGTTTTAATTTATCGTGAAATAGATATTTATATCTGTTGAAATAGAAGAAAAACTCAATTACTCAACAGCTAGAAATATTATATGTATGTTATAAAATATATATTATATAAATAATCTATACTTTGATTCTCATCAACCAGATTTTCAATAATGCGTTGTTATAATGTTGAATTGTCGCTTGAGAAATGCATCAGCCACCAGGAGCTGTGCAATACACTACGATATATGAGCGAAAATAAGTGCAGACTATTGCGCGATATTGAACTATCTCACACTCATCATGAACAAATAAAGTGCAACTGTATGCTGGTCGCCACTGTAATCTTTATTAGTGTGTCAAGGGGACTCTTAAAAAATATCTTTCGTTCTCAGGATATCGCGATACACTTCATCTCGCTTTTTTGCTATACATTTAAACTTTCTTTATCGTTCACTCTCCTCACATTATTACATTACACTCAAATATCAGTTTATAATTTAAAGTGCAGTGTAATATATATTATGTTTGGAATTTTTTATTACACGAGCGCGGTTTATATTATATCTAATATTTTTCAATTCATCGTCTGTGTCATTTGTTGTTTTTTATATTTATTTATACAGCTTTTTTTGTTTTTTTTTTAGCTCAACTTTTGCAAATTGCACGATTTAACTCACATGACACTTCCTTTCTGTTTTTCCTTAACACCATTCTATGTCACTATATATATTTATTCTCTCGGTTTATCTCACATTTCTTTTATTCTGTACATATACACATAGAATTTTTTTTTCTTTTTTCATCTACTTTTTATTTTTGTCTATTTTCTCATCTCTTTTTCCCTTCAACAGTCATCTGTTTGGTGTATGTCTGTGCGGAATTACTGTAATCACTAAATCATATTATATTTATTGAGATAAAAAAGTTTGTCGCAATTATGTGAAAACTTTCCCAAAACGCATTAACGCATATGATGATCATTTTTCTTATTTTTTGACTAAACCAAATTTATAAATGAAATTATAATTATAATAAAAATATTTCATGCTTGAAATAAATTCACAATTATATGTAAGTAACTTTTATCACACATTTGTGAGGCGTAAGCAGATATTGATAAGAAAAAAATAAATAAATAAATGAAGGTAAAAGAACATACAGGAGATAATCGAATTCCGTAAAATGTCGAAACGTGATCGTTTCATCTTCCCTTATCCTTTTTACTAGTCTTCCTTTTTATCTACACTCGTGGTCTCAGCTCGCACCTTTTCGCCCAAGTCGACTTACTTTAGATTCTGAAGGTGAAGAATTCCAAATGGAATTCCTTGTTTGACGACTGATCTTATTCGATGACTAGCGACATATTTCAGCTTTGAATGACATTTATGAGCTGACCAAGATATTAAGTTCCAATGTGACAGTTGAAACTCGCTGCAGATTATCCAAGTCACGATGTTATTGCTTTTCTGCACTTCATATATGTAAATTTTTTTAATCTTCTTTTTTCTTTTCTCACATTCACTTGAAGCAACCTGTCTGCAACACAAAAAATAAACAGATTAACTTTCAATTAAATACATTTCATATATTTTAATCCTTTATATAAACTTTCAATAGAATATTTATTCTTAATATTTTGTGAATTTATTATAAATAACAATATAACGGCCACTAGTACCAATAATAGAATGAATTTTATTCATTAAAAAATTACACATAGAAATCCATGTGTAAAATGTGCGGCAAATTTTTTTTTCTCATTAGAAATTCCGGCATTACAACAAGCGCAAATCCGCTAAAATCGTTATTTGTTTATTTGTTTATTACCACGAGATTAATTAAATTCATTATTAATTAAATTCATTGTATTTATAAATAATTCATTTTATTGATCAGATATTACATCATTCGACAAGCAATATTATATTATTTTAATTATTTTTATTTTATTAAAGGGAAATTATAAGTGTTGTAATTTTTTTTTTTGATTTGATATGAGTCTGCAAAATATATTGAAATATATTTGATAAGAAAATTAATAAGAGATGTATATTTTTTTCTAATAATTTCTAATAATTATATGAAGAACATTACGTGAATAGATTATTTAAATTGTGATAAGATATCAGAAGACATAGAAGTAATCGAAAGTAAATAGTTAAGTGTTAGTTGTGACGTTCTTCTGATTCAACTAATCCTGCCATTAATCGTTTTATGACTCTTCAATGGGTCAGCTCTGAACCCGCATCACAACTCAATACAAAGCACTCTCATCTAATCTGATTTGAAACATATAACAGATTTAACGTGTATTAATCCACTATATAGACAACAAGTCGATTGATTTTAATTCCTGACCATAAATCTATGAACACAATTCATTAAATAAAAAAATTTCAATTGATAATTATATAAAATTAAAATTAAATCTTCACTAATTGTGTCATTATTTTTTTTTTATTCATATACGATATTATAATATTTTTATAATTAAGAAGTTATTATTGAGAATTAAAAAACTTCTGTTAATTATTCAGAATAAAAAATGAATCATCAAAAAAAAATTTTTTCTTCTAATTTTTTTTTTATTTAATTTTTTTTTTTTAATATATTTTCGAACCAACGTCTTCAACGTTCGTTTAAAAGATTGCGAGTTGCACTACTTTTTCATTTTGATTAGTAGATGAGTGAAGAGAAAAAAAAATAAGAAATAAAAACGAATGAATTTAAAAAAGAGCAGCGCGATCAAGCGGGCACTCTGACGAGATATTCGTCGACAGGGACTCCGTAATAGGTCGATTTATATTCAAAGTTGTGGTTAATAGCTGAAGAAATTAGCGGGTGGGTGTAGACAACTTGAGATACTTTCTTTTCCACTGTGATTGTATTCTTCATTCCATTTGTTTTTTTCTCACATCTGCACGATCTCTCTCCATTTATTTTACATTAAAACTTGTCTTAACCAGCCATTAGACTTTTTTGCTTCGTTATATACATATATAATATGTATATATATATATATATATATACATAAAATATATGTTTATACATATAACAAATCGTTAAAGATATACAACGAAAAATCTTTAGGATTTGCAAATACACTAGAGGAAAAAATTAAAGGGTGAAAAAAATTTCCGAAAATTTTCCGTGTTTTTTGACAGCTGTATTTCAGTGAAAAATGGTCATATCGAATTTTTAAAAAAAGCATTTTGAAGCTCTGAAACTCTAGTTTCTAAATCTTATAGCGAAAAAATTTTAGGAGCTACGGTTATTACGTAATTCTAAGAAATAGCACGGAAAAAAAAAATTCGCAAATTTGGTTTTTTTTTCTTTTGAGTTTGCAAACTTAGGAAAATTTTTTTTAGCTAAGCCATCATTGGGATGAGATAGCTTGTTTATTCAGCTGTAATTTCTTTTTTTTTAAACCTCGATACGACCATTTTTCACTAAAATACAGCACTTCAAAAAACACGGAAAAATTTCGGAAATTTTGTTGACCCTTTAATTCTTTCCACTAGTGTAGTGTGCCATTTTATTTGAAAGCAACTTGTGCATAAATATGTTAATGAGAATAACTCAACATTCCAAGTCTCTGCTATCTATATTAATTAAAAATATTATTTTCTCAACATCAAGCCAAGTTGGAAAAAAATTTTAATTAACAATAAACATGAAAGAAAAGAGTAAAAAAATGAAAAAAAAAAATAAAGTGAAATGCAAATATTTGGCTGTTTTAATATATATTTATATATATAATTCAATCGATTCGAACTAGCTCTTCTTGGGATAAGCGAGCTTATCGCCATTAAATATAATCTCAAGTGATCTTGGAAGCCCACTTGATACTTGGATTCCTATTGGAAGCTCTAATTTCTTTTGCAGTGTCTCTTCTACTCCCAATCCCATCCTGCAATCTTTGAGTGTCCATATTATTGGCGTTGAGAGTTGGAGTGATCGACTACTAAGGCATGATTATATTCAATATCTAAGTATATATGTATGTGTTTATGTACGTATATACATAGGTCGTGTGAAAAAATCTGCTTTGAAGCAGTTGCGCCACATCCAGTGAAGGAAAAAAGTTTTATCTGAAAAGTCGGTGGTGGATTGAAAAGTTCTGTGGGATCTCCACCGGTAATGTGCTCACTTTTTTTTTTCTTTATAGTATAAAAAAAAAAAAATTTAATGCATTTTTTTATTTCCGGTAACACATTTCAAAGTAGGAATTTGACTTAATCAGTTCAAAAAAAAATTTTTTTTTCCATCACATTATTGTGTTTATATACGTCTGTATATATGTATTATATTTATGTGTCTGTCTGATGCCTACTTATTTTTTTTTTATTTCGTTATTATAGAATGAATAAATTTACCTCATCCAGGATGTGCTTTTTTTTTTTTTCCACCAATATAAATCCACTCCAATCGACGATTACCCATGGGAATAGGTGAGCTTTTCGTTGAAAATAAATCAGGATTCCAAAGAAGACATTTTCTACGTTCACATTGAGGGAAAATAATTCACTCCCATTGTCATGAGACTTTAATTCCGACTATCGTGCATCAATTTTTTAACAGACACATTGCGTGTCTGGCTTCCTATTGTATAACAACTCACATGTACGCCATATATACCTGTGGATATCACCTTATATATGTGTATATATCCGACTCCAAAAAGTCAAATGGGGGACCTTCGTCTTCTAGAGAGAATTCCCTGGACCTTAGGGACCGCGTAGAGACCAAAAAGATATTTCAACATGCATCCATAAACATTCATATATTATACCTTATATATTTCATTCAGCATTAAACAAATATAATAAAACTTGATAAATATTGAGAATGCACCTTGTATATATACATATATAGTTTATATTTTAGAGATAAAAAAAAATAAAAAATAACACGAGTAAGATAAATGTGACATTTTAAATTACATCGGCGTATGAACGAACTCCTTTTGGTCTATAAAAAAAAAAGGTAGCAAAACGATCAGAAGGCATCGTAAATTTCCGATAGGAAAGTCGGTACGTTGCTCTCATATACCAAGGTGCAATATAAACAAATATATATATTCGTATAGATAGGACAGATAGATAGATAGATAGATGCGTAAACTGGCGCGCTCAAGTCGTGTCAATGTCGTCTACTCGGAAACGGCAAAGTGCATCGCTGAGTCATATCAAGAACATTTATAGCAGTACACTCAATTCAGCTTTTATAACCGACTGTATTTATATACATGTATATATTTATATATATTTATATACTTTGAAGAAATCGATCGTGCAACCGTTTATCACAAAATTCCAAGTCCGGTAGTTGCAAGTATATTATAGTCGTCACAAGAATTGTCCACATCAACGAAATGTCAAATATTTATACACCTGTATATAATATGTCAATTTTGTAATTGTATATAATACTAAATATACTTATATACACATAGGAATATAGATATATATTGGATCATTATTATTATACGTATATTATTTTTGAAGTATTTATATATTTATATGAACAGCTCTGTACTGTTTTTTTCAATCTATAACGATCCTCAATGGTTATATGAAAATAGAAAATCCAATAATTCCCATCGACGCTGTCCATCGTTGTCCACCGTTGAGCCCAGTATTTATTGGTCGAACAACAGCACGGAAAAGAGGCGAGTGTGAAAGGGAGAGTGAAAGAGAAGTAGAGATGAAAAAAAAAAAAAAAAAAGATGAGAGTGAGTGACAATACCCGTCGGTCACATTCGGGACCTCGATTAAAATTTTTAGTGACGAGGCAATCGATCATACAAGCGGACGTGTATATATATAATACTTATATATATATATGCGATGCTCCCGCGACGGGTGATAGGAATCAAAATAGTATGTTATACTGGCCATAAAAAAAAAAATTAAATGATATACACGAACACAATCTAACTATCAACTCAATCATTTGAAATATTATTTTTTTTTTATTTTTGTATACGCGCATTATCCTCTGATGATCCAGTGTATAGTTGTGATAAATATCAAGGGAGTGTATTCCTATCGCTAAGAAGAAAAAGAGAAATAGCAAGAGTTGGAAAAACATGAATAAAAAAATGAACATTGTATAGAAAAGACAACGAACAAGTACACGAAAAATCGAGAAAGATAAAAAGAAAAAAATGAAAAATAAGACGAAGAATGAAACGAATAAAACAAATAAAAGGAGGATGAAAATAAGGGGTGCTCCTGGGATGAGAGTCAAGATCCGACATGTCCAGGCAATGTCCCCTGCTGCGAGACAGTCGTAATGACCGGCTCGATCTTATCATGCGTCACAGTCCGGGGCTTCCTTGTCCCATTGTACACTTATCTCGGCTGGTTCGTAGTCCTCACGTTTATATATATCCCCTGACTTTGCGTTGCTCTGAACGTTTACTATATAGATACATGCATATATACGTTTATACTATACATATATGTCACCTTCAATCTGCTTTCTCTCTCTGTATACTATAGAAAAGAGTCAGAAAACTCGGCACTCTCGTAATCCCATCCAGCATCTCGCATATATACCATATACACGGCCGGTGTCTTCGTCACAACGACGTACATCCAGTTTCACTGCCATCTGCGTCTTGCTTAATTTTTTTTTTTTTCGGTCGTATTTTTTTTCTCTTTTATCTTTCTTATATTATAAAATACTCTGAGCAGGTGCGCTTCACCATATATTTCATATAGCTAGATATTATAAAGATTTGTTCCATCATCCAAGACTTTTCTGTGAAGCAATGAGGAATAGTATCATTATAATGAAAATGCAAATACGGGGATATATCCGATAACATTTCTAATGATCTATTATATTTTACGTATGCATAAGAATATTTAAATGACTTTGATTGCTAGAATATATTTAAATAAATACTGATGAAATCAAAGATTAATTTGATTTTTTATTCATCAGTTGAATAATGAGATGAGCTAGTAGAAAACATCAGTGTTACAATTAATAAGCTTTCGCAGCTGTATGAATTTGATACGGTTCCTTTCGAAAGAATGATACAAAAAAGTTAGAGGAAAAAAAAAAAAATATATTATTCGCCTATATTCGCATATATGTGATATGTCTAGACTAGAAGCCTTCGGCCTCGAGCTGTCAACGTGTCTCATCGAGATGGCAAAAAAAGACCACTGCTGACAAATGAAAAACTTGGAATTGAAATGCCTCCGAGGCCGGTTAGTTACTAGTATAAAAAATGATAAAAAGAAATAAAAAAAAAAAAATTTTTTTCTATCATTTTTCCAGAATATTATACTTTTTTGTCTTAATGGCGCGAAAAATAAATCACCTGCAAGATAATATGTAGAGCGCAGCACACATTGTCATCTATTCTACAGTCCACTCGCCGCTTTTTCTCTCACACTGAGGAAGATGGATACACAGATATATATATTCATATATGTGTGTAATATTCCAGTTTATAAATACATGTATATTGTGGAGGTATATAGGTTGGTTGGTTGGATGCATCTCGTATTTATCCCCCGAGGCGAATCAGGCTCAGCCCGACACACTCGACATAAGAGAATAAGACAAGAAGAGAGACTAAGGGAGATCGTTAACGCGCCAAGAAGAGCCCAGGACTAAAACCCTGCGTGCCAGACTTTGCAGAGTCGTTGAGTGCAGCGAACGAGTCTCAAAAAGTATATATGCCACATCGTCTGTGTATGTGATTATATATGCACACCAACAATCTCTTTGCACTTCATGAATTGCTCCTGAACAATTTTCTGCTATATATACCTTATACATGTATGAATATATGTATTCATACATTCTTTTGATGCGCATATTCTGACGTGATTTGACATTATAAAGAATATGGAGAACATTGCCATGTTAAATTTTTGGCATCATGTGTCGGATAAATGTTATAGTTGGCTGAATTTGAAAGTTTCTCATGAAGAGAATGCACGAACTTTCAAGATCATGACTATTCTAACAAATGCATTATTAAATTGCATAACTTCATCCTGGGATATATGTGTATATATACATTTTGTATATTTAAATGAACTTTACTTTTAGTGATTTTGTTTATTTCTTATTATTTGTTTCATATCATCATCGTTTAGCTAGAGGCGTTATTATTTAGGTGTAAATTATTGCACTTTTATCTCGAGGACATAATTACATTATGATGCAAAAGTGCAAAATTTATAATTTACTAAAAAATAAATTACGTATTTTTTTTTTAAGAATATTTTACGTAATAATAAATACGAAAATTATGAATAATTACTTTAATATTAATCTGAATTGATATTGAAATATTCGATAATATATATATTAGTAAATAAATCAAAGTTAAAAGCTTAATAAAATTCTTATATACCTACATTATCATCGTAAACTCATATTGTATATAAAGGTACTAAAAATTGGATCAAACATTTAGTGACAAAAGCATCGCGTGAAATTATAAATATTAATAAACTATTTTAAAATTTATTCAGTGAAGAGAAAAATATGGCAAGACACCTGAGCCATTCAATGAATTCACCTCATTATTAAATGCACTACGATGCCACTATACTGTGGAAAAATAAAATGAAAAAATAAACATAAAAATAAATTCCTTGCGACCATCGATCCCGATGCAAAGTGAATAAAACATTTAAGCGCTGCTGTTCGATAAATCACGTCGTTTCCCAGCATCCGAGCACTCAATTTTTCCACTCTCTTTCTATATTATACCTATATACATTTCCTTTTTTTATTTTTCCATTTTTATTTTCTTCCTCTGTCTTTCACTCCTTTTCCTTTCTCCCGCAATTGCTCTCTTCGTCTCACTTTATATCCATCCCCATCGCGTCTTCTCTGCTCTTTCTTCTTTCCTTAACGTACACATATACAGTGCACACAAATTTTCAGTATGCGTAGGCAAACCGAAAGGCGGAATGTAGCCCTTGCATCTGCAAGTAAGATTCAACGTCGTGCGACGGTAACCAATGTGGCGGCTGCTGCTGCCAACGGCATCGTGAATAATCCCCAAGGACTTCTTCCTATCCTTTCCCTTATTCCTTCCTCACTCATTCTCATTCTCTTGCTTTTTCTTATACCTCTTCCTACAACCATCGTTTCCCGGATGAAAGCGCGAACATAGTTCCACCTTCTATTGGAAAAACTTTAAATTTAAATAAAAAATCATACGCTATTGAAGGCAGCCGCTACTGCATGCATACAACCATGTGTATATTAGTGACATGGACAGTGGCATCAGTAGCAGGATATAGCAGTGTGAGTAGCACTTCCAAATGTGTATAACTTGGTGTGGGGAGTGTCTATATGAATCATCCCATGAAAAATATGTATTGCTTTTATCGAGGGTGACGCGCAACCGGATAAATACATAGGGATCCTCGATGTCAACCAATACTCACAAAAGGGCCGTAGAAATGACATTTACCATTGCGTATAAACGTATATAAATGTATGTATGTATGTATGTATATAAATAGGGAGATTATAATGATGATGAGGATGAAGATGAGGATGATGATGATACGAATGGGAGAGATATATTATAAGAGAACTTAGAAAACGAGGGTGCGTGTGTACAAATTGAAGGACTGTAAAAAAAAAAATTAAATAAATTCCGGAGTCGACCACCAACCACGCGGATCAGGACTGGAGTCCAATCCAGTCGCTATCTATACATATGCTGCAGTTAATCTCAAAATATAATACATATAAAAAAATTATAAACCCTAAATATAATGTCGCATATATAACTCTGTATATAAATATATATCTCTACAATATATGTATATAAAATCAAATACCGATATATCGCCTGCTAGAAATTTTGACTTTACTATATATTTATTAAAAATAACGTCATCATAATGAAACTTGGATATTTATATCTAAAATATACTTGTCCATTAACTCAAACCACAACAATGTTAAACTATCGCAATAGACTAATACGTAGTATATATAATTATATCCATATATACATATATATAATGCCTAAATCTCAGGTTCAGTTGAACTGCCTTCAAACTTGATGGGTTCACCGATCGAATATTCGATTAGCTTCAGCGTTTCATGGATGACTATCCACAATAGATGGTTACATCGCTAGGCAATACAGCAGATGAACAATAGCGCGAGACCCGGGCCATTCTCTATGCCCATCTGTATGTATATATATACCTATACATATATGTACCAATGTCATTTAGTACAATAGTTATCCGAGAAGAGCTAACGAGATTGAGAGAGTGATGTACATTAAATGTATATATAATACATATGTAGAGGAAGTTAGTTAGAGTTAGGAATCAATACGTCCCGAACGAATGCAACTCCAATTAATATACATATATCTTTAGTCCTCGAACCCTTATTTTACGCTTGACGAAGGCAGGATTGGTGGCTAATTACTATACTGAATAATTAACAGAGATGCTGATTTGATTTTGTGCTTTGGTAAATAATGACCGCAATCGTTTCAACTGTATCTATATAAATTGTATGACATCTGGGAATATAATTTGAGTGTATATTGACGTTAAAGATGTCATTGCTGAACGCACATGGTCCAACAACTGCTGTCATTTGAACAATTAAATGTGGTGTAATATAGTGTCATGGTAGAGGGACGGTAAATGTGGTACGTTGTATATTTCCATTTTCATGGCAAGTCTTACACCCTCATATATTCACCGAAGGGTAGATGGTTATATGTACCCTCAGCTTCTGTACTATTCCTAATTATTAACACTCGCCATTTTGTTTCCTAGAGCTATAGGTGTATATGTATATATACTGTTCATTTGTTTCCCTCTTCCAAAAACTAGACCACCAAGTTGCTCAATCTGTGTGCTCTTTAATTAACCACCATGACTTCTAGTCATGTGGGTTCCTTATTAACGCCACTACTGTAATTTTCTCATACACTCACAGTCAATTAACTTCATTGCCTTGTATCTCGCAAGTACAAACCACTTACTTCATCTTTTCTTGAATATATATATACATATATGTACCTATATGTATGTATATATGTGTGTGTGCAATGAGAGTGCAGTACTCTGAAATTTGTTTCTATGTCTTTTGATATTATTACTAAATGTTTATGAAATATATTCTATGGAAATTCAACAGTTGTACGTGAAATATTGTAAACTTTTTAAGTATTCCTACTCAAAGTGCTATTATTTAAATCAATTGAAGCAGCGCACAGTTAACAAATCAGTTTTTATTTAAATATACAAGATTGAATACAATAAAACATGTTTATATTTTTATTTTTTTTTTCTTTTCATTTATAATTTATCCATAGCTTTCAATGATCATCCACCTGCATCGCGTTTTTCACACCTGCTCTGATATATAGTTTATTATTATTAAAAGAAATACTAGAATGCTTTTAGAGCTTAAAGATATCAAATAACATGAAAAAGTATTGAACTTAATTTGGTTCTCTGGCACAAATATAAAATATTGGGAATAAAAATGAAAGTAGTTATATAACAAGTGAATTGAAATTCATTTTGTTGTCATTGTGCAGTATGTTTTACTCGACTACTACTATTAATTATTTATCGTCATTTATTTTTATAACATTATTGTTGAGCAAAATTATTTTATACAAATTAACATTGTGCTTCGATGACGATCATAATTCTTTATACATATTTATGTATGTATATACCAAGTGGCCTCTTTGATCAACCACAAAAGCCACCATCCTCTACTATACACAAATGTTCAATAATCAACCGCGAATATATTCAACCGAGCGTCGTTATATAACCAAGGCAAATAGCGCATGGTTTATAATATCATAAAGCCTTCTCCGCCCTCCAATCGATTTCGCAAGACCCTCAAGGCGTTCAAAAACCCGCAAATAATTTGATAGTGGCTCCAATTAATATAGGAAGTACATATAGTATATATAGTTGAAGGGAGTGATGAGAGTTGGGTGTGAGTCAATATGAGATGGCGACGTTGCCATACGACCTCGTTATATTCGACAAAATTTCAGTCCAACCCATATTCACAACTCTCTCATTCTAGGTATAACGTCACCATTGACGAGCGACACTCAAATCAAATTGTTACCGATCACCGAGTTACTAGTTCACCTATTTCTTCAAATTTCATTCGAAAATATTTTTCTTGTGAATTATTTGGGGTAGAAAAATTTATTTCCAGTTCTAAATTTAGGAAAAAAAATTTTTTTAGTATTACCAAAGTGCAGTATTTACTTAATTAACATACGTATATTTATATATATATTTAAAAAATAAAATCATATGCTACATGTATATTACATAGTATACACATATGTATAATATAAAATTTTATGGAGAAGATCAACGCAATATTCTCTTGTATTTAAGCCTGGACACAGATCCATTTTGAACCCGCCCGCAGGACAGAAGTAAAGCATTATTCTCCTGTGTATATTAAATATATACGTGTTACGTGCGTGATGATGTATACACCTGGTATCGCGTGTAAATGCACATTCAAGTACTCCCGAGAATTTACCCACAAAGGCGAAAAGGATGCACACCGGTACTTATATGCACCTGGGTGAGAATGAATACATGATTCTCCCGACACCTCTTCCACTATCTTTCAAAGTCTCATTCTCTTTCATGTCGAATGCATACACATGATCACACATATACATATACACATTCACACATTTATATGTATATACATGCACAAATACATTCACCCAATTTATTTCTGCATTATGTGTGCGGCCAGTATGGCTCGTGCTGCTCTCCAGGCATGTAGCATTATTCCATATATGATATATGTATATCACGTACACCAATGTGGATGCATACGTTATATAAGACGTTGTATTAATTCATAATTATATTACTGGTTATAATTATACCAGCAAAAATATAAAACATTCAATATTTATAAACATGGGAATGCTGAATTTTGTATTTATAAATTCTATCGTAATTTTTTTATTGATTTATATTGTGTTTTATAGAATTATATAAATGTGGATAGATGGTTTGTTATTTTGAATGATTATAATTTTATGTAAGTGAATTAATTATCAAACTTTATAGTATAATATATAATTTAAAATTGTTATAAGTGATATGTGAGTTATTTGGAATTTTGTTAATGATTTTCTAGATTTTAGGATGTTTTATCATTTTTAATCGTGTGATAAATATAAAATAGCCATTAGTATAATTAAATTAGATAATTGTAACAAGATATTCATCAGATATTTATCAATTAACTGACGTTAACGCGAATACCAACGAGATCTCGATGCCTTTGTTCGTGAATGCCTCAACGCCCATTCTTGGAATGTTATATACATACATGTCGTCGAAATTTAATGGCATATGTACATATGCAAAACGCACGAGTGAATGTAATAGATGTTTTACATTATGGAAAGATGGTAAATCCTATTTTAGGCCATTAAAAACAGCACCTTTTGCTACCAAGCAAAGTTTCATGAGATGCAACTATTCCATTTAATGCCAAGTTTAGAACAATGTTATATCCATATTATTTTTATTGTCACCGATTTTTTTATGTGGTATTCTTTACTGCTTCTATAACTGTAAGCGACGGCTATACGTATTTCACATGCAAATGATATGCTAACTGCATGAAAAACGCATAGGGCAATGTGCGCAAGCGTTCAACATCGTTTCAAGATGGTGAACGTATTTTCACAAAGTCGTTGAGACAGAAAGAAAAAAAATAAATAAAAGAACATTTATAGTCAGAGGTTCAACTCTGTATTCGGAGAGCACTTGAAATATTTCCGTAACAAATGCAACTCTACACTACTCATCGATCAATATATGTATATGTATTATAAATGAATGAATGGATCAATGAGAAATGAAGAAAATGTTAATAAAAAATTTTTTTACAATTTCCACAAATTTTAGAAACTCAAAGAGCCGAAATGAAACGAACTTCCTTGCTGCGCTAATGACCTGAAATTAATCCTTGACCCATTTTCTATGAATACTCACTCAAAAACACTTGACTTGGCCAATGTGCCACGAGCCAACCATCAATTCTGACAAACGTTTCATAGTAAATGTAGAACTCAATTAATCAAGAGAGAAATGCTTCACTCTCTTAAATTCATCTTTGTGCATTTTAACTTAACGATTTAACGGTTAGTAGCACTGTATGTCTATACCATGAACCTAATAAACCAACTTTTCAGCGGAAGTACATATAGTTTAGAACATTTTTTCTTTCTATTATTTTTTTTCCGGAAGCGACCACCTCGGAGCATGGAAAATAGACACATATTGATGTTCAAAAAAATAAAATTGGAACGAACAGTGAAGCGTTAAATGAGAATAACAATTTTTACTGCTGTTCATAATAATCGAACCTTCAAAAATCCTGTCATATATTCTCAAACCCGACGATACACGTGCCGGCATTTATGACCGAAACAAAAGACAAACATATTTATATAAGAGAAAGTGTGACGGACTGTCTTTCAGTGATCCTCTAGTCTATGTCCTGCTGACCCAGTGCCACTATACCAAGCTCGTCAATATAATGGACCTCTACATAACTTCAGTTATGGTTGTCACTTTTGGAATTTATCGGCGGGTCGCAAATATTCATCCATGACGGCAACGAAGCGTGCTAGTGGGTCAGTGAAGGATGAATAAAAAGTAAGGTCGAGTTTGAGCTTGTTGGACCCATGCTGAGTGCTGGTATACAGAGATAACTGAAGGTACGGTCAAATATATCTCTACTAGAAACTCTGACCAAAAGGTATATAATTGCACACTACTACTCAAACCCTCTGGCAACGTTTGGAATCAAGTTAAACTTTGCTTTTTGATCCTTACAACTCTCTACGTCCCTCGACCGTGTACCAAAATGTATGTATATATACATATATATTTTTTTTTCCTCTTGTCGTTACATTATTCGACTGATACTATATACTTTGCCAATGCACTGGAAGAGTTCTGAGTTGACACCCCATGGGATTAGGCCATATAACTTTTTGCAGTATGAGAAAGAAAATGATACAAAAAAAAAATCGTAAAAGAAAAACGATATAGTCTTTGACAGTACTACTTACACACTAGGTGATATAGTAAAGTATATTGCTAGATTGCACTACATCAGTAGCTCCTGTACAGTGTACAGAGTGCACGACTTGCCAACCGCACGAGTACCCGAGTGCGACGAAACCTCAGGATTTATGGCTTCGTTGGGATTTACTTTACTGGACAAGACTGCGTGTTTTCAACCATATAGTATCGTAACTAAATTCTAGATACCAGATAGACATATAATAATACAAAAGACTAAAATTATCCTACTGTTAAGATAGTTTATATTTATATCTAAAGAATAGTATATAGACTATATAAATAGATATACATTTATGTACAGTTCATGGGGTTTTAGTCCTGGGTTATTAGGTGATATTTCGCACGAGGGTGACAAGAAATAATGCAAAGCAATGTAACACCACAGGAGCTCAAAAGTATATAACCAGAAGTAATATTTATGAGAGGATTAAATTAAGCGAAAATTATTTATTGCTCATCATCACATGTGAATATAGTTGTATATACGGATATCATCTACGATCTATTTGTTTACACACATACTGCTATATGTAAATATCAAAGGCACATATATACACACGAAATACACAGGAGAAATTTCACAATAGCCCGCGGTGTGTATATGAGTGTATTAACAAGACAAAGTGTGAGAGAAGAGAGAGAGAGAGGAATGATCAGAAGTTTGAAAATTCAAAACATTAAGGAATGGGGCATGATGGAGGAAATGAAGTTGCAGGATAACTGGGTGCACGAGTGACCCCAGAAACCTCAAAAGGCCCCTCAGGCATTTGTATATATCCACTGTTGAGAATAACTTATATATACTACATCTCGACATATGATGTTCGTTTTACCCACATTTATACACACGTGTGCATATATTTCTATCTACGTATATGTATATACATACTGCATATATGTTCGTTCATCAGGCCATTAGTTTAGCTACATTATAGTAGATATATCTTGAATAGAATATGCCAGCCCTTCTTGTACTCGTCCACAATAATGCCGCAAGCGATTTTATCGGATAAGATAATACTGAACGTGCTACCTCCTTAATATTCACGCAACGCGCCATATAGTCGATAGATCTAATAGACACCCGCACAAACCTGCTTTAGTTTAATCTATATTCTCCTTCCTTTATCTTTACCAGCTTCTATTCGTATGCTATAATCTATCTGACATGCATACAGTGACACGTTAAATTTATTTTGTATGTATATTCAATTGTTTTGTTGTATCTGATTTATAAAATAAGTATACCCGCCTGAGTCGAAATTTTGTTACTACTTTAGACCTGCATATAGCTCGTTTTGTAGGGATTGAAGGTATTATTAAGGACGAGCTCTTTAATTTTAGTCCTTTTTAAGACCTTAGAAGTGGCAGATATTTTCATTTCTTCCACTTTAAGGTTTAAAAAAGAAACAAATTAGGAAAACTGAGGAGTTATTAAGGTTCAAATGAATATGAAGGATATGAAAGGTATTGGGAAGTCAGTATCTAGAACTCGCGATAGACAATTTAGATACAGTTAGGAGAATAAAGGTCTAATGTAGAAACAAAATTTTGACTCGGGCGAGTTGAAATTTTTGTGCTTCTCTAATAGTCTTCAAGTATAGTCGATTAAACATTCTATGCCACTCATTGGCGTATCAATTATACTTTGAATCTAAGGATCTTTTAAAAATCTAGGCTTGAACCTTATTTGATGCTCAATTTTTACACTCAACACAACATTATAATATTTTATTTCATAATAAACTATTAGAATGCAGAATTAAATAATTATATCAACTATTGTGGGTTGTATGTTTTTATTCTGAAATGTGTTCAGGTAATTCAAGAACTATACTAAGTGAAAATTTAAAGAGGATTCAATTCTTAACTTAGTAATATAGTAGTAGTGTAGGCTCCAGCAGTATTTCGTAAAGCAAACGATGGTTATAAAGCTTATACACCTATATAAAGAAGGTTTTTCTGTTTACCTAGCTGGTCTCAATAATGTCCTTAAAATTCTCCCGCCCATGCGTATCCTTGGTGGATGAGAAGGAGCGAACCAGCTCAGAAAATATTGGTTCTTCCATTTATTCGAGTTTTCAAAGTATAGCGCGCCAGCTGACCCTACCTCGAGAGACTCGTTCAATTAGAAATAAACTCACCGGAACCGGCGACATAGGCTTCACTGTGTATACTAAAGTCAGTCGACAGCGAAATTGGAGAGAAAAAAAAATATTGTATACAATATATACCACCTATACGCACACGTATATTCATACACGTGAATGAAGAAAAAAAGGGAGAAGAAGACGTGAGGGGAGGAGAGAAAAATACGGTATATTCAAAATTCTTTAGCAAATATTTTGCCAGCAGTTTTCATATTTTTTTTTTTTTTTTCTTCATTCACTTTGGACTCTTCACTATTCTCTTATAATGAAGTGAACGACAAACTGCGATGAATAAAATTTTTTACGACAAAGTCGGTTAAGAAAACTTGGGAAATAATATTCTAACAATGTACAGAAAAACATAAATTATTAAAGAAATGTATTTGTAACAAATTATTATGTGTATACTATTAAAAATTAGAGTAACTACAATAAATAACTAAATGGATATACACTATTAAATTATTATTTATAATGAAAAAAATTAGTAGAATAATATATAATGGAGAATTATTTAACAACATAAAATGTTATGTGCAATGAAAAATATTTTTTATAGGTAATAAATGTATTTGTGTGATATGCGTCCACCACCAGGTCGAATCTAATAATTGAGTTTTCATGAAGACTCTTTTGCCATCCTTGATCCCACGCGAATACCTCCTCTCTCATTGGATTGCTACAGGGAGCTTTGAGGATAAAGTAAACACGAGATGAGCAAACAGCAGTGAGCCATTTTATGATCCTTACGACTCTTGGCCTCTGCCGCAATTTTATAAGTTACTGTTTGCGGTATGCTCCCAACTTTATTATTGATTCCTCTCGTTTCCACTCATATGCGTGTGTGTGTCTATGTATCTATGTAAACGTATTGGCCGCGTATACGTACGTGATATACAATTCTATTCACTTTTTTCATTGCTGTATATATAAATATATCAATAAGACATTTGCGCAATTGGAGAAGCTGTATAAGGCAATATAAACTCAAATTTCACCACTTGACGACGGCAATATTGCACAGCGATGTTCCATAAGCGAACGAAAAGATAAATAAACAAATGAATAAGTAAGTAAAAACAAATAAATGAATAAAAAGTAAATAATGAAAAATGCAAGAAATATATTTATAAAAAGGCAATATTATTTCTCAATGATTCATTTATTATTTTCCCACAAAACAATTTTATTTTATATACTCTGTTTTCATGTCAAGTATATAAAATACATAGCTTTGAAAATCAGGAAAAAAAATATACATTTATATTGTGTATCAATAACAATATTATATTATTTGTCAAAACTTCGCAATATAATTCCTCTTGGATGACGTATAATTTCAACAAAGATCGAGTTCCTTTTTATCAAACTCAACGCGACCTCCTTCTACATACGACCAAATAACAAGAGAATTTAAAATCCGCCTGAAATACACATGAGAGCTTCCCATCGACCATGCAGCATAATAAAAAACTTTAAAGAAGGGGGCAAAAAAAAAAAAATAAATAAATAAAACAAATATAAAACACGTCGGCGTGTTCCCACAATCGTATAGTCTCTATTTCTTTTCTATACGCACAATACATAAATAAAGTACATATATATATACTGCATGTACATTGTACATATATATTTATATACATAAATCTACATTTCTCTATTCGTATTTTCAATTGATATCCGGTCAGCGACACTGCAATGCATATCGCTCGCGTTTGCGATACAACATTAAGATGATGTCAATATTAAAATATTTATATATATATTTATATTTATATAGATATATATACATAAGGAAATATATATACTTTTGTCGATAGTCGATATAATGCTTTCCTCCTTTAGTGTTTATTCAGTGAGAATATACATACTTTATAAAAGAGTCACTGTAGCAACTTACAAAAAAAAGCCCTGCATAGCTGTATATAAATGTCGAGTCTTTTATATATATACGGTCAGAAAAATAAAGTCCTGCCGAAGATGCGCTCGATATCCCACCTCATCTCTCTTTTTTCTTTCACACAGAATGATGTCTCCATCATATATATACATATATACATTTGTGTGCGTGAACAAAATTTCAATAACAGTTGAATTGATCGATTCAGCACAGATTTCTTTGGTATGATCGTGTAGTTTACGCCACATCGCAGTGTCTCTCTTCACCACTCGGATTATATAAATATATACATGTACATATGTATATATATAGGTACATATATATATGCGGCTCACTGTCGAGCGCAAAATAAACACGAAATTACTTTGTACAGTATATATTCTCGTGTGAATTGTCCTCGGTTGAAGGCTAAGATCCTGAACAAACACGTCAAGGTACTATTTCTTTTTTTTTTTTTTTTAGTTTTTTCGTGTATACATATACATGGTTTTTTTTTCAGTTCTCTTTTATATCTTCCATTCTCTCTTTCACTCGAGTACTTACAATGTACATATAAATGTATATATATTGCCCTGAAGATAGACACGATGGCGCCCGCTTCGCGACACAGCGTGTGACGTGACAGACTTTCTATCCAAGCTGAGCAAATAAAACCGTGGCCGATTCTCATTCTGCGCATTCTCTGATTCATCGAGGGGCGACATATATTATATAGTCTGTATACATCAACGTTACCTAATGATTGTGTCCGATTTAAAATGACAAAAAAAAAAAATATCCCGGAGTACATTATTTTCTCGTTTCGTATAGTCTGTATACATCAAAGTGGTATAACACAATAATATTCATTTATACATGCACACACAGTATATACGACAACTCGAATGATTATTCACATGTATAAAAGTAAACTAAACGTCCGTATCCTATTCAAAATTCAATAGATATTTTTTATGTATATATATTATACTTAATCCGTATACGTTGTTCCTCGTTTTCTTTTATTCAATACAACACGTCACGTATGATTTCTATTCGATTTCCGTATCCCTTTATTGATTTTTTTTCTCTCATTGATGATGTTATAATATTCTCCCTTGGTATATCATTATAATTGGCGTAAATCCTTTCAAATAAAAAAAAATCAATCGATCTTATAAGAACTCAGTTATAAGCTCTGATGAGTAAAGCAAAACACCAATTTAATAAGACTTTTGGCGATCAACAAATAAAAAAAAAAAAATATATCTGTGAAGCAAGTTTCAGTAAAGAAGTATGAACAAACGAATCAAGTGAAAAAAAAAAAAAAATATATATATGTACAAGCTAGAAAAAAAAACTACTTGCGAAATGATGCAGTACATTCGGAAGCGGATTCAGAGACGAAAGAATTCAATTATATTGAAAGGAAAATGGAGGACAATATATACATATAAATACGATTATTTGCGATATATCATCACAGCTGAGGATGGTACAATAAAAGACACACTGCAGATATGTATATAGATATATAAGAGGACCCGAAGCGGTCTCTAGATTTCGCTGAGCAAAAGCTTACATCGTATGGAACTTACTTCGTTATACTCCAAGGCAGCTCGACGTACCAAAGTCAAGTGGATAAGATCCAAAACGAGACAAGGAAGAATATATATACATACATATGTATATCTATCTATGCACATATGTGTATATGTTCTACATAGACATGGTATATGGTAAGAAAGAGAAGGGATGTGTATCTATACGGTCTAGGGATCCGCTAGGTTGAATTCACAAACTCAAGAAGTAAGTGTAGGAGATCGAGCTGCTCTTGGACGGTTAAAGTGTATCGCGTCATATAGACTGTGTGGTGCACGCCCTTAGGGACTTTTCGAGTGCCAACGTTGGATACAAAGTATATCGAGAGAGAGAGAGAGAGGAGAGCACACGGGACAAGTTGTACGATAAGCGCTTTCGCCTTGCTCACCAACTTTTTATTTCTTTATTTTTTTATATCTTCCTGTATATACCCTTAAGGTCTTTCGTGCACACGTAAAAAACAGTCTCGTTTCACTTTTCATAAAATGGTTATTTTATCTGGGTGAAAACGAGTAAGTTTCAAAAAAAAAAAACTACACTTTACATAATATATATTGAAAATGATAGAAAATTTTTTTTTTTTTTCATTCGAAAGCTTTTCATTTGTTCTCACCATTTATTCTCTCTCATGTAGAATAATTTTAAGTATCGTATGAGAATCTCAATGACGTCTTCTGTGTCGTTGTGTGCAAACACTCTGCGTGTCAGTAATTGTCTCAAGTATATAGTTGGACGAAGAAAAAAAGAAGATGTATATAAATACACACATGTGTATATATGTGTGAGATGTAGCAGTAGTAAAAAAAAAAAAAAGAAATATACTGCATCCGAAAGTCCAAAAGAATATATATAAGAGGAGAAAGACAATAACGACCGCGAATAAGTAAAAGAAAAATAAATAAAAGATTTGAAAAATTCAACTGAATTTATACATGCATATATATTAGACTGGTCCAAAAAAATCGACTATTTCTTTTTTTTCAATTTTCGGAGTGAAATATCTTCGAGGAGGTTTAAAAAGATGCCTGTTAAAATTGGAGCTCTTAATATTAATATTTAGAGGTCTCGCATCGTGAATTTCGATTTTCCGTTCAAATAACATGGAAAAATTTTTTTTTTCCCCTTCAAAATGTTCTAACTTACGCACTAATATATCGATTCAAATAATCAATACTTATTTTATAGGAAATTGAACGCTCTACAAAAAAGTGTTCTTATTATTTTTCTATAAATCTACTCTTTCAAAAGTTATTCAAGGTTTCAGTCAAATTACTAGGAAATTCAACATTTCTTCTCTCATTTCTGGCACCACTTTGAAGGTTATCATGGAATATTATGAAATAATTGTTGAAATTTTTATAATTTATGATTTTCGATGAAGAATGAGGTTATTTAACGATTTTGAATGAAAATGTCCATTTTTTGGGAAAATTAACAAAAAATTTTTTTAGTATTCAATGGCTAAAACTGTTATTTTTGATTATTCTTCTTCAAGTGATTTTTTTCCGATTCTCGTAATTTTACATTTTTTACTGTATGAATTAAAGGTATAAATTGATTTGATTCAAATTTCTGAGTTTGAAAAAAAAAAAAAAAATTATCAGTCGTAGTTTATCGATGATGTAGTGGACTTTTGTCAGTAAATCAATTAATTAACATGTATTTACTTTTTGAATTAAATCAATTTATACCTTTAATTCATACAGTAAAAAATGTAAAATTACGAGAATTGGAAAAAAATCACTTGAAGTAGAATAATCAAAAATAACAGTTTTAGCCATTGAATACTAAAAAAATTTTTTGTTAATTTTCCCAAAAAAATGGACATTTTCATTCAAAATCGTTAAATAACCTCATTCTTCATCGAAAATCATAAATTATAAAAATTTCAACAATTATTTCATAATATTCCATGATAACCTTCAAAGTGGTGTCAGAAATGAGAGAAAAAATGTTGAATTTCCTAGTAATTTGACTGAAACCTTGAATAACTTTTGAAAGAGTAGATTTATAGAAAAATAATAAGAACACTTTTTTGTAGAGCGTTCAATTTCCTATAAAATGAGTATTGATCATTTGAATCGATATATTAGTGCGTAAGTTAGAACATTTTGAAGGGGAAAAAAAAAATTTTTCCATGTTATTTAAACGGAAAATCGAAATTCACGATGCGAGACCTCTAAACATTAATATTAAGAGCTCCAATTTTAACAGGCATCTTTTTAAACCTCCTCGAAGATATTTCACTCCGAAAATTGAAAAAAAAAAAATAGTCGATTTTTTTGGACCAGTCTAATATATATACACACACATACATATTGTGAATTAGTATATGAGACAGAGGGGGAAATAAGGGAAACGACGAGAGCGCATCAAGAGCGAAGGAAGCCGCGCGCGAATTTAAAATCTTCAATGTCGAGCGAATATCTCAGCGGGACGAAAACCAGATGAAGGTAAAAGAGAAGAGTCGAGGTGAAGGTATATAAGAGGGTGTCGGCTGTCGGGTCCTGCCGACATAGAAACGAGATGCGCCGCGTGAGTGCAATAATGGCATGAGAGATGAAAGGAAGAAAGTTATATACGCGCCTTCTCTTCGTCTTTCCCTCTTACTCACTGTATATATATGCAAACTGTTTGCGCTGAGGGAAATAAGAGGAGCCAGTGACACAGACAGATTCAGCGCATACCGACGATTGTTTCTCCTCGACAAGAACAATGGATCTGCCTAAGGACAGAACTGCGTCGTTGTCTACGCTCTTGGGATAACTGCAGCCGCGTCTTCTTCATCACTTGAACGACTCGAGGGAGATACCAATGTGCGAGAGAGGAATAAAGGAGAAGGAGAACGAAATGAATAATGGGAATCGAACCGTTGATCTTGGCATAAAAGTGTCTTTATTGTATTTTATTTATCAATTATAATATGTCCATTGAGTGCGGAATCAAGCAATCAGCGTGAGTATGTGTAGATAATCTGCAAATGAGACAGAAGAAGATGGATATGAAACTATATAATTATCGTTTCATTTATGAATTTGGTTTTTATATATGTCACATGCGTATGTTCTATTCAAATGTTTGATTGATTGATATAATTCGTCGTGGCAACGCTCTACGGTAGAATTTTTTTTTTTTATGTATTTTTATGTATACATATAAATATGTAATCTATAAGATCTTTACATAAATTATAAAGTAATCTATATAAGAATTATATGCCTACTAAGAGTACGTTATATTCGAGTTCCATTTTTTACATTCGAGTTCTTATGTTGAATTATATCATGCATTGTTTTTTTTTTTGTTTATTTCAGTCAACTACTCTATATAATTTTCTTTATAGAGGCTTTGCAATGTCGAATGACATTTCCGGAACAATTATACTCTGTCACAAAATAGTGAATTTTTCATATAGCATTTTTTTTATTCTCTATATCTTCATACATCATTGCTCCATTTTTTTCTTTTTTTTTTTTTCTTATGAACCACTACTGCTGCATATCCACCCTGTACGAGATCCGCTGTTGGCCCTTTTCTGTGTCCCAGTGGAGATGAAGGGAAAATAAGAAGAAGTTGATACGGATCAGATGATAAAGCGAACAAACGAACCAGTATACATGTATATACATTTTTTTCTTCTCCCGATTATTTTTTATCCCTGTATATCCTCAAATCTATGGTATGTTTCTGGAGCAGACCGCGACGCCGACCGGATTTGGCAGTCACACCATTTGACAGCATCCAGATTGCTTTTCGCCAGCAGACAAAACCGCAAAAAGTTATATACAAATACCGGTTCGGGGCCCATTCAAGTGGAGCGCCATAGTGATGAAAGTAAGAGAAATAAAAAAAATATAGCATAGTTATATACTATATATTCATACGCTCACGGGCATATAGGTACATAAATAGGTATAAGCATGATGTGTATATATATATCCAGCATGAAAGTATACACGAAGATATATATATATTGCATTTATATAGAAATATATATACAGGAAGTTCGACAGACCTGTTGTTGAATGGGCAGAGAGGCATGCGCACACGGTTGACAATCCAGCTCTTCTGTGGGCTTGAGTGGGTCCCGCGATTGTCCCCAAAGTTCTTCAGTCCTTTGCCATGTAGAAACGATAAACGTCAAAAATAAAGGGAGAAAAAAAATATAGGACCCGCCTTTTGTGACCATCAGGCCGTTCGACAACCGTTCTATTCCTTTCCCTTTTTATCATCTCTCCGCATATACCACGTGCCCTAGAATAAGATAACTATATATACGTATATATACATAGCATATATGTGGATGAACATATATATCTCTTTACATTATTGAAAAATATATCGTCACTGCATGCCATCGTCGCAGTTTCAGGAAATCGTCCTTCCCTGTCACTCTTTTCAACCTTCTTCCCTCTCGCGCTATTCAATTCTTTTCTCTACCATGTTGCCCCTCAATATAAGATGGGCGCGCATTGCCCACAAGGGGAAATACTCTTGTGTATATATATATATTTATAAATATACATATACATATACTAATGTGAGAATACAATCAGAGACAATCTGAGAAGAATTGTGAATATAATAAGGAGCTGATGGGGAAATGGGTGGGTACATCGTGTCATCATGATATGCACACTGAGCTTCTGTTTTTTCTTCTTCTCATTCTTCCTCATCATAGTCATACACCACCGCTCGCCCTGTGGCACAATGTTATATATACACGCCACCACGCCCCCATGTATACTCACAGGGTGCGCAGATGCGAATGAGATAGTCTGGTCTAGGAGTAAAGGAAGCCATGTAACGACATATACACTAGATGGGCGACACAATGAGGACAGGATGACGATTGATGGTGGTATAGCGATAAAGATTCTCATAATCGACGTTGGTATACCGCATTTTTTTTTTTTTTCTGTATTTCCTCTTCATTCGAAGATATGTATGAGAACTTTGTAATGTATATATAAAAATGAACATGAGAAGAAGATGAAGAAATACAATATTAATGTGTGTATATCCTGAAGACTGCGCTTTCTTATATACTGTTTGAAGATTCATATATGGTCGTGTGCTTGCAGCGTATATATATAGTCACGTTTGCAATATGAAATATATTATTGGTGTTATGCGTTATACTGATGCAAGCAGTCGCATGAGTAGAGTGAAGCAAGTTCAATTGTTTACTCGGCAGCTGAGAGAATATAGAAAAGTTGGTGGCTATATACGAAACAGAGCTTGATTATCTTTCTTGTGCATGAAGCAACTTGATGTGGTCTCATACATATATAAACAAACTAACCAACAAAAACACACAAACGTATACAAAAAGTATCATGACGACCTGGGGATTTTACCAAGACAGTGAAATGAAATTGAAGCACGTACCAAATGCAGCTTATTTCAAAAGTGCGCACAGTCATATATGAAGGATATGTATCTTTGTGAACTGCTGGTCAACGATGAACAAAATATATATATACATATATGTACATAAGAAAAGACAGCGTGAAACTATACAAATGGAAAAAAGGTATCGAGATTGTGAAAATGCTACAATGCAATATACTCAGCAAGAATTCTTAGATACATAAAAGTGATAATACATTCTTTCTTGGATTACAGTACCTAATTTTCATCGTGTTTTTTTTTTTCCATATTTTACTTCATCGTTTTCTGGGCAATACATCCAAGATCTACAATTCCTGAAGGGTCACAAATATTGTCTGTCATATCATCTGTGGGCGCATGCATGTAGCATGCAGAGAGAACTAAATAAAATGGACGTAGATTCCTCATATGATGATGGTACAATGTAGTATATATATACACACATATACAGTGGTTTCGTATGATCTCGTATATAGTGTTTAAGTAAAAGGGCTTATCGTGACAGTATCTGCGTCATTATCGTTTTCCGATCTCCGCATTAAGGCCTTTCTCCATCTGTGGTCTACCGACATCCACCGTATAAGACCCAATCGCGGGGCCCTCATCCGATCTTCAAGAGATATTCACTCACGATAGCATTGTATCTATTGGTATATATATACTGCCAGTATATATATATATATATAGACTCTGTGCATGGAGACATATACATGTGCGCGTATAAAGCAGTATATATTACAAATGAAATGTTTGGTATATAGACGTATATGTGAGACGGATAAAATAATAAAAAAAACTATAGTGTAGCTCTTTTCTTTTTTCCACTATATACTGCGGGTCACATGTCGCTCAAGAATGTCCGAGTAAAGCACCATAATCATACACAACATATACCGTCGCCCCATTGCTTGACCTTGGTACACTGAATATCTTTTCTTTATATATATTTTTTATTTATTTTTTTTTTCTACATTGTCCACAATGTGCCTATACTCTTTTGCTGTAAAATTTTCCTCTTTAGATTCATTCGTGGAAATTTATTCACGGTTTTGATATACAACTAGACATTATCATCTGCATATAAAAGAAGAAGAAAAAATATATGTATATTCGTTGGGTATTTCAACGGTAGCTAAAATATTCTCGACCATCAGTTAGTTATATCGTCTACTGCCGAAATACCTGCGGAATTTAATCTAACAGCACGCGTTTTGGAATTTATCATAGGAATTTATTTCATTGGCAGAAGAATTTATAATTTGACCTTTAACTAATGGGCGAATTTGATTAATCGGTAAATATTTTGATTACAACGCCATGATGATTTTTTTATTTTATATTTTATTTTTATTTTTTATACTTGATTATATATTAAGAATATAAATGAACTCTTATCAAATTGTTTTGTCTTTTCTCAGTTTGTTTTTTTTTTTCTCTTATACTTTTTCTCACAATGCGCTTACACACACATACACATACATACAACACACGCAGATATTCATTCTCTTGTCGAGATAATCGATTGCACATTTAATTGAAGTACTTGCTGCAATTCACTGGTACGTGCTCGATTGATTGGTGTAAATGATAGAACCTTCCGTTCAATTTCCCTTCTCTTCTCTTCGTTACTCGTTCAAGTTCACTCAGTGTGCACATGTATCCATAAATAATTCGATGGATTGCCGCTAGGGAACGCCACAGTACGGCCTTAAGAGGACAAAAGTCTGGGTGAATTTATTTATTTATTTTTTTTCCGTTTTTTTTCTTTTCAGAGGGGACACACGAAGACAACACGCAGAGATGAGGGCAAAGGCAATAAGGAACAAGAGACCAAGGGGGAGTGAAGAAAGCAAGGAAGGGGGGAAATACAAGTTCCGTCCTATGAATCGAGGGGTGTGATGTCTTTTTACCCAGGCAGCTGCTGCTTTCCAGCTACATAATGAAATCTATAAAGAAGTTAGACCACATAGGGCATGCGCGTGCTGTTGCGCGCCTACTAAGGATAAATCGGTAAAGTAAGATTAATGGTATAGTTAATATATATAACTATGTATATATATTTCATGTACAACGATGGGCATTTGCTTTTTCTGAGAGTCAACGCAATGCTGTTACGTATCTTCAACATAAATATCAAAGAGATATATACAGTCTATAATAGTATAATGATGTTGGATTATGTGGGATTAAATTAATGCTCAACGAATTTATAAAAATATGTCATTGACATTTGTGCATCGGTATTTATAAATTTTAAATATTTTGTGGCACTCGTGGCGACAAAGGTGTCTTAATCGAAGAGTCAATTTGGGAAAATAGTGTCGGAATGTCATTATTAATTTTGACTCAAACGAAAATTTAAAAAATATATATTAATGAATCGAACTTATTTATATCTGAAAATAAATTTAACTAAAAGTTTTATTTATGTTTATCTTACTTTAATTCATTTAATTTTGTCATGAACGTCACGAGGTGTTGTATTATACCATTAAAATACCAGTTGAATGAAAAATATAAAAAGGAAAAATAAATAATCTCAGTATTCAAACAAACTTTAATTAAAGTAAAAAGATGTGAATATACGGTGGTGTCATCGTAAATTACGTAAATTGTGCGCAACTCTATCAATTTCATTTACAATAACATAAAAACTTCTTGAAGCGTCATCGTAAAAGACGAAAAAAAAAGAAAAAAATGTTATAATAATCTGCTTCAACGAACCGATACGTGCCACATAAGTTCCAAAAGCCGCATTCAAATCGTTACCAGTAAAATTTATTTGTACACTAGTTAGCCTCCTCTTCCTTGAGTGCGTCTTAACTCACTCGAATGAATACATATACATATACATACGTATATATATATATGCATGTATATATTGCGCTGGCCGCTGGTCCTTATTCCATTGCTGACTGCGCGCGTTTGCCCTTAAATTATTATTTATAGTCTTCGATATTTACGACTATCCTCATCAACCGATGGCCACTCTGAAATTTAGATGCTTGTCTAGATCAATTTAAAAGCCTTTCGTTAACTTCGAGGATTATAAACTTTAAAAAATATACTGATACTGATACTGTATCATATTTTTTATTAATATCAAAATATCATTGAATTTACTTTAGAAAATTACTTATTTATATTATTAAATTTTTTTTTTCTAAAGTCCTAAACACACGTACTAAAATTCCCCTTTATGATTTAATTATATCCTAAATATTAAAGATAAAAAACACGTGCGAATGTGAAGACCATGAATATTATTAGCCCTTTCAATCCTGTCAGGTGCGACCTGTTTATTGTCTAATTTAACTCTTTGCTAATATTTCTTGTCCACCTTTTGTATATAACTTGCTCTGATATACGACCACCCGAATATCTATACCTGCCACTCTTTCATTCTTTCATCTTCTCGCTTTTCCCCTCTGATCAAACTCTCTCGCCCATGGTTCGTATATATATTTATTTTTCTGCTCTCGCTCTCACTTCATCTCCACATGTGTACAATCTCTCTCCCACTGTCATTCCTATACATATATACAGACGAGTTGATGCTCTTCCAAAGGCATGTAGACATCGTGTCGGCATGCGAAGTGGCCAAGGTGTGGATTTACCTTACTGACCATACGCTCCAAAGAATTATAAAGAGCATTCGTTATTTCTAACTTTTATATTCATCCAATTAGCAAGCCGAAAAAATATTATTTTTACCTGCCATTCGCCATGCAAAGCGATAAGCACAAAATATAGAAAATTAAATAATTCATATACTTCAAAAAAATATTGTAATATTCCATTCACAATGTCTATGTTAATTTTATAAAGAGAAATAATGAAAAAAAAAAAAATTGCAATTTTTTTTCATAAATATTTTTTGATGTATAAAATTTTTAATATATAAAATATATTGTGTGAAATTATTTTTAGTGAGATAAAGTAATAATAAAATTGAGCAGTTTTATTATTCCTGATTTTTTTTTTTCAGTTAACCAACACCTGCGCCACCTGTCAAATTAATAACGAGCGCGATATATCGACGAGGGGACACTTTTCCATGTAACGTATTCAACCGTAGACTGTTTGAATATAGTATACCGTATTATAATCAAACCGGAAACACTAAAACATTTCATTATAATACTTGAATATACACACAAAAAAAAATCACTGACATGTCTATCTAATTTTTATTATCAACTAATTAACCACATCACAAATAATTTATATAAATATATTTATCAGTTATTTCCTGATGATCATACATATTATCTTTTTGCACTGATAAACAGTTTCGTATAACCTGCACATACCTGTCTATACATTTACATTTCTATTTATTTACATACTCAATAATCCAGTGACCTGAGAGTAATCAATAATGCTCTTCAACTATATATATTCTCTCATATTATATGCATGTTAATCACTTTATAGTATATGTACATTCTACAATGGTGTGGACCTGTTGACACTGCGATTAGACATTGAACCAGTTGTGTATAAATGATGCGCTTTAGAAGTAATCCACATTTGCAGTTACCTGGAAAATACTTTATATTATATCTACCACTTTTACGCATGTTTATCTTCATCAAAATTTATTGATTCATATACGCTATGATTCTTAGCATTGAGCCATAATATAATCCATCATCATATGTCACATAAACGCAAAAAAAGTTAGATGTTTTATATCATGATATTTAAATTAAATTTTAAATTAAATTTTTCAAAGAAAAATAAAACGAAGATTTGTCTGTTTGAATTATTGATATGATTTATAAATAAATGTATTTGATTTTTATATTAAAAAATATACATTCTGGAACGTGAGAATATATTTATGATATAAAAGAAAAATATAATAAATATGGTGGCGATCGTGTCAAGCTATGGCAAGAGACAGAATGGATAATAGAAGCGTAATTGATCGTCAGTTACAGCTATCACGTGTGCGGGACACATTTAACGGGCATGGTCGAGGCTGATAGGATTTCCATTGAACGTGGAACCCCGCACGTTGCTCAAAGGCGATTAATCCATAATCCTTTCCATTGCGGTTGGATTATTGTGAAAGCCGATAACTTTGCGCAAAATTCGCGCTACTGTTATACGTATAGTCGTATTCTGACACCAAAAAAAAAAGAAAAATAAATGTCATATCTACGCGTATATACCTACCTCGATATACATAAATATATACATATATACATACATACATAATATATTCATGTACATATATATAGATCTATATAATTGCACACATAGATAATATATAAACATCATGCAGACGCATAATTATGAATCTAATAACTATAACAATTTTTAAATTAAAACAAATTGATGTGCTTTTCATTCTCCCTTTTTGTTTTTTTTACTTATACATTCACTGCACAGTATGTTGAGGATAAAAAATATACTGAGCGAGCACATGTAAAAAAAAAAAAAAAAATATTGTGCAGCAGACGACATCATTTGTAGCGACACCGCCAGCCGACTATACTTTCGACTATATAACGATATACACATACATATAAAAATTCATGTACATTAGCAGATATCGTTAAACCGTTTCTCTTTCTCGTTCTTTTGCTCTTTCACTCTCTGTCATTGTCCTCATTTCGTTTTCACACATCCTCGCGTCGGAAGAAACCCTCTGACATCTATTGCTAGTGAAAAAAAAAAAAAAAAAAGTAAGTCAACCCCACGAAAAAAAAGAAAGAAAAAAAAAACGAGCAGTCGGCAATATGCTCATTTATCACAACGCAAGTAACGAAACATATTAGTGCGGTTAATTAGTCAAACGCCTCGCATACGCAAGCAATATATATATATATGACAACTCTTTGACATTTTCCGCCATATATTTTTTATATATGTACACGTATGTATATTAATGTGGGTGGGTGAGTTTGTGTTTAGCTATAAGCACGTATGAAGCAATTGGACGCACTAAATATTTATTACTTCATTTTGCTTTTATTTAAACTCTAAAATAGTTAATTTATATATATATTTGCGATTGTATATAAGTTGAAGGGAAATCGGACGCGACCACAAACTTGATGAAGAATATTTATATATAAAATGGAGAGAGAGTTGAGTATATAAAAAGAAAAAGAGAATGTAGCGGTGAGTACGTGTGAATGAAGAAATAAATGGGAAGTCGTATAGGGAAGAAGATTAAATAACTTGGCGGCATATCAACAAAGAAAAATACATGAGCCTTCAAATTTTTAACACACGCACAAGTAGACATATGTATGTATTGCGTTATAAGAAAATGAAACAGGATTGAACAAGAGAATGTTAAAGTTTAAAACTAGATACTCATCATCATCATCATCATCAGAAAAGAAATCTGATGCCAGGAATTATTATTATATACTAATGACAGTAACGACACTATATATATACTGATGTTCAATGACAGTGAATAACGATCGTCTCATGTGAATGACAAATACAGTTGTAATTGTTATATATATTTACTCATGTGTTTGGTTCTGTGTAAAAAATGAGTAAAAAAAAAATTAACTATTCATGTAAATTTTTGTATGGTACAAAGAAAAAAAAAAAAAAAAAAGTCAATAATGACATGGACAAATTGTGATTTAATTTACTGTAGAATGAACTTGAATGAATGTACATTGGTGAGTATAAGCTTTCATTGAGTTTCATCATCAATGCATAATATTTTAATTACTTCAAAATAATAAGGAAAAAGGAATAGTAATATAAAAAAAAATTTATTAATGAGTGTTGAAACATGAGAATTTATATAATATATATAACGAACGAGTTAAATAAATTGAGATTGGATTTAATATTAAATTCTTGGACAAGTGAACTGCAATGAAAATACTTTGCGAGCGTAATATATATTTCAAAGTACAAACACCAAGAGCATCTCCAGCCACTTATAAATTCATGCGTTATCATCATCCATTCGTACAATTTACCTCCATATCAACTGCAAATATATAAACATATATAAACGTTCTCGTATATAAAATAATACAGTGAATATATAATACTGTAATATTTTATTTTATTTTTTTTCCGTTAGAAAAATCTAATTGAAATAATCGAGTATTTAAACTTCACCTCAAAAATATAACTTGCAGGTGCGCGTTCGCATTTTCTGACACTTCAAGTTGCTTCAACATCTTACAGGTATAATAATATATATAATTGTATATAAGATATACATATATATATGTATATATATATTATATAACACATATAATACATTAGTATTCTCGTGGAACGTAGATTGGGACATGCCATAAGGTTATTTCTGCTAATTCAATCCATAGAGACATCCCCCGCGGCGAGTCTGATTGCCTCCTCATTTTGTCAGCTTATTGCCTTCTATGTCAATTTGTCATTTCATCTGTGGACGCCACAAGAACCTATTTAATAGAACTCGGGCTGTGGATAGTAACTGAGAAATACCAAGAGTATATATGTATGTATATATTGTCTCCCTCGATTCTTTGTATCAGCTGCTTCCTCCATATGCTCTTCATTCACTGTATATATCTGCCCAAGCCCTCTCACGCCACAGTTTGCTTATGGTGAAACTGTTTCTGACATTTTTCACGCGACAAACAAAATTACCTTCAACGTTAGAATTATACTATGTCACACATTTATTTTACGCAGTGAAACTTGTATGAAAATTTAGGATAATATTTTATGAAAAGTGTTGCAAGAATTAATAATTCTACGATTAATGATTAATTATTCAAGCACAATTTTGATTATATGAATATTTTATTATTTTTGTTTTTTATCATCAAAAGAATTTGACTAGTCAAATATATTTTTTATAATTAATTCCATGTTGATTTTCGAGCAAGACATCTTTATATCCAAACATGTCATATAATTTTCATCTCATTAATAAATTATCATTGACATATTTATTACTTTGAAATGTATAATAAAATAATAAATGAGAGTTTATGACTATTCGATTATCACGAAAAAAAAAAAAAAAAAAATTACCGAGATATTGTTGCTTCAATAAACTGCTCTGAAAAATGAGATTTTATATCGAATAAATCGATGGTAAATTCCATGATCTTGGCGGCGCAATAGCCCAATCAAGCGAACAAAAAAGAAACCAAAAAATATCTTGTAACTTATGAGAGAAGCGCGCAATGTCATTTGACGTATATACCTTTAGCGTTCTTTGAGAATTAGGGAGACCTGAGCTCACATATATACATGTTTTTATATATATACATATAAAGTTGGTCCCTATATATGTGGCTCTTAAAGATCGCAGCTTTCCTGAACTAATTGGATATTGAATGGAAGAAGAACGGATCGGGCGCGTTTGGTAAAATTTGTAGGTATAATATAATATAGCGTTCGGCTTCTCTCTTATATATGTGACGCGATGGACGCGCGACATATAAAGAACGTCGTTCATAATGGATGTATTGGTGACTGTGGTCGCCGCTTTCGACCTGATTTGCTACGCGCAAACGTCTATGCAAAAGAGTAAAAATATCTAATATGCAGTGAATTCATCGATGTCATTTTTGTTTGTCACGCTTGACCCAATGAATCGTTTGGAAAAGAAAATAATAAAATTTCTAGAGGAAATGAATTCTGGGTGGTTTTTTTCTGTCATTCAAAAAGTTTTTTAACATCTGCTCAATTTTATATACATGAATGTCTCACGTACTTTATTATCATTAAATATATACATGGATACGAATGCTAAAAAATATTAAATTAAGTGAACAATTAGTGATAATTTCACTAAAGAGAAATCATAATTCAGGAAACTACGTGTTCCTATTACTTTCATGTACCCAAAAACAAAATATATATATACCTTTATATGTGTATAAAATACCTACGTATATACACAATTATATGAGCTTATATAACAGCCTCAAAGATATTTTGCCAAAGCCAAACATTATTGGTCGCAATAACGGGCACGGTGGCAATTACTTTTTACTACAGCAAAGCTTCATTTGAGCAAGAAGAGAAAACCGAGCCCCAGATGGAAAACCAACAGAGAGTATTTCCCGTAACTCTCAGAGCAACACCCGCAACGCGAGCGTGCGGACCACCCCAGATTTATTTTCCCCCTAGCTATTTTCAACCACCCAGTATAGTACCAAATTCCTTATAATAAACTATAAGAATCCAGCAGTGTTTGTTAGTTTTCGGGGACAGGGTCAATATTGCGCATAAAGGATTCTTAATAAATTGTACAGTATTTTCCGAGTTTCAAGATATAGAACTCAAATAAAACTCGAGGAAAATGGCGCGTTGTCTAGAGTTATATAAAACAAGTGTATAAAGTAACATTTAATTTAAAGGATATATATATTCTCATTGTAAAATTCCGAAAAGTAATTCTCCAGCAGACATATACACAATTCAACTGTGCACGTTCCAACGAGTCTAATGCATATTTATAAGAGAATATACTTTTAGAAGGTATCATATGTTAATGGCAATTGCATAGACAGTAGACCAATGAATTGTATTCCCAAGACACTCTCAAAGCAGCATCAATGAATCCAATAATGCATTCAACTATATCACATCTCTCTTTATTCAATTTTGAACTTATTTTCTTACTGTAGATATGCATTATTGTAGCTTCTTCTTTATATAATAATTATCTATGTATACATTTTCTTTTTTATAATGTGTATTTCTCTATTTTTTCATGATACGACCACTTATTATTTTTCTTTTTATTCTCAAGTATATGCATTTATTTTCAGTGACAACGTATCGTGTTCAACAGACCGCCTACATACTTGAAAAAAAAATACCAAGAGCACAGATGAAACCACTTGTTCTAGCGCGGGTGTGATGCTGATATGCAAGCGGCGCGCGACCAAAGTATATATATGAATGTATACATGTGTATATATTATTTTATATATACATGTATATATATGCCGTTATGATTGTATCTAAATAAACAAGCGGCACACGTACAGATACATTTACCAGAGCCACCATCATCATATGTGGTAACGCACTCAGACATCCACTTTAAATTATTAACGGTGTCTGAAAGAATGAAAAAAAAAAAAAAGAAGAAGTAAATCGATTATTGTGATAGAATTGTGTTAATTATGTATCAATAATTCTAATACTTTGGAAGTATTACTAAGAATAAGAGATCACTTCTACCAAAATTATGAAATGAAAAATAATTATATATAGTTGCAATAAAATTATTTGAGGTTTAGCGAATTCAAAAATTCGATTAATTCCCATATAAATTTTTTTTTTTTTTGACATCAACTCGATTTTTCGGTAATCAAAAATTTTTTTTTGATGCTATTACATTGCTAATTCAGCATTATAGGGTTTATTGTAAGATAATAATTAATGTCGAATCAATAAATTCCAGTTTAAAGAAAATTTGTTGTCAATTATAATCAACTTTCATTTTTCCTGTTCTACATACAACTCGAAAACTGCTGGTCGTAGAGCGTTTGCGGTGAACAACTTTTTTGTAGCAAATTTAATGCTCTATAAAAGCTGTACATTCATTTTTTACAAAAAAAATTTTTTATTATCGAAAAATCAAGTTGAAATCGAAAAAAAAAATTTCCGAATTTTTTTCTAATACATATTTATTTTGATTAAATAAATAAATAAATAAATAAATAAAATAAATTCAATTAATTTATATATCAATACAGAAATAAGATAATTTATAACCTGATATAAATATAAAAAATCATGTATTTTTATTCTGTATTATAATTAATAAATCGTCTATACAAATTATTGCTATTTTCGCAATGACAAACTTTCATTTCTAAATGAAATTCACATCTCATTTTTATATACATGATACTTTTTCTCATCTCTTCTATTCCATCCACATATATATATAAAAGCAACTGCAGACATTTCATAGACTCATATACATATTCTACACATGTACGTCAATACATCTAGCATAAAATTCAAGGAGATTGCTGATCATAGACTTCAACATGTAGATAAATTGCGCATATGTTTATGTATATATGTAGAAGAGTAGCTTTGCACATACATGTGTATGGATTACGCTCTATTGAGCCCATCGACGCACGAGACAAGACCACATTTCTCTCTGGTTGTAGATGAAAAAGAAACATATATGAATGAAAGCCTTTGGTATCTTGAAAAGCTTATTCCTGTCTCACCGCATCTATACTTTATAGCCAGCATCCATGCGTCTTCATCCGTTAGCATCGTCAACAGACCAACGAGTATTTGCTTTCACAGATTGTATTTGTATATATGTATAATGTATATATATATATATATATACACCTATCTACATTCATAGATACAAAACCAATGGTAAATATACATATAGTAGTTCACAAATGCTTCTGGATTATTTATATCCATTTTATATCTTTTATATATACATCACAAAATAAATCTCATTTGTCTCAAAAGTACATACATTTTTAATTTCTATTCAATTTTATTATACAAATTAATCTAGGACAATAACCTGACAGAATAAAATGCGATAATCAAGTTCTATTATATATTATTTAAATTCTATTACAGATTTCAATTGTATACATTTATGAATATTATATAACTGAGATAGGAAATAATTTTAGTATACCTGTATTATGTATAACTGATTTGCCGTGACGCGGTAATTTCTATATTCTATTGCTGAAGGTTCTATCTGTATATATACAATGGTGATGAAGAATAGTCATGAGGAAATATTTGCAAAGCGAGCTCTCACACAGCGTTCACGCGGCTGGCGGTCGCTTGATGTTATTATAATTTCACTCGGGCGTAGCGGTGAATGAGCGGGGTGTAAAAAGCAAGACATTTGTTCGTCCCGCCCCGCCTTATGACCCAGCCTTCAATCGCACTGATGGGCCTTACACATTCTTCGATTACTACTACTACTACTACTACATATTTGATGTCTATGATAATGTCGATCTTCATTGTCAAAGACACTATACTGCAGCTATATGTATTTGTTACTTGTTTAAAAAAATATTGGATAATATAAGTATGTAAATGAAGTAGATGTTATAGATAAATAAAAAAAATAAAAAGATTGCGAGGTAATATATGCTTTATGCATCATTGATTCTGATACACTTGTCCAAGTATATGTGTGTGGTCCTGACATTATGAAGGTCAACACCCATAGTGACAAAAATCGGCTTTAGAACATATGTGTAGGCGGAGAGATCTTTTTAAGTTATAGCTCTGTCTTGAATATAATCACTCTCAACTAGAGTCATTCAATAGTATATATGTATACACAGTCATGTTATTTATGTAAATGAAATAAATTATAATTTTAAGCATGCGCTTTACAATAACAACGCAGATATATAATACGTTTTTTTTAAACAGACAAAAAAAAAAAAGTGTTTGCTGTGTAAATGATAATAAAAATATATTATCACATTCAATTAATTTAGTCTTGGTAATGAGGATATTATTCGACGAAATTATATAAACCATCATTAATATTTTCAGATTAATCGAGTTATAATATTCAACTATCAAACGATATCTAATATAAATAAATATAATACAATGTATGGGTGTACCTAGGTGAAGGTATATGAGCTCCTTATCCCGTTCAATCTCGTCTAACCGTTGGGAATAATCGATTTTCTTCGTAGAATAATGCCGGAGGTACCATAACCTCCTTGGCATATAGAAAGCAAAGTGGCTCTTCATTTACCCATAATAGATCCCATAGGGCTTATAGTTGTGTTCGCCTCAACGCGCAGTGATTCGCTCGGCGGTCCTCGCTTCTTGCACCGCGAGCGTATATATACAAACACGTATATACATATACCTATACATATATATATATATATATATATATATACATAGAATACCTGTATAGTTTGTTTCATCGTCGCTTCTTTCGCGCAAATAATAGGCAACTAATTAAGTATTTGCTTAAAGCCCGATGCCCGATTTAATCTGCTGGATAATTCGCTTTCCTAAGACAATATTGCCGTCGTTTACCACTCTCTTCTCTATTTCTCTTCCGTATATATGTATTGTATATGTATATATATATATACTTATATTACTTTCCCTCTCTCCTTTCATCTTTCTCGTTGGTTCGACGACAAGCAATGAATGCTTCTCATTTCATGAAATTGCACAAGCGATCTAGCTACCCTATGCACCTTTCCAACAAACATTTACCCTTCTCACGAACAAAACCTGAATACAATATATACACAAACTCAATCTAGTTTCTTTGTTCATATAATGCGAGCATGCTTCCTCATTTTCTTCCTTTTGGTAGTGCGTTCATACTACCTTTTTCCTGCACAATCAGTACTTAACATATATATATCTACATAAATAAATACATGTGTTTGTACAATACAATGTAAATTTTCTCGTTTAATAATGCAAACTTGTTTAGTTAATTCAAGCCATAGGATGAATAGTTTAACGATTAATTTTATATCTACCCTATACAAGGTTTTCCTAATTTCGGATATTATTAAAATATTTATTAAATTATCGTAATTTTTATTATTATATTGACGTATGTATAATTACATTTTAATATCTTACTGGATTCATATATTTTTTCTTTATTTTTTTCATTTTTTTTCCTTCATCTTTTCTCTCAACTTTTCATGCTCAGTTTCCAGACATTAGCATGCTTTCCAGTTTGCGAGCACAAGCGTCATCGCATATATATCCTATAAACAGGACTATGTGGCTTTATGGCGATGGTTGGTTGGTTCGTTGGTTGGTTTGTTGGTTGCTCAACTAAACCCTCAACGCACAACTCATGTAGGTTAGAATTCAGTGAAAGCTTTCATGGTATTTACCATCATATACCTACATATTCTGATGATACATACAACTCTACAACCACTCATTAAATCTATAATTTCCCTAATGTAAATACATATATCTCTTTCTCAATCTCTTAGCATATATTTCTACACCTTTTTGCTCTCACACAATTCGTGTCATGCATACAATATTTTATTCGAGCATTTATTACAGAATATAATACAAATATACGAATAAATATATCACTTTAAATTCAACCACATTATATACATTACTTTAAAGTTTATATTCATAAAAATGATTTATTTACAAGATGAGAAGAAATTGAATAAAAAAAAAATGATATTATCATATCATATATCACTCTTCTTCTTTTACTCATCATGGATTATACAAATCTATATATTCACGAGCGTTGTTGCTTATTTTGAATGATGAGATCTGTATAGTATAATGACTAAAACATACAGGGGAGGTATTCACCAACCATAAAACCATATAGGAGCTGGTGCGCGTACATTCATATATGTATATATACATCAACAGCGGGTGAAAGGGTTTTGGAAAATGAAATAAATTCAGGATTCGTATCACGTACGGTAAGATGATAGTACATGGAGGCTGTGTATACCGGAAATAAAAAAAGAATAAAAATAAATGGATAAATGGGGTTTTTACGAGGTTCGTCGCGCGGCATGCGTGTACGGCCAATTGAGAAAATGGATATATATATATACAGTTGTGTATATATACATGTATATATGTTGGATATGAAAAATAGTGAATATATGTGAGGAGACAGTAGTTCTGCATCGGTTTTCTTGTATATATACACAAGTATATATATACATATACTTACCTGCTAGTATCAAAGAGCGCTGTCTGCTGAGGCGGCGATGCTGCATCATCGTTCCTGTATCTCGCCCATCGTTTTATGTACATATAGGTACAAAAAGAAGTGCCATGAGGCATGTGCCCACGGCTACATCGGTTATTGCGCGTCACGTTATGAAATTCAGTAGAAATTGTTAGACTTATATGTATACCCTGGGGTATATTACCCCTCTTTTACTTTATTCTCAGCGTAGCATTTGCGAATTTGAAGAAATGGCTGACGATGTATGTATTCAAGACGTTGGGAATATTATTTTCTGTATTGATATTGAATGATGGATGAAAATTATTGTATGAACAAAGAAAATTTACCTTTGCGCTGGTCTTGAGACAAAATTAGAATGTAATTATTATTTTTTTTTTTTTTTGGATTCATGTTCTAGATGGAAATAAATATTTATTCTCAATTGATAATGTGTTAGGAAATAATTAATGATGTGTGTATTAATTAATCTAGTAATGATGAGATTTTTGGAAATTAAATTTTAATTTACTTTGCTTTTTTTTTTTTTTTTGTGAATTGTTGGATTTAACCATGGTTTTACCAGTAGCACACTCGAGTTTGCGCCACGCCAGAATGTGCTCATAAATCGTAACTGAAAATTCTTGTCTGATCATAAAATTTTGTTAACTTTTACGAGCAGGGTCGAGGGATAATAGCGCGCGATGCTTCTGGAAATTTATACTGCTTTAGGTTTTATCCAGGATTTTGCTAAATATAACCAAACGTTTCGACGATGTTTCGGTTCGTAACTTTAGTCATTTTTACAAATTTTTTCCATTTTCCAATGCTATTATTTTGTCAAATTACACATTTACATATAATTCCTGAATTTTATATTCAGAGAATTAAATTGTAACGCATAATTCCATATTGAAAACTAGTAAAAATTTAAAAAGTCAATATGGTGAAATATAGTTTTCATTGGATCAAAATTCTCTATGATCCAGGTAAATCTACATTTTTATTGTATTAAAAAGCACCGGGGGGTGACGTTTGAAGGCACTATGAGAATATTCTCATGAGCATTAAAGGGCAACAATGGATTGAGAATAAGGCAAAAATCTATAACAAGGACAGAGAAAAAAAATAGGCCCAACATATATGAAGACACGACAAAATGAAGAAATACGAAAGAAGGACACTAATTCTTAGCAACACACAAATGGTACAGTAGTGGGCTTGAGTGGCCGCAAACAAAACTACAAAGAAAACCCAAAAATGTGTCAACCTAGCCGGGTTCTCTGCAGCCTTATACATATATACTTTCTAGGGTAAACTTGACTATAGAGTGTTTGAAATATTTTCAACAAAACTGGAACGTTCGTGTCCGTGTTGAGTGTTGAAACGCCCATTTACATAAATTTTTTTCTCAAATATATTTCAAAATATAAATACAATTATTTCGCCGCATTCTTATCGCGATACATAAATATAAAAAAATTTTATCTATTCAATTAAAAATTATATACATATATTGTAGTACAGCATTTGAAAGTTTGAATCCCTGATCATTTCATATTTTAAAAACATCTACAAAAAGAAATTTGAAAATAGAGAAATTAACAAAGGAATTTATCATCATGTCGCTATGATTTATTCTCAATGTTTGGAACTTAAGGTTTCATAGGACTCACTCCCTTGGACCCCAACCACCTGAATTGTCCCCAAAGTAAGAAGAATAAAAAAAATTCTCATCGTCGAGGACAAGATTTGAATGAACAACCCAGGAACGTCTGGTGATCCCCTCTCGCCAGCCAAGTTTTGATCGTATCTAAAAGTATATTCTAAGATTCCGCGATATGGCCACAGGGAGCGCACATGCCCCCGCTTTGTTATTGGTCATTGTTATGGAATGAGAACCACAGAATTTCGGGGGGGCTTGTATATCATTCGTCAACCAAACCTCTTATTTGAGCAGATCTTAATGATGACAAAAAAAAATATTCATGTTCTTTAATCCAAACGCCGCAGGTACCTAACTAAATTTATGTCACGACGTATAAATATCACGAGATATATCTGAAGACCATTTCAATATGTTAAGAGCCACACGTAAATGTCTTCTTACATACAATTTAGATTAAAATATCGATATCACGTCTATATAAAATGATTCATTTCAATTAATTTCAATTCATTCGTAATGAAATGAATAAAAATTCATATTTAAATTTGAATGTACGATCGTATCTATGTCATATAATAATATCGGATATCAACTTAATACTTTATCTCATTATTCCCGGTGATTTTAGTTATGTATAGGTAGTTATATGCAATATATAAATAACAAATGTAGAATAATCCAAATAATTCTACGACTCAATGAAGATAAACTAACATATGCTGCCATCTGGTGACAGATCAATACATTTAAATGCCGGTATCGATTCTCCAGCGATTATACACGACTTACCAATGATTTATTTCTGTTGTACTGTATATCGGTATAGGATAATCGATATTTGTCAGCATTATCGCGGTATAAACATGAGAGAATATCCACAATTCTAATTGATTTTTAATCTAAAAAATCCTTAAAAATCGTATCAAGTTTGATATTAATTCTAAAAACAAATGATCTATCTCATCGAATTAATTAAATGCCAAATTCAATATAATCTCAAATTTCTAACAAAGAAAACAATGATATAATATATATATAAATGCAATATTATATAAAGTAAATACCGTTTTAATAGAAATAGAAACAAGTTAAATTAAACAACTGCAACTATAAAATATTATTGATAGTATAATAATAAAATTTATTTATTCAATATCAACACAGCTCTATCATCAACAATGAGCATAGCTTCCAATTAGTTTCCAACTATTCTAGATTTTATATACAGATATATATACATATATATTCAGCACGAGTTTGTCGTAAATACTCCATGGATTCAGAGACAATATCGGAGAAACAGCAAGTTATGTCTCTGCTAGCGGTGGAGGCAAATTGATAATGAAGATTCACCATTTGGTACGAGCAAATGGCACGAGCGTAATCGACCGTTCAATTAAAATCTATGCGATTTGAGGTCATATGAATATAAACAGCTTTCTGTTAACGAGAAATATCAAATATAGAATATGGTTGGACCATTGCGTATTACTAGATCCATACACCTACGCAGTAAAGCTCTAACATTATCCTGTCGCCACTCTCTCGTATTCACCTACATTTTCCCAGTGCATTTCTCTCTTTCTATATTGTGTCCCCTCACATTCCCATTCGTCGTTGACTAACGATCTGCACAGAGGCATAAATAAGACCGGCTGGTTAATAATCTTATTTAGCTAACGGAGTAATCGCAATTTGCTTAAATCTCATGGCCCTATATTCCACCCTTATACCGCGACGTTTACCTCTTATATAGATACACACACACACACACACAATTTGACCCTCTCTCTCTCTCTCTTTGCTTATGCGCAAGTCTCATACAGTACTCCCCCATGCCTCCAGGGCGATTAATGAATTTATGGGAGCTTGTTGGGACGCTACGTTCGCTTTACTGCAGGATTCGAAGCCTCCGGCAATAAACAAGACTTGCCAACCCGTGAATCTAACCACCAGTTTCAAATTATATATACACAGACAAGCCAGTACATACATGCATACGAAAAGCAAGAGGAAGTGAGGGAAAATAAAGCCTTGTTTTCACCTACTTGACCTCCCACTACATTGCTTTTACCTAACCCTCAATAGCATACTGTGAATATCTAACAATCTTTCACTTTTCTGTAATACTGACAAATAAACCAGACTATATGACCACGAGTTTCACTTCACGTTATAGCTTTTATAAACTTAACAATACTGATGGTCATTCAATATAGATGAATAAGAGATTTTTACAATCTACGAAATTATAAACCATCAGATTAATGTTAAGAAAAATTAAAAATTCATAATGCTCATAAATTCTTTCGATAACAATCATATTCATAATATTTTTCAAATTATTTACCACATCACTGCTATATACACTTTTAACTTATTAACATACACTTACCAATACTAGAGGTGTTTTTAAATGAGTCCATATCAACCGCGAATGTTTATAAAAAGGTGATTGTAGATGTAAAATGTGCATGCACGCGAGTTCATTGCTGTATGGGATAAACTATAAATAGCCAAGAGCACGTGGTGTTTGTGTATGCCTTGTTTTACCTTTGCCCTACTACTTAAACACGAGTATATATGTAAGTATAATATACTTATTATATATGTACATATATATACTTTTATATATATATATATAGGAGCTTACATACATGTAGAATGTCATAGTGTAGAATGGGGAAAAGCCCTCGAGTCGAGCTCGTGGACGTTCATTACACACACGTGTATTATTATACATATGTATATGTATGTATGTATGTATGTATGTATGTATGTATGTATGTACTCAACACTGAAGTAAATGGTGTGCTTCTGTGACAATGCATAAATGTTGAGATATCGATCCTTGCAGAAACTAAACTGTGTCAGTGTGGTTTATGCAAAATGTCGTTATTGGTGGTTTATTGTTTGGCAAGTCAACAAACAATAATTAAATTTAGTCAAGTCCAAGATAAGTTAAATAAGATTTGTCTAATTCTCACACATTTTTATATATTCTTAATGAAATAAATATCTACATATTCAAATACATATTTTTTTTTTATGTAATAACCATTATCTACTTGTCTTTAAGGACGTTCATTTGCAATAGAGTTAAATGAATAATAATTTTTTTTTAAATTTGTTGGAGGCTTGAAACAATTTGTAAAATATATTAATAATTTTACAATGATTTATAATTATTTTTTATATGTACTAATTAATTTTAAGGTATTTATTTTGAAAAATCAGTTAATCCGCATTAACAATTGATTTGATGTTATTTGAATTGGTAAATAAATTTAGCAACATTGCCTATGTTATGTTTTGACACTTTCAATGTGTATGTGCATATGTGTATATTTCGTTACTGCGAACTGTTGCCAATTTTCAAGATGGCTACAAATTTTTCAAAACAGTTTTAATTATCTTTATTAAAATAATTAATATTTAATTCAAACATTCGTCAACACCTGTTTTTTTTTTTGTGGAGTTATAATAAACTACATATTTCAAAGAATATTTTTAAACATTATTTATTATCGTATCTACTCTTATAATATACTTTTTGTAATTTTAAATACATAAAAATGCTAATTCTCCATAAAGCTCTATGTTAAAAATTTGAATTTTGATCTTTAATAACTTTCTTAAATTATCGATAAGGCGTCTTGAAATTTCAAAAATAGATAGCTACATGATTTAACTTATCAAAACTGTAAAAAAAAATTTTATCTACTAAAAAGTCTCATCAATGAACGTCCTTAAAACAATATTCGATATTATTTATACAGCAATATATATATATTTTTTAATAATAAACAAATAATTTGAATATATACGAAGAGGGAAAATTTAAAGAAATATTTTTATTTATATGGTCGACATGGTTAAAATTTTATATTGTACTATGTTAGATTATATATAATTATATCTATGTAAATATAATTATATACATTTATATTACTTTTTACTTATCATATGGTCATCAAGATGAAAATGATATGACATACTATCTAGCTATAATCTACAAAAATATCGTTACACAAAGAGCTATATTATATGCATTTGATTGCGTGTATTCTATATGCATATGTGTATTAAATATTGCCTGCAGATATATAAATTAAGAAAATAATAAAACTCACTTCCACCAGATATTTTTCATGTCATAAAGTGTTATAAAATGTGAAAAAATAACAAAGGATTTTTTAGTCAAGGTTTTTTTTTCCCTCCAGAGCCAATAATTACCATATCAATTATTTAATAATAGTTAGAACGTGAAATTAAAATAATAATAATAATAGTAATATAATTACGTGTTTTACCTTTTTTTTTTTTACAATTAATCTATTGGATATCGTAACTGAACAGATGTTTTTTCACTATGTCGCGTTAACATTGATTAAAATGCAAGGTGCACCAAGCCATGAAATGAAAAAGCAACAGCACGAGCAAATTGCCATTGGCTTTTTCTTCCATATCTTCCTCTACGCTCTCGCAGCCCTTTTCATTTCTATCTCACCTCAGCGCATTGGCAAACGACAAGAAACGAATATCATTGGGATTAAGCGATATAACGCGGCAGAAATCGAGTTTGTGTATCCAATTGAAATTTTATTCTCAATTCAAGATGAAAAAAATTTTTATAAAGAAAATAAAATTAACTTAACGGAAAAGTTTATTCTACCAATGAAATAAATATATATATTTTTTATTATTATGTATATATATTTTATGTATTGCAAATATTGAAATTACGTGAGTCATGTGCAAATATGTTGAAGAGCAATTGAATAAATGGAAAATGAACATGTTGATTGCTAATGAGATTATACACATGCAGGTAAAAAGATAAATCGAACATGTCTCAGAGTTATTTGTGTTTTTCTTTTTGCATAAATACTATCAAGTATATGAGACACATCAACCTTGATATATCATGTAGGTCACATGTTTCACGCTCGTGTAGGGGTGCTTGAGCACGTATTCCGGACTGGTAAACATACTTCAACCCTGAAATTGATGTGTAAAACGTCAGAGGCGGTTGAACTCCATGGTAAATCAATAATATTTATTTTTTAAGTGAAACCAACTATTTAGTTTGTAAAAATCTACTTTGTAAATTCAAGGAAAAATAATTCGAACAAGAGATCGTCATATAATTTTTTTATTGAGTTTGAATATCCATTTGATGATGTCAGTTTTATCATTCGACGATATTTGTTTCATCTTTATTCTACCGTTGGCATTAAATGTGTGAGAGAAAGATTTCAAATGAAATTTTTCTCTGTCTATAACGTACAAAAGTTGATTATGAGAACAATACATAAAATATATTTCGTTATTACATTTAAAACTCATCGACAAAGAACTTGCAGTTCAAGCGCCTGTGAATTATTTTTTATTTTCATACATTGTCATTTCTATGTAAATATACTTTTATCCATACCTATATATCACAAATGCATATTCGTGAACTCATTTTTGCTGTTTGCCATTACATGAATCCACTGTTATTTCAAAACAAAACGAAAAATATAAAAAGCTTTAATGTTCAGTGCAAAAGACGGGGCAAAAAAAAAAAAAAGAAGAAAATACGTGAGTGCCTAGGCATTGTTTTTCCACTCGCAATGTAGTCCCCAGAGCGAACTATACACCATGTTCCATCTACAATTCTACAATCGTCGAGCGAATATCGAGAAGCTTCCCGTTTGCAAAACCTCGTGCATATGGAAGACGCGCTTTATGTTGTTTATTTATTTTTATTATTTTCCCGGTCGCTATTATCTTATTGTGTCTCTGCCGCTTGGAGAATCATCAGTATTGGAAAAGATACTTAGCAATCAGAAAAACAGTAATGTACATAGATTAAGTATGCATGACTACTACACCATGTATATAAACTCAACAATAATTAAAAACAATGAATGGAATTATTTAAAAATCGTAAACATGTCTCCAAACAAATCCTATCTCAATTATACCATTCATGAATATCAATGGGATCTTTGAACTAGCGAATCGACCAATACAATAACTCAGTTTGTATATACTTATATTAGATATGTACAGATATATAGTAATGTCCTATATTGATAACTATATACAAAGTGAACACGAAGGATTTTCGCGTGTGTCCCATGGGCCATTGGATGACACTGCGTGATGCTCATGCTATATTTATCACCACAAAATCCGTCTTTCATTTCTCGCATAACCACAATCTATACCAAGTCAACTATTCGGTATTCCTTACTGTCGCATGGGAATAGAATCAGAGAGAAGTGAGTATATATGACTATATAATATACTGTACTGGTTTGCAATCACTCCAGACATGACTTCACCTCAATCGTTAGAGACACGTCCACGATATGCAACACACAGATCGCGTCTACCTTTCTGTCGGTTCATCTTCTTCATCGTCTTCTCCATACCAAATTCCAACTCCAACTATACTGCATCTTGGATACTCGCCAAGACGCAACTATCCGATAGAGTATAAATTTAATTCAGCTACTCCATGCCTGACATGACTACTCACAATTTTCATTGTCAAATATGCATTTTACACCTAAACAAACAAAATCTTTAATCAATTAGTCGCGATTCAGACTTGACATAAATAGTCTTGAGTTAAATCAGTCGTAAAAAGGGGTAAGTCGAAAATAAAGTTGATTCAAGTTTTTTCTAGTCTTGATTCAAATCGTTAATTTGATTTTAATATTCATTTGAGATATTATCCGAGTGATCAATTTTACAAGGAGATAATTCTAAATTTAAACTAAGACATTTTCAGACTTGGATTAAGTCATATTTAGACTTGAATTACGACATTTCGTAAACTTGTAAGAATATCAATAGTTTTAACACAAGTCGCTGAGACTTGATTCAAGTCTTTTTTTTTTTGGGGGGGGGGGGGGGGGGGGTACAGTAAATTTTTTACATGTAAGTATGATAGAAAAAGCCTCGATATACACACGTAATAATACATGTTTTCGTTTGAAACTATACATAACACACATGAGACACTTGAGTCAACAACTCACCAACTGTCAACTAACTTTAATATAGGATGAACAACTTAGAAGTATATATATTTATGTGACATGGATTAATACTATATACTGTGGGATTGAGCCACGTGTACCATTGTTGTAAATCAATAAATTACTCTAATATGTATTCGGAAATATAGAATAAACATGCAATGTTTATGGTCAATGACTTTTGTTGAATTGCAACTTGATAAATTTTTATTTCTTTCATTGATTGCATTGAAGTGCTGCTGAGGTGCTAGAAGTATCTCAGGAAACTAGCATTTATCTTATTCACTTGTTAGATCAACAGTTTACTACACTATTTGGATAAAATTTTTCAGGAAAATCCCTTTTTGTTAATGTTCTTAGTTAATCTATCAAAATTCAGAGTAATTCCTTCTTGAATAAATTAACTAATGTCAAATCTCAACGAGACAAATTCGCATATATAATCCATAACGATGTTTACGTTCATCACTAAGTTATACAACCCTAAAAATAATTATTTGAAGTCTCTAGTTACCAAAATAAATATTATAAATTATTAAAAAAGTCTATATGTAATATGTATACAAATATGTGTACATACATGATGATATGATATTCTGTTTTCAAATCTAAGGTAAGTTAGGATTGCGCATTGCCTTGAGGGACCCATTAGTCAACCGTTGACAAATCGTTATAAAGACTTTAATAGTAAAAATAACTCTAACTCCCCAGGGAACTGACATCAACATAAGATGAAAGAGATGCAGGGATAGAAATGTGTATTTAAACTTATGATTAAATTATCCGTAATTCAATCCAAACACTTCGCAAATATTGAATGAACATATCAAGTAATATGTACACATGTTTGTTTTGTAGTTGATCTATGGATATACAATTATACATGTAAATATATAATTGACTCTATACTGTATTATTCTTTGTGATGTTCTGTATGATATATGCATGAACATAAATTCCAACTACTGTAGTATATAACATCGATTAAGCTTCGCCTCGTCTTATTCATAAACCTGCAATGATGCAGCAGTGAAAGAATTGCTATATGTATGGAGATATATTTTGTTAAGCTTGAGATACATGGTGCACCATGAACATATCTACTCAGTATAGATATTGTTTAGATAGTATATATGTTTAGATAGTAAATATGTTTAGATAGTATAAAAATATTTGTTTATAGATTTATGTATATAATAACTATGCGAGATTGAATACATAGATGTATTTGTCATCGTGTGTAGTGTGTTTAGAGTGTGTGAAGGTGTACATATTATATGTATAATGTGTGATTCATATGAAATTTTAACTCTTTTATGTCTATAAAATAAAATGGGAGAACAATGAAAAATAGAATAGTCAGCCCGCGAAATTTTATATTGTTGGAATATATAGCAGTGATTGATTTAAGAGTGTCAGCAATAAATCAAACTTTACTGTGCTCAATATGTTCGTTTTTCGCCGATGGGAATTAATATTTAAGCTCGAAAAAAAAAGATGAATCAATGAATAATTAAACGAATGAAAATAATTGAAAATATAGGGCGTAAAAACAAAAAAAAAACAATATGAAGAGAACACATAAATAATTTAGATTTGATGATGGAAACTTTGTTAAGTTCTCTGTGAATTTAGTCAAATATTTAATGGCAGCATGACACAATTAAGTAGGTAATGTTAAATTGTCAATGTGTAAATGGACGTTTGTGTATTTGTGTACCTATAGTTGTGTTTGTAGGTTTCACTGAATTTCCACGACAAAGTTTCTTTTATTACCACTTGGAAACAAACATAAACATTGAGCACGCGCACTCAACTCACACCCAGTCTACATTCGCGTATTCACTTTGAAGCAGGGTCCTCGAGAGAAAGGTGAATGAGGACGAAATGGAATTGCCGAGTGTTTTGCAAGTTATGTAACACTAATAACCATGAGAACACCCCTCTATATCCAAGACTCTATATTGCTATGAGTTCACTGACTTCAAAGTCAGAATGTACAAATGGAGAAGTAAAATTGAAAGAAAATAAAAAATGAAATGTATAAAACTAAACATTGAAAAATGTATATTGCTTCACACGTTGATGAAATAATTTATCGACCTGTAGAAAATTTAACGTAACAACTGATGTTAAATTAAATATTTTTGCCTAGTGTTCACTGACATAAAATAGTTCAGACAATTTATAAAATTATCAATAGCATAATAAATAAACATAAAACAACTGATGAATTATTTTTTCCACAACAAATGTAAACAGTTTGTAATATTTATCATATAACATCTTTTATTTCCAAATCATTAAATATAAAATCAAATACTCACACGATATATATTCCATTAGCATTGGAGCTTTTCCAAACACATCACTGCTTCATTCGTTCAGCACAACTTCACCTGTCATAGTTTCATCAGCCATCTATTGAACAAAGTACGTCATGATTATATAATAATTTAGTGCAGCGCAATATAATAAATATACAAAACACGAGCCCGTATATTTTTTTTTTTACAGTATATAAAAGATATATATATACATGGCTCATATTCATTCATTGGAGGGTTGAAAATAGACGCAGTTATATGCCGACACAATATTTAACTGGTTCAATATTTCGCCCCTCAGTGTCGCAATAGTAGGGTCGTTCAAGAAAAAAAAAAAAATTGAAATAATTTATGAATGCAAATAGTGAATAAACATATGTGTATGTAGGTACATAGATATATCTATGTATACAATTTTTGTGAAGAGATGAAGTAATGTGAGAGTAGTAGTGCGCGGATGGTTATTATACCACCCGCGGGCGCTTTCACGCCCCTTCCATTATTACCACTTTGGGACGCGAGAAATATATGAATTTGCTCCCATCGGACTTGGATGGACTTCTCTGGGGAGATCGACAATCGATTGAGTACGAGGTGTGTGCAACTATATACATACAACCCCGAAGAGGGTTTCAAGAGAGCGCGATATGGGCTTACGAAATTCAGTCAAAGTGAAATTAAGCAATTTTCTTTATTTTTTCATTATATTTATATTTACAAAAAAATATTTAGATACACCAATTAAATAAAATCGTAGAAAAGAATAATGGAATATAATAATGAACATGATTTGTACGGAGACAAAATTGAGATGTAGCAAATACGAATTCAAATTAAAGTATAAATTTCGAGTTGGAGTTAGTTGGCGTAATAGACTATTTTGTACCGTGGTGTATGGTGTGACGCTTTTACAGAGGGTGAATGTTGCAACGGTGTGCGCGATTCCCTGGTGAAAGAGACACGCCCCTACCGAGGTCGATACCGGAACCAACGCATTCGAAGGTCTCTCATCTCACTATCCCTTTTGGCTTCATCTCATCTTGCACTACTCACTCGCACCCTCATATTTTCTGCCTCTTATGTTCTACTATATTCACATAAATTTTTATCACTTTCTTTTCTTTTACTATATTATCACTGCCTATCATATGTCCTCCTTTTCCATGTTTCATTTCCCTTTTCTATTTTTTTTTTTTTCCCCATTCCTGTTTTTTCATGTTCTGCATCAATCGAATTTCATTTTCACAAGATTACATCTCTACTCCATTTTATAAACCAATAAGAGAATGTTATCTCATTTTAAATGAACCGCATGTTGATATTTTTGCAAACTTTTCCATTCGACTTCTTTATTTATGTGTGAACCACAAATTAATATACATATATAATAAGAATTATTGATTATTTATGAATTTCAAAATTTTTCATCCATTATTAAACCTTTCTATTGTTTTGTTTTCAACATAACGTAAAAATGCGAATTAAAACTTTTTTTATTTTGCAATAATGATTTTATTTGTGTGATTAAAATAGAAAAAAAATAAACTCTACATCAATGCAAATTGATCGTATTGTCTTTTAACAATAGTACTAAATTCAAATGATGAAAATAAAAAAAAAACAATCACCTTTTTATTTTATTATTTAAATCTTAAAATTGTATAATGATAAATACTACCAAAAACGTTGAATGAAGAATTGAATTTAGCAAGAGGCGATATACGTCATTTTCAAATGTCTCCCCCAGTATTATTACTAAACGCGCCCTGCACCCTCAAAAACTTTACGGACGTCGACATTGTCGGACAAGAAAAAGCGAATGAAAATAAGGATCAGCTATATAACCCTGTCTAGAGAATTTTAATTACTCGAGCGGCAGAATGCGATTAAACAAAAGAAATGGAGAGCAATGTAGTGAAAACGTCGGAACAAGGGAAGCAACCAAGTGAATAGAAACATTTAGAAGTTTTGGACTGAAGTGTTTTCAGTTGAGAATTGTGTGTGCATAAAAATAATTCAACAAATGCAAGAGGATGATGACGGAAGAAAGGAAAAAAAAAAATAAATAAAAAATACAAGAAACAACTGATGGAATAAATATTCCATTTTCTTGTAAAAATTTTTCAGAAAGTCAAAAATCAACAAAGACAATCTATGTAAAATAAAGTAATGAATTAATTACTACAGCTAAAACAAAAAATTTAATTACATATTGAAACGATTATATATTTTTTACAAATAAATAATTTTCATTTCCTTCAACAATTACATTTATCTTTCATTTTCTTTTTGAACAATCACATGTTCCCCTTTATTTTTCTCTATTTCTACTGTCTCAATAATTTTTATTATCGTGTATTACATCTGTTAATAGTCCAAAACAATTTTCAATCTAATAACCCAACCGCATGAATTTTGCATAAGGATTATTGCGTATAAGGGTATAGATGTATAAACATGTAGAAGATATTTAACGAGAGGAAAACGCGAGAATGAAATGAAACCGCATTATTGCATTCACTCCATATCTTCCGCTATATAGAATCCACTTATACACCAGATAAATATGTAATATAAAAGAGAAATATAAGCCAAGTATATATTTAGTAGATATTACAAATGCCTGCATTTATTTCGAATATATTATATAATAGTTATAAGGACATTAAGAAAAAAAAAATATTTATATATGCACGATAACAATCACAATGACAAGAAGAGAATGAAAGAGATATAAGGTCGGAGGAAAATGACTTGCATCCATCAAATTGGATACCCGAGACATCCAAACGACCCGCTACAAAATTTTATGTATATTTATTGAAGTAGCAACGACTGCATATAGTATAAAGCTCGTTAGGCAAATTAAACTGCATATAAAGCATTTATTATATTCAATATTCTACGGAATAAAAACAAATTCTTTTTTATTATTTTTCAAGTTTCAAAAATTAATATGGAAATATTAAGGAGAAAAAAAAATCGAGAGAAATCCAATACAAAATAGTAAAAGTAGTATACAATCAAAACCGAAAAAGCGTTCGTAACTCGTTGAAATTCACGAGATTTATGGAAGGGAAAATAGTCCTCGAATTTCCACATTCGATTCGCACATAATCGACACTTGGATTGAGCTCCATTGGGCCCTCTCATTTTTTCCGTTGCGCGTAGTTCTTTGTGGGGACCAAGCGGAAAGCTCGTTCCATTTGGTGCCAATACCGTAACTGGTGATAGTACTTTGCACTGTACGCCCACTCGATTTTTTTTTTTATTTCCCATATACTACAATTTGCTTCCATTCTTCAATGCATCAGGAAATCACGGAATAAAATTGTAAAGTGAACTCTGCGTGAATGACAGTACAATAAAAACCTGTTTGCAGCAACAAGGCCATCAGTCCCGTCAATGGTTGCGCGTCACTCATAGAACTCTTAAAAAACGATGAAGATGCATTAAAAAAACTACGGACATATACGTCTATATCTATGTTGATATTAATACATAGATGTGCAAGCTGTGTTGTGTACACAATACACTAAAAAATATTGAATATTGATTTTAAAACTCTATTACGATAGAGAATAATGAAATATATCCTTCTAGTATTCACACAAATAAATAATAAAAACCTTTTGATAAAGTAAAAATAATATTATTAAATATTTAAATGAAATTTTTAGAGTTTTATCAAATACAAAAAATCATTCTTCTTTATTTGTATTCAGCTCATCCAGGAATGTCACTTACTTTATTTAGTTTTTTTTTTTAATTTCTCATGTTTTGCCTCGATTTTGGTTTTAACGACAGCAACGTGGACTTCAAACTCTGAGATTTTTCTTCAAAGTTCATCGCGCACATCGCAAGCTAACTCTGTATTTATACCCTTCGATAAAAGTTCAACGCAAAGTCCAATCGTGTGAAAAGACCATTAGACCAAGGTTCTGTGGCAAGTTTCAAATACTTGTTTTTAAAACTGTCTAGTCTCATCACAAGTGCAGGGGAAAAACGACATACATAAATATACATACGCTATATATAGTACGTTCAGGTATGCGAAGGATAGTGCAACACCATGAAGAAACTGACATTTACAAATTCAAATGTATCCCCTGGAATTAATGAAAAGTTGTGTAACAAATATCCGCCTTACATTGATTTTGCATTATCCACCTTTTGGGTATGAGTACGTAATAAATTGCCATTATGAAGTGAGCTTATTTTTTATAGGCTTGTGCTATGTAGCCTTTGCATGTTGGAAAAGTTCTGCTAATATAACACAGGATTCATATATCAATAGATCTTCAATATAAACATTCTGATGTTGATTAAGCATTACTTGTTCAGGTTTATCATGATCATTACAGTAATTTTCATACTGGAATTTTCTTCTTGCAGAAAATGTAAACAGTAAATAGATGAAAGAATAAAACGGATGAAAGATTATACATAATATTTTGAAAATTTCATAAAAAAAAGGTTCATTTCAATTTTTATATTTATGACATTTTATTTCCTTTCAATATAAATTAAATGATAAGCAAAATTATTTAGTTTTTCAAATGTAGAGCATAACGAACGATGAATTATCAAACATCGAACCATTAGAAAACTTATATTATTTATGGAAAAATGATTAAATTACGTTCATCGTAATTTTGCGGCGCTATCGAAAAGTAATTTTCATCCGACTAAACTTATTGTCGAACATAATACATATACCGAAAGATGAAGTTTAGAAATTTCTCATATATAAAGTGTATCTATAGAGCGTCAGAATGAAGGAAAAGTTTCGCCATCAATGTGTTGTTCAAGCACATGTTTAAGCATATTATTTCGTATATACGCACATCAAGTAAATTTCCACTTTGCGGCAAACTATTCCATATAAGATATTTTCATAAACTAAATATATAAATACATCCATATATATATACATATATTATATACACTATCTATACATATATAGGACTAACTATGTGTCTAGTCTTATAAATTATCATGTCAAAGTCGAGCAAACGAACAGGTCTAGTTCGCTTGGGAATATATAACGTTCGGATCTTGAATCTGGTCGACGTTTATGCCAGTTTGAATAATTCACTGAGCAATATATAAACTCCTACTTATTCAGTAGCTCTGATTATGTTCACAGCTTATACATATATGTACATGATAATATTGTGCATTTATGTGTACGTAGTGATATATATTCATAATCTTGAATATTCCAATGATTCGAATTTTATCTGTATATACGCATTATTCTCTGCACCACCAACTATACATTTCAATCTAATATCACTAGAGTCAGAGACGAATTTTCACCGTCTCAAGGGATGTTGAAACAATGGAGAAACCACCAAGCAACATAGCTGTACACAAATACCAACACACGTAAACATATACGCATACTATTTCATTTTGTGCTCTCAGTGGAAATTTGTTTATATAAGTATAAACTTGGCGGACGTTCTCGCAAGTTGCGCGTAAATTTTTGAAATACGATACGCAAGGTTAATGGACGCGGGACTAAAATTCCCTAAAGTAGAGCGCCCTTGTCCCAAGCGTACACGTCACAAAGAACAAGGGAGAGAGATACTCCAGCGAAAGCTCATACTCGCACCTTCATCCAATAATATTATAGAAACATAAATATAAAATAAACTCGTTTGTATTAGATATACATTTTTTTTTTTATTTCTACGATAACGCGACCGAAGTATAAATTCTCTTTTGCCAGTTATGTCTGAATTTTTAAACCATTATCACGACGGAAATAGTACTAATACAATACTGGATATAAGAGAAAAATAAATGCCATTAAAGAGCTTGATTGTATTGAGCTGTTAAATGAACGTATTCAACAACGACCGAATATGGGAAGCTGGCTAAAGAGATTATTTTCATCCTACGTACACACGTGAGTTGGTCCTAATTAGGCCGTGTTGCGCGAGGATTTATGCACAAGAGAGACAGGGGATTATGATCAATGTTAAAAGTAGGAATGAGAGAATGAAGCAAATCATAAGCGCAAATATATATACGTGTGCTTGAATTTAAATGCTCATATATACCAACGATGACGTATTGAGTTTGGGATGAAAGGAGATTCATGTACGAGATCTCATTTCGAAATTTAGGTTGATGAAGGTGAATGCTTTTATCAATAAGCGAATGATTGATTGGCTCTATTGCTAATAAAAACCAATTGAAACTGAGGAATATCTTCAATGCACCCTAAACCTCTGTAACTTTGGCCTATTTTACCAGTCTTCTAGTTAGTATAGCATCTATATCATTTTTTCCTCTATATCATAGAGGAAATAGAATAAACATACAGTTGAAGCTCTTTACTAAAGTATCGCCATTTAAGAAATAATTTTTCCTTGAATTCTTCTTTGACTGATTTATTGTGTTTACTATGTTTTATTGTATGAAATATAGGATATGCTATAGGTACTCGTATATGAAGTAGAATCAAAGGCATCAAGGTAGATTAGTAGATCAATTAGTCTAGCTGAGACAACTGCAGTCAATTAGTAGCCAACATTCATAGTTAATAGTTAAATCAATATTGGAAAAGAGATTGAAGGGCTGATGGCTGAGTATGTGTATATAGATAGATGTTTAACAGATGAAGAGGATAAATCCAAACATGATTCAGAGGGAAGTTGTAATTCCCTTGGACAGACAGGAATTCCTTCTCTCTCTCTCTGTATGATTATTGTATAGAAACTATTCATCGAAAATTGATGGTGATTGGTCAATTTGCTTGCACAAACACGATAGTTTCGCATTGCAAACACCTTTCATCTGGCAGTGCTCAGGGATTTGAGACTGAGATGAAAGCTGATCGGCTATATAATATTCATAGAATGTATATATAAATTGAGTGATCAAGAAGAGAATAAGTGCGATCTTATGTAGTTGGATGAACTAGAAAATGACAAAAAGAGAGGATTGTCCATTAAATTATAGACTGTACATAGTGAATTGTATCGTAGGAGTGATTAATTGACAGTCTTGCGTGATTATCACTGTATACTATATGTACTAGGTACTGGTTTATGTGTGTATATAATATATATACATTTCTCCTTCTGCACGATGTCACACCTTGATGTTCAACTATATTGTTGTATCCATTGCAGTATTGATGTGACACACAATTCACATCGAATTATATTCAAGACAAAGTTTGTATAGAACACACAAATCAATAAAATCGCTATTGGACTACAAATTCAACTTGGACCCTCTTATAATAGTTACATAAATGTACATAACCCATTTAAAAATTTTTATCTCAAATGATGATATAGATTTTTGCTTACATTTCCAATTAAACCGATCAACAAAATTCCAAGTAGATAAAATTTTTGAAATGAAAAAAGAAAAAAAAAAACTTACAACTCTTTTTTTCTTCCCCCAAAAGGGAATTCTTTAGCATCTGCAAAAAAGGGGTATAGTGAGTGGAAATATAGTGTGAAAGAGATGAGGAAGAGGGTCGAGACGAAGTACAGAGATTCTAAAGTTTGCTTTCAGAATAGTAGTGAGGGAGAGGGCAACTTTGCGCATTAATTTCGAAACATTGGCCGGTGGGAATGGTGAAGTAAAACACGACTGGGATTTAGCTAAGCCCCAGGGGACAACACAGCCAAACGAAGCCCTTCTTTGGTACGTCCATGGTGGGTGGCACAGAGGAAAAGAGGTTGGTGAAGAGAGTGAATTAGAAGGTGCAGAAGAAAATGGTTCTTATAACCATAGGTATACATAGAGAAGGCACAGGGAAAGGGGGTTAATTGACACTGGCATATATAGAACCTATTCGTATGGTATATTCATGTCTATACATGCTCCAACCCTCTTCTAATTTTGTCTACATTACGAGTCGCACCCAAGTTTTCTGCCCGATTTTCACCCTTCAAATTAATTCATCGAGGTTTTACGCCATGACCTTAACGCGCACTAAATTCTACTTGAATAACACCATCACTAAAAGATGAAGAGTGAGAAAATGTGGCACGGCATCTGCATTAAATCTATAGTAATAAGATAGTCATATTCCAATTATTTAACTAATTGAAAATTCATGAAATCCTCGTTTAGAGAAAAACATTTCTTCGCACAATTATAATGAAGTGTTTAAATATATTATCACGATGAAAAAATCTTGTAAACGCGCATATATAGTCCACGTGCACTTTGTTGAAAGCATTTCGTTTATATAAAAAAATATACGTTCCACAGATTCATTTCTTAAACATATAATTAATATTTCTTTAGGGATTCAATGACTCCAAAGAAATTTTAAATTAACAGTTACTTTTTACTTCAACCATTCGCTCTATACAAATAGAAGATATGCATGTGCATATTTGTTTTTTCATCATGCACAAAAAGATAATTAAGCTGAGGATAAAACGAGAATAAGAAGCTAAAAATTATTTTCACTTGTTCCTTCATCAAACTTATAACATCCAGCTTTAATTTCTAGTTATAATTAATACAAATGCTGTAATTCTTTTTATATTATATGTCTATCCAATAAATAATTTTCCCTCTGGGCATAAACATTTGGATAAATTTTTATATTCATGTTTTCCCCATCTAACAAAATGTATACATACATTACATATAAATAACCAAATTGTTCATTACAAAGTGGAGATCGAAGATGATAAGAAAAGAAAAAAAATTCTCTAAAGTTTTACGACATTGAATATGTTTATTGTTGATGTGATGATTATGCCAGAGCAAACGCTCCTAATACTACTTACGCTTTCACCCACGTTTATACAATCTTCACTCGATATCATATGATGATAACACACATATATAGAACTCTCGATAAAACTTATAGAGGATTTCTCATAAATATTCCCCACAGATTTGAATACTATTGACGTGCTTATCACTGATAGCATGTAAGATTAAATGAGAATAAATTTTCATAAGACAAACAAGAATGGAAAACCTGATAAACCATCGAATTATTTCATACATAAAAATATTTTCATTGAGAAAAGAAAAATATTTATAAACAATACATTGATTATACTAGTAATTAATTAATGTATTATATTAATTTTTGATATTATATACATATTAACTGTAAACAATTTTCTAATTAGAACAGCTTTTATTTAAAAAGCTTTAGTAATGTACATATTTTAATGTATTCACTTGTCATCAAGATAAATGAAAAGAAGTCACATTTATTCTGCAATAATTCTACCTAACTTTGAATAATCGAGATGAAGTTTTGAGATTAACGCTTCTAAAAGCCATAGACATATAATTCAATGGAAGACCTCTGGTTGTGACATCTCACACCCATGTGCAGACACATAAAACGCGCCAATGCCGTCGACGGGTGGTTGGCAAAGCGTGGTCCAGACATTGGATTCTGTTTAAAATGGAAGAATGGTCAAGAAGTATGGCGTATTTCTTTACTCCTCCTTTATCCGTATACTATCCACAATTCTCTACATGTACGAACAGATAGCTATTGTGAAAATGAAACGTAGGGTGTATGCTACCGAACGAGAAGAAAGGACAATATAGGAAGTGAGACGAAGTGTTGGCGCCAAGGGTAAAAAATGGTTAGACGCAAAGCAATACATGAAGTTGTGTGCGCATCGCACAAGTAATACTTGTGTACATAAACGAGAATGGTAAGACGTGGCGCCAACTAGATAGGATTCTACAGAGACGTATGAGACGTGAGTGTTAAATCCGTCGACGTTAACGTACGATACAAGAATTGGCGACTTTATATAATACTTTCAGACAAAAATATATACAAATATTATTGTGATGAAAAATATTCTTATCGTTTATATTTAGCATCAGTGCTGAAATATATATTTACTTAAAGTTTATTGACAATCATCGAAATCCAAAGATTATTTGTCTAGTGACATTATGATTTTCTATATATTATTGTTATAATAAAGTCGAAAGATAAATTATAATTAATAGATGAGAGAGTATAAGGCTAATGAATAGCTTGGCATCTACGTCCTATTTTACCGGAATGAGTGAGCCACTGGCTACAAATTCAACTTTGTGGAATAGATTCCCACACGCGAATATGTCATGTATTAAATAGAAATAAATACCTATGTATTTATACATTCGTGTGTTCGCCTCGTTAACTCTTTCACTGATTTCAAACGCATTTCATGCGGAATAATGTTTTAAAAGGGCTGTTAAATAGGGGACTGAAATAAAATAGAATGAGCCCTTTGATTTGTCATTTCGCGTAATTAGATCTTCAAACACAGAGGGAAAAAAAAACTTAATTAATAAAATTAAAAAAAAAAAAAATATAGATGACCTTATATATTATACAGCACGCATTTTTTTACATGTTCAAAATTTTAGATTAAAAATTTTTTCATCGAGCTGAAATAATATATTTATACATATATCCATATTTAATTATACATATATGTTCTAATTGTTAGTAAAATTTAAGTTTGTATTTTAAAAGTCCAAGTGCATAATTATAAAAAAAAAAAAAAAAATTTCTTTTTATTTTTTCTCTTTTTTTTTCATATTAACTCAGATTTTCTTTCTCTCAAACTAAGCTACATATATTTGAAGGATCCTATTAACACACATTGATGAATATTTGACTTTATTCACGTATATACACGTATAAATTTCAAAGCTATACACCAAGCACATAATTCAAAGAGCATACCCCACCTATAGATGAGAAAAGTATACGCAACAGGGAATGAAATAAAGTATTGTGCTCGGTATGTAAAAGTTTTAACGATGTTTACGAGCTTGTTTATATTCGTTTCGCACTGAATGAATGCGACGTGGCGTCACGTCGGGTGTACATGCACGATTACACGACCAACCGCCATAAAACAACTTTTCAGCTGATAAAGTTTTTTCTGTAATATTTATTTATTTATTTTTTTCTATTTTCCTCTCTCATCAATTCACATTCAATATTGTGTTGTGCAAAAATATATAGTGCAATGCAAACAAAAAAGAAAAAAAATTCAACGAAATAAGTGAAAAAAAAGTAGTAGTAACTGCAATAATAACAGTGATAATAATAATAAAAATAATAATAATTACGAGGGACGAAAAAGATGATTGCGGGAAGGCCTTTTAGGATTATTGGTATATCTGGGAGTGAGGGGAAAAACAAAAAAAAAAAAAAATACTACTACCAATAGACGTCTACGTGATTATTATAGAAGAGTCCCAAGGGTCTCAACCCTCGCAATGGCACAACAACATCTACCGCTTCATTTTCTACTCGTTCCATGTAAACCCTCCTGCTATATATGTATACATATACATGTATCTTCTCTTGACTCTTTATTTTCCCCTTTTTCATTCAGAGAAATCTCGCATTCCGCTGCCATCCAATTGCAATGTGATTTGTCGTTATTTTAAACATAAATAAACGAGTATGAAATTTTGAAAAAAATATTTATATCAATATTGTGAAGTTATTAATATGAAATAATAAAGAATAATAATATTATATTTATTACTTTATAGATATAAGAATTATAATATTGTATATGGTTAGTATTTTCCTTTGTCTATATTTTTGTTTTCTTTTATTTTACTGCTGCGTAGACAATTTTTTTTTTATGAAAAGAAATGAAAAAGAAAAAAATAATAAAAAAAGCTTCGAGCAATTTCTCACCATCGCACGGACTGAACCAAAGACATATTGACAAGAGGTCATCATGCTTTTTTTATTCTCAAGTTACTCTTTGCTTTGCAGACATCTTGACTTGGATCAATGCTGAACAAAGCGTAAAAGGACAGACGCGCAGTATTTACGGTGAAAAAACTACACCCAAAGGGATTCAACATTGTTCGAAGGAGAGTATTTGGAAAATGGTTTGTCTAGATTTCAGGGTTTTGCCAATGGTCTGACTGGATGAATTAGTGTTTGTTCACCATCGTTCATCACAAAAGTGTAGTTTTACAGTCGAATTTAATCTACAGAAAAATGTTAGTAATCTTGAATTTAAGTAATATTAATTTACTCAAAACAATAAATATTTAAAAATTTCTAAGAAAAAATAAATTATCTCACTTTTTTATTTATTTTTTTTTTTTCATTTGTTTTTTTATTATATTTATCATATTTATTATATTTATTATATTTAACACAGAAAATTTATTTGTTATATTCATTTATATTCATTTAAATATAAATATAAATATATTTATTATATTCAACACACAAAATTTATTTGTTATAGTTATTTATATTTTTTTTTTATATATTTACATTTATTTTCAATTTTTTTTTTTATTTAAATTTATTTATAATTAATTATATTCATTAAAATATAAATATACATTTATTTATTATATTTAACACACAAAATTTATTTGTTATAGTTAATTATGTTTTTTTTTTAAATATTTATATTTATTTTTATTTTTTTTATTTATTTTTATTTTTTTTATTTATTTAAATTTATTTATATTCAATTATATTCATTGAAATATAAATATATATATATATTTATTATATTTAACAAACAAAATTTATTTGTTATAGTTATTTATATTTTTTTTATATATATTTATCTTTATTTTTATTTTTTTTATTCATTCAAATATTATTTATAATCAATTATATTCATTGGAATATAAATATAAATATATTTATTATATTTAACACACAAAATTTATTTGTTACAGTTATTTATATTTTTTTTTTATACATTTATCTTTATTTTTATTTTTTTTTATTCATTCAAATATTATTTATAATTAATTATATTCATTGAAATATAAATATATTTATTATAAAACACAAAATATATTTATTATATTCGACACACAAAATTTAATTTCAAATTATTTTCAAAATAAATTTTCGTATGGAAACATTTTCGTGATAATTTCATGTGAATTATCGATGGCAATATAAAAATTCAAGATTTCCAGCATCAACAGAAGTGTAAAATATCCCAGAAAACAACTGAAGCTACAAAATGAAAATACAAACGAAAAATAAATGAGCATCTCCTATATTTATTTTCAATCGTTGAAAATATCAACAGATATATATATGTATATATATTATATGTACATAAACATATACGTATATACGTATAGCTATGTGAAGGAATATATATATATATAAAAAAAGAAATAAAGCCAGAATAGCGAAACGCGAAGGAGTACGTTTGTCTGAATTAAATCAAAAAATGAAATATTGAAATGCCAAGAAATATAATATGGCAGCCATTATAAATTTTATGACATACGCACAGTATGTGTATATACACATCCATCTGCGTGTTACAAGATCCCGCGGCAGCTGCGTCTCGACAGAAACATATATTATGCAAATACGCCAAGACGTTACTTTTACGTTTGTAGCAATAGAGAAAATTCGTGTAGTCGTCAGAAAAATAAAATAAAAAAAAGAAAAAAGTGGAATAAAATAAAATAAAAATAAAATAAAAATTGAGTAAAGTCAACTTTCAACAATGCGTGTGTCACACATTGAAAAAGTGCTAAAACTATAAATATTTTCCAATACCTATAAAGCTCAAATTATATTTTATCCAAAATTCCAAGAAACAATATAACAAATTTAAAAAAAAACATTGAATAATCCATGAAAAATAAAGACACAAAAAAAAAACTTAAATTCACCAATGTAAACATAAGTTTACATAAGATAGGAATAAATACATATATACAATGTATATTATACATATGTATACAGATACATTCATCACAACGAAAGGGAAACAGGAAAGTTGTATCAGACATACAAAGATACAATCACTGCTGATGGAAATTGATAGCAAACATTTGACATCGATCCATCGTCCAAATAACCAAATGAAGTTTTAGAGTATAAAGCCTGGAATAAAGTCCGAAAATGTTCTTATATAAAAAAGGAGGAATAAAAAAAAATAAAACATCCTATAAAGATTGTGAGTAGAAAATGTGATTTGGCACTGTGTCGATAAGATTCTATTTGAATATATACGCCTTTAAAAATATAGATAGAGAAGACCATTTACTACTACTCTATCTCTTTTACATATACGACCTATGACGGCGAGGGTGAATTTATATGCATTTTAGATTACGATTATCGGCGTCTATATATACACGAGGTTGCAATAGGGCCAGGAAAGCCATTCACATTCTCATGCAACTAATTTTCATCGGAATGCCCGATTCGTATTATTCCATTGATATAATGTATTCAGAATAAAATCACCAATCGATATACAGCTGTACAGGATGAAAAAATAAAATTCTCCTACACTGGTTGGATGTATATTTCTACATATAAATCTAATACAGGGAGAAAAACAAAAAATAAATAAAAAAACTTTTTTGTAGAATAAATATATTTCAGAGTGAGTTGACATATTTATTTTAAAATTTGATTCGAATCACTAATTCTGTTTAAATATATCAGTTTATTTATTGATTTATTTTAAATTAACCAATCACCAATTCAAACCATTGAATGTAAATATTTAATTATTTAATTTTGGTAAAATAACAAACAATATCATACGTGTATAAATAGTTTTCCAATGTTTTTCAAAGATAAAAATACAATTTTGTATATTAATATAGTTTATAAAAAAAAAGCAAAATTGATCTTAAAAAAAAAATAATAAATGTGTAAATATTTTCAATTTACTTTTATTATCAATGAAGATAATGAATCGTGAAATTCGGTCATATTTTTTATATAATATCGTTTGTATTATGAGAGATATGTAAAATATAGATATAAATATGTCTAAGAAAAAAAATACAAGTCGTTGGTTTTTAGATTTTTCTACAAGTATCTTTAAAAACGGTGACGCAATGTCAAGTATATGCTGAAAAGCAAACACTTTGCGTGATAGCGAACTACCAGTCGTTAAAAATAATGTAAAAAAGTGATCTTGCACTATGTGTCATTTTATTCACCACCACATCGTCATTTTTTATATTTAATCTCACTTCTTCTTTCCATGTATTCTATCATTTTTCCCTATTTCTTTCTGTGTCTCACTTTTTCTCTTCAACTGCACTCACACATTCCACTCACTCTTTCACCATTTCACCATCTCTACTTTTTTTTTTTTTTGGACACACACTATATACATTGTTCAATAGAGTGCCACATATGCTGCATTCTACTTTGCCGCAAAGGTATAGAAATACATTTAGCATTAGATCCCCATCCAATTTGCTTTTTGAAATATTTACAACACGCATTTTTCATATATATACAGTATCAAAATATATATAAGCTGCTCTTATATCCAATTACAATATTTTTATATACACATGGGATACCATGTATATATATTTTTTTTTTGTACGACCTGCATAAGTACGAAGAAAATGTTTTGATCGGATACATCTTTTCATTTTTATCTTTTATACAAAAATTATAGATATATATGTATCTATATACATATGTATACATATATATATATATATATATATATGTATATTATTTATTCCCTATGGAGTCATAGAATAAAAGCAGTACCATATAAAATATAAACAAATACAGTAACAATATCTGAATTTAATCTCTTGAAAAAAAAAAAATTCTTTTTTTATGAAAATTTATTTTTGCACTTTCTCATTAATTTTTTTTTACTTTATATTATTAATAAATATACATAAATAAAATAATATATAATTTTCCAAATTGAATATTCACTGAATTTATACACTTAAAAACGCATACAATAAATCGCGATTGTATATATTAAATAAATGTATTTTTAGAGAAAAGGCCGATAAAATAGATTTTGAGGGCAGAGCAATATTAATATGCACGAACGTTACCATTAGTATTTTTCCTTCTCTTTTTCATACTGCAGTCATTCATAAATATATATATATATACATGCTTGATACTACATAAACACAAGTCCCACACGCGTATACCATATGAATTGTATTATTTCATTACATTCGGCCTCTCTCTGCATTGTTCCTCGAGCGGACGCGTCGTAAGGACCTCCTTCCTTCCTCATAATTTTCCCCGAACTTCACGTGCCAGTGCGGTATTCCACCTACACACGCGAGAGCGCACACTTTGAGTATAAAAGGGTGCACAGCGAGACACATACTCTCTTGCCAAAACCACCAACATTGGAATTTTGGTTTATAATATATGTATATGTAATAATGTAAATACAGTTAGATAGATAAACATATATAATATTCGTGGTGCAAAGTATAAAATAAGAGAAGAGGAAAATTGTAAGAAGATGCATGTTGAAACCGGAGCTCTTAATATTAATATTAAGAGGTCACTCATCGTGAATTTCTATTTCCGATTTAAATAACATGGAAAAAAATTTTTTTTTTATCGTTAGAATATTTTGTAGTTTACGAACTAATGGACGGATTTAAATGATGAATACATATTTTTATAGGAAATTGAACGCTCTATAAAAAAGGTTTCTTGTGGTTAATCGATTACTCTAACCATTTAGAAGATATTCGCATTTGAATCCCTGCGTACTGATTTTAATAGTTTTTTAATAAATATTTTATATTTATCCATTCAAGTCATGAATGCGAATATCTTCCAAATGGTTAGAGTAATCGATTAACCACAAGAGACCTTTTTTGTAGAGCATTCAATTTCCTATAAAAATATGTATTCATCATTTGAATCCACCTATTGATACGTAAGCTACAAAATATTCTAACGATAAAAAAAAAAAAAAATTTCCATGTTATTTAAATCGTAAATAGAAATTCACGATGAGTGACCTCTTAATATTGATATTAAGAGCTCCGGTTGTATCAAGCATCTTCTTACACCTCCCTGAAGGTATTTCAGTGGAAGTTTTGAAAAAAAAAAAATCGATTTATTTGAACCAGTCTAATATAGATATGCAATTTCTGCAGTGCAAAAGTCAGTTGAATGACTCACATTCACTGATTATATCAAGCTCCAATTTTTACTCCTTCACTTAATTACTCTCTTTCTCTCTCAATATGCAAAAGTGTACAGAGAGACGCGCGGCGCGGTGATATGGAAAATTTTCAACCGGAAATTATTATTTCATCCCATTCGCTCGGTCCTTATCTATAGGAGTTCCAAACTGTATATGTCTGTGAATATAAAAAAAAAAAAAACTATACATATACCTTCTTCATTTATCTGAATGGGACTCATGTTATCTTGCGCATGATGACGGTGCCCTGAAATATTATTTTAAAAAAGTTCTATATTAACGTTGGGGATGGGTAAAACTTACCGAGACCTGCGCGATGCTAATATATATATGTAACGTGCCTTGCGTATTTAAAATATCTTAACGAGGGAAACGTGAGAATGTACCACCCGCCATTATTTTAGTCTGATGCCTTGTTAATGCACAGCCCGAGTATATATAAAGGTTAAATTTCTTTATAATAGCTTTAGCGCTAATTGCTCTATGTATAGCTGATTATAATTAGTATTGTCAGTATTTATTAAAAATATAAATGAATATACTTGATCTTATTTTCGTTTTGTCGGACGCGTGATAGTAGGATATGATTAAATTGAAGATTGAATTAAATTGCTAAATATTTCATTTTATTTCATTTCTGTTCATTTTTCTATACGATAAATAAAAGATAGAAAATTACTGAAATTTGAATTAAAAATTGGATATACAGATGGAGTGACGTTGACGATAAAAGTTTAATGGTAATTATAGAATACTATATATCCGGTGACATTTTATTAAGACTGACATGACAAACTGACAGACCACTTCTACGTAAAAATATATATTTGATTCAACGTTTAGATACTTTTTTTATATTTCCTAGTTTTGTTTTTCTATTTTGCTCTTCAAACTTCACCACATCACGCTCAAAAACACTTTACTAACTCTGTTGCAATTAATAACACGAAGTATTAAATATACGTAAAAATAAAATGAAAATTTTATGAAGCCGAGGAATATTTAAAAAAAAAAAAAGGAAAATGAAATGGAAAAGAAATATAGAATATGATGATTTTATTGTCAATGTTTAAAATCCACGTTAATATATGTGTATAATGTCACATTAAATTGAATCGAAAACTGTGCCAAGTATATCAAAGAATAAAGTACAGCAATAAAAAAGATTCATAATATCTTTTTACACATTTTTATACATACATATCTGTATAAGTATAATATGCATATAGAAGCGAACTATTCGGTTTTATTCTGGATATAAGAAAAAGTTATTTGGCGCGAGCTTTTGCGGAAGCTCTGACGGACACCCACAGTGGAGTGCTTTTCCCGCACGAATTCGATTACACTCTAGAGGTTCGCGTTGGTCACGTTATCCGTGTGGCACAACACGTCTAGCTATATCCCTGCGGGATATCTACCCAACCGCCACCCGCTAGCTCACCACCAACTTCACACTAACTTCTTCACTTTGTTGTATATGTATGTATACATTTATACAATATATGTGTGTAATGTCGCGCTCGCGGAGTTTCTTTGATATCACAGTAAGAGATAAAAAATAAAAGACGACAACTGCGACAAGTATTTGCACTTTTGGCTGTGCGACCAAATGCTTTGGACATTACGAAAGAAACTATGAAAGAAAATCAATAGATATACCAAGTTACTGTATATATTTGTGTGTGTTTGTTCATGCTTTTGATTTGTGGAATAATCAAGACATGCCTCGATAACTTTGATTGCAAGAAGAAGAATATTTCAGTGAGTTATTTCAGTATTTATTGGAACGCAACAATAATGTTTGGTGAAAATTTATTTGGAATTCGGCCAGAACATTGTTACAGTGAAATTTCATTCCGATCAAATTGATAATGGAATTGTGTATATTGAATCCTAGATTTGTGTTACAATTAGATATATGTTTTATATGAATATGTAAATAATTATTAAACATTTAAAATAAATCTTTTGAAAAAATGTAAAATAATAAATTGATTTTTTCAGGTGTACATTAAAAAATATAAACATATGTGTATTTCAGCTGAGAATTAACATTTATTATTCAAGCCTTCGACATTTTTTGTATCACAGTATTCTATTATATATAATAAGTATATACTCTGCCAACTCGATCACGCGAATGTTATCAACGAGCATCAGCTCCGAAGAGACATGGCAATTTCATAATGCAAATTACTTTCTCGCGCGAAGCACGCTCATACAGACTTTCATCTCTTACTAAGAATAAGAAGAAAACTCAGATTAGAATTGTATACGACAGAAACGCATGTATATAAAGTGCAAACTATACTTTCTCGACTATTCGCGTATACTTTTTGACATTAATATAATAAAATTTCTCCATATATATATACATAACTGTACATATATTTCATATTAAAAAAAGAAACAAAATTCGCAAAGACAAACTCTGTATATACATTCTACCTAGCGTTGCTGAATTAATTTATTTAAAAGCACATTTTTCCTCTCACCTACAAAGTCGATTGACAAATCAGATGTCATGATAAAAAAGTGAACGGGTTTACATCCAGAATGGAAATGAAGATACATATCCAAACGAAACATCACACAAAATGATAATATCTCTGATTAAAAATAAAAAAAAAAACAAACCCTCTTCACGACATCAAGATTAAAGATCGCGAAGTATCATATATTTTTATATAACCATATTTTTCTTTACCTTCTTACTCGTAATATCAATGGGTATATATATATATCGTATTTTTCTTGATAGTAGTAATACGATAACGTTGGTCTCATGCCGCGCGTAATCGCATAAAGTAAATAAACCCTTGAGAGCACTTCTCATCCAAGGATTCCACTGAAGAACCTTTCAACCTGTTTTGCTCCTACACTCCCTTCGCTATTCCTTTCACCAATATCTCATGATTGCACCACACGCTATATACTTGGTCGTCCACTATATATGTACATACATGCCTACATATATATATCCCGGATATATTCGACCGATTACTTGCCAACTAACTTTCTCCGTGATGTTAACCCCAGCTACCTCCTTCCCAAAATTGTTTCCCAACAGAGCTTCGGACATGTATACTTTCGGATACACTAGCACAATCAACATATATATATATTATGTATATACAAATACATATCATGTATAAATATATATGCATATACATGATATATGTGCTGATGCAAAAGCTCAGTCTAGCGGTATACGGTCCAGAATTGGTGCAATGTTGATTTTACCAAGCTTCTGTACATGTTTCTACACGTCGAGTTAACAGTAAAGTTGACTTTGAGATGTAACAGAACAATAATAACATCAATATTGAGATGAAGACATGACAGAGAAGATTAATAAGAGCGTCGTTGATGAGGAATTCATTTTCAATCAATTTTTTTTTAAAGTTTTCTCTTATTTTTTAATTCCAGAAAATTTATAATCGTTATTTGCAATACATATGTGTATATAAATACATATATTGTGAAATGAAAAATGGAATGAGAGCTAGGTGATTCTAAAGAAAATTTGTATTTTCTCTCGCTTTGTCAAGTCCATTTTTTTTTTATATGGTTTCTTTGTTCTTTCTCATGCCTCATGGTCGTATCATTTTAGGATAATCTGCACATTCTCATGCATGTCCGTGATTCCTTTTAGGGTGAAATTGTCTCATGCATCCATATTGGCTCCTTTGCATGGACTCACTACCGTAATTCGGATGGATCTTTGTCGTGTGAAAGTTTAATAAACCTTTAGTGAAAGCCGTTAGAAGGCGTCAGTTAACAATGCATAAAGAAACACTTGAGAAATCAACGTTATCCCAGTTCAATAGCATGGATTAATGAGAATAAAAGGGAAATTTATATTTTAATCAATTTTATTTCATCAAATAATTTTTTTTTTATTGCAAAAAGACTTGCTTTAACCAATAATGTTCACTTCATTTACTAAAATAAATCATATATCAAAGATTTGTAATTTCGTTCGCAGATTTTAATATTGAATTATTCAGTGAAAATAAAGAAAAAATTATTCAGAAATAAAATGAAGAATAAATAAATGGTGAACATATTTAATTTTTCAAAGTAACATTTATCAGAGTGTTAAATCGGTATGGGTGAATAAAGCATAGAAAAATTTAGTCATACATAAAAATATTTGATCATACGAGTATATAAAACAGTAACATATATTACTCACATTTAATAATTCGTCGTACATTATAGAGAAGCTTAATTATTGCAAATTGTTTACCATTTATTGTCGAATAATATCATGCCTCTATTGAAAGAGTATACGCGTACATAGCCAGAAATTTATAGATCGCCTATTCCCTCTTCATTGGTGTGATAATTGAGTAACGAGTGTACCGAGAGCGCGCGTCACGTATCACAAGCTCCAATTTATCATTTGTTCCAATTGAAAACATACAGCAAAACATTGTCAATACTTTTATATTATCTCATATTATTTTTTAATGAATACACATATTTATACACATGTATAACATATACACATATAAAAGTATATAAAAATAATTGAAATAAAAGAAACATTTCAAATCAATACATAATTATTTCTCTCAATAACATATTTGAAATTAATTATAAATACTTTTCATAATTTTACATCGCTTTTTCCGATAATTAAATCTATCGCAGATTTGTGTCTTCTTCTTCTTTATTCATATATCTATGTGTACACATGCTTTTATTTGATAGTATAAATATACCATGGGTTGTAAGAGTATTGCACGTTCTTGTCCGCACGTGACGCGCACAGAAATTATGGAAAATTCATGCAAAACATATAACTCGATAACGCACTCAATGTGATGGCTCTTTGCCCAATTCATTTGCCAGGGATGTTATATACCATTGCCTGCAGGGTTTTCTGTACTCCCAATACCACCATAACAAAATACAATATTTATGCGTTTATACGCACAATTTGTCATCAGACAATTCTATTTATGTACATGAACTATTACATATATACATATATATTTATAAAGCAACGCAATACGCATACTGAAAATACAAAAACCGAGAGAGGGAATATAATGTTGAAGAATTTTATGAAGGAGAATGGAGAACAAAACTTTTTATGAGTTGCGTATACCTATATGTCAGCCATAAAATGCCTAAACTAAATGTGCTAGATTTCGCCCCATCTTCCCATTGCGTTGCTGGTTTTCCATGTGTGGGAATAAATGTTGGGTGACTTTTTGAGGACATCAGACACACAAGTGGAAAAGTCGTCGGGATAAATGATGAAAAGCGAAAGAAAAAAAAAAAAAAAATAGTGAGGAAAAACTGAACAAAAGGGGAGAAAGTGATGCTCATGTTTCAGAAAAATATCGGTAGACGATGAATGCCAACGATTGGACCATGACTCATAGACTTTACTCAGATATATATATATAGTGACAACGATTGAACGGCTCGTTGGGTTCAAATTCAACTTCTTCTTCCCCATTTTATCATGTGCAATCGCGCGAGTGAAGCACAGTCACCACTGCAACTATCATAAGACGTATTTGTATATGTATTTATATATATCTCTGTCCCGATAAAACACGTCCATTCTCCAATTCAATAAATATAATATATAATATATTGCTGTATATATATTTAATATATATGTATATATAATTTTGAGCACTCACGTCATTCATTTTTCAACTGTGATAATAATAAACGTGGTGTATTTTACCGGTTTTATATGGCGTCAAAAATTGATGAGGGATTCTAAATGTCTAAATGTTATAGGGGTGAAAAATATAGATTTAGATGATTAGATATAAGTCACGAGTTTATGTATGTAATCTATACAATATAATAAATTGAATACGTGGGAAAAATTGTCAATTTAATAACAAACTATAATAAGCTATCAATATATTTTAAAATTCATTTTTCAGCTACATTTAATTCTCCTTATTATTATTTTTTTTTTTTTCAATTCTTCTATTCATATAAAATTAAATCATAAAGCAGCAATTATATTTTTCATTAGTAAAGTTTAATAAAAATTAACTTTATCGGAATTCCAAAGTTCATTATTGAAAGTATTAAAATAAAAAAAAAATATTAAACTGACATACAAATTAATTTCAGCTTTAATTAACCCATTTATACGTTCACATTATTTATATATACATACACACATACATATATATATTTATAATTATCAGGATAGCATCTATAAATATATCTATATTATTGATGCAAAATTATATTCGGCAATTGGTGCCAGCAACAGAGAGCGCATGTTGCACAAACGTTGTCCACTCTATTGTGACTTCTATTTTCCAGTTGAATTCGATTGCAAACATTGCAATGACACATACATACACAATACTATTATATTACGTTTCTATATATCTATCGTATACAGCTCTTACATGCAGGCCCTCTCAACTTTCTGAACCTCCTATTGGAGATTAACAGCAATAATTGCTAGTGCACTCTGAGTAATTTTGTTCGACCGGATAATTGGAAAGTTTGGTCGACAGACGGTGAGAGAACTATGTATACATTTGACTCGACATATTCAAGAGATATTAGATTAATTTGTGCGATAAGTATATACACGAGTGTTCACCCGCTGGCAATATAAATGGCAGTCTGATTAAACCAGCCCTTAAATCTAGGCCGTGTGTCAAATAGCAATTCGTTATCTAGGCCCAAGGGTGACTGAACAATCGATATGTAATATTACTGGGTGTAGTATATGACCCCTTGATCTTCAACTATGACGCCACTTTCAGCCCTTCTTTTTTTCTATTCTGTTATATATCAGAGTGTACATGCTCGACAAAAACCCGCATCTTTCCCTATACCACTTCAATATGTATGACAGACATCTATGGGTTTGTATACATACATGGTGTACATATGTGTGTAAAATTCATTGGACATTCATGCTTTTCATCTTTATAATATATGTATACATGATCACCATGCATTTTATGTATAGATCAATCTCAATGTTTACTATTAAAAAAAAAAAATTCTATTCAAAATATATTTTTTTATTTCAACTCAATGAAATATATTTATACATATATGTGTATGTATAGCAGGGTATGTGCTATTTTTAGCGGCCTGTTTGGAATGGAGCTTTTAATTTTAATATTTAGAGGCGACTTTTCGTAATTTTCATTTTTTCATTTAAATAACTTGAGGAATTTTTGTTTTTTTTTTTTATTTAATAAAATATCTGAGATGTGAGTATTTTTTTTTAGCTCTAAAAAAATATTAGCACACTAAAGCCATTGAAAATAATTTTTGAGACAATAATAAAGTGATTAGTATCGATTTAATAACAAAAATAGTCAAAATTTCATACATTTGGAACTTTGAGTTTGAATATCTTTAAATTGGCTGTCTCTATGAAAAAAGTGTAAGAGATCTTTTTTGTAGAGCGTTCAATTTTCTATAAGAATATGTTATAAGCTCATCTCTATGTTACGCATAATGCCGAGCTACAAAAATAAAAAAATAAATTTTCCCGTATTATTTAAAGGGAAAAACGAAAATTACGAAAAACCACCTCTAAATATTAAAATTAAGAGCTTCATTTTTAACAAGCTTTTTTTTTACCACCCCAGTAAGTTTCCAGCCCGATTTTTTGATGAAAAAAAAAAAGTTGCCTAAAAATCGCACACCCTAATATATATAAATGTATATCTATTCAAAATTGATTGAAAAAAAATTTCACATCATTTTATTCATTATATTGAACTGAATAAAAATCCTCAGCATCATATAAATAATATAAGTTTGATTAAATATTGATTATTTAGTATGAATATTTTGTTTAAATTAAAAATTATACTATAATTAAGCTTAAACTAATTTTTTTGTTTATTAATTTATAAATGAAAACACATTTATTATGTTTTAATGCCGCTCAATTTCAATAGCAATTTAATAAAACGAGATAAAAAATACCTTTCGTCATAACAAACATAATAATCATTACTCATAATTAATAAAACATCGCTTTAAATTGCATAATTTCACAAAGATTATTTTCACAAGTGCAATGAAAATGGTCGGAGGAAAAGATGTACTTGATGATAAAAGCTATCCAATAACTCTTTATTATACTTTATTGATTGTATATACATCTACTCGTGTATCGCATAATTTCTAATAAAGTCGTTGACGTTGTAGCGCCGTAGGCAAGATTTATCGGAAGCCCACCTGCTGATTAATGAAAAGCTCAAGTTTACGGCCAAGTGTTGAAGTGTGACAGAATGTCACGGAAAATTTATGGTTAATGCTTATGATATATGGTTGGTTTTTTTTTTCTTCATACCACATATTGTGCAATTAATTTATAAAGTCTCAACATAATTGCTCTATTTATGCTAAAAGTCCATGAAATTTCTTATTCAGCAAACTGAAAGATTAAAAATATCAATATCATTTTTTCTAGTGCATAATAGACAATAATAATGTATGAAAAACTATATCCAATATATACACGAGTATTTCAATATTTGCAGAGTTATTTATTAAATGTTATTTAAAAAAAATAAATAAATAAATAAATTGAAAAACTATTTTAATGCTGAAAATGCTTTAAACTCTTTTAATAAAAATATAATATGGCATCGCTAATCATTTAATCTCCTTTATCGCGGCTAAAGCTTCATCCAATTCACTACTGAAATTAATAGGTCACAAAACAAATATATATCTCTGTACAAGAAAATTTATATATATATATATATATGGGTAATGTATTAGAGATGTCTGAAAAGTTTTGTCTGCCATTATCGTATATACAGAGCTCAAAGATTTCCTTCCTTCCAAAGATCTATCAATGACTTCAGAGTCTAAAGCACCGGCAGTACCTAGCGCGATATCGCTCTGCTCACTTGCAGCGCTAGGAAATAAAGACTCTTTGGCTTTTCCCTGGATTTTACACCATCTGGAAAATTACGGTGGTAGAAGCCGTCTATATGTATGTATACCTATAGTCAAACTGCAAAAAAAAAAAAAAAATAAAAAGCTGCACAAAACCAAGTAACCAACGACAAGTTTCTCCGCAAATGGTTAATTTTACAGCCACACGCAATACTTTTTTTTTTTTCTTTTATTTTTGCTGCATTTCTACAAAAAATGCGTTGACGCCCAGTCGCCTGATGTAGCACATAAATCCCACAAGAAAAGTTAAAAGCCATATAATAAACTGTGTAAGCAAACAAGTGAGGTTGTGGTTATTTTAATTAATATAAAACTTATACTCTTTTATTTTTGTTTTTAACTTTCCTGCATTTTCTTTATCGATTATTCACTTATACTCATTCACATACATATATATATATATGAATAAATATAATTACAAATATTATTTGTCTGTATAGGAACCTGTTAAATAATATATAATTACGCTGCAGAAATAGTTGAATTAATATCTGTATTATTTCGTAATTAAAAATTATGTTGACATTTATAAAATTATCACAATGTCTAATTCAGCTTTAACTATATTTCCATCAATCATTCACGGTGAATTTATTCAATTCAAGATAACTTTACTCACAATACTAGTTCTTGAATTCAGTCTTTTATACGTTTACCAAACCCAACTGTTCTTATCAAAAAAAGAATTTAATTCACCTCTATATAAAAGCGATGTCCGATCTTTCTAAATGCCTTCCGTTGAAAACTTTAGTTATAGAAACTCGTCGTCGTTCCTTTTCTCCATTCACATATATATACATATATCCTGGTATTCGTTCAAAGAAGGTGGAAACCATCCCGCAGGCATTTCTAGAAGAACCCTATTTTCTTCCATTTTTTTTTTTTCCTCCAATGTCTTTTCATTTTCATTTTCATTTTACATTTCTATGCAATGGGCGCTTTCTTCTTTCATTCCAAGCTTTCCACCTTATGCTCCTTTTTTTTTATTTTCTCTTTAAATACAAGCACATTTGTGCATTTCAAGACTGCAGTATTCGATATCCACATATAATACTTCAATCGACTACAGCACAGTGATTTTCAAACCAAAACTTCCTGGCTCTCATATCTATTGCTCGCTCTCTTCATCATTTTCCATTTGCCTTTCTCTTTGATCAACGCTTTCTCATTGAGATGAGCAATACGAGTTGCTCTTCTTGATTATTGCTGATTAATCCTCTTGTATAGAAAAAGGCACTATGAATTGGACTGAACTTATCAACACTAAAGCGCGCACGTATAGATGTTTTGCGGGGTTATTTGTAAAAAATACCAAAGACCAAGAATTATATTGATTACATGTCTAATTGAACTCAACATCCTTTGTACACTGCTAAACATTTCTTTATAATCATGTCTCCAAACATATGTGAATTACATGGAGAAATAAATATATAATCTCTATGTGATAAATGATTTTATTTGATTTTTATATCAAGAGCTATGATCAAGTTTTACGCCAAGTGCTCTTTTAAGATTGCAAATATGTCGAGTTTATCATATTCAAATGACGCTTGGTGGAAGAAATCATATTGAAAGTATTCTCAATCTAAAGCACAGAACCAAATTAAATAAAAAATAATATTAATTTATTTTCATTCGACTTGCTTTAGATACAGCAAACTATTAATTGAAATTGATATTAAGTCTTGGTCTTTGTCATCGTTGTCTCTGGATTATCCTTTAGTTTAGATTGAATTTAGTATTTTAAGATTTGACTTATTTTATCATCAAAACAATCTCGTTAGTTATCAACAGCAACACAGGTGAACAATATATTATTATACGCAATAGTCTTCTGTGGAATTTATCGATTTTCAAATCAATAATTAATCTAATTTCACACAAAATTCCACTGCGTGCTCCACTGTGAGTTACGCGGTGAAATTCTGTGTTAAATTTGGTTTGAAATTTGACGAATTCCATTAAAATTATTGGGTTATTAATAACACATGGATAATAATACATTGATAATTAAATTAATGTAAATTATAATAATTTTAGTTGTTTTTTTAAATTATTAACCTTGACAATAATTCATGAAATGTTTTTTTTTTATATTTAATTTAATGTTTTTGTTTTCTCAGTATATACTAACTATAGATGACATTTAACGGAGACTCTAAAGCACTCAATGTGATAAAGAAATGAAAAAGAGAAGCTGGGGATTACAACTGGGTCCATGCTTGCCATCATCTCGTGCATCCCCATCAACCCATGTCACTTCCTATACGGATGCTATACACATAAGACCATTATTACAGTGGGCGTGGTATATAATTAATGCTTATACACACTATTCATCCGAACAATAAACAGAAATCAACGAAATTTTATTTGTACGAAGAAGTGCCTCATCAACTTTGGGACAGAACTTGACACATTTCAATCCCAATCTCAATAATATATTATTTTTATTATTCTCGTTAATGATTAAAGCTACAAAATCATCAATTTGACATTTTAGTAATAAGAAAAATATTTACTAAATACCCAATTTATTAAGTATAATTAACTAAAAAATTATTACAATAAATTTTTCAATCAATTATAATACTTTGAAGACAAATCAATGAACTGACTGATAATTCATTGGATTATCCTGACATCTTTTAGTAGACAATAGAAGTGACTTTACATTATGAAAATTCACCGAGAGATGGCGAGTTTAGTCACTTTAAATCACACAATAATTTTAAATTTATTAAATAATTATTAAATAATTTATCACACTCATATAGAGCAATTATAAATCTTCATACCTCACAGCTAACACCTATTCAATATTTGATAATGAATAAGCATCATAAAATTTAATTGATAATTTCCAATTCAATAATTTTTCACTAATAAACAAATAATATTAATTAATCACAAATATAGTTATTCATTCTCATTATTAACAACACGTTGCGTTTATTATTATCATCATCACTTATGAGACATATTTTTCAAACAAATAGTTTCAATCAGAAATATATACATATACATCCCCAATATTAGTAAAGTCACGAAAAGCTGGACAGTCACGAGTTCAAAGCTTCAACACGCCTGTATTATTAAATTGCAATAATGTCACGCACCAGACTATATTCACAATCACCTTTCTCTTCGTGATATATGTCAATCAATAAAAAATAAAACGAATTACTCAACCTGTATATAACTAAATGTATTTATCGCGAGGAACAAAAATGTTGACAAAATGAAAATGAAGTCACGAAACGATGGATTATTCGGCTTTCATCATGAGCAAGTCTCCCTATATATTATGAGGGGTATATACATATAGGGTATAAGGAAGGATTGAATGAGCACGAGCCAAATAATAGCGGAAATAAAATGAAGAGAAAGAAATAAGCGAGAAGAAAAAAGTGAGAAAAATGACTTGAACAAAAAAACAAAAAAAAAAAAAACGAACATACAGCGATGTAAAGCAACGGGTCATTAGTTGGACATGTTAATCCAGAATAGCATTAAACCCTCGAGATGCACGGACAGTAATGACTCTTCGAGCTCTCTCTCTCAAGTTACCCGTAATCAATCAACCCGATGCCAGAGGCTCAAAGGAGCTTGGTAAGCTCTGCGTTCTTGTGAAGTGAACCAAACAAAAACACACAGTCAACTTGACTCATGCGACTTTACTGTTAGATATCGAATCAAAAGAAAGCCATCGAGCAAATTAAGCCGCGCACTAGCTACTGATGCCTTTCTGCTCATGACGTTTAGATCAATGAATAATTTTTTTAATTATACTTTGGATATAGACATTAACTTTTATCATTAACCATTTACTTTAATTTCACCTTAGTCACGATGATCAATAATAATTCATACTTTTATCATGTTTAAATATTCAAAAGTGTGCAATGATGCGGAAAAAAAAAATGCTACACAAACATAAAAAATTATTTTCCCTTCGAGATTATAAATTTAACTGCACTTTAAAAAATCATTTTCTAATGCTTTTCTCATAAACTATATTATATTGATCTATGTATATTTATGGCATCTATTTATTATACGTTTACGTTTATAGATATGTATTCATATCCAATATCAAATGTATTGTATACGATTTTTCATCCCATTCGCAATAATACCATTCCAAACACTGTTATTCATTCAGTCCAAAAAGTCACCAACAGCGATAAAAAAACTAAAAAATTTCTACTATTTGGCATTTGCAAAGGCTCGGTCTGCCATCGGTCATCCAAAATAAATCAAAAACTTTGATACTGCTGTCAAACAACCCTCCCAAACACACCGGCTGTCGATAAAATACTATCAAATAATATATTATAACGCATTTATATACGTATGATAGACTCAGAGAAAGGATGCGTAACAATGAGACAGAGACCAATGTGAATATATATATCCAGTAATATCGAGAGAGTAATTGCAGGATCTACTTCTAAAATTGCAAATCAAATCCTCAACTGTATATATATCTAATGGAGTATATTAATGCACATGCAAATTGTTAGATGGAATTATTGAACTGAGACAATTTGTCTCTACACAATATTATTTCTAGTGCGTCGAATTAAACGTAATAATTGCTCAGACATACTATATTTAATCAATGATTGTCTCATATGTATACAGATATTATATACACTGTATATATTCACATCATATGCCTCTATATATTTAATAATATACAATAGTGCACTGGCTGCAGATGCTTGCGGTACAGAGAATTTTGATATACAACTTTTATTATTTCTCGTCGAAATATAAACTACGAGATTTATGTATATTCTACTGCTCGTCTCGTTAAAAAAAAATATATATACATAAATGCGACAAATTCTCATCAGGAAAATGTCATACATATACAAACAAATAAATTTATAAATACATTAAATAATATTAAACACAAATATAATTATTTAGATAAAAAAAATATCGAAAAAAAGAAGTTATAATAATTTTTAGTTTACTCGTGCTTTCAACTCGGAGAATATATAACGACAAGAGTGTTTGGAATACATATATCGTATATGAGTTTATATAATATACACAATTGTCTGGTCATGGCGTAGCTAAGCGGCAAGATGAAAGAACCACAGAGAATGTGTGAGGGAAAAAGGGCTAGAGGCACAAACCCACCATAAGAGCTAATGTAATTAAACGGCTTGTGACTGTACTTTGATGAAACTAAACCATTCTCATATCCACCTCTTTAGCTACAACAGGACTATCCAAGGATAATATGGGTAAAGGCCGAAACCCTATCCTAAACTCATCCCATCACATGCGGCCATTTATAAATATATATAAATACAAATATACATAGTCCGAGAGTTTACCCTCTTTCACTTTGTTATATTTGATTCACATTTGTATTGTGTATGAACTTTCACAGTATTTAATTATTGTCACAGAGTTGAATGCTTTGTTTTTTTTTATTCTTCATTACTCATAAAAATACTTATTGCTATTGTACAAATTGATAGACGCAGACAATAAATTTATATTGATGAATTAACGTTCAATATAATCATTTCATTATATGTGATGATTATTTCACTGTAGTGAACATGAGGAATCGAAATATCGTTTGATGGTTATGTATATTTACTATCACTGCTCGACCATTGGTTTGGCATGCGTCAGTGACGATTATGTTGAATTAAAGGGGGAACAACAAAGAGAAAGATATATGTCTCCCCATTAAATGTGAACACACTTGAATCGTAAAAATTTTTCTTTTTAATTGCAATCCACCAACAAACGCGTTGCAACGTAATTGATGCCGTAGGGATTACAGTTAGCGAAGTCCTTCCACTTCAATACAATTTTATATACCTCTCTATATGTATGTACCTATATGTATTTAGATATTTTTTTTCATTCTCTCTCTTACCCTCACTTCCGCGTTATTTTAAACATAGAAAATTTCTTCCTTGTCTAGTATAATGCTCCCTTTACCACTCACCAAAAAGCACGAGCTTTGATATCTCTTTGTCTGCAGGCAAATTAATTGTCCGTGTATATACTCGAGCATTTTCATGATGCACATAAATATTTTCACTCCGTTAACCTTTGACAGCACGCGGAAAGAAAATTGGAGGACCTCGCTTGGGAGATGGTTTTCTTTCATTGTTAAAATGTCTTTTTCACTAGTATATAGTATAAAAGGACTTTTATAGTAAGACCGCGCCCCTGCAAAGCTATTACAGTAAAAATTCTTATACAGTTGTCTGACATTTCCGCAACATTTTCACTGTTACATTTCATCCTTCATTTATTTTTTTTTTCTATAACAATATATTAACTATTATTATCAATCAATGAATTATTTTACAGTTAAATTCCATTTATATTTGCTTTCACGATAAGTATAATTATAATATTGATATATCCATGACTATTGAAATTAAGATGAAACTTTAATACCAATTACATAAGAGGAATAATGAAAGAATATATGTATATATTCCATACACAGTTAATTATTATATCATTCTTTTGGGCGTGTCGTTGAATGAAAGAAGATAATATATACGAGTGTCTAGTTATTCCCAAGAAATGTCACTGAATTTTTTTTTCCCTCTCAAGATCGCGATCCAACTGTGAGTGATTTGTTGGTAAAAGTATATGATTTGTGTGAGAAAAGAAAATCAGAACTAACGAACAAAAGAACGCGACAGTGTATCCTTCAACTATTGGAAAAAGTTTCTTTCATAAACGATAATTGAATTCATTCTCTCTCGGCTTGGTGAATCTATACCGATAGTAATACGACACTGATCAAGTTTTTCAATTATGTGGTGAACACGATGCCTGAATCAGCATGATTACTGAACCGCAAACAAGAGAAACCCGCGTGCAACGTAGAGAAATAGTAGAGAAACGAATGATGAGTAACTTTGCTTGCTTACTCAAGCACTTTTTATTGTTTATTTTTATCCGATATTTATTTTGTAGCATGTAAATACATGTGAACAAAAAATTCTTTATATTATTATACGTACACAATAATTACTAATGTAATTTATATATATATATTTTTTTTTCAAATTTATCGTTTTTATAAAATATTTATAGAATTATTTAATTGATGTAATTTAGGTTTTTAAGATATTACTAAATCTATCGCAAAGACCTCTTTGCTAAATTAAATATTTCTACTACCTATTTCATGAAGAGACATTGTCCTCTGAAGAGACTTTTATTATTTTAGTGCTTTCGTCTATAGGAGCTCTTGGCTGTATCACCATTTTGTACCCCACCGATTCTCTTTCTCTGGGGAACTTTTATGCCAACCCCTAAATCGTCTTTACGGGACCCAGTTATGACCGAGCTAAAACGTGAGCATTCATAATGTGTTGGACGTGTTTCTCGGATTTGCTTTACTCTGACTCACTGCGACTGACTATATCTCAATTGGATCTTTTCTACTCATGATCCGCGAACTTATATCCATACACTCTATATTCATATTTTTTTATCACACAATGAAAAATAAAAATATACATGTGAATAAAGGAATTATATCATGTTAGTTTTAGGTGAAAGTTTTATGAAAATATCTAAATAAAAAATAAAAAATCATAAATAAACAAACGTTTTTTTTTTTCTTTGCTTCTTTCAATTTATTTTCTAATTATCTACATTTATTTTTAATTGGAAATTTATTTATAATATTTAATAGAAGAAATGAAGATTGATAAAATTTATAAACTTTAAAAATCGATTGGAAAAAATCATATTATTATATAAATGAAGAATATATTTAATATTTAATATTATCTAAAAGCAATATGTCAATAAATATTATTTCTCTACTATCTCAGTGTACTCAAATGATTTTTACACCTTGTAAATTATTGATATCATAAATTAGCGGATCATGTCTATAAAATCAATATCAAAAAAAAAAATTTATAGTGTATTTAATCGACTCATCTTCCACTCGAGAAAAATGCCTGATAATTCTGACACTTGAGATAAAATAACAATTTTTTATTTTTATAAACTATTTTTTCCCATCATCGAAATTAACTCATACAGATTTATACGTAATAAATCAATATGTTTACAAAATGTTGAATCATATTTAATAAACAAATATAAATCTTGTCGATTATTCACATGAATATTTGGGAAAAATTTGGAGAATTTAATTGAAAACATTTTATAAGTAAAGAATTATATCACTATTATCGAGAAATCTCTCAAATAAAATGAAAAAAAAAAACGCGTGACAATTAATTACAATTAATGACAATAAAATATTATCTACAATTATTTAATTTGTAAGTATTTATATAATTCCACAGGTACTCCACAATTATAATACAAACAGATAAATTACCAGAATAAATTTCCATTCGTGAATTTCACGTTGATAGTGAATTATTTGGAGTACACCTGGCACACAATATACACAAGTAACATTGCGCCAACTGGAGAGGGCCAAATAAATCGGAACTGAGCTGTTAATTACGCAAGCACATTCCTTACTAACGAACTAATTAAACGTGAGAATGTTAAATTCTATGATATCAACGTTACATTATAAATATATACATATCTATACAGACATACTTGCACAATTCTAAAATTTAACTTTCAGGAAACTCGACAATACTGACAAAAAATAGCGCAAAAACCCCACACACACACACAGGGAAAACTTATTCTCAAATTCACGAATATAATCGTGAAAACGCGCAAGTCCCATATTATCTTGCAGAATGATAAATTCTTCATTGCAAAATGGAATCCAATAAAGCCCGTCGACACGAAGCAAAGCTCAGAACGTGCAGCCCGTAAATTTCATAAATTCCCTCACCACCGTTCAACGATATTTCCCTCCTCTTTACCCCATCTTTATCTCTCTCATTTCAACTCTTTTATTCTGTCTGATGCTACCTACTTCTATGTATTTATCACTTCTATTATATATTTAATATAACTTCTAACTAAAATAAATCTGAATATGAAACTCAAGCGCAATATATGAAACATATCTCCCAGCAGAATAATTCAATATTACATATCATCATATATATGTTATAATAAATATATTACCATCATCGGAAATAATTATTAGAGAATTCAAACATTTTAATAAATATAAAATAATAGTCTGTCCCATTCTTATTATTACCATTAATACTATTACTGTTATTATCAAAAAAGTAATATATTTGTGTATAAATATGTAATGAAAAACACATGAACTGAATGGATTATACATGCATATACATATGCACTCTGTACTGTTTCTTGTTCAAATATGGTTTCAGTAGAGTATTGATTCCAAAGCTATGTTGAAAAAGTTTGTCGCCCCCAACTGCACTGGTTCAACGAGCATGATGCAAAAATAATATCAACATACACAGTAAATAAACTGTACAAATACCGCAGCGCAATTTTATCTCTCCTATACATGTATATTATATACCTGTGTATACATATATGTATATATATGTAAATACATGTATGTGTATAGTATAGTTAATTTTACAATATATCCACGAGACAAAATATCAACGAGAAGTTTTTAAACTTCACAAAATGCATTCTCGTTTATCTTTAAAATTCGTTAACTTGTATAAGCAATATGACTTATTTGCAACACGTTATTCTTTGAAAGTTGTATATATTATTATATATATATTTGTGTGTATGTCTGTGTGTATTGATATATATTATAGTTGTATTATATATATATGTATAGATACAGGAAGGCAAGAGGAATAGAGAAAGAAGCAACTTGGACGAGTTGTTTAAAAGTCACTGCAAAATTCGTGACACGTTTCCGCCGGTACAAATTTTATTCGCACCACGTTCTACTACGTATATGTATAGAACATCGCGTACGAAAGAAGAAGCACGGAAAATACACCGGGTGTCATACAAGGGTGGAACGTCCGCTCGGTCGCTATATATGCCAACAATGTCGAAAAAGTGAAAGTACAAAAGAAGGAAAAAATAAATAAATATGAGATAAAAATAAGTATAGAAGAAAAATGAGATAAAGTCACCGTGTTTCCTTAATTCTAGACGCATTTTGAATTAAAAATTTTCTTGTAGTTTTATTATTGCTATGAACAAAATTGGTTACGTTTATGGCAGATTTTTTTTTTTTTTTTTTTCATGACAAAGTTTATAATTATTAATGCAATGTTTGTTGAAATTCAAATTAGTTTCAAGTATACTTCTGACATTGTCTCGCATCCAACAATTAATCACAAATATATATGTATATACATGAATTTTATATAATCCTTTATATACTTCTACCTTTTGCTGAAAGCCTGGAGTTAATTGTGTAATACATAATTTTTTTTAATATTCAAAATCTAACAAAATGACGTGTAATAATTTTTTTACGACATTCCAGACTTGAGCGAATAATATTCTAGATAAGATATTGGTTTATGTATTCAATAAAATGAGTATATTCCAACACAAATAAGCACTAATACATCGTTATAATTGTGACATTGATATAATTTTATCATAAAAAACCCAATACGTTTCAAATAAATATAAAATGAACATTGACAAGCCCACAAACACTAGTATTTAAATTCAAAAAAATAATAACACATTTCAATAAATATCGACTTTGATCGGAAAATAATATATATTTGACATTTTATTTTCAATTATTTCCTTCAATGACGTAAATTAAATAATCACTATTCGTTCCCATACGTCATTGAAAATTTTTAATATAAATCGATCACAATTTATCATATTACAATTAATATCACAAGAGTTTTCAACTAAAAAATATTATTCGCTCTTAATCGTATTGAATAATGAATGTATTACACATCAATTACAAAGAATTTATGAAACAAGTCTCTAATCAGCATTAAGAAAACAATTTTAACCTTTGTGAACTTACTACATTCAAGATAACTCAAATTTCGTCATTAAATATTCAAAGTAAAATATCGATATTGAAAATCTTCAATTGTAAATAATAATAATAATAATAATAATAATAATAATAATAATAATAATAATAATAATAATAATAATAATAATAATAATAATAATAATAATAATAATAATAATAATAATAATAATAATAATAATAATAATAATAATAATAATAATAATAATAATAATAATAATAATAATAATAATAATAATAATAATAATAATAATAATAATAATAATAATAATAATAATAATAATAATAATAATAATAATAATAATAATAATAATAATAATAATAATAATAATAATAATAATAATAATAATAATAATAATAATAATAATAATAATAATAATAATAATAATAATAATAATAATAATAATAAGGGGATTATACGGTTTCCGTGGCGCCGCCAAATGACAATTGATTCTTGTAGAACTCGACGAGATAAGACGTTTTTTAAGAATAAAAAATTTCGATATCTCGCTTAGTTTTCGAGATATCGAAGCTTCAAAATTGTTTTTTTTCACTTTTATTTCTACGTTATGTTTGATATTTTTCGACGAAATAACACTTTGTAAAGTCTTATTTCGATGTAAACAAACAATCTGTACGTATGTATGTATGTATGTACGCATGTGTGTGAGTGTGTATGTGTATGTGTGTAAATATAGAGTGGGGTCCAGGGGCGGAGCCCCGGTGGGGTCCGGGGCAAAGCCCCGGCGATGGGGTCCGGGGCAGCGCCCCGGTGGGGTCCAGGGGCGAAGCCCCGGGGGGGGGCGTGGGGGGGGGCTTGAATAAATTTGAAGAGATAGTATTTTTCAGAAACAAATTAAAATTAATTTTGATGATTTCGCCAATGATAAATTAATTTATGAAATGATAAAACATTTTATGAAAAAATTTATGACTGCCCAGATCGCACCACGAGGAGGTATCATCAATTGCGTGAAGGTATCAAGCCTATTTATTCCAAATAAGGAATAGTTTGATCTTCACTACCAATTTACTTGTTAAAAGATACATAGACATTAAAATTATCCAAATCTTTATGTAATGGTGGATGTTTACCTGACATTTTGTGCCTTGCAAAAAGTTTAACTCCAAACGAAATATAGATAGACCAATTGTTACTGAAGACAACACTACAATGATCGAAAATATCAAATATGAATTTATATGTAAACAAATCGTGTACGTAGTGCATTTTCTGTTCATATTCTTCCTGTATTCAAGTGGGGTATAAGATTTTCCCCACTTGGGGTATAAGATTCCTAAATGTAAACAAATAGTATGTAAACACAAAATTTTTAATTCCAGGAATCTTGTGTCTTCTTACATTTATAGTTTGATTTTCATTTCCTAGTGCGATTGTGACAGTAAAATTTGTTTTGAGGCGTACATATAGATCATTTGTTTACATCCATACCTTCCTCGACAAAATAAGACTTGACAAAGTCTCATTTCGTCGAAAAATATCAAACATAACGTAGAAATAAAAATGAAAAAAAACAATTTTGAAGCTTCGATATCTCGAAAACTAAGCGAGATATCGAAATTTTTTATTCTTGAAAAACGTCTTATTTCGTCGAGTTCTACAAAAATGCATCGTCATTTGGCGGCGCCACGGAAACCGTATACTTGCCAATAATAATAATAATAATAATAATAATAATAATAATAATAATAATAATAATAATAATAATAATAATAATAATAATAATAATAATAATAATAATAATAATAATAATAATAATAATAATAATAATAATAATAATAATAATAATAATAATAATAATAATAATAAAGAATTGCAAGAATTTACAAATTACCGAAGTATAATAATCCAGTTTTATTTATCATAATAATTTCCAGGAAAATAATAGCAATATTTTAATGTAGCAATTTTTTATGAAACTATATCACTATTGTTAATGGACATCGACGCCAGCAATGACAAATAATTGACGATAACAATTATGTGAGGCAACCGGGTTATAATCGTATGCTATATAGGTAAAGCGAGAGAGTGTGCCATGTAGCAAATGGTAAAATGCATAAGAGTAATAAGTGAGTTCTAGATGGCATGCCAGGAAATGATAGGAAAATCCAATAACTTGTAGTCTAACCACGAACATTAAAAACAGCATAATATACGACTGTTCTATTGATAATAATCAAACATAGACATTTATAGGTTTGGAAGAAATACAAAATACAGTAATATGAAATGATAGTGATTATAATAATACAATAAATAATATAGAATATTTCCGGAGTGATGAGATTTAATGATGAGTTGTAAATATTTAGATTAACAGTAAATAATATACGACGTAAAATGTCATTTGAATCATCAGTGAATGTTGACCTCACATTATCTATGATAACATTATTATTTTTCCAGCGCAATTAAATATCTTTCATTGAGTATATATTCTACAAAATCATCACATACATAAAAATAAAATACTGCACTAAAAGAGAAAAATACACTTGACAATATTTTTAATAATAATTATTGCACAGAGAACAATTATATCCATTCACGACCACTAAAGCACTAGTATTTGGAATAAAATTATTTCCATGAATAATTTTAACACATACTTACAAATTATATAATTCAAGTATATATATAATAATAAATGGATGAAAAAAAAAATTATTTTTCACTTCATTATAATATATTAAATTATTTTAATGTCATATCTAGATAGACTAAATTGATTCAGCCCGACAAATGAAACTCACTTACATATCCATTTATATTACCGCCCTTGCGCACGTTGATAATTCACTGAGGTAATTATCCATCTGAGAGAAGTAATTAATTGAAACGTCACAAGCGGCTCTTCCACAACGGTTAAAGCTCTCTTTCTCTTTCTCTTTACCTTCCAATTCCGATGTACGTTCATCACCAACGAATATTTGGGAACATATATATATAATATATATACAGACATAAATGAACAATTGTCGATTACACAACATTTATAATTATATTACATAGTCTGCATTAATTGACATGCACGAACAACTTGACATGATAATTTCAACGCTTCACCTTAATGTTTTTGATAATAATAATTATTATTATCTTTTTTTTGTCTGTTAAATGAGTTTTCATGTCTTCCAATTGATGAATCATTGAGAGATCTATTTTTAACTTCTGTCTCTTGGGATACAAAACAAAAAAATTTTTTTTATTTGTGTATCGAAAATGTTTGGATACTAAGAAGAAATTTACGTTTTTATACGTAAGATATTTGGCTTGACGGCAAGGGAAATGAAATGAATTAAAAATATACTTATAAATCGAGAACAAAATAAATAAAAAAAATAAATTAACGCAGTTAAAACTGTTTTATAATGACGGCTATTTCGTTTCTCTTCTTCCAAGAACGGGGTTTTATATACTCATGCGATTCTAACTTGTGTTTCTCGAACAACCAACAAGCGTGATACACGCAACTTTAGACGAATACTACTGACACAACTACTAATATGTACAACTCACCATATACAGGCGTGTTTATATGTATATCATATATATTTATCCTTCATTTTTGACATTGGCAAGTGAAATATATAAACACGCTAGTGTTATTGACGTGATCTGCGTGTCATTGATATTAAGACGGCGATTATTTATTATAATCATTTATATGCACACGATACTGTTTCCTTATAATATATTAAACAACATTTTTTATGTGTTTATTGGTTGGATTTGAAAAAGAAATGCATTTCTTCCGTATAAATGTATTTATAGATAAACTATAATCAACTTTTATCCGGATAGTCAGGATAAATATTCAAATTTATTAATGACAAATAATAAAAGTGAAAATTTTTTGTTGGAGATCATTGTATTGTTTAATTTATTTGGACTTGAATCGAATGAGAATAATTTAATATATTATTGTACGAAGAAAAATGATTTTATTATTTAATAAAATAAATATTACCGAGTTATTGAACACAGAACAATGCATGAATTAGTTCACATCAACTTTCACAATTGTGTAATCGCAAAAATTATACGCAATTATTTTTACAACTTTATTTAATGTTCATTTAATAAATATCCAGAGTAATTTTATCGTAGAGAAAAAAATATAAAAAGGATTTTTATGAATAATTCCTTTAAATATAAATTTATATTTAAGAAATTTATCAATTGTTTCATTCATTTCAAAGTCATTGTCAACTATATAAAATTAAATTGTACAAATGCTAAACATCCGTTCATGACCTTGCAGCAAAACGTGCATACAATTCAAATTTGATTATATTACTCGTACGCACTTACCTTATCACGCTGACCGCATCCATAATGTCCCCGGAAACATATTCACAATAATAAATTCATGAACCCTGAAACCAAAATGAAAAACGTAAATGTTTATTCAAATAAATAATGTAATATCGACAATTTTTAAACGCTCAAATATTCACAATATAATTTTTTTTTTTTTTAATGTTAATATAATATTACAGTATATCCAAGTCAACTTTTATCATTAAATCCACATTCCATTGCATAATATGAAAGCTGATAATATCATAATACAAAATGCAAAGATATAACGTTTGTGAGTTACTGATAATCTCAATATATATTTTTTCTTTTATCTTGAAGGACATACATGAAATTATGAATTTAATATTTATATCTATATTATTAATCTGTAAATTTCTAAAAAAAATATCTTATTTTATCAACTACCAATCGCAATCATTTAAATGATGATTAAACTATTCGCGTGCACCTGTCATTTGTGAATACATAATTACATCACAATGTTTTAATGCCACTGCAGAATATTTCACACTATGAAATTCCTTAGCAATAACTCTTTACTTAATCGCTTCATGTAATCACCTGAGATGATATTTTTTACATTTGAAACTGCAGCTGAATACATGTAATAAAATATCAAAATAATCTTTGTGTTTGTCGTTATATTATTAATAATATAATCATAACAGACAAGAGAAATTGAAGGAACTTAATATTTATCTTATTTTTTTTTTTTTTACAGTTAAAGCTCACGGGCATACGGAAATATTTATCTAAAAATCACTCTGAATTTTCCACAAACCACGAACAACTCAACGTCTTATATAACTCTTTTCCAAGACTCACTCATATCTTATTCAACTGCAAACGCCACTTTCCACACTTGAAAATCGTCTACTGTATTTGGAAAATGAACATTTTCATGAATGATACTGTATTATTCATGATATCACTTCATTTAGATATACATACGTCTTTCGTGAATATATACAGTTATTTCCGTAACAATACACGATATCTCAAGTGCTTTATCTTGTCATCAATTCTATTTCAAACTATTTACATTTTATTTTCCACTCAATTGTAAATTTTCATTCATGATAATTTTACCATCTATTCAATAATTGAAATTACTCTCGGATAAAACGCATGAAAATAAACAAATTAAAATAAAAACAAGATCATTATATACATTTACGTAAATACTGCACCCAAGTTGATCTATAAACTTCAGTATTTTTCCATCAAATACCCCAATCGATAATTCTATCTGTTATACTTTATAAAAGTCTCGAGAATGAAGGGACAAAATGGAAGAATTCAATGTCATGAAAGTGGGAATAAACGTGAATTATTTAAATATCTAACACGCCTTTTTTTTTTTATCTTTTTTGCAATCTTCATATCCCATCTAAATTTCAATTGAAAAATTCATCATTTTCAAAAATTGTCAATAGACATATTTGATAGATAAATGACACTTGGAGTTTCAAGAACGTTTTTTTTTTTTCTATTCACGTTCAAAGCCAGAAAACTACTGTAATCATTCAAGTGATTATTTCCTTATTCGTTTACTGCTTCGTTTTTTTTTCTCCTTGAAACATTAAAATCCAGAAGGTGTGTCTGAAAAAGAAAAGCACATTTAAACAAGCCATCACCACCACCATCAACCCTCTACACTTATACCTTCAATTTCACTCCTACCTTTTTATACTCTTGTTATTTTTATTTGAGCCAACTCTGTAGCAAGTCAATAGTTTGTCCTGCACCATTTATACACGACGAAATGCTTTGTTCTTATCAGAGCTGGCTGTATTTTTCTCACATATCAAATAATAAAAGTCGAGTTGACTGGTAATATAGACCAATGTTCGTTCATTTTTCATCTACGAATATTCCAGTTGTTCAAAGTCTTATTAAATACCACCAGTTGATTCAACAGCAAAACTATTCAACGTTCGTTCACGAATGAAAAACCTCCTATTTCACTGATTCAGGTAGGACTATTAAATTAAAATTGCTTCATATCATGAAAGAACATTTTAATTTCACTGATACACTCAGCCAAAAGCTGAATTTATCATCATCATTTTTACCATTTTTTTTTTTTTTTTTTCAACTTAAAATTATTGTTATAATAGAAAATTAATAAATCAATTAAACAAAACGAAATCATTTTGTATTTCCTCAATTAATCAATTCGTATAAATTATATTCTTTCATAACCCAATGCCATATTTTTAATTAAAAAAATTAACTATGATTTATTAATAATTTTATAGCCACAACCATGTCTCTATTCGTTTCGTTATTTAATCTCAATAATTCTAACGAGAAAATAAGATAAGAAGTTAGTAATCGTATCACTGTTCATTATCACTTATCATAAGAAAAAAAATTACAAAAAAAAATATATATATACATATAAATATAAACTCATATTACTGAAAAAAATCTTATAATTCAGCGGAATGCACCTTATTTATTGCAACTTAACATCATTCTCTCACTCTCTCACTCGCTTTCTGTCTCTCCCTCACACACATATATATACACACATACTTTATCATCCTGTTACTTGTTCGCTCAACAGCAATGTATCGCGTGTATATAGTGGGAGGACTCGCAATTTAAAAGCCTTGGTGGCTTCCAAACACAGAACAGTATACATCGTTAAAGTGCGACAATCGGTGAAACGACAATTTCCTCATATTCCATACAATTGGACCATCAATCTAGAACTCATCCATCAGGTGCTCCATATAATTATTTAATACATCCATTAATTTTTTTTTTCTTAATTCTAAATCTTTGATTACAAACATTTATATATTTTTAATTCAATATATTATTGTCTATTTACACTATTTACATATTACATTACTAAAATCAAAATAAAAAAAAATATATATATGCCCAGTGTAATAAGCATGCAAAATCTGCTATTTTGCATTTAAATTCGTGATATATATTTTTTTGTAATTTCCATTCAATTCCGCGACTTTGGTTTTACAAAAAAAAAAAAAAAAACCATTAGCCTTTTCCATTTCCCGCCAGCATTTTCACGACCAGTTATATATATATAATTTCTGTCCCGCATTTCTATTTGTTTTTTTTTTTTTTTTGCTCCTTTTCATTGCTTTACCCACTTGATCCAATTATTCGCTTCCATTCTTTCTCCTTTTTACGACGACCCTTCGACTATTTCAAACCACATCACTGTGTTTGCTGAGAATTACGAATAAACGCGACCGCATAACGAACGAAGAAGTGAATCGATTTACAAGTGGCTCACGGGTACCCTTATACTCTATGTCGACTTTCTCTTTTCCCTTCAACTTTAGTGAGCAAATATTATATGTATATGTACACCCCTAAATGACTTGTCCATTCCAACCATTTTGAACAAGATTAATTTATAATATATTTCTGAGCGAAAAAGAGAATATTAATTAGTTGACTGATGCTATGTCAATTTAAATATGGACAATTGCTTTGAAGAATAATTGAATTTCATAAAATATATATTAAATTCTTTATTTTATCTAACAAATATGGTAATCATTATTACACTAACGCTGAATAAATATGCAAATCTACTGCCCCAATAAAATGCAATCAACATCTGCAAAAATATTCTGTGATTATCATATGTACTATGTAATTAACCTACTAACATAGATTATATTAAATTTTATCTTAAATTTTGATAAAAATTTAATGAAAATTGTTGGATAATGAATTATTGAGTTATTAAGTGATTTATTAATATTCATTTTTATACTTTAAATTAAAATACGTCTGTGATTTTTAATTCACTAATCGATTAACCCACTTCTATTTATCAAATTGTGATATTTCTAATCATTTACATTTGTCGATTATATTCAAAGATTAGAATAAAATAAAAAAAAAACCTCCTGGAAATATCTATCTGACTGATCATCATGCTCGATTAAATGTCCAATCGTTTGCAGCGAAATAAGTTTCTTTTTTTTTTCTTTTCTGCTGTTTTTGTTTTACAGTTTTGTTTCAGTAAAAAGTACCAAGTGTAGTTATTCGCAAATTGTCTGGGAAACGAACATTATTTAATGAAAATAATGACAAAAAATTCACTGATATTTTTTTTACGTAACATTCTATAAAACCAGACAGCTGAGTAAAATAAATATATTTTATTTACACAAATAATTCCAATTGGACTTGAAGTTTTTACTTGCTCGTTACGTTAATAAAATTTTCATTTTGACATATTTTATGACAGACTGACAGAAGTAATTTTTCAAAACGAGTTTCCTCTTATATTTCTTCATTAATGTTTTTTTTTTTTTTTTAATTATAACATCAACAAACATACAATCAGATTTGAACAAAACTCATACGTTAAAGTTTGCGCATTATTCAGCAGCTATGTGTCAATCGTATGTTTGGATCTATTATGCAATCGTTGGTATATAAACCGTGAACTAAATTGAACGAAAACAACAATTTATTCATCGTTGCATTTTCATTATTGCTCGGTTAAACACACCAAATTAACACTTTGCTGACAACATGAAAATCCATCAAAATATTGTCATTATCCGATCATATACCTAGATATTTTTATTCACCATTATATAATGCATCTCGTACACATGCATTAAATGATGACAAGTTGCTGTGGTATTTTGCATTTACTTGATCCAATTAAAATACATAACAACAGTAAACCGGAAATTAATGCATAAATAATACCGCATTCCAATATGAATAAAAATAACAAACACATTAGAAACTAGTGAAATAATTTTCTAATGTTTGGATAGTAATACTTAAATATAATTATCATAATTCATAACTATCTTATCAAGTATAATTTTCAATATATCCATTATTATATGTGTTTGTGAAATTATGTGTTGGCTTATTGACCTTCAAAAACTTTTTCAAGTTCAATAATTGTGGTAATATTTAACAAATTAACTTTATCTCTTTTATAAATTTAATTTCGGCTCACAATATTATGATCGTAATTTACATCGATCTAGTTTCATTCAATCCAACACAACAACAAAATACAGCTTTATTTTGTGAAGTATAAATAATTAAATAGTCCAAATATAAAGCTGAAAAATATAAATGAGAAAAATTAATTGAATAATTTTAATATTCACAACCTTTGTGAAGATTTATTAAATCCTTTTTGTTTATCTCATGGAATAATTAATATTATATAAAAAAGTATAATTATTAATTATACATATATACAAAATAATTCTGAAAAAATATGTTTTCAAAAAAAAATTTATGTTTCAATTAATAATCGATAAACGACTTTGTTAGCGTCATTTGAATGTATTATTAAAACACGTGAGATAAATGAATTATTATCGTGTTTGAATTATAAACAGAATCGCGCGAAAAATAATTTATTGCTATGTATATGAGATATATCATGGAAAAATTCCATTTATCAGCTGTATATGTATATTTTATTTCATGTTACTCATGTGTATTGTTGTTGTATTTAACATTAAAATAATCAGTGATCGTGAGAAAATAAGGGTTGATTGAATTGATCTTGGTTATTGCAATAATTTACCTGTTATCTATGTACACAAACTGTAAATAGTGCATCAGGATTTTTATTTATTGTCATTTGATTTGATAGATATGGATTGTGAATACGGAACAATGGCAGGCACAAGTGGTGGTAGTTGTGCAAATTCATCATCTGTACGTAAATTATTAACACGACACTTCTGTAATACTATGAATTTTGCATTATTAATATTTATTAATTGACAATCACGCTATTGCCAAAATGTACACGTCTACACCTCCACTTTTGTCGAGATATTACGACAAAATCACCACAAGAACAAAAAATTCGCAAAATATGACGTCATTTTTGTATGAAAAATAAATGACTATAAGGAATTGGCAAGCTTGATTTTATTCCTGACCAATCGTCGCGCGCCAATAGTTACCCGCGAAATTAAAATAAATTCAAATATCTAATCATAATTTCAATAATTGATGTGTTCATTTTATATTTTTCAGACAAGTGATACTACACCATTATTGGAAAAATCATTGGAAAAAAAAATGCCAGAAAAAAATATCGGAATATCTCAGCAAACACTTGTATCCAATTCAGGTGAAAATGAAAATTCAGCGAGAAAATTACCACAATATATTGCTGGTTTGGCATCTACCTTGGGTGCTCTTGCAGCTGGTATGGTGCTGGGTTGGTCATCGCCAGCTGGTTCAAAATTAGCAACAGAGTATCAAATACCAATCTCGGAAACAGAATTTTCATGGATATCATCGATATTCAATTTAGGCGCAGCAACAATTTGTGTACCTATCGGTGTTTTGTCAGACATTATTGGACGTAAAAAAGCCATGTTAATGTTAGTAATACCATTCACCATTGGATGGGCTTTAATTATATGGTCTAATTCAGTAGTAATGTTTGACGTAGGCCGATATATTCTTGGTGTGAGCGGTGGCGCATTTTGTGTTACTGCTCCAATGTACACTGGTGAAATATCTGAAAGTTCAATACGTGGAAGTTTAGGATCATATTTTCAATTAATGTTGACTGCTGGAATTCTTATAGCTTACATATTAGGATCCTTAATTTCGATATTTGCATTATCATTGATATCTGCAGTGGTGCCGCTGATATTCTTTGGCGTATTTTTTTTTATGCCCGAATCACCAACTTACTTTTTAAAAAAAGGACAAGTAGATGCTGCAAGACAAAGCTACAAATGGCTGCGTGGATCACATTACAATATTGAACCAGAATTAATGGCTCAAAATGAAGCGATAGAATTAGCAAATCGTAATCGCGTTGCTTTTACAGTTGCCATTCGTTCTAAAGCCGCTCAAAAAGGACTTTTCATTGCATTTGGTCTCATGTTATTTCAGCAATTAAGTGGAGTTAATGCAATTATATTTTATTCAAGTGAAATTTTTAAATCTGCATCCAATACTCCTGATGAACAATCTGATACGCCAACAATTATCGTTGGTGCAATGCAAGTTATTGCTGTATTTGTAAGTACACTAATTGTTGATAAGTTAGGCAGACGAATTCTACTTTTCATCTCTAGTATTGCAATGTGCATAACAACATTGATTCTCGGAGTGTATTTTTACTTGCAATCAATTGATTATGATACTCTAGCATTTAATTGGCTGCCATTGGCATCAGTTTGTGCATTTATTATTCTTTTTTCTATTGGATTTGGTCCGATACCGTGGATGATGATGGGCGAAATATTTTCCCCACAAATTAAAGGAATTGCCGGCAGTAGTGCTTGCTTATTTAATTGGCTTATGGCGTTTGTCGTGACGAAATTCTACAGCGATCTCAAAAATGAATTTGGTCCACATACTACATTTTGGATTTTTTCAGTTATATGTCTGATAGGCGCCGGTTTTATTTATATGTTTGTTCCTGAAACTAAAGGAAAATCATTAGATGAAATACAAATAGAATTAGGTGGCAATATACCATCTGAACTACCAAGACAGAATAATAAAATTTAACTAATAATCGTTACTTAGATATTATTATGTTACACATTTTATTCAAATATTATTGCACGATTGTGCTTAAATTTATTATTATCAAATTCTATACTGATTGTCAGTGAATTTGAAATAAATAAAATCAATGTAGTCACCAGATTTTTTTAACAAATAATATTGTATATTATTAATATTATTTTTAATATTATTTTTATAAGACTGATAATTCTCACGTAAAGAAGGAAAATTCTTGATGAAGAGAATAGATTAATACGTATTATTTAAAGCAAATTGTAATTATTGTAATGTAAATATATTATTATTTTATCAATATCAAAAAAGAATAGTAAAATAAAATAATTTCATTATCAGAAATTAATTTATTTTTCTAGAATTTTTATAAAAACAAGAAGATGACTGTAGCATTTGTAAATTATACAAATACAATAAGGAATCAGTCAGTATATTAATAATGATTAGTAATTAAAACACATGTACAGAAATAATCGAAAAATAATTTATGTATATACAATAAAATTATCGGTAATATACATATATAATTAATTTAATTAAAATGACATTATTTGGAATGTAAATATGTTATGCAAAAGTGCTTTTCATTTTTAGTTTGCATAAATCATGAAAGACAATGAATGTTACTGTGATATTTCAGGAAATAATGTTGCTATAACTTGATCTACGAGAAGATAAGCAAGATGCTTATTAAGTGGTGCATTTTGTAATGGATTTAAAAGAGCGTCCATCATTTTATGCCAATAATGTGTACGTATACCGAAGCACCACCATGGTAATAAAGAATATAATCCTTCTTTGGCACTTTTATATCGTTCTTCATCATTTGTTGTCGATGATTTATTTGAATTTCTCATATCAAACATAACGTTATGCAGTAGTTTAACAACCATCGATGCGCGTCCATCACTCAATAATTTTTCTAGTGTTGCATGGAGGAATTTATTTGAAATAGGATCCACACATGGACGAGACAATGACGCAATTAACCAGATTATTGTAGATGTCGATGATGAAACGTGTAATAAATTTTCTACTACAAAGAATAAATAAATTTTTTGAATAACTTAATTTAAATTCAAAATTACAATAAATAAGATAGATAAAAATATATCATAGACTTACCAGCTTCCGCAATACAGAAACAAGCACCTTTGACTTGTGTCTTTTTTGAAATAAAGTATGGTAAATTTTGATTTATATTTATGATGTTCAAATTATTAGCAAATACACTGGTAGTAAGATCTTTTCCTTTTTTTATCGAATCAATAAAACAATGATCGTTTATTGGATCTACACCCAAATTAACATGTTCGTGTTCAACAGCTGTTGATGCCAAAAATGTATTCATAAATTTATCAAGATGTTGGCCCTTTTCTTTACGCAATTTATGAGCCACACTCTGATACAATATACCAATATCTGGGGTACTGTAATTTGTATAATATGGTTTAAGATGTGGCACAGAAAGAAATGTATACAATAATTCACTACTTCGCAATGTTGGTTTAGCTAATAATGTTTGTAAAAAATCTTGATAACGTTGACGATTTGCAATTAAAGAAACATTTTGATTTTTTCGTGTTGGCAATGGTGAATCATTTAATTCTCGATCGCCATGAAATTCCATTAATCGTGCACGAAGTGTATAAAAGTCTTGATCTCTTCTTAAAACTGTCCAAGTTTTATCTTCGGCAACACTATGAACTTCCACCATATATAATGGATTGCTACCACCCCCATCAACATGAGGAACTGTAACTCTCCACGTTGTTAAATCTCTATTACATTTGTCATCGCAGATAGCTCCATCATTGTAAATTCGTGATGAGCAATCAACTTCTTCTGCTTGAAATACATCTGGCGATTGAAATGTTGCACCATCAACTGTTGATGCACGAAGAACACCACGAATTTTTCCAAATTGATTACTCAAACGTGCACCCATGCCTGCACTTCCAGACATCCCGCTTGGCGTAGATGATTTGGTAAAACTACTCATAGCCGGTGTCCCACAGAGTAATTTATATAATTCATAGCTGTGATGAAACGATGGCAGACATATAGCCTCTAACATAGCATGCGCTTCCTGATGAGCTTGATATATAGGTCGTGATGTTCGTAATTCTTGCACGTTGCCTGGACCACTATCAAGGATTTCTTGCATTCCCGCAGATATATGCCATGGTAAATTAAGATATTCACTACTTTCTGGATCTAAATACGTTGAATAAATATTCTGTGCATCATTATACAAATTTATCTCAACTTCTTTTGTCATATCTGGGTTTAACATTCGTTTGCTGAGATCATCTACAAAAAATCAATATTTTATTTATAAATATTTGGATGAAAAATTTTAGATACTTCAAGTTATTGCAAATTTTTACCAATATCTAAACAAAATTGTAATAGATTAACGGGTCCGGTTTCTTTGATATGCTGCATAAATAAATATAGTAACTGTGGATCATTTAAAACTTGATCCAATGATGGCTTTAGAGGATGTTCAGATGTTTGTGCAGCTATCACAGGTGTTACCCAGGTTTGAAGTACAGGAACGTTGATCGAATCAATTTCTTGAAATAAAACTCCCTCACATTCAGTGGACAATTTTATTAACAAATTTATATTATCAGGATCTGCTAAAGCATCCATTGCTGGAAGAAGAACCCAATTTGACAAAATCTCTCGCAATATTACCTGAAAATTGAATGAATATAAAAATGATATGCCAGATTATAAATAAAATAAATTCACGTAAACAGCTCACTATTACACCTTATTGTTCGTTGACATATAAGTACTAGGCAGTAAATGCGGTAAAAGTCCAGTGACCAGGCCTTTTATATAATTCATTTCTGCTTCACGTGAATAAGCTGCAGGATGAATTTTATGTCCCAAATAATCGAAAGCATAATCCTCCGGTTTACCACTTTTTTTTTGTGCATGCTCAAACAACACTTGCCAATCTTGAGCATGTTCCAATGCTATAGGAATTAAATTATTGAATATCACTTCGGACATGTTGACACGTAAAAGTCGTCCAATAATATTTCGCACAGCTGTTGCAATAATTAATCGTAATTGTTGAACAAATGCTTCATCTGATGAAAAATTGGAATACCAAGTGCAAACATAAGTTTGTAAAATTTTTTCCAAGAGCTAGAAAATAAATACAATCCATTCATTAAATTATTGTTTCTATAAAAAATTCGAAGATTATTATCAATATCAATTATATATTACATTTTGAAGTGCTACATCAAAATCTCTAGGAACTTTGACATGAATATTGTGAATGTTTTGTCGATGTCTATTGCAGCCATTTCCACTGCATACTTTACAACTTTTTTCATCATTAGATTTGCCAATATATTGTTTTTTACTGTTATCAAAATTTATACCAATAAATCCGAGTAATTTTCCACCCCAAAATTTACCACTTCCATAAATCACAGCAATGATGAGCATCCAAAAAATTCTAAAAACAATAAATTATATATTTCCACAAATAATTATTGAATTTATTTTCAATTACTTACCCATCAAATAATACAACAATTACTAAAATTCCAAGTATTATCAATAAAAGAATATACTCTGTATCGATCATATTTTCTTTATTACGTTTATTTTTTTTTCTCTTTTCTTTTTTTTGTAGGTTTAGTAGGTTTATTGTTGTAATTGTTGCTTATTAAATACATATAGTCGTCTCTGTCTACTTTGAAAACATGAGATTGACAGCAATTGACAGCTGTTGTTGGTCGCTGTGATTATTATTCAGATGATACATAACCTCACTCTTTAACTTTTGTGTGTGTTACAAACTCAGATACATATCCATTGGAATTAAAACTAAAATAAAGATTCTTGCCGTAGCTCTCGGGCAACTTCGGAAATCCGAAAGGCATTATATATTTTTTATAATAATTGATATAATCAAGGCGTTGACAACTGTGCATGTGTCAAAAATCCAAATGTGTCATTTATGACCAGTCGTATCTTTCTGACAATTGTTTACTTAATACCTAATTTCGTTTAATTTCTTTAAGCAAATTGTATTTATGTTATGACTTCTTCTGATAGTATTAATACAATTAATAGAATAAATCATAATAGTAAGTTATAAATATTAATAGATAAAATAATTAATTATTTATATTAGATAAATATATAATTATATTTTATTTTTTAATTATATCAATAATCTAATATATACATGTAAATTATATCCATATTGATAATGTAATTTTATTTACAATCTGATAGTAATAATTATTTTTTATTTCAGAAATAGGGTCAATTTTTGGAATTTTTGTTGGAATAATTATATTGTTCAACATGACAACAGCAGAAAAAATGGATTCATTTGTGAATGAAGCCGAATCATGCAGGGAATTTTCATCAAAGCTCTATAAAGTATGAATTAATTCTAAAGAACATATGTATATTATGTATAAAAATTTATTAGCTTGATTACAATAATGCTGAAAATAAATCTTCAATGTTTATTATAAAGGTTGTGAGTGAAGATTTAAGTGAGAACATCATTACATCACCTCTGAGTGTTCATGTAGTTTTATCATATCTCTCTCATGGTGCGAGTGGCGAAACAGCTTTAGAAATGATCAATGGTCTTTCTATAAAAGATACGAAACTACTTCACATTGGATACAAGAGTCTTCTCTCAACTTTAGATGTAAATATCATGAAATTCATCATTATTAAAGTTTGAAAAAAATATATTAATTAAATATACGCATTTTTTCAGTCTGTAATTGAAGCTGATTTGCGTCTTGCCAATGCTGCATTTGTACATGAGAATGTTCAATTATTGGCAACGTTTTCTGCATTAGGAAAAGAATTTTATAATTTTTCCGTGCAAAATATTAATTTCCAGAATAATATTGATTCAGCGATTACAATTAATAATTGGGTAGCTGATAAAACTGATAACATGATTGCGGATATTATCAATTCAAGTATTATCATTTTTCTATAACTTTATACATGTACATAAAAGAGTTTGTATGTATATAAATAAATTAATATAAAATGTTTATCTGCTTTTAGGTGACATAACCGATGACACAAGAGCGATACTTATTAATGCTTTATACTTCAAAGGTCTATGGAAATATCCTTTTGACATTCAACACACGGAGAATAAAATTTTTTATGTCACAAAAGATACTTATAAACAAGTTCCAACAATGAAGAATAAGCATCGTTATACCTACGGTGAATTGTCAGAATTAGAATCAAAATTTATTGAAATTCCATACAAAGTAATTTAAAATTTTGTAAAAAAAAAAAAACCATATACATATATTCTTTGATATATGTAAATATTTATATGAAAAATTTTTCTCTTCAAGGATGAAAACTTGAGTATGCTGATAATATTACCTGATGAAACATATGCCTTATCTTCTTTAGAGAAAAATTTCAACTGGAATGCAATTACACGGGCAGCCACCAGAACACAAGAAATAGTATTACAATTACCGAAGTTCAAAATTGAATGCACATTAAATCTGAAAGAAACACTTAGCAAGGTAAATTAATTTTCGATTTCAACTAACAATTGTGCATCACTGTATAATTTTTATTAAATCCCATTTTTTATATTCCAAAACTAATTATATACAGATTGGTTTTCAATCAATGTTTGAAGATGTCGCTAATTTTAGTGACATGACTGTTACTCCAGTGAAAATCAGTAAAATAATTCAAAAAGTCTTTATTGAAATTGACGAGAAGGGTTCGGAAGCTGCCGCTGCTACAGGTGAATATTTTTATCACACTAAATATCACGATATTCAACATAATGACTCTAAGCCTTATAAAAACATTTTTTATTTATTCATAGTGGTTCAAATGCGTTTGAAAAGATCGCTGGACTTATCAGAGGAATTTATTGTCGATCGACCATTCATGTTTATTATTCGCCATAAGCCTAGTGACATTCCATTATTTATTGGAAGTGTACGAGACATTGGTGTTTTTGTTGAGAAAGATGAGTTATAAATTTCTTCGAACAAATTTGGCTCAAATTTCAATATCTTATATCATTATTGTTCCACTATATAATATAAATAGTTAATTAAAGTTGATAATAACTTTTTATATTAACCTTTGTTAATGTTTTCAATATTGCACAATTTAAAATAAAAAAATTATTTTCCATCCGAGACATGTTGATAAATTTTAAATATAAATAATTTATTATATACCTTCTAGATTTCCGAAATCCTTCTAAGTGATCTTAATTATCGATAAATTATATCAATTATATTGAGAATCAATGAGTTCAGCAAGTTGTTTTGGTTCGACAACTGGTAGAGAACAAGCACGATGATGACAAACATAAGCGGTCGCTCGACCATTTTGCGATTTCATTTTACTGACAACATCATTTTTACGAAATAATACGGAATTTGTATCCTCCGGATCAGTGAGAAGGATCAATTTAGCTGGTATTAATCTGTCTCTAATGACATCAAGCAATTCCTCAGTGTCCTTTGCGTCTTTTTTACCTGCTATAAATATCTGCAAAAAATTCATCCGACGATATTAACATAATGAAAATGACATACATTTTTAAAACATAAAATTAAAATAGATATGAATTAATACCGTTGTTGTAGCGTCCCAGTGATGCAAAAGCGCGCAAACTAATTCGGGCATAACCACCGGTACTCGTGTCAAAGTTTCAGTAAAATATGTAAGCAACTCAGTTGCTTTTGTATTGTAATCAGAGCGATCCATACACGAAGCCAAATGAAGCAAATTATTACATGCCACTGAATTACTAGACGGTTCTGCTCCATCATGTTCTATAATTAAAATTCAATTACTTTATGAAAAGTTCAATAAATCTTTTCATTACTCCATTTTATAATATCAATTACGCACCATCTTTTAATCTAAGAATTATATTTTTGTCTTCATTCGTTGTATTGAAATACGCGCCATTTTCGCTATCCCAAAATAGTTTATCCTGAATATCCTGCAGTTCCTCAGCAAACTCAAGCCAATGTGCATTCAAACTGGCTTCATATAAATCCAAAAGTCCTCGCACCATAAACGCATAATCCGCGTGAAATCCATTGATAGGAACATTTCTGAAGAAAATGAAATTCCATATGTTTGCTAATTAAATTGAAAGGATAAAATGACTTACGATTGCGTTATCACATCGCCTTCGCCTCTATAACAACTTCGAAGTAGAATTTTCTTTTTTTCATCATATAAATAGCGCTCCACAAATTTAGCAGCATCTTCCGCATAATCCACATATTTTTTATTTTTCGTTGCATTTCCAGCGTACGCCAAGCCACTGATCATGAGACCTGAAGAATAATAATTATACGAAATTATTTTCCTATTTTCATATGATATTATTGATCAATCAATATGCAAAGTGTTTATTACCATTCCACGCCGTTACTATTTTATCATCTAAATGTGGTCGAGGCCTTTTTGATCGAGCTTCAAATAAAATACTTGCAGCCTCAGCAAGATATTCCTTTATATCTTCAGGACTGCAATTAAATTCTTCAGCTGTAGCATCCACACTTCCGTAAACAATCAAAACATTTTGACCAGTCAATTCCCCATGAGGATCCTAAGAATTTTTTTCATACATTTTTATTTTTTTGTAAAAGACAAAAGTGTCGCTTTTATTTATAAATGCTGGTAGAAGGACACAAACTCAGAAACTTACTTGACGTTTAGAAACATTTCCGTCAGGTTGAATATTATAATGGTATGAAAAAACTTCACTCAACTTCAAGTTGTCATGGCCAGAAATTTTTTTACCCAAAAGTGAATCAATTTCCTTTGCTGTCCAAACATAAAAAGCTCCCTCTGTTTTAACAGTAGATTCTGCATTGACGAAAGAATCTGCGTCTTCAGCACTATAGTATCCTCCGTCCTTCAAAATAATTTCAAAATTAATAATAAAAATTAAAAAAAAAAAAACTACAGCGTTGATTTTAAAAAAAAACAACCTTGTGTCGTAAATCTCGCGTTACGTAAGTGACAATATCATCAATAATTTCAGCAAAAAAATTGTTCTTAGTGACAACATAAGCATTGGCATAAGAGCGTAATAATTGGCCTTGGTCATACAACATTTTTTCAAAATGTGGAACATGCCATTTGCCATCTACCGAATATCTAGCAAATCCCTAAATAAAATTTACATGATTAACATGAACTATTACTGCATTGTGTCTGAATAAATATAAATTGCGAATTTTTAATATATACCTGACCAATGTGATCATGAATCCCACCGTTAGCCATTTTAGTTAGAGTATGCAGACACATATTCAAGCACTCTTGACTTAAATCATCTTTTGGATCTCGTGCATACATGTGAAAAAGTAAATTCAAGTTCACAGGTTGTGGAAATTTCGGGGCGTCAGAGAATCCACCAAATTCATGTTCATACGATCTGATTAATTGTTGAACACATTTTTTTCCACTGTCAACCAATGGTGGTTCTTTTTCCTTTTTCATAATAATGAATATATATACCATTATTAGTGATAAAAATCAATCAGAAATCTGTTATTTTTTTATCACTTACAGTAGGTGAACTTTTATTCTCGGTGGCTGATTTGAGAAACTCCATAATTTTCACTTCAGAATTTAATAAATCCTGTTTAGTTTCTAACCACTGTACAGTAAATAATAATCTTTGAACATCATAATATTCTTTTACATAATAAAAAATACATTAATATAATATTACCTTGTGAGCTATACTAAGCAAAACTTTTCCAAAACCTGGCTGGCCATATTTATCAACTGGTGGAAAATACGTCCCACCCATTATTGGAACCAGCTTTGGAGTCAAAAATACACTCATTGGCCATCCACCATGTCCAGTTATAGGCTAAAATTATTTATAGCACATTAAATAAAATTTACTACACCCCTTTAATTTATATAATATAATCAACAAACACCTGAACAAAACTCATATATATTTTATCAATATCCGGCCTCTCCTCTCTGTCAACTTTGATACTAACAAAATATTGATTCATTATTTTAGCAATTTCATGATTTTCAAATGATTCCTTTTCCATAACATGACACCAATGACACGTTGAATATCCAACAGACAAAAAAATTAATTTTTGTTCTCTTCTGGCTTTTTCCAAGGCCTCATCACACCATGGATACCATTCAACAGGATTAGTCGCATGTTGCAATAAATAAGGAGATTTTTCTAATGCTAATTTATTTTTCTTAACTGATTGACTACTCGTAGTATCTTGAGAAGTAGAAGCCATTTTTATTTGAGTTGTTATTAACATATTAATGTGCCCCAGTCTATAAATAAATAAAAAACAATTAAACATCAATACATTATGTATTTTTTTTTTCAAATAATAAACAAATATATAGAAATGTTTTAAGCATATTTATTATTTAGTGTATTCAAGTACCTGCATACTGGCAATTTATTTATTGCTGAGAATAATGATTCTGAATATAGAAATCTTTTATTGCTTGTATTGAAAATCCTTGAAGACTCGAACCGATAACGAATAATAGTAAGAAGATAACATCTTCCCAAAATCATAACATCTATCAAATAAGTGGCAAAGTGTCTCAATAAATAACTTAATATGAACAAATTAAAAATATAAACTCGTTATATAAACTTTACAATTTTCGAAATTTTAAATTCATATGGGCTCCTGATCATTATATTATATTTATTATGTATATTGGAGTATTATCAATAGATATTCAAGGATTATTATATGACATATATGCGTTACATATAGATATAAAGGTCATCAAGGTGCCCTTGCATAATTTGCAATATTGTGCTGTTGTCAAAGAATGAGGCGACAAAGTATACGAATTAAACAATACATATATGAGAAAAATAATATCGCAATCGAATGAGAATATGGTACAATCAATTCACAACGTCAAATTAAAATTTTATTTTATGTGATGCACCAAAGGATAAATGTCAACAGCTTGAAATAGAAAAATACAGATAGCAGACTTTATAGAAATTACCAGATAACCGATTGGAGTGCCATCTGGTGAACCCTCGTAAAAGTCTTGAAGAATAAAAAAATTTTTTGAGGTAATTTTTTTGCTGTAAAAATTATTCTTTTTCTAAAATCATATTTTTATGCTCTTTTTGATATCCATATAAATATAATAGTAATTTTTTCTACAAATAGAAGATTCAATTGAAAGTAATATAAGTTGAGTTGAAATTATTGCTCACCACCTCAAGTGAATTATAAGGAACGTTGGTAACACTGGCGCCGGAATTTAAATGGCGCTGAAATCTCTTTTATTGTGTATTTTTTTTTTTGTTATCTTCAATCGTGTGTAGTAAATCTATCTATCAAATATTTATAGTTTGAGCTCAATTTTATGTTTACAGTAGGGTGGGGTGTGTTGTATCATCAACTTAATCACTTTCATTATTTATAAATTTTTAAATATCTTTACATTCAATTAATATAACAAATATATGAATTATGGCGGCCATACATCGAGAAGCAATTCAAAAGCAAATTCAACAAGATTGGGCAAATCGCGAGTATATAGAGGTTATTACTGGAAGTATAAAAAAAATTACGGATTTTCTCAATTCATTTGGTAATAATTTATACTTGAATTGTTACAATACATTAAATTCAATCACTCTGTATAATAATTATTTATATTTCATTAATATTTTCAGATATGTCCTGTAGATCTCGATTAGCTGTTTTAAATGAAAAACTCACGACTTTAGAACGAAGAATTGAATACTTAGAAGCATGCGTGAGTTCAATTGAATAAAATACTTTCAATAAACAAATATAAATATTTTTTTATATACTTTTAAATTTTATATGGCTGCAGGTCACGAAAGGAGAAACTTTAACGTGAACATTTATGATACTACAATTTTATACATATTTTGTATTCAGTATAAATCACTATCATTCTGTACATAATTTCATATATTAAACATAAATAATCAAATAAAATGTCTCAAGAATTATTTCTGTATCGATTCATTATTATTTAATTAGATGTAATCACATATACTGATTATCAGCTAATTTAAACTGATCTATCCATATATGAATTTATCTAAATGTTCAAACATCATAGTATACTATCTTCTGAAGAAATTCAGATACAATATATTTCTGAAAAGAATTTATCAATAACCATTTTATATTGGTCTTCTTGGCCATTCCTCGGATACCAATGAGAAATCGTAAGCATAATTTCCATATGTATGTTTAAAGGAAGGAAAGATTTCCCATCCTGTCTGTATCGAATCTTTCTTTATTAATGCTGCAATCATCAATATTGCTACTCCCCAATAAGTAAATTCAGTTGATCGCCTCCAAGCATGAAGAATGGGTCCACAAGCAAGAGCTACAATTAATAAAATAAAAATTTTGTCAAGTAATTAACTAATATATTTAATTTTTATAATTCAACATAGTTCCAAATAAAGTTAAATTTAAATATTGAAATAATCTCATACCTCCACAAGCATAATTTATTTTATCATCTTTGCCTCTTAAATTCGTTGCTATATACGTTACTGATGAAAATGTTGCGGATAATCCAATTAATGGAACCATCCAGTAACCGAAACAATTTGCAGCTTCAAGAGCATTACGTGCTTGTGTCATAAATATGGCATCAGCAGTGGTAAAGAATATTCCCGTAGGGATAGCAAATTTGGTAAGTCCCCATACTTTTTCCCAAGGATTTTTTCCTTCTGGAGAATCATAGTAACTAGGTTTGCCCCATATTATCTTTGCAGTATCCAAAGGTGTCTCCCTGGCATCTGTAAAAAAAAAATTATGCATTATATACCAATAAACTAATAACTTTTTTCTTGTTTTACATATAGATGATATTTATTATATAGGTTAGATTTCACATATAATAATATATTTATTATCATTTGAATGGCAGTAGTTCAATGGAATTTTTTGTGAAAATAAATTACATTAGAATAAATTGATTAAATTAATTAAGAGATTTATTAAGGAAAAATTTACATTGGTCCATTTGTAGCAATAATTAATATTTAGTTGCAATTAAAAGAGTGTTAGGTACACTGTCAGTACACTGAACCTACAAATCTAAATTACGTAAACTTCAAAATTTCTCTCAGCCAATCATAAAAGATATTTGAAAATGTTAACCTATGACAACGAGTGATCATTACCGCCATCTTGTGAATACTTTATTTCCAATGGTGACTTTTTCACACTGCAAACTCATATATTTATAGTAAATTAATCCGTGTATAAGTCGAGTTTGTAATAATATTGATATTATTATTAAATAGATAAGGAAAATATATAATAATTTTTTGAATTAATCAATTATTCAAAGATGTTTAAATTAATCAACAAACTTTATCATCGACAGGTATGCTCAATAAGATTCATTTTATATTTCATAACCTACTAATAAATGTAATTTTAATAATTAAAATATTTATAATTTATCTTAAATTATTGTTTTTTTATTTAGACGATGAAAATTCCTATGCAATTTTGTATGAAACACACTGAAAATCAAAAGGCAGCAAATGTATCATCATCTCCAAATCCAAATGTTCCTGGACTAAGTGAAAAATGTCTTTCTATTCCAAAACAACGCAAGTTTACATTTTAACATGAAATTAAGTTCATAATGTAATTTCTAAGTTGATTGTAAAATTTAAATGCATTTTATATTTCAGCTGTTGGACCTAATGCATCGAAAGATAAAGAATATAAAAATCCAGAATATTTTTGTTATCATGTTGATAGTTTTGCTGAAGCTGAAGTTGAATTGGCTAAATTTCGATTGCCAGTTCCATCAAATAGAAGCAAACACGTATAAAAAATCATAAGTATAATAATTATCAATACATGGTAGAGTATTTATTGATTACTATATAATGTAATAAACATGTACAGAAATAATTAGAATCATATTTGAAATCATGATGATTAATAATGTTTTTTTTTTATCAGAATAATCCACATTCGGAAATTATCACTTTCTCTCTCGGTCTCCCAATTTTCGTACCAAATTCTTCTATCTATAACAGTAAAATATCTGTTTCATTAGTTAATCTATTTGTGGCACTGCAATAATTAAAAATATTAGTGTGGTAATAAAATATGCCTTGTATATGATTGGCAGACCATCAATAACTTTTCCAAATACAACATTTTTTCCATCCAATACTTCGAGCTTTTTGAAAGTTAATATAAATTTAGAATTATTCGTGTGTTTTCCATTATTCCACATGGAAAGAATACCAGGACTAGTATGTTTTAATTTAAAATTTTCATCCTCAAAGTCACCTCCATAAATTGATATCCCACCACTCCCATCGAAATTTGTTACATCACCACCTTGACATAAATAGCCAGAGATAATACGATGAAAAGGCGTATTTTTATAAGAAATCTCATCTACACCCTTGCATAGTTTGATAAAATTTGCACATGTTCTCGGAACAATATCAGTGTAAAGTTGCAGAATTATTCTTCCCAATTTTCGATTCGGTTTAACTACTTCTATATCAAAAAAACATCGTGAATATTTTGACATTTTGGGGCTTTTTGATATTTTTAACTGACGCGACTTTGATGATTCAACTGAGTTTTTCTTTATTGATGCTCTATCAAAGTTTCTACTCGACGCTGATCTATCATGTATATACACAAAGTATGTATATATGAATATGTGATTATCACATTTTCATTATCAACTCACTTGGATTTATTTTTCTTTGATATTTCAATTTTTTTCCAATCTTTTGCTGTAGATACAGTGGAATTCTTAGCAACAGTCGTTCGTATCCTGTTGTACATATCCTTATTTTCTTTTTCAATTTTTTCAATATTCGATTCTCGTAATTCGGAAATTTTTTTCCCTACTTTCTTCTCCTTCATCCAACAATCTGTTTTACCCTGCGTAATTAAGAATAATTATTTATATTCGTCCATGAATATGTAATTTATTATTTTTTGATTTTACATACTTTTGATCGTATAATGAGATTTAATGTTTTCATTAGTTCCATATTCTGTCTGTCTATTTCAAACACTCTTTTTGCTCCATCTTCAAGTACATGCGGATCATAAAGATATTCTAAATGACTGATTCTCATAATTTTGTCATGGGATGCTGCGTCCGTCTTTGCTTTACTTGTACGTTGTTTATTGTTTGCCATATTTATTAAAAATTAAAATTTTATTCTACTTAAAACACCACTAATAATTCAAATAATACAATTTATAGACGGATATTTGCGATATTACCAAACGTTAAAAAAATTGAAACAATCGCCAACTTATAATTTAAAATAATAATATACAAACTGAATTGCAACACTTTTTAATATTTGTTCTTTTTTTTTTTTTTTTTTTTTTCGTATTAAGACTATGATCCAAGATATGCTATAATTTCAATTAACATTAATAAAATATGTTTTTATTCGATGATGATCATTACTATTGAGCTTTACAATACAATTAATAAATTCCAACATTAGCGGTAACGTTAATAATTTGTTGTGGTAGAAGATACAACAATTTGAACGATAAATTCTGAATAATTTCATCCTCAATATTGATCTGTGTATCAGTAAAGTATATCGGACATTATAGAGTTTAATTAATTGACAGATTTACCACACATTTTAGTCTACTAATAGCTCATAAGACATGAAATTTTCAAAGAAAATAATTACCATAAATGCGCATAGCACAAATGTAGGAATATTAACATCAATGACTAGTTGACGAAATCATTTCCAATTTACAATAACTAAAATAATGATTTAAAAAAATCATATACATGTAGATGCATAAAGATTATGGCACCATCATATAAATGATGGAAAAATTATGTATGAACAAGCACCCGCTCCTCTTGGAGCGTCTGCTTTTTTTTTTCATATAAACATATTTGAATTCATCTATCTTACATTAAATTGTATTATTGTCAGCTTGGAAGGGACGTTGAGTTACACATGTTTTATATGTGTACATATATTTATATACGGCAGTTTTTACTTTAGGCCCATCAAGTATTCAGCAACACCGAGGTAATAAACAGTCTGGGCTATTCCAAATAATGGCGCAATGACAATCATTCTGCATGCGCCACCTTTAAAGAAAGCAGTTGGTCCCTCATTCTTCAATGTTTTCCTGTAATCATATAATTTTTGTTGGTGTTATCTTCCTGTCTGTTTCTTAACTTTTAACAAATTCTGAAATTACTCATACAAGCTTATGAATTACAAAACAAATTTATACCCTATGCAATCGAGAACTCCATTATATGTTGGTTCACCCGGTGCTTTATTGATTGCTTGTAGTCTTGTTTTAATTACATCGAACGGATTAACGAACAATGCAGCAGATGAACCAGCGACACATCCAGCAAGAAATGAACACCAAAATACAGCTGTCATAGAATTGAAAAAGATAATTAATATTAAGATGAAAAAAATAATTAATATTAGTATAATAATTTGATAAATGAGATGCAAAATTACAAGATCCATCTTCACGTTTAGGTCCAAGATTATTTAATCGAGCAAACAGTGGGAAATATATCACAGAAAATGTTACGTCTCGCAATGCAGTCGCTCCAGTTCCTTGATAAAGTCCTAGAATTCCTCTTTTCCTGAACAGATCAGTTGCCAGTGACCACGCTGATATTTTTGGTATTGTTTTACCTTCTGCAGAAATATAGAGGGAATTTTAGAATTAATATAAATAAATTTCTTGTACATTGTTTATGATATAAAGTGGGAGAATTAACGGATGAAATTTATTAATACAATTAAAATGAATAGAATCAAATTACGTACCGCTTTTTGCAGCTGCGGCTACTCGACCAGCGTCCTGCATTTGAATTTTTAATAATTCCATTGGCGTAGTAATTATTATTTGACAAGCACCGGCTGAACCTCCAGCAAGCATTTCACGTACCAATGGCAATGGTTCCCTGAATTCACATAATAATACAAAATAATTCTTGGAAATTTTAGCCAAAGTATATGTTCATTTATTGTATTTAGTAGTTAAAATATCGTTAAATTTTAATTAAATTTCCAATTCTCCTACAGTGTTAAAATCTATTCCGGTGGAATACTGTGGGGATTATCGAATGAAATATACCTACTGATTCAGTAATAATGTTGACTTGAGATGCAAGCATTTGAACTGGAAAATATTTTTTTAAAACCAGGTCATTTTTGGCATTTAGATGATGAGAAGTTGATTCCTAATGATTCGTGTAAAAAATAAGATTTATTGCTAAATGTTGGGGACGAGGACTTCGCCAATTTTATATGTAATGACAAAAATATAATTTTCTCTAATTCTTAATATTAATTAAACTTTTACTACCAATTGGTCGGGATTAAAAAATCGCAAGATAAGTAATAAAAAACAAATAAATTCGTACCCAGGTCCAGTAGATAAATAATGTCTGAACATATCATTGGCCGTGAGCTTTATTGCTTTTTCAGGAGTAATAAGAAGAATATTCACACCGGATCCTTTATACATCCCAAAGTATCCTTCAGCTTTAAATGTTTTTTTAAAACAATCAAACCTAAAATGTAACATAAAATTAATTTACCTCACAAATTTATCCATATTATAATAATTTCTTTGAATATAAATAATACATATGTAAACTTACATGGACGAGTACATTTTCTCTCCTTTAGGACCAATCACTTGATTTTGAAGACGAGTCTTCACTAAATCTAATGGAAATACCACTGATACTCCAATAATTCCAGCAATACCACCATTTATAATTTTCGGTAACAATTTAAATTGCTGAGGAACAACAGATGATTGATTTACTTGTCCGCTCGTCATCTTCACAAATATTTTTTCTTTGATTTTTATCTTTCAAATTATGACCAATATTTCAGTCAGCTATAAATTTATTTATATTATTTAATTATTTTTTCACCTGGAAAATATAAAATTTAATATGAATACGTAGAACTTACAAATGATTATTAAAATTGAAATTATATTTAATAAATATTTCTTAAACTTACAGCAAAATTTTTGGCAGTGGCTAATCACTCTTCTCTTATCTATAATACACGATTGAACTAATTTAAATTATTGATATAATTTTTTACTGTGATATTTTTTATTTTATATCGAGTCGGTCGGCTTAATTGAAAACTTATTGGTTTTTTTTTTTTGTCTTTTGTTTCTCATCAACTTTTTGCTCGTATTGTGATGATCTGGTGTTGCGTCAAAGTGACATTGACAATTGGTTATACTTGCAAACACCGCTAACCACCACTTTCAACTAATACCTGGGGGCTGAAAATCATTTGGCACCTGGACCATTGACATAGTATTATTATATGGTCCGTCACTCTGGTTCTACCATCTAAAAAATCCCCAAAAATAAGCCGAAGCTTCGTGGTGACGTAGTAGTCTCTTGTAACTGACGCGGGAAATTCAAATATTCATAAAAAAATTATGTATACTGAGAAAAAATTGAAATATGGATCATAATTACTGATAATTATTGTATTCTAACCTATAAATTCTAATGATGCCAGTAAACTAAATAAACAAATTTTGTGTTTTTGTATAAAAAATTTAATACTTATTCAATCAAATATATTTAATTACAATTATTAATATACAAATTAAATATAGTAAATACCAAATTTTGATTTCAGTGTACAAAATAATGTTGACAACTATTAAACTCATCAACTAATTCAAATACAATTCACATAAAAATATATTATATAATTTTAATTATATCAAGTTAATCAAAATCATTTTTTCATGAAAAAAAAAAACATTGCAATTAGGTTAAGCAGCGACTTGAATAAAGGAATGTTAATGATTAAGGTCTTATACATATTCCTTAATACATTTATCATCGCACACAGCCGTACAATATATTTGTTTATATATTAGCCACATTTTCTTTTTTTCCCGCTCAAATATACACAATAATGCTGGGGTTTAAAATATGTTTCAACGCGCATACGCTAGGTGAGTACATATGGGTACCGACTACCGAGTACTTAATGCGGATATTCATGAAACACTATAAAAGTTTAAACTTTAAATTAGCATACCTAATACATCATTACATATATTAAAAATAATTTACACATGGTTTTTGTATCATTTGGTATAATTTTCACCTGAAAAACAAAATATCGTCAGTATGTATATTAACAATGATGAGGGCGTTGTGATCTAAAAATACCAAACGAGCTGTGAGTTTGCCCTTCTTCATACTACATTATTATAGGAATCCACTAGCAAAAGCCAATGTATTGAAGGAGGAGGAGACAATCGCTTCGATATTATTGTTATTGTTAATTGTATAAATTAACTCTTTGCATTATGAGTTTGTAAGATTTGGTTGAATATAATCATTGATAGTGAGTTAAAAAAACAATAAACACACAAGTTATTAATAAATTTCAACGAATTCACAGAGAATAAGTGACGATATATAGATAGAAGATTATTCACAACAAATCAAAATCATTTTTGTGATAAAATATTTACATTTACACCTGCTACCCTCAAGAGGTCATTGAGCTCATACTCTTGTTTTGAAGCCATGGTGTTAACCAGACGAGCAACCCACGCCGGCAGTTGGTATACGGATTCTGGTATGTAAAATTTATAAATTTTTATATGTATTGATTGTTTATATTTTTTTTTTTTTGCTCAAATTTTTGACCATCTTTGATTAATTTGTTTTTTTAATTTTAGGATATGAGTTGAGTAAACAATTGGAAGATTGGTTGAATGCTGCTGATTTATCTCATGGTCCAGCCAGGGCTATAATAGCTCCGTGAGTAATTCATTGAAAAATAAAAAGAAAATAATTATTTTCAAATATTTATTTGTGTTTATTAATATTGATATAATTTTTTTATAGTCATGCTGGCTATAGCTACTGCGGTGGATGTGCAGGTTTTGCATATCGTCAAATTAGCCCTGTTGTTGTGTAAGATTTATCACGTAATTTTTTAATAAAAAATTATTGTCAAAATTTTGGTATTTTATCATCATTGTGAAATGGTTATAATTGTTTTTTCTTTCTCTTTTATTTCTTTAGACGTAGAATATTCATTTTGGGTCCATCGCATCATGTAAGACTTCCTGGTTGTGCATTATCTTCTGCTTCAACATATCGAACGCCACTTTACGATTTAACCATTGATCAAGAAGGCATGAATTTTTAAATCTACATCGATCATAACTTCATTTTTTTTTTCATTTTTCTCTCAATATATTGACTTCAATTATATAATTATTATAGTATGTCGAGAATTGGAAGAGACTGGTCAGTTTGAATGGATGGATATGAATACAGATGAAGATGAACACAGTATTGAAATGCAATTGCCATTCATTGCTAAAGTAATGCAAGAGTAAGTTTATTTTATAAAATTAAAAAATTATTTTAATTATTAAAAGTTTCAATGTACAATTAAATTATTCAATTGATTTTAGTTTTAAAAATGAATTTACAATAATACCAATTTTGGTGGGATCATTGAGTCCTGATAAAGAAGCAATTTATGGAAAATTATTAGCACCATATATTGCTGATCCGCAGAATTTATTTGTTATTTCATCGGATTTTTGTCATTGGGGACAACGATTTCGTTATACTTATTATGACCGATCGTGTGGTCCTATTCACAGATCAATTCAGAACCTCGATAAGATGGTATTTTATCAGCGAATACATTATACATAATTTATAAAATTAATTTTACTCGTATAATTTATTAGAAAATTAATTTTTTTTTTCAGGGCATGGACATAATTGAGACATTAAATCCTACTTCGTTCACCGAGTATCTGAAAAAATATGGTAATACTATATGCGGCCGTCATCCTATTGGCGTATTGTTGCAAGTAAGTATTGTATTTTATTTTAATATTAATATATTTTAAAAATATATATTACATACATATAATATAATGAAAATTAAAAAAATTAATTTGCCTTTATTTTTTATTATTTTAGGCCATTCAAAGTTTCAAAGAGAATTGTACTAATCAGAAAATGAACTTGAAATTTCTGAAATACGCTCAAAGCAGTCAATGCAATAATATAACTGACAGTTCAGTCAGCTATGCAAGTGCTTCATTAGTACTAGAGTGACAGAGTTTGAAATCTCACTAACCACTTTATTTGCATTTAATATAAATATATATACATATAAATGTATTACAAAAATGATTTAACAAAATAATATCAGGAGAGAATGCAATTTAAAATGACATGTATTTAATTGTTGATCGTTACAATGGCATAAACTTCAAAATTAATTTGCCTTTTATTACTAATTGCAAACAGACTTATATACTACATATAATAATAAACTATAATTAAATAATGAAAGAAAAGAAAAAACCAATAACAAAAAAGAACAAAATTTTTAATGTTATAGTAATAATTTTTTAAGTAATACTACTTAACGTTGGAAACCTAAATAATTGTATCTATTTTTCCAGTAAAATTTTTTCGTCATTCGCAATAAATTTGATTTAAATTATTAAATAATACAGCAATAAATCTATAATTCTTTCTCTCTTTACGTCATGACCCATAAACCTACATAAAAATTAAATCAAAATCACAAATCCATCAATGAAAAAAAAAAAAAATTAATCATAAAACATAAAACTCCTTTAAACAACAACTTATTGAATAATATAATTACATATGAATAATGGATAGAAACTATTTTTGTAATAAAAAAAAAATAATTCATCAATATGCTACATCAAACGAGCTGATGAATAAAATTCTTTCGTGTCAACGTGATGCTCACACAAGATATGAATTTGAAGATTTATGAATGAACCGCTGTACAGCTGGACGGGTCGATAGAGCATCCCCCTCAGGCGTAGTAATCAATAACGAGGGGAATTCCAAAGGAGAAGAGGGGGTTGTAGCATTAAGCATGAAGAACGCGCGGATGGTACAATCCATTCAGTAGAAATGTTAGGCTGTTTATCGATTGCGTAGGTGGAGAAATGGGTATATACTCCCACTCTGAAATTTTTTGAAATACAGGGAGGAGGAAGTGAGAGGCGGAGGCCAAGGGGTTGAAGGGATGAAATGATGTACTCCAACACAGAACGTAAGATTCGCTATTGGTAAGCGCGGGGGCGTAAGGGTTGTTTTATGTATATGTTTGTATACATACATGGATAGTTAGGGAAGTGCTCTGAATTTGGATGGTGGATATAAGCAGGGCTGGATACAATTTGGGTTACCTCCCTCTCAACTGCTGCTGAAGATTGATTGCCATGAATGAACCAACTGTGTCTTTATCTAGTCACAAATATACGTTGAAAATGTCATTAAATTATTATACAGGGAATGAATAATAAATTTTTTATCGCTTTAATCACTTTCTTTCATTTAATTGTTTACTGTTAATTACATTTTATGATTTTAAAACTAGTATATTATTATTTTTTATTTTCATTTTATATGTTCAATTAAATTTAATGCATTGCACTGCAACTGATGTAGTGTTTATAATAAATTTATTTATAATAATTAGCAATTAATAAAGTTATTGAGTGTAGAATAATTCTGTCAATTATCAGGCTCTAATTCATTCAATTAAATGATTAAGTAAATATAAATATTCAATTTTTAATTATATTATATTTATATTGATCTACGTTATATTTAACATTTGTTTACAATAGTGAAACAATATTAAAAACTTTTGATGGATTGAAAAAAATTAAATGTAAACATACATTTTTTTTGAAATGCAATTTGCAATAATTATTTTTCTTATTATATATTATGAACTTTTGACTAGTGTGGAATTTTAAACAACATTTGATTAATCGTTGTTGTCCAACAATTCCAACTGCTATTCCCCTAACAATAAAACTTGTACAAAAATATCTATGAAAAAATCAAAAAAATGATTGATGATTGAAGTAAAAATATATAATGTAAATTGCTGCATTTTTATACATCATCAAATTAAATCTCTCATTAAAATAATAGTCATTACAGTGGAGGCTGACGTATTCTCAATGAAACATAGATTATTATTATTCCAATACGTTTGAATAAAATTGAAGAAAATAAGAAACCAATTGGCAGACAAATGCGACGTATGCCACAGGGTTGACTGATATTGCGAGCTGTCGTTTCAGGGATGAAACAGGGGGTTGTAGAAGAAGAAGAAGAAGAAGAAGAAGAAAAAGGAGTTGGAGAATGGGAGTAAACCGAGTAAACGAATAAAAAATTTTGCGGGGCTTATACAGAAGAGCAAATGAAATTGACAGGGACAGAAAAAGTGGGGTGAATTGTGAAAGACAAGAGGGAGGGTAAAAGCGAGACAGTGAGAATGAAATGAAGGAGGATACGAGTGAAAAAGCCAGAGTATATACAGCGCACGATGGAATTCAAAGAACACCCCGCGCAAATAACGCGACCAGCCCGCATTGAAGAAATGTAGTGGTGGAGGAGGCGTTGGAGGAGGCTTCAGCGTCACCGTTGCTTCGTCGCCGCTACAACATCAGTTGGTTCACACAGTTTCCGGTGAACACAGTGGCTGCATAGAACCAACAACGCCAGGTTAGTGCAAAATATATTATATCATATCTCTCTATACTATACATATACTAAATATATATTGTACGTTTTCATTCAACATTTCTGACTCTTCTCCCGATTTTCGTTCACATTATTTACCTCCATTCATTCATTCTATTCATCCAATAGTTGAGCTATATTATCAAGTTTACGGTCAGCTTTATTTATATATAGACATTTATTATTGTTAAATTGATTATTATTATTGAGATGAAGATATTGAAAATAATTAATTTGAGTTATATATATTTAAATATAATTTAAATTAATTATACAGACAGGAATATTTTCTGAATATTTAATTTAGCGTTTATTTTCGATGCAATTATTTTATTTGAACGTATATTATTTATTGGAGAATTGTAGTGCGTAGGTATATATACGTTATTTTCCCACGTCAATTTCCCATTTCTCTTTTGTTCGTTTCCTTGCTGGCTAATTCTAAAGGTCAACCGGAAGATTATGCTCGCCGGGCTGGCCTCTCAAATCCCCGGGAGTCGTGCTGTTTATATTCAAGTATACTCATTATTCATCAAGTATATATTTCACACGAACATCACATATTACTTTAATGCATGAACAACTTCGATGAATAAATTATTCATGATTGATAAATATACATTGTTTGTTTTAATTATTTGTTTGTATATGGTGAATTATTTAATTGGAACATTTGAATGTTTATTTTTGCACGGACATTTCGGAGTTTTTTATTTGTTTTATGAAATTGTTTGGAGGTGTAGAAATGGTGTTAGGACATAAGGATGAACATGGTGATTTGAGATGAGATGTGACCAGAAGGTCGGACAAGAAATAAGTATTACATATAAAATAGCAGTTGGTATCACTTGTTGCAACTGGTGTTTGACATCAGCTAGAAAAAAGATATAGAGAAAAAAATAAATAAATCAAAAGTGGAACATTCATGTCGTAGCAAGGTCAATAATACGTTCCTATTTATAATACTTAAATGAGCTTGTCAGTTAAATATATTATTTGTAAGACAAGAATATATTAATACTTGAATTAATCTTTGATAGAAAATTAATTAACATTTAATTTGAAACTATACTGCAGCGTTTAATTTTATTTCATCTTCTAAAATGTCTATAATAGCTTG